>OX376368.1:9087387-9698431 GCA_947369235.1 Udea olivalis | reverse complement strand
TTCATGCGGCGAAGAGCCGACTGGACTTCATCAGGCGTTACCGGGGGCACTAGTCCCTGATTGGGAGTGAGTTCAGGTGGCGGCACCTCTTTGTGCTGCTTGTTGAGCAGCTCGTGGAAGTAAGAGCGCCATCTCTCCTTCACCGCGGGGTCCTCGCATAGCAGGTTACCAAGAGTGTCATTTACACAGCGGCACATGGAAATATCCTGGGCCGCTTTGACTCTCGAACGTGCCAACTTGTAAACGAGCTTCTGCCCCTCAGTAACTCCAACTTATCGTACAAAGGACGTAAGTGGTCACGTCTGGCTCTGGCTACAGCTCGTTTAGAGGCACGTTTGGCATCCCTGTACACGGCGCAATCTTCAGGAGATTTGGACGCTTGCCACGCTTTGAAGAGGGCTTTCTTTACCCTAATCTCCTTCTGGACTGCCTCGTTCCACCACCAGGTCTCCTTGTCAAGCCCACGTCCACCCCGAGACACACCCAACGCCACCCTCGCCGCCCCGGTGATAGCTGCCTGACACCTATCCCAGAGTTGTTGCCCGGACTCACTATCCGCTGCGATGCACAGGTCACCGACAGCGGCAGCAAAGTCGTGGGATCTGGCTCCTTCAAGCAGCCACCACCTGGCTCGGGGCGGGCAGCGCTCCCGGCATTTGCCTCGAGGCTTCACTCGCAGGTCCATCACAAGTAGACGGTGTTGGGCAGTAAGACTCTCTCCGGGTATGACCTTACAGTTAGCTACCTTGCCGATCTGGGCTCTCCTGATGAGAAAGTAGTCGATCTGGGTTTGCGTTCGAGTAATTTGTATGGTGACCTTAATATGAAAGTTAGTTAAATAAGTTTCATTACACGCCATATTGTTTTTGTAAGTTATTTGATAATCACCCGGTATATACAGGGTGTAAAAAGGCCCTTAACAAAGCCGACACCTACGTATTGTGCACATCAGGACCATTTTCTTATAGACCATACCTGGGAACTCAATAGTTATCAAGATATTGAATGTCAAAGTCAAATTTTTTTTTCCAGAATTTGATGAAAACAAACTAATCATTATTACTTAATTTTTGTCCTAAGAAACATTATCCAAATTTGAAGGATTTCCTAAAAAAATTGCTTCAAAACGTTCAACTCGCAATGTACATCGTGCGTGACTTACTAAATTAAAGCCTGGTTTACACTTTGCTTAGTGAGAATGCAGGTGATTAGTGCAAGTGTATGGCGCAAGTAGTGTCCAATTTTGTTTAGAGGATGTGTTTAGTTTATCTCGGACACCTTTAATTTTGTACCTAAGGTCCTTACAATTTAAAAGACATCCATATTGTGCATACTCCTGCACAAATTTTTATGGTATATCTTCCTCCTACTTCGCCATTTTTTGCAAGTTTTGCAAAACACTAAACACTAACAACTGCTGTCTAGAAGTGTTTAGTGACAGGCACGCTGCGAGTGAGTGCTAAGGGAGGCGCGCGGGACGAGGCACTTGTAGTCCACTCGGAAAAAAATAGAACGCGCTACTATTCACTTTACTGCGCAGTGTACTAATCAATCCACACGTGTATTCTCCTAACACTAAGCACCTGCACTAAATAATAAGCAAAGTGTCAAGTGCAATTTTTTATATTTTTAAAGAAATTTTTTTTATAATTATTTATTTAAAAAAAAAAAAAAAATTTGAATTTAAAATAAACTTATTAAACTCTATAGGGTCTTCTCGTCTTTTAAATTTATTTTAACTTTTTAATTAAAAAATTAAATTCTTTTATTAAATTAGAGACAGTTTATATTTAAACAGGCCTTAACAGAACAGTGATAACAGCCACGCGCAAAAGCGCAGAAGCGGTCTGTTGCACGCTTTACATTGCGTAGTCTGTTTTTAGGTTAAAAATTGACACCTAAAAAGAAAATTCGTTTCCTATCAATAATATTTTTTTCTGTGACTTGATTTAATCTTCTGAGTGCGTAGACGCTAGCTTCATTGAGGGCCTTTTTACACCCTGTATAATAACGCATAAAAGGTATTCTCTTTTAATAGTGTTAAAAAAACATACAACAAAAGTGAGCAAACCTAATGGTCTTTATTTCAAACATGTTTAAATTTTTATCACAGAAGGGTATTTGACTACTTTTTGTGGAGGTGGTATCAAAAGACCTCTCTCGAAAAAAGAACATTCGTAAAAAAACCCTTCCCTGAATTTCCACGAATATTTCAAGATCAAAATTAGCCAAATCGGTCCAACCATTCTCGAGTTTTAGCGAGACGAACGAACAGCAATTGATTTTTATCTGAATAGATGTTTTAAATCCGATGTTTTTTTAAATTGTTTTAGGCATTCATTTGACCACAATCACACCTCCCTTTTGATGTTGTCGTCAAATACTTTACTTTTGTGCCGTGCTGGTGGCGGCACTTTAGAATACTTTCCACCCCCCATCTCCTTCCCCTGGGTGTCGTAAGAGGCGACTAAGGGAGCCCTGCAGCAGACCATCTGCTCTTCAGGTGGGAGACATATTATGTCGGCCGGCTGATGTTATCGCCATGCTGCAGTTGCGTAAAACCCGCCAAGTGACTATGACCTGTCTCGCTCAGGTCGCGTTCCGGGATCAGCACTGCACTAACTGGTGCCAGGACAGACCTTCAAGGTGAGTATGGCCGGCTCAGTAATTGCTTTGCATTATTGTGCTCTTTGAACCAGAGTGACTGACGTAGTCCAGAAGTGTAGCAAACTGAAGTGGCAGTGGGCTGGTCACATCTGTCGCAGTACCGATGGTCGGTGGAGTAGACGGGTTCTCGAGTGGAGACCACGACTCGGCAAGCGTAGCGTTGGACGTCCACCGGCACCTAAAGAAAGTGGCTGGTAGGGACTGGATGGCAAAAACAGGAGGTCGGGCTTTGTGGCGCGCCCTGGGGGAGGCTTATGTCCAGCAGTGGACTGCTATAGGCTGAAAAGAAAGAAGAGAAGAAGGTTGTCCTTGTCATCCTCATATTTGGACCTCACGACTGCTTTCCATCAGGTGGAGTGAGGTCATCTTGACGGGCACTTTAAAAAAAAAAATCCTATTCTATTGTTTCCTCTCCAACTTACCTTCTATATGCTATATGCTGCGGGTCCCACATTACAGTCGGTTTCCTGACATATCCGGCGCAGCCATTGCTCTCAAACATGGCGGCGTTCACCGCCATCGCCGCGTCTTCTGTCTGGTAGTTCAACGCGACGAGTTGGACTCCGCAAGACCAGAAGACCACGGGGTCGAAGTTCGACGAGTCTATTCTTAACCTGTGGACAAGGTGAGATAAGATAATTTATCTTTATTGCACAAACCAATCGAACATGTGCCATAACATCACATCTGACGTTGGGGTTTGTATTTCAATTTCATCTTGAATCGTTTTTTTTCTGTTTAAAAAGCTGTCATTAAATGTTTTAAGAATACGGTCAATTAGTTTTGACAACTTAGCTAAGGAAGAGTGGCTTCCTCTGACACAGGTGCATAAGTACCTAACTGAACAGAATAAACGTTTTATTTATTTATTTAATTTATTAGGTACTGACGTTATTGCACCAAGTGTGCGGAATTCAAAAGGTAACAGGAAGTAGACACTTAATCGACCGCTAACATTCGGTTATTCATTTGTTACTAAGCATTTAATATCGCTGTCGCTTAGTGGTTAAAGAACTCGGTCTAAATCTATTCGGCAAGTGCGGTGAAACCAATTGCGCTCTTCATTCCAGAGCTTTCTCAAAGCTGGTCAAAAGTCATTTTTGGTCTGTTGTCTATTCGACAATAAATGACCAGTCATTTACCAATTTGCCATTTAATTTGATAAAAATGACCGTATTTGACCAATTCGACTGTGTGAGACAGTCCATTTGGTAATTTTCAAGACCAATTTGAAGTAAGTAAAAACATAACAGTTAAAAATAATAATAAGACATTAACAATTAAGTTAATTTGACTGAATTTCCTAAAAAAACAGTAATTTTACATCCCTAGTCCTCCCTCCTAACCATCTGCGTTTCAAGACCTCTTCATCAATAGCAATTCTCTAGCTAGCGTGTTATTAACACTAAAACCCTTACCAGGCAGGATAATATTCCATATTTGAGAAATTATATATACTGTCAAATTCAGTAAAATTGAATCATTCACTCTGAATCGGTCACAATGACCAAAATTACAATTTTGAGCAATTTGACCGTTAATGACAGTCCATTTTATCATTTTTAACTCAGATTCAAGTTAGTAATGATAGTGATGTACAAGGCTCGAGGCTCCCGAGGCCTTTTGTCTAGAGCTCGATGTCATTTACAGGACTCGCCTCGTATGTATGAAGCTCGACGACTCGGGAGTCTTTTTCAGAACTCGAGCCTTCGTGAGATCTCGAGGTTTTTACAGGGCTCGAGTCTCTTTTAGCGCTCGAGACGTTTTTACGTGGCGAGTCGCGCTTCAGTTAGTTCTCGTTTGGAGTCTTCCTCTTTAAAGCAGGTAATAATATATGTGTTTGTGGGACATAATATATGTGACTAGAAGGGCATTTTTGAATAATACGGGTTTAATTAACAGAAAAGACTTTTTAACCATCATGAAAAATATATAGAGTGGAAAGGTTTAAGAAGACTCGAGCTCTTTTAAGACTCAAGATCTTTTGAAGGCTCGAGCTTTTATGATAGCTTGCAGAGGTTCCCAAACTTTTTTTCGCATAGACCCCTTTCAAAATTTTGCTGGTTCCGGTGGACCCCCAGCTATATTCCTACCAATATTCCAAAACGTGACAAAAAATGTGACGCACGCATAGACCCCCGTCGAGTCTCCTGTGGATCCCTTGGGGTCCACCTGGACCACTTTGGGAACCAATGGGTTAGAGCTCTTTTGAAGGTTCGAGGCGTGGCTCAGGGAGCTCCAATCCGCCTCGAAGCTTCAAAAGTAGAACTCGACGCCTCGAGGTTTGTAGTTCACTATCTCTAGCACTGCCCAGCTGTATCAAAAGATGATTTCTTCATTAACAGTAATTCTCCAACCTATAATAACCTATCCTACACTCACCCAGCGGGATAAGTCCTGACAAGCTGCGTTTCAGTGTGCGCTATCAGCGGCCGCGGATGCTTCCTGTAAAATAAAATAAAAATAAATAAATATCCGGCACAAATTACAACCAAGATCATCAAACGAGCACTTTTAAATCGTCATTACAAAAATAATAATAATAATAGACTTAAATACTACAGTAATATGAATACATAAATACACTGTATACAAACATAATGTGACTCTACCACCGCATCGGAAGTTGATCTTACACTGAGAAGACCCGGCGAGAAACTCAGTACTTACTCTTAGAACTTGGTTCGGTTTTACAAAGAGTTAGTAAAGTACAAAAGTATTTTTAAAAAATGCTTACGTTGTAACATTTCCTTAAAATATGAACTTTAAAGTACATCTAAAGATTACATCTGACCCCAAACTAAGCAGAGCTTGTACTATAGGTGCCAGAGACTGATGAACTAATTGAATATTTCTAAAATCAAAATATCTTCATTTAAATAGACCTGTATAACTCGGATCGTGGATCGTGTGGTCCCGAGTTCAAATCTGGCAAAGCACTATCTTTGTGTGCATTGTTAAATATACGACTAACTCTCCGGTGATGGAAAACATCGATAACAAACCAAACCAACCCGGATAGCGGCGGAAGGCTCACCACCTACCACGTTAGGTTCTAATACCATTGGTGAAAAGTGGAGTTTTGAGTGTTTCGTTCACCATGACGGCACAGTCACTTGCCTCTGACTACCCCGTTTGGGATAAAGTCGTGATGGTATGTTATGTGTTATGTTTTACATATGAAGTTATCGCGGGAGAAGCCGTTGGGGGTAGCTAGTAAATACATATTTTTTTATAAAAGCAGTTACTCCGGTACAAACGACGTTTCAAGTATTGTGAAACTTTGGAAGGGTGTATGTGTGTGTACCTGCAGATCTTCTTGCCGATGGCCTCGTTGACTGAGGAGCAGCGGTAGCAGGGGTGGTGCGCCGCCGGCGCGCTCAAGCAACGCGCGCCGCGGGCGGGGGACGAAGACGCGGCTAACTGCTGTGGTAAGAAAGGAAAAACAAACATGTTTTACTAATGACATTACTGAAAATAAAATTTACACTACAGCTCAAACTCAAATATCTTTATTTAAATAGACTTAATCAGTACTTTTAAATAGTCAAAAAATATACTAAATTATAGACATAAGTACTATAATAATATGAATAAATAATAAGTTTTGAACTTACCGTTCCAGCACTATCGCTGCTTTCCGAAGACTCGAAGCTGCTGCAGGGCGCGCTGTCTTTGTTAACAGCAGGGTTAGGGTGCTTCACCGAACTCCTAGGAGATATGGGGTTGAGACCTCGGAACTTGATCGCCTGGGGAAGAAAATAAGTGTTAGAGGTCAAGGTTGTAAGAAGCTAACAACGTAACACTTTCAGCCAAGTAATATTGTTTTATTTTCATAAACTTTCATACAAATTCTCTCTGTGCCTGAAGTCATCAGATGATTATTTTTTATTCGTAATCAGTAGCTATATTATTCCAGACATCTTCAAATTCAGAAATTCGATTTATTTCACCTTTTATTTCAAACCACAAAGCAGCAATAAATTCTATCCGGCTCGAAGGACCACGTCCCTTCTTAGATGAGGTTCATTCGTTTAAATGGGTACCAGTGAGATTTTCTTTTGGATCATATCAGAACAACTTTTTTTGTTGGGCTTGTCAACCTCATATCTGGACATCACGACCGCTTTCCATCAGGTGGAGTCAGGTCATCTTGACGGTCAATATTAAAAAAAAAAGAACAGTGATAAATTTCATAAGTTTAAAACGACATTTTACTTTGTTTTTTTCATCTTTTTCCAGAATAACAAAACTACAGTTATTAAGCGAAACAAATATAATTTTTCCACGCTCACCTGAACATAAGTGACCATTTCACTCAACTCCCTCGCAATCTGGTTACTTCTTTTTCTAGTGGGAGCATGTTTCACGCTTCCCGTCGCAGTCTCGCCATCTCCCTCACTCCTGCGGAAGCTCTGGTAGAGGGAAAGAGAGGTCCGACCGCCGCATTTGTCTTCCATGGAGTTCAGGATTTTGTGGAGTTCTTTTTCTGCAATTTTTTTTGTGTGTTTTAATTTTATTCACTCAAGCGAAATGACAGTCTGTAATGCAAAGGACGAACGTTTCATCCCTTGAAATTAAAGCTGTGACTCGATACAAACTATTATATACCCTACTCCATCGCTGTGTAGAGAAATAAGAATATTGTAATCAAGTCGCTACCATTGCTGGGCCCAGATTCTGCTATTTAAATGTCAATGGAATTCAGACTTGTGGATATTCCAGAAATTCGCAAAAAGCGTTTAAAGCCTCTTTTATAATCTGAAAAAAAAACAGCTAAGGAGTGGACTCTGCTACATGTGTTTCGAGACCGTTATAACTTTGGTCTCTTCAAAACAAGAGTGAACAGACATTTACTGGGCAGACATGTAGCATCATAGACATCGTTACTAATTACCACCATATTTTTTCCAAATATCTGCCAAGTCAAAAAAAATACAGGGTGTAAAAAGACGCATACCGAAGCCGGCATCTACGTACTCAGACCATTAAATCAAGTCACAGAAAAAAATAATTATTGATGGGCAACGAAATTTTTTTTAGGTATCAATTTTAAACCTAAAAACGGACTACGCAATGTAACGCGTGCAACAGACCGCTCCTGCGCTTGTGTGCGTGTGCGCGGCTGTGACGCATAGTCGAGGGGTGCGCACGATGTACATTGCGAGTTGAACGTTTTGAAGCAATTTTTTGTTAGGAAATACTTGAAATTTTGATAATGTTTCTTAGGACAAAAATTAAGTAATAATGATGAAGGTTTGTTTTCATCAAAATCTTGAGATATTTTTTTTGACTTTGACCTTCAATATGCCTTATGTGCCCTTTATATGCCTATGATAGCAATTAGGGATTCTGTAGCTTTTTACCAGTGAAATAATTTTTAAAGTCAGTTCGGTAGTTTCGGAGATTACCTGTCCCAAACATACAAACTCACAAACGCTTACCTCTTTATTATTTAATAGACATAAAATACATACGATATGACTATTAATATAGACAAGTAGTAATTTGTTTATATTGCTTATAACAACTATCGGACATAACGTCCGAAATATAAAGTCGGAGAAACGCGGGCGAGATGTGCTGCTTTACCGACGCCGCGACGTGCAATACGGATGTCGACAACATTAAAAAAATGGCATTCTGTTTAGTACGCTCGTTAGACCGTTCAAAAATACTGGATATACATTTTTCGCTTTATCAAATTAATAAAAAAATACAAAGATATAGAGCATTTAGGTTCCGGAGTGGGGGCTTGTAACTTGTAACGTCACTTCTAAGTTAAAATTGTACCTAGGCGTGACGTCACGCGAAACTTCAACGCACTTTATCGTCGTCATTTTTCGTTTACGAGTAAAAATAAAAAATACTTGTCCAGAAGTTTTTGATAATCTAACTGACGGATTAAATAGTTTTTCTTAGTCTTCTGGCCCATTACTTATGACAGAACGAAGTCTGTCGAGGCAGCTAGTTGATGATATATCTGACAAGACGCATAAAACAATAAGTCGCTACAGCACTCACCGTCCAACTCCTCATCATCCTCATCATAGTCCTCGTCGGAGAAGTACTCGGTCAGCGAGCTGCCGGCCGACTGCGACATTACGGAGCTGTTGCGGTTGCCTTGCTCCGGCAGGGATGAGCTGGTCTGCCGGATGCCGTTTGAACTGCTGGGGGAAAATAATGATTATCATCATTCGTGTTCCGAAACTCAACAACTAGCCGGTAAGGGTGCCGTTTCCACCATAGATGTGCGAGGATGCGCTGCGAGGTTTTTTTTTATACCACTTCGGTGACAATCAAGCATGCGGACCACCTGATGGTAAGCGGTTATCACAGCCTATGGACGCGTGCAACACCAGGGGTATCACCCGGGCGTGGACGACCCTGCAAAAACCATTTCAAACCCCTCTTGAAGAACTCCATACTATAACTGATAACTCATCGGGAAAACCTCGGCAGGGAGTTCATTCCACAATTTGAGCGTCCTCGGAAGGAAACATCTCTAAAATCGAACTGTACGAGACCATTGCGTGTGAGGAAGAACACCCTGTCGGTGGCGAGCGGTGCGGTGGTAAAAAGTAGCCGTGGGCATCATATCGAACAGTTCTTCAGAACAAAACCCGCTGTACAAGCGGTAGAACACGCATAGGGAGGCGAAGCCTCTCCTCAGACCTAACGGGTCTAAACCGCTCGTCAGTTTGGGATCGTCGACAATCCAGGTCACACGCCTCTGGACCGAGTCAAAAGGACTGAGTTGATATCCAGGCGCTCCTGCCCAAAGGTGACAACAGTATTCCACGTGTGGCCTGACTTGCGCTTTATACAGCAGCAGTCTTTGCCTAGAAGTGAAGTACTGCTTCGCTCTGTTTAGCACACCGAGCTTTTTGAATGCCAACTTCGCCTTTTGTTCCAAATGACTCCGAAACTGTACGTCACTAGATATGTCAACACCAAGGATCCCAACACTATTTGTTAAGGTGAATGGAGTTTTCTTAGCGGTAAACGCGCAAACATGTGTCTTAGTGGGGTTAAACTGGACCAAAATGTTGCGACCCCAATCGGAGACCCAAGCTAGGGTATTCTCGATTTCAGACACAAGTCTAGTTCGACTTTCCTCCACAAAGGTACGAGAATGAATGTGTTTGTTAAGAACCAATAGAATTGTTTCATTCACCCAGCTTCGCGATTCTATTGGTTTTTAACAAACACATTCCTCGCAACGCATCCTCGCACATCTCTGGTGAAAACGCACCCTAAAGGTGAAAGTTTTTGTTTATTGAGGTTTGTTTATCTATACTAATAATATAAAGAGGAAAGATTTGTTTGTTTGTATTGAATAGGTTCCAAAACTACTGATCCGATTCTTTCACTAACAGAAAGCTAATTATTCAGGAGTGATATAGGCTATACTTTATTATGATAGAACAAAAAATTCAGTTAAAAATAATAGTAAATGTAAATCAAGTCGGAGAAAAGCGGGCAAAATGGACACCAGCTGTCAAACATTTGACAGAACGAATTCTGTCTGGGCAGCTCGTCTATACTGATAATAAAAAGAGGAAAAAATTGTTTGTTTGTATCGAATAGGCTCCGAAACTACTGGACCGATTTTGAAAATTCTTTTAATAATATAAAGCTACATTATCAGGGTGTGACGTAGGCTATTTTTTGAGGCTGGCTGTGGCGAAGCCACTGACGGACGGCATGTTTGTAATAAGTTCGGTCAGCAAAATAAATTTTACTTATCAGGAATTAGGGATTTCTTTTAAGGAAAGAAAAATGGTAATGTGACACTGTTTTAAGATCTTGCCGCTGCTCAAGTAGTTTTCCCAACTAGCTAACAAATGATTGCATTGATAGAAGATAAATGTGTACGATACCACAAAACAAGTCTTAAAATTTTCAACATCTTTTTTAAGAAAAAAAGAGGTTTCGTGCACCTTTCACAGCGGTAAAAAGCTAGGGAATTATCATCACGATATACTTATAGAATTTGATCCATACTTTATTTTTTACATTTTATTATAAATTGTCATAGTAAACCATTCGTTCCCAAAGTGGTCCACGGGAGATTTGACGGGGGTTTATGTTGGCGTCACATTTTTTGTCACGTTTTGGTAAAATGGTAGAAATGTAGCTGCAGGGGGTCCACCAGCGAAATTATAAAAGGGGTGAAATGCGAAAAAAAGTTTGGGAACCTTTGAGAACGATTCAAGTAATCATCTGCCTACTATATTCTGAGGGCATTAGCCCCTTAATCAAAGTATTTTTAAATTCATGGTCTTATTATGTATATTATAGATTTGTTACATTTTGTTACTTGAATGTGCAGATCGATAGAAACTAGAAAAAATCGGCCTAACCCTTCGAGCGGGACTCGAAACCGCGTCTTTCACAGTCCGGGTGGCTGCTCGTACAACTGAGCTATCGAGGTCATTGATAGACCTGGCGACTTTGTCCAGTATAGTTTATGTCGTAAGCTAACGTTGTTTCATCACTGTTATAAGGCAAGCTTCTTTTGGCCACTCAGTTGGGAGAGCAGCCAGCCAAACTGCGCGGACTCGAGTCCTGCTCGAGTCCTAGAATCAGGCCGAATTTCTATCTTGAAATGAAAAATAGTGCATCTAAATAAATAAGAAATTACCGTGCAGATTGAGTTTGAAATTAGAGAACGCGGGATAATATTTTGGAAATAAAGATTCTTACCGAAAAGCGCTGGCTAGAACCCCGCCATATCCTTGAGCGGAACTGGCTCCAGTAAGTCCTATCGTGGGGCTGGTCTCCATCGGCAGGAGTTTCTTGTTTTTGATGAGCACCTGTGAATATTGAATACTTATATAAAACTTAATTTATAAAAAAAAGTCGGGTTTGTTCAATAACTCGAGAGTTCTTGTAGTTGTCTCCGTCCCGAATAGCAGAAAAACTATTTAAAAAAATAGGAGTATTGACGAAATTTCCGGGTTGTGTAATCACGCGGGCGAAGCCGCGGGCGGAAAGCTAGTATCTAATAAAAAACAATCATTTGACCCTTAACTTAGCAGAGCGTATAATATTCGAACAGAGACTGATGAAGACCAATATTATGAAGTAGAATCTTGAAAAGATAATAACACTCAGGAGTCAGGACCCAGACACAGCCACTCACTCCCGGCCGTAGTTCAAGCCATGTTGGGGAGTGAGATGGCCTGGATGGCAGTGGTCTCCTTCAGCGAGGAGGTGATGACGCAGAAGGAGGCCGCGGAGAGCGCCCGAGAGGATGATCCTCTAGCGGCCCCTCTCCGACGCAGACGGCGGGGAGCACGAAGACGGCGGTTCGCCCGTCTTCCCCCTTCTCCCTAAAAACAGCACCGGGGTGTTAGCCGGGGGGCTTTCACCTCATTACACGGTGCTCCCGTCTAGGGGTGTCCCAGTATATCGGAACGCCCCGCAGCGTGAGGAGGCCCGGCATGAAGGCTGGGCCGACCGCTGGGGTGACATGGTAATCCGTAAGGCTCCATGTTGCCCTATTTCAAAGCGGTGAGGGTACACCCGGGTGCGTTTTAGTGGGTATATCGCCGGATTTGCCGGCGGAGAGTCCCACACTCCCCTACTGCCTTCCCCCGGGCAGTGGGATAGTGCGCAATACATTTTAAGCACCCGGTAAAAAAGGACCCAGACACAGGACAAACACAATATTCTTCACTTTCACCATCAGATTACTAGACACAAATTGGTATTTCATCATCTGTTTTGATATTCCAGGTATCGTTTTGGTCAATGATTTTGAATACACTAAATAACGCCTTTCTGTCTCTTTCTGACATGTATGAGTGAGCGGATTAGGAATGCACTGTAATTAAGGAACGAGTGTGCTTAGAACCTAGAATGGTGTCAAGCGTGCTGATGCTAGGTCCCCGTACATTGAAGGTTGTGGGTTTCAGTAATTTTCTCATAATGTAAACAGCTAAGGAATGGAAGATGCTTTCCGCACAAGTATTTCTAATAAGAGAGTGTTGTGGTGTGAAAGAGGATGTTGTCAAAAAAATTTAGATGCTAATGCTAAGATGGTTTGGGCATATGGAAAGGATGGATGAAAGGCGATTAACGAAACAAATTTACGAGGCGAGGGTGGATGGAGCTGTTGGACGTACTTAGGACAAGTCCAAGATGTGCTCAGAAAAGGTCAGGTCAGGAGTACCCATAATCGACGAGCATGTATGAAAGGATTAATGAGAGTGGAAGAAGCGAAAGAGGTGTGTCAAGTGGAAAGATGTCGTCTCTGCCGTTGGGAAAAAGCGTGATGGTATGTATGTGTGTATGTATTTCTAAAGAACTATCGGCTCTTCAAGAAGAGTCTGAATAGGCATTTGTTAGACCACATCAGCCATTAGAATCAAATGTGGTTGTGGATCAATGTCAATCTAAATATCAATTAAAAAAACCTTCAATATTTGTCCTGGGTGGGAAATTGTCTATAGTCGAAGGGATCAGTCAATATATCCTCATGTAGATCCTATGGGTTATAGACATTTTGTTCTTCATCCTACCTTGTACTTGAGCTGTTCAGGACTCGGCAGCCTGGGCTCGTCCGTGTAGTCGGCCTCAAACAGGAACGTCGTTACCAGCTTGTCACCGAATACTGCCTGATGAAGACGGAACGAGTCACGGAACGGATTTGACGGAGAGGCCTAGGCGCCAATAGGCCAGTGTTTGGTTCACAGTTTGAGGATTTAAATATAAATATGCGCCAGACAACACACCATGTTATGGTTTCGTAGGATTAATATTACATATATATATATATATATATATATACATATACGCTAATGCGTGCTCTCAGCGGGAACAATTGACACTAGCGACACTAACACGTCACTACTACAAACATAGTTAAAAGGTATGCTATACCTGACAAGGATTTAAGATAGGGGCGTCTCCCAGCAAAAAACATTTCCTTAATATTAATATTTGACGACCGACTTGGTGTAATGGTTAAGAAGTTGGCTACTACACCAGAGGTCGCGGGTTCGATCCCCGCACAGTACAAACATTTGTGTGCATGAACATGTCTGATTGTACTGGTCTGGGTGTCTCCTATGTATAATAAGTATGTATTTACAAAAGAAAATGTATTTAAGTATGTTTATCCGTTGTCTAGTATCCCATAACACAAGCTTTAATTAGCTTACTTTGGGGCTAGATGGCGCTGTGTGGAATAATGTCCAGGGATATTTATTATTTTATTTATTTTATTAATTGACCAGACCGGGAATCGAACCCGGGACACCACGCAAGTCAGGAGGAGAAACCGTGCTACAGCTCACTCCGCCAATAGTGTCGTCAATTATCATGTAATGAAAAACCCAATGAGGCAGAGGTTGCAAACAAAGACTTATGGTTGTTAATATAGGCAGAGGTTGTAAACATATAACACGACAAAATCAAAAAGCATGTATCAATGAAACACTTAATAAATATTCATATTTTCGATGTCAAGGAAGACTGTTATTGAGGAGTTTCCTACCTCAACTTCTTTGACGCATAATTCCTACAGCGAATAAAAAAACAGAGTTCCGCGACACGATTAGCGTAATGCGCTGTAGCACGGTTTCTCGCCTCGATTTCCGTAGTGTCCCGGTTCGATTCCCGGTCGGGTCCGGATATAAATCCCTACTTCAAGACCATGACAAGTGGTGTGTTTTCTGGCGCATACAATACAAAGACAGTTAAAAGAGAATGCTAGAAAACCGACCTCAAAAGTGCTAGCCATGACCTGCTGCTGCGGCAGACTGCAGTGGTTCTCGATGCTGAGGATGAGGGGATACGGAGACGTGACGAAGGCACTCCTGGAAAATGATAAAAATGATAGTATTAGCATCGATGTTACGTCACACCTGTATGGAACACATTTAATGCAGATAATTACAATCCACACTACACGAATTACGATTCTATTCTCGCATTGTGAATGAATGATGAATAAAATAAATATTAAGTTGATAAATAAAAATATCTAAATAAATATACATACATACATACATACCATAACGCCTTTTTCCCAACGGGGTAGGCAGAGACCACATCTTTCCACTTGCTACGGTCCTGACACACCTCTTGCGCTTCTTCCACTCTTAATAATACTTTCATACATGCTCGTCGATTATGGGTACTCCTGACTTGACCTTTTCTGAGCACGTCTTGGACTTGTCCTAAGTACGTCCGTCTAGGCCTTACCCTTTAAATAAATATCTGGGAAAATAATTTACACAAATGCCATCTGACCCCAATTTAAAATAAATCTCAGTAGTTGGAAGGGGTGACCCCAAACTGAGCAGGAACTCAAACTCAAATATATTTATTTGAATAGACCTAATCAGTTATTTTAAATAGTCATAAATACTATAATAATATGAACATATAAATAAAAAGTATACAAACATAATGCGGAGAGCCGCGGGGGTAGAGACCACCGCGTCGGAGAAGTTGATTCTTACTGAGAAGACCCGGCGAGAGTTGTGGTTTTACAATGCGAGTACAATTTGTTTAATAAGAAAAAAAACCGCTTAAATTCTAACATTAATATACAGACCATCTAACAAGTACAGCAAATCTACAGAGCTTGTACTATAGGCGTCAGAGACTGATAAACATACTTTAATATCTATCTTTAGATATTAACACCCAGACACACAACAAACCCAAATGTCCGTCACATAAATGTTTGTCAAGGGTAGTGATCGACCCACGCCCTTCGGCGCTAAAGGCAGGATCGTTACCATTGCGCCGACTGGCCAGTCGATCATATATTCGATTACATATGAAATAAAACAACTTTAGAGATTCTACTTGCGTTTAAATTAATCCTCAATCATTATAAAAAGTTAATTACTTATTTGTTGAAATATTTCTTCAACGTCAATAGAAGGCGTTCAACAGAGTCACAAAAAAAATTAAAAGGAAACTGGACTTACACCAGTGATTGAAGATAGGTCACTTTTGGGGGTCTATGCCTAGCAATGAACCATAGTACAACAAATAGCCTGATAATAATAAACCAGGCACTCACCTGGCAATAGTCTCCACAACCCTTCTGAAGGGTATCTTCGTGGTGAAGGTGTGCCCGTGGTATATCACTGGGCTGCCGTCGTCTCCGTCCCAGCAGTCGAGCTCGACGCATCTGCATCCTGTCAGCAAGACCTGCAGGCGGGAGATAGACAAAAAAATTATATACCATCACGACTTTATCCCGAACGGGGTAGTCAGAGGCAAGTGACTGACAAGAACACTCTGAAGCCCACTTTTCACCAATGGTATTAGAACCCAACGTGGTAGGTGGTGAGCCTTCCGCCGCTATCCGGGTTAATTTGTTTTTTTATCGATGTTTTCCATCATCAGTGTTAGTCAAAAATTAAACAATTAATACAAAGATTTTGGTTCTTGGCAGATTTGAACTCGGGACCACACGATCCGCGATCTGAGTTGGAGTGCTTAATCACTAGGCCACGACGCTCTCTAAAAAAATTACAAACAGAAAATAATGCAAAATTACAGACTTAAATCCAAATATAAGTGTGAGAGAGAAGAGTGCCACTAATTTGACGCGTACTGTGACGTGGCTATAACGTTTAGAGCGGTTTCTTTAAAACGTTATAGTGCGTTCTATAAAACCCGATTTTTATAACTGTGCACTTCGAGTTGTCAAAATCGTTAGGTTGGCGTAAGTGCTCAGTTACAAAAATTTGGTTTAGGGTTATAAAACCTTTTTGCGTGTATACGGTCGCTTTAGCATACGCTCTTATACGCTACATTTCGCGAACAAGCTTCCAAAAATGTGCTTATCCGTGCAATTAAAACACTGTCTAAAACCGCTCTTAGCGATGAGAATTCGTTATTGCTCATTTTGATTTTAATTTAGTTCATAGAGAGGGCAACCATAAGTGTTAAAACGGCTGTTGCCACAATGGTTGAGCATTGAATTTAAATTAAGTGGGTACGCACACTTCATCGAATGCAATGTATGTCGGGTGCACCTAGACATATTTTTTATATTGCCAGTTATGTTGACCTCTGGGCCTTGGGGGGGGGGGGGGGGGGGGGGGTAAGTCTGAGACGTGTGCATGAGAGCCCTAGTGAGCCTCCTTCGGGAACCCTCTGGGGCGACATGACAAACGATCAGACGTACCCTCATTTTCAAAACCTTTCCGGTGCTGAGAATGGCGAACGGTCTTGGGGGAGAGCGCAGGTCGCGTAGATCCCCAAGGCAAGGCCTGAGTAATATCCTTCTCGAGGTGCCCCCTGTTACCCTGTTATTGGTCTGATTCCTTATGAAACAGACGTAACCGAAAACTCAGGCCGTACCCCCACACCCCACCCCACCACTCCTCATCCCCGCTACTATATGCCCGTTGCCCCGGCGCCCTTATGGGGAGCCTAGGTAAAGCGGGCATTAAGTCGGCATCCTTCCCTCACATCCTTTCCTATCCCCCAACCCATTCCGGCAGTCCCGGTAAACAAAAATCAATGAGTGCAAATAAAGAGTTGATACCCCAGGAGACCTGACGGTCCGGAGAACCCCTCCCCGGACCGTCAGGTTCGGGCTGCCCCTCGTACTCTGGGGGGGGGGCAAATTTGCGCATCACATTGGTACGACGACTCCAATTGTGACTCCAACAACACCCACGGCTACACAGGTGCGTCCCGGTAGGTCTATTTCTGAGACTCTCGGGGACGACCTGTCACGTATAGCCCTTAGAGACAGACTAACAGACACACAGACAGACAGACAGACAGACGCACAGTACCGAAGAATTTAAAGAATGGCTCTCAAAAAGTAAGTACAAGCGTCTGAAGGCTAAGAAGAAAAGAGAGCTGGCGGAACAGAACCACACCCAGACACCTCAAACACCATCGAGAGGGGGGGTAGGCTCTCGGGCTCCTGAGCTCAAGAGACAGAGGACAGACCCAGAAGAGTCGACACAGCAACGCCCACCTAAAAGGCAGAACACCTGCTACCTTAGCGGGCAAGGTGAAATGCTACTGAGGGCTCGCAGACTAGAAAGCCAGCGCGTATCAATCTGGCTGCCGGGCAACCTCGGGGAGCCGGGTAGTGATCCGCTTCGTGGTCAGAACGATCACAGGGTCGAACTGAGGCTGCCTGAGTGGAACCTCATCTACAAGGAGACGTTGCCAACTGGCCAACGACTTGTGGTGGGGGTCCCTCAGGACGCCCTCAGGGACCACGTGATGCTGCACTACCAGTTCACCAAGGTGCAAGCACGGCTTTTAAACCGCGACAAGATGACTCAGGGGGGAAACGAGCCCGTCGGTGGGATAAGCACCACTCAGCCTGGAGATTCAACAGGAATCCCCACTGAAGGATGCAGTAACGACCGTCGGGGCTCTATCCCAGGACACGCCGTATTGCACGCACAGAGGGGGGGGTGCTTGCCGGCGGGGAGAGCAGTAGTCAGATCGGGAACCCTGCAGAAGGACCCCTAGACTAGCGCACACCCAGCCGAATAGACAGCCCCGAACCTCCCACACACCACACCACACCCACCCCCCTCACGACACCGCTCAGGGATCGCGCTCCCCCGCCAAGTGTGGCGCTTCTGCAACCGCCTTGGTACGGGGACCCGAAGACCGAAACGGAGTAGTCAAGAGGGGGCCACTAACACACCAAATACACACACACACACGACACACACACTCACCACACATATGAACACACAGAGTAACACAACACGAAAACACAAACAAAGGATAAAAATAGTTCAACTCAACCTGCACCACTGCCGGGAAGCCATGTCGGAGCTGTGCCGATACGTGGTGGAGGAGAGCATAGATATCGCTCTACTGCAAGAGCCATACGTCATAAACAGACGGGTGGCCGGGCTTGGCTCCCTGGGTGGAGACCTCATCTACCACAATGATGGTGAGTCCAACCCGAGAGCATGCATCTTCACGAGCAGTAGAGTAAGCACACTAGGACTAATCAAGGCAGACTGTTACAGAGATCTGGCAAGCGTTGAACTAACAATAACGAGCCTAAACAAGAACAAAGCAAGGGTGCTCCTCGTCTCTGCATATCTTCCCAGCGAGAGTGAGTTTGAGCCGCCAACAAGAGAAATGGAAGATACCATCAAGAAGTACCAAGGTAAGAACATTCCTGTTATTCTAGAGTGCGACGCCAACGCACATCACGTGGTATGGGGCAGCACGGACTGTAACAGGAAGGGGGAAGCACTCCTAGAGTACATTAGCGCATCCGGTCTGGAGTTATTAAACGTAGGTAACACACCAACGTTTGTCAACAGAGCGAGAAGTGAGGTGCTGGACATCACCATCGCATCAGAAACGATCAGCCGACAAATTAGAAACTGGAAGGTAGACGAAAATGAATCCATGTCAGATCACAGACGTATAACCTTCAGCATAGACTGCAGCAACGACAGGATCCGAGTGAGAAACGCAAAAAAGACATGCTGGTCTACTTTCGAAAACTACATCAAACAGTGGACACCTGGAAGTCACGACTTACACAAGCACGAAATGGAGATAGAAAAAGAGGCGACAAGACTAGATGAGGCCCTCAGGGAAGCCTATCATAAAGCATGTCCGCTCAGAGAAATCAAACTAGGCAAGGGACAAATAATGCAGGAACAGCTGGAGCGCGTTCTGCGAAGGGATCGAAAAACACCCAGATGCCGCGAGGCTGGTCAAAACGCTATCCAAGGACAACTCCTGCAAACTAGGAAGTATCAAGAAGGGGGAAGAACTGATAACTGACCCAAAAATTATACTTAAGACCATGATGGAAACTCATTTCCCAGACTGCGAGCACGACATAGACAAAGACATGCCAACCTCCTCAAACCCCACAGTGGTAAGGGCAGGCGAGGCCATCGCCATATCGGAAGAACAACTAGTATGGAGCATCTTCTCCTTCCAGCCATACAAGGCGGCAGGCCCGGATGAAATATTTCCAAAAATGCTGCAAGTAGCGTTAAAGTACATCAAGGAAGATCTCTTAAAACTGTTCAACAGCAGTATAAGAATGCAGTATATACCCAAGAAGTGGAGGGAAGTCAAGGTAGTTTTCCTACCGAAACCTGGCAAGGCCACATATCAGGAGGCGAAGGCCTTCAGATGTATCAGCCTATCCTCGTTTCTATTGAAGACAATGGAAAAGATCCTTGACAGAACTATCAGAGCCCAGATAGAGAACAGTGGATCCCCGCTACATGAGAACCAACATGCATACATGGAGGGTAAGTCCACAGAAACAGCCCTCCACAACCTAGTTACTAGAGTACAAAGGTCTCTGAGCAACAAGGAATACGCACTGGGCTGCTTCTTCGACGTAGAAGGGGCATTCGACAAGGCCAGCCCTAAGTCGATAGAAGCCGCCTTAGACCGCGAAGGCATTCACAAAGATATATCAGGATGGGTGAAGAATATGCTTCAACAACGACTGATAAAGGCTGAGCTAGCAGGGGCTACACACACGGTCAGGGCGAGAAGAGGATTCCCGCAAGGGGGATGCCTATCCCCTCTACTATGGTGCATTCTAATAGATGAACTAGTACACGAGATAAACAAGATACACATATACACACAGGTGTACTCTGATGACGGGGTATTGCTAGTAACGGGAAAGGTCCTCAGCGTCATGTGCAACATCATGAACAGAGGACTGAAAGCGGCGCTATCATGGTGCAGAAGTAAGGGACTCAACCTCAATCCCGAAAAGACGAAACTAGTCCTATTCACCAATAAACGTAAAATTGGTAGAAAAGAAATAAGTGCAGATAGACAACTCCGAACTAGAAATGGTCAAGGAGATCAAATACCTAGGAGTTACGCTGGACAGCAAACTAACTTTTAAAGCACACATAAGTACCACCTGCTCTAAGGCCAAAATGGCCATGATGCAATGTAAGAGAGCCATAGGACGCACATGGGGAATCAAACCGGCGACTGTACTATGGATATACAAAGCAATTATCCTGCCACGAATCCTTCACGGATCACTGGTATGGTGGCATAAGGCGGCACCAAGGACCAACAAACTAGAGCTAGACAAGGTCCAAAGACTAGTGGCACTGATGATCACAGGTGCAATGAGAACAACACCCACATCAGCGCTAGAGATCATGCTCGGGCTGGATCCGCTAGACCTAGCGATCAAAGGAAAAGCGACCGAACAATGGTTTAAACTCAGTAGCACGAACCTCTGGATCGGTAACCACACGGACAGAGGGCATCTACGCATTGGAAGTGAAATCGAGAGCAACATGTCAATGATCTTTACCAACAACAACCTAACAAGGAAAGAAAAGATCTTTGACAAGAAATACAAAGTACATATAGGACAAAGAGATGAATGGAACATAGACACAAGCGGAACAGTTTGCTACACAGATGGCTCCAGAATTGAGTCACTGAAGCTATCTGGCGCGGGTGTGCACATAAGGTGCGAGGACGGCACAGTGATAAACAGATCAATCTGCCTAGGCAGGTTCGCCAGCGTATTCCAAACAGAAATATACGCTATCATGGAATGCACAGATATATTAGACAATCAGGACAGCGTCACCAAGGCCACTATCTACAGTGACAGCCAGGCAGCGCTGAAAGCGCTTAGCAAAGCAGAGACGACATCGGTAACTGTCAAAGAATGCAAAAAAGCTCTAGGGAAACTCGCGACAGTGCGACAGTCTAAAATGTTCATAAACGGAATGGACACGAAGAAGACTGGTCATCTACTGAAGCTGTCAAGGAACAGTGTACGTATGGTCATAGAAATCGCCACAGGGCACTCTAGACTAAACAGGCACCTAACAGTAATAGGCATCAAAGACAACCCCACATGCATGGAGTGCATGGACAGCGAGGAAACGAGTTTCCACCTACTCGCCGAATGCCCGATGTACTCACACATACTGGGTGGGAGCTCATGGGGTCAGACTCGTTAGATGAAGAAGATCTGAAAGAACTGACGGTGGACCAGATAGTAAGATTCTGTAAAGCAACAGGAAGATTCGACGGGACGCCGTGAAAATGGGATAACCTAAAGACCCCCTGCAAGGAGGCCCGGGGAAATGGGTGAAATGGCCCATAACCAGCGGACCGATCACCCGGCCCACTGCCAGCGTCCCCAGTCGAAATAATAATAATAATAATATGTTGACCTCACTCCACCTGATGGAAAGTGGCTGACATGACATCCAGATATTGGGAGGTTGAAAAATACCACAACAGTCCATGACAAATCTTAATAAACTTAACATTACTCTAGTTTCTTAGTAAGTACTTAGTCAGCATCATCACTCCCAATGACTAAATTTCTCCTGTTAAAACATAGCCTATAAAAAAAATTTGGGCTATGTTATTAACTCACAATGTAACTTTCAACCCACACACAAACACACACGCATCTACATACACATACACACCTACATACACATACACCATAGTAATAGCTTTAAATTTGGTATTTTTCTCCGAAAATTTTAAAATTGTTTCCCTAACAATTTTTCATATTCTCAGTAATGGGAGAATTCAAAAATAAGTGTAGCAATACTTATTCTGTTAAATAAAATGTATGCCATTGTTTTGGAAGAGTGGGGCCTCCTGACACAGGTATTTGCACATACTTACCTACGAGGCAGGTCCCGGCCATGGAATATTGTATAAAACTGTAAAATGCTGAAATAAGCAATTTATAATTTATTTTTAATTTAACTTTATATTGGTAAAATAATGTTTAAAAAGGGCTAGTAGTTTTGCAAAGAAAAAACAATCAAATCTTTCTTCTTTAAAATACTTACTAGCTTTCTGCCCGTTACATTTTAACATAAAATCTTTTTAAATTGTAGCCTATTTGTTATTCTGATGTATAAGCTATATTACTGTGAAGTTTCATCAAAATCTGTTAGGTAGTTTTTGGCTGAAAGAGTAAACAAAAACAATAATACATACGAAAGTTTGTGAGGATGTACAACACACATACATCCTCACAAACTTTCGTATTTAAAGATTGATATAGACAAGGTAGTACACCACCTTACTACAGCACAATTTCCATCTTCAACTCTCCAGCTCATAACAGTAAACTTGAGAATGCAGCCTTGAATGCCAATAAATTGGACCGGTTATTGGGGATAACCCCATAAATATTGGCCCAGAAATATTTATTACACTTTTCCTGTGTGTCTTTAGTGCACTTGTTAAAATGGTTCCACATAAACTTGTGCTGGTTATCGTTTGAAAACCTTGAGGAGACGAAGGGGCGGTTTTCTTGAACAAAAAGAGCCCTAGTGTTAGCAGGAAAAGGAGGAGGGAAAGGCCCCTAAAGTCACGCAATACTACGGTCTTGTAGCCACATTCGGCGTGCAATATCAGACTCTTTGAATAGTTGCGTGCTATCAGAGACATTTTAAATTTTACAAGGAATAGCAATATGAACAAAACTGTATACAAACAATTTCAAACACTTTTACGTCAAAAACGAAAATCTGTGAACAAAATGACTATTTTTTTTTATGGTGACAGTATTTATTTTTATTTGCGGTGGTTTGTAACCTTGGCTTTTGAGTCACGCACGCACGACAGATAGTGATGTACCTATTATTTTAGTTTTTACTTAGTTCAAATAAATTTTTAAATCATTAACATTAAATGCCTCATGTTAAGATTCTTTGTGGGTAATTTTATGTAGTACTCGATGAAAGTTGATAAGACTAGATAGTGGCACTTGTTGAAACTGCGCATGAACTTTTTTATTGATCCATAATTCGTATGGCGTGGCTAGCGGTAAGGTTTCTTCCTCACACTGCTCTGCAGGAAGGCGGTGAGTACGTACTGTACTGTAATGATGGATAGGAATATTTTTTTAAACGATATTAAATCGAGTAGGAATGTTCAATTGCACTAAATTAATCGCATTTGCAGGCCGCACCTTTGAAGTTCGAAACCATAGACAAATTAAAAAAGTTGTTGTTTTGCTTGTCTTGTGTCAAGTTGTTGGCAAACATTCGCTTGGCCGGCACGTATTTTATGATTTTTAGGCATTTTCAAAAGGCTATTTACTAAAAATGAAGGAAAATAATGGAGATGTGGTGGATACTAAGAATGTGGTGAAGAATCGGGAATTGCTGTACCGCATGATTATCAGGTAAATTTAACAAAATTTGCTTTGCTTTTGTTAGTTCGGTTTCTAGCGCAATTTTACATAAAATGTCGCGATTTGAGAAATATCTATTTAACAATCCATTACTTATACTTTCAAGTTATTCAATTATGTGATATCGTGTAAATTTTTCATGAAATTAGTAATTTTTGTAGGTTATATTTTTGTCAACTATCAGTTGAAATAATAAGTGAAACCCTGCAGAAATTTTGTGAATTCCAACTATAAAAATGACACAATACATAACTATAACATTAATGAAGAATTGTAAAACCTACAAGTGTATGTTTACAGTGTGTGTTCTTTCATTGTATTTCAGCCAGCTGTATTATGATGGGTTTCAACCCATAGCAGCTACGTTAGCTGCAGCTGTTCATGCTGATCCGCCATGTCCTCCTAGTGAAAGGTAAGTTTAAATGCCAATAGACACACACAAGTCCATGTTCAGTCCAGTCAGAAATACCCATAGTAATCTATGTCAAAAATGTTTTTAGGAAATGAACGCTGTTATTCACAACAATTGAACCTGTAATTTAAATTCTACTGTATTGTTCACTTGTCATTTTCTAGTATATTTTGATGGCAATAAATTAATGAATATAAGTATAGTTATCAACTAAATTCACCTATTCAATTTGATGAGGCAGAGGTAATAAAGAAAATCAGTTTATTAGTTAAAACAGTGCTATAAAAATGAATATTTTTTTACGAATTTTTAAAGAAGATTAGAAACTATATATAGTTACAAGTGAATAAAAATGGGCTTATCTTAGCAACAAGCTCAATAATGCACTATATAATGAGTCCTTTAGTAACTTTAAGATAAATCCTTTAGTTTATATGAGTTTCTGTAGTAAAAAGAACTTGCAAAAAAGTAATTGCTTTAATATTTTTTCTATTTTGTACAACAAGGTAGGTATTTCCAGTGACAATAAACATTTTTTGGAGTAAGGCACAACCGCTACTGACTCAGCCAACATGCATTTGTGTTTAAATTTAACAGGCTTTTGAATCTAATGATGGTGGGTCTCCAACATGAGCCTGATCGCAAAGACCGTCTGGCAGCTTCCAGTGGAGCGGAGCATCTACTTGGAACCACTGGGTTTGGTGAGGATTATATTTTTGGTTTATCAGCAGCTGACGCCTATAACTGACTTAGTAACAGTTGATTCATTTAACTCGTGTTTGTACAGCCAAAAATTACTGAAAGATAGTTACTAGAAAAAAGTCCCAGGACTCAAGCGAGATCAGGTTGAATTTTTCTAGTTTATATCTTTGTGTAGAAAATAGTGCATTGGTGATTGCTAAAATACTGAGTTGCATTTGATTTACACATCGCATGCATAGACACACATTTTTTTCAAGTAAAATTTTGATTTTATTAATCAATAGTATATTTTATATTAATAATCCATACGCCAACCAGCGCCAACCAGCGTATTCAAACCCATTGCACTATAAATAAATATAAATACAAATATCTGGGACAATTCACACCAAGATCATCTGACCCCAAACTACTGACTATGTGCGAAACCTGGTTTTTAACTTTTTACCATTTATGGTCCTAAGGCAGCACAAGTTGTGCCTCATTCTATTGCTTTCTGTTTAGTTCATGAATGTTATTTCTAGGACTGTGTTTTTTTATATTAACACATTTTTTTTTTTTTTAATAAAATAAATAAATATCCCTGGACATTATTCCACACAGCGCCATCTAGCCCCAAAGTAAGCTAATTAAAGCTTGTGTTATGGGATACTAGACAACGGATAAACATACTTAAATACATTTTCTTTTGTAAATACAGACTTATTATACATAGGAGACACCCAGACCAGTACAAACAGACATGTTCATGCACACAAATGTTTGTACTGTGCGGGGATCGAACCCGCGACCTCTGATGTAGTAGCCAACTTCTTAACCATTACACCAAGTCGGTCGTCATTTAAATAAATAAAATAAATAAATAAATATCCGGAACAAATTAGACCAAGATCATCTCAAAAACTCAAACTCAAACTCAAATAACTTTATTCAAATAGACTGTATCAGTACTTTCAAATCGTCAAATTTACAGCAAAATATACTAAATAATATACATAAATACCATAATAATATGGATATGTAAATAAACAGTATACAGACATAATGCGACTCTACCACCGCGTCGGAGTTGTTTCTTACTGAGGAACATCTGACCCCAAACTAAGCAGAGCTTGTACTATGGGTGCCAGAGACTGATAAACATACTTAAATATTTCTAAATACATACTTATATAGATAATAACACCCATACACACAAACACAAATGTTTGCCATGGGTGGGGATCGAACCCACGACCTCCAGTGCTAAAGGCAGGATTGCTGCCATTGCACCAACGGGCCAGTCATTTTACTTTTACTTTACTTACTTACAAGTGAATATAGACCCTATATGGTTTAAAATCAGTTAAAAATCTTTCTTACACCACCAAATAGGTTCAAAAGTCTACTATTTTACATGATTTCGAGCAATTGTTAGAATTTATATTGTTTTTATAAACAAATTCTTTATTATGACAATTATTTTCTTGCTTATAAAGATTTTTTCTGTAATTATACTTTCTTTTTCTATTAAAACTTCATAAAATTATTTGTTAACTAGCTTTCTCCCCGTGTTATAGTTATAAATTATGGCTAAATTACATAAAATCTTTATAAATTGTAGCCCATGTGTTATTCTGATGTATTAGCTGTATCACTGTAGTTTCATCCAAATACGTTCAGTAGTTTTTGCGCGAAAAAGTAACAAACATACATACAAACATCCTCACACACTTTCGCATTTATAATATTAGTAAGATATGCACAGATCTGGAATTCGAAATGGACGCGTCATCTCTGGCGCCGGAGCTGGCGACGTACGAGACCGCGTACGTGACGTCACACAAGATGGCGTGCCGCTCGGGCGCGTTCAGTTCTTGCGGGCAGCTGGTCGCCACCGGCAGTGTGGATGCTAGTATTAAGGTTTGTGTAACCAGCTACTAGATATTATAGGCCCCTAATTTGTGGCAAAATACTTTATAAATACAATTCGTAATGGAAACCAAACTGTGAACAAAGGAATTAAGGTTTCAAAACATTTTTTAAGTTACATATTCTTTAAAGCTAACATATTTATGTAAACTATGTTTTTAGATTCTAGATGTGGAACGTATGTTGGCAAAGTCAGCTCCAGAAGAGGTGGATCCAGGAAGAGAACAACAGGGACATCCAGTCATTAGGACACTGTAAGTATTATTATATTTCACATAAATAAACTCACATCATCATTTACTGGCTTTAAATGGCTGGATGTAGGTGACCTGCATCCACAATTCACTGTGCTCTCTCTATAAGAAAATAGTGTCTACCTTATGCGTGGCCTGGTACATTGCTTCCGACAATATACACCAACAATATGTTCTTCTAATGTGTGTTTTACCAACGTGGCAATAACAAGCTAAGCAGAGCTAAACAGGGATGAAAAGTTTTAATTCTCTTTCAAAGATACGACCACACGGACGAGATAACAGCCCTAGACTTCCACCCTCGAGAGCAGATCCTCGTTTCAGCCTCCCGAGACTGCTGCATCAAGCTCTTCGACATCGCCAAAGCATCTGCTAAGAAAGCCTACAAGTCTATAACGGTAAGCTTGAAATGTTTGAAGATCCGGCTCGTAGGACCATTGTCTATCCGGCTTGAAGGACCATTTTTGCTTGGCTCGAAATATACATTTGATGGAAGGTTCTTTATCGCTCTTAGTACGCCAATCTTCAGAAAATTCCCGATTTGTTTTCCGTGTTATGCAAGGAAATGAATTTAACTGTCATTATCGAATCAAATAAAATAACTTTTCATTGTATTTTCATTAACCTAATAAAATTTGTTTGATTTTGCCCGTATTCTTTGATATTTTCGTCATATTATTTTATTTAGCCCACCTGAACTTTCTTAGACAATAAATTCAAAACTACTAATTATTTAGAGTGTATTTTTTTATTGTTAACTAAATTATCTAACCCAGGACGCAGAACCAGTCCTCTGCGTGGCTTTCCACCCGCTCGGAGACCATATCATCGCGTCCACCACCCACCCGGTGATCCGGTTGTATGACGTCACGACCAGCCAGTGCTTCGTCTGCCCGGTGGCCAGCCATCATCATAAGAAGCAGGTCAACTCTATTAGGTAAGTGATTTTATACCAAAAATACTTGGATTTATCTTTCTGTACCGGTACTTCGATTTTGTAACAGTTTTTTTAAAAATAAACTTCTTTAAAAGGTTCAGTGACTCGTTTCTTTGTCGTAGCCCCCTTCAATTCCTTGTCTGGTACCTCGTAACACAGGAATATTTATCCCTACTTCGGGACCATTACGAGTGGTTGGTTGTCTGGCGCATATTTCTTCATTTACTTTTCTTTCTTTCCTAGATTCTCCCCAAACGGCAAGTACTTCGCCAGCGGCAGCGCTGACGGGACCATAAAATTGTGGGACACCGTCTCCAACAGATGCTTCAACACGTTCGTGAACGCTCACGACGGGTCTGAAGTTTGTTCGGTGGCTTTCACCAGGAATAGCAAGGTAGTTATTTTCAGTTCAATTTTTTATATTGCCCGTCAAGATGACCTCACTCCGCCTGATCGAAAGCGGTCGTGAGGTCCAGATATGAGGTTGACAAGCCCAGCCCTGCAGAAATGCCTTTTCACGCCCCGCTTGAAGAACCCGGGACTATACGAGGAAGGAAACATATGTGCCGGAAGAGAGTTCCACGTCTGGATGGTACGACAAAGAAACCAGTCACCGAACCTTTTAGTTGGATTCATGAATCATCAATATCTGTATATTGTGGCTGGATAAGTATCTGAACCATGTATTTTCGCGACTTTTTGTAGTTTTCCAGTTAAGAATTTTTGATTTTTTTGGGTTGAGTATTGAAAACTTATTTTGATGTTTTTTTATAAGTATGTTTAGTACACTTAAAATGAAGTTTTATTTGATAAAAATAAATCCTAAAAACTTAAATTTGATGTCATGCTCTCCAGCAGAGCCACATTCATAGATCTCAGTAACTTTTTTCTTAAAACAGTGATCGTCGAACATTAGTTTTGGCTTTTATTTTATCTTTTCGTCAATTTCCCAATGTTTTTAATACTTGTTATCCTATTCCCGATGCAGACAAATCCAAAAAACACAAAAATCAAGAAATCGGTTCACCCGTTCTTGAGTTATAAGATGTGTAACTAACACGACTTTCTTTTATATACACTTATATTTAAATATAGATGCCGCTTTTTTACCTTTTCCTTGGTATGGATAAAGTTCAATTGAGTCATCATCATCATCATCCGTGCGGTCTATCCCGGTTGTGAACCCACACTGGTGTGTGGAGTCCCAGGGTCCGCCTTTCTTATTTTCTTGGCCCACTTCGCGCGGTCTTGTGCATCCTCAGTGCTGAGTCTGTTGGCACGCATGCCACCCTTGGCGACGTCGAGCCACCGCTCCTTGGGTCGACCTCTTCTACCGGTACCTGGCGGAGGCGGCATGGCCAGACATTTGTTGCCCACGCAGTTTGCCGATCTCCGTGAGACATGACATACCAACGAAGGCAGCACTCCTGCAGCTTGTCCGCGATGTCAAAGTTCAATTGAGTAGTTAGTTAAAAATACAATACCTAATATCTCAGCTCCGATATACTTTAGCTATGTGTGCTCCATATCAAGTGTGTGCCCCTCGGTATGTTCCTTCATAATAATAAAGTTTGGTGAGTGGCCGCGGAATTTCAGAAATGACGCTAACATCACCCATACCCCTTTATTTAACTAACTTTCATTTCAAGGTCACCATACAAATCACTCGAACAGTCATTATTTTTTGTATAAAAAAAACCCTACAATTAAAGTTAATTGAAAGAATCTAATGTTCGCTTAAACAGGGTTACTTTATAAACACCATCCAAAATTTTACCAGACATTTGGCATCAATCGAAGACAGCTTTTCTTAAAAAAGAGTAGGTCTTTTTAACTTTAAAATTATTATATTTTTTTCGAACAGATTATTCGTGCAGCGTGGTTACTTATTCAAAATTAAATTTCAACTTCTGAATGAATCGCGGGCGGGAAGTTGAAGAGACTGCGAACCCGCCGCCACTAACGTCTCGCAGTATTAACGAAGCTAGTGATTTTTTTATACCTTTGAGTAGTTATAATAACATTAATAACTCATTATTTTAATACTGAAGGTTGTCAAACAGAAAAATATGTATTTTGCAAATTTCTTCATAGATCATCATATTTCAATTTGGATGGGTTTTTATAAAATAGCCCTGTATAGTTCCTACATCACTCAGTGAGTACCTATGCCAAATCGTTTTCGGAAGTTATTTGATAATCACCCTGTATAGAGATCGGAAATAAAAAAAATGTTAATAGAGTTAGTATCTCCAAAACATGCTTGAAATAACAAGCGTGCAAATATCTCAGGATAGAAGAAGACCCCACACAAAAACGTTATTGTATCAGTGCGGAAATCGATCTCACGACCCTTGCGTTTCAAACGGCGCTCTAAACCTTACTAAACCTTCTAAGTTAAGTTGACATCATGACATTATGCGCCTTCGACGTTCTGCGCTTTTGACATTCTGCGTTTTTGACTTTCTGCTCTTTTGACATTTTACGATCCTTTGTCATATTGCGCTTTTGATATTATGCTCACAATAGTATATTTTACATCGAGGGACTAAACATACTCGGGAGTCAATGAAACCGAGGGTATATTAAGTTGGCGTTTAGTCTCGAGGTGCAAACTGTACTTTTAACTTTGAGTGCGAGAAAAATAGTCAATTTAGTACATTTTTTTTTAATAAATATCAAAATCACAATGTTTCTTATTCCTCCAGTCCATACAACTTTCGTAAGTTTTTAGGTAAATCTTCCGCGATTTTGGCGGCAAAAGATTATCTATTATGTCTTTTGCTCATTGCTCGACGTCAAACTCTTCACTGTCACAGGACATTCCTAATAAATTTATTTAGAACCGAACAAATTTACACTCGACAAAAATTTAAAAATTTACGCGGTCAGTTTGACTTCTAAACGAGTCACAGATCAACAATTTAAAACACATGGCGCCACCTTCTTTGCGGACAAATCATGGAACTACAACTCTCAACATTTTCGCAATGAATGATTGTCCGTCAACACTCCACAGATAATAGTATATTTACTGGCTGTTTGAGTTTGTCTATGCCACATGAAGGAAATTAAAAAACTAATTACTTTTTACTCCCTAGGGGCTAAAGTGGTCATTTTAGTCCCGCTTCGTAGGGCTATATTGGCGTACTTTTAGAGCATGAGAAGTGAAAACCAATTTTTTGCAGTCGGGTTTTTTTTTAAAAATATTTGAACGGCATTCAAAACTCAAGGGACAAACTAAACAGTATTTCCCACGTTTTTGCAGTGTTTTTACGGCTAATCACATTAATGATTAACTCCGTGAACTAGTTATATCATATGTCTATGAGAAGGGTTATTTTATTGTACTTTTTTGGCAGTACCTCTTAACTTCTGGAATGGACTCCTCAATCAAACTGTGGGAGCTGGCTAGCAGTAGGTGCCTCATACAATACACTGGAGCGGGAACCACTGGTAAGTGACTAAATAAATTAAATATTTTTATATATTTTTTCGAACGGACGTTTACAAACATAAAAATTTTAAAACCAATTAAGGGGTGTTTCCGTCAGAAATCAGAAAAGTGGCCTAATATCTGTGCAATGCAATGAATAATTGGCATTGAAAAATATGTTTTAAAAAGTGTCAAGCAAGTGAATGAAATAATTCAAACTTGACATATAGTTGGAATACTTGAGAGAATATAACGCAAACAACATTAATAAATAAAAAGCATTTATTACGACAAGACGACACGATTGGCTAAGTGCGCTGTAGCACGGTTTCTCGCCTCGATATCCGTAGTGTCCCGGGTTCGATTCCCGGTAGGGTCAATTCAGAAAACGATTTTTCTGAATTGATTCAGGTCTGGGTGTGCTGGGAGACGCCCCTGGCTTATTTCCTTGTGTACCTACCCTACTTCGAGACCATTACAAGAGGTTTGTTGTCTGGCGCATATTTATTTTTTATTATTATTACTAGGATCCACAAAATGTTAGTGAAAGCTTAAAAGAAATTAATAATATATTTTTGCTTGTATATTTTTCTGAAAAAACCTTTGTAGAAAGCTTTGGTTCGCGTTAAACTTCTAGACCGCTCTGATTAGTCTGTCTAGCACAGATGGTCGATGAATTATATTTACTACTAAATTCTGATTCATTCCCACCAGGAAAACAAGACCTCCTAGCCCAGGCCGTGTTCAACCACACAGAAGACTACGTGATGTTCCCGGACGAGGCCACCACCTCACTGTGCACGTGGCACTCTAGGAGCGCCAGCAGATGTCAGCTCATGTCGCTGGGACATAATGGCGCTGTCAGGTGAGATACTAGGTTATAGTTATAAATACTAGGTTTTAGGCATTCGTAACGCGTGATATTCGTAATGCTTGATATTCGTGACACGTGATATTCGTAATGCTTGATATTCGTGACGCGTGATATTTGTAATGCTTGATATGCGTAACGCGTGATATTCGCAATACTTGATATTCGCGACGCGTGATATTCGTAATGCTTGATATTCGTGACGCGTGATATTCGTAATGCTTGATATTCGTGACGCGTCATATTCGTAAATTTATGTATTTACGAATGTTCAAATGTGTTTATTAGTCTCTGACACCCATAGTACAAGCTCTGCTCAGTTTGGGGTCAAATGATCTTGGTGTAATTTGTCCCAGATATTTATTTATTTACACAATGAATTCAGAAATTGATATTACCGAAAATACTATTAAGAAACACGATTCTTACTCTTTTCAACATTGTGTGTAAAAAAATATACAAAATATAATCTAGATTGGACAAAAAATATTGTCAAGATATAATTCATTTCAGGCTTATCGTCCACTCGGGAACGGCCCCGGCCTTCCTGACTTGCAGCGATGACTACCGAGCGAGATTCTGGTATAGACGGAATACGCACTAAAGGAAATATAGGTTAAGTTAGATTAAGATTAATAAATAAAGATTTAACGGTGATTTTTGTTGTTTTATTTTCGTTTTAACGCCCCAGTTATAGCCTCATAGTTTATGTTTAAAAAAGTAGTTTGGTCGGCCCAAAAAGCACCCTAAATTAGGTCTTAGTCAGCAGGACGGACAACGCTAATCCTGTCAATCTATCGTGACACTATCGTGACCTCGAAAATCAGTTATACTATCGATACTCCTATCGAAACTATCGACCCGTGATAGCATCGATAGTGAGATTTAAGCGATCCTATTGACCTCGATAGTATCGAAAATACGTCGATAGTTAGTAAAGTAAAACTGTCTATAGTATAACTGATTTTCAAGGTCGACTATCGCTATCGCAACAACATTATACTAAAGTCTTCTTCTTCTTCTTCTTTTGTTATATGGCGTTCTCTGGGTTTTTTTAACCACAATTCCGCCAATGTCACGTGAGTAGCCTTTACACGGTAAGGGGATTATGCATGTATATACTAAAGTCGAATTTTTAATTAGACGGAAAAATCTGACAGCTGCTAATGTCACTTTGTAGAATAATGTGGCCATGTTCAACGTGCGTTCAGGTTTCGTTCATTCACAGTAAGGAATGATGATGACGGGACTTCACAAAAGAAAGGGAACTAATTACATTTTTGTTTAATTAATTTGAAAATTGTCTATATCTAAGTACTTTGATATGTAATTATAACGATTTTTCTACTTTATTATTGGAATTTAATGCTGAGTGATATGAGGAGTAGACCCGTAGCGCTAGGCTACTTTGAGGTCACAAGTTACAACGGTTACAACTCTCGCACCGTTTCGTTCGAACAAAGCTGACTTTTTCAAATGACAAGATTTCTTAGATGAAAATGACACATTAAGAATTAAGTGTTGTAGTACAACATAATCAATGAAAACAAGTAAACTTTAATCATTTGCATTTTCTTTTGTGGCTTTTACAGAGAGTTGTAATAAAAAATATATATACCTACACTAATGTCGTGGATAAATTCGACACAAAATAGGTATTGTATAACAGATATTAGTATTCTGAAACGCATTTAACACCTATTTAACCAACTGTAATATTCTTTTAGAGCTAGTCGAGTGACATGTTAGGTATTAGTTAAATGTCAGGGTTCCTGTGGACAGAGCTGACACAAAATGCCTCTGAACATCAGTTACTTCTTCGTTATCATCATGAAAGTAACATTTTCATCTCATTTTTTTTTCGTCTATTACTGACCGAAAAGACAAATACCTAAATTTCTACATATGCGACTACCTAAGATGACACAAATTAATGTATTAGGTTGGACAAAGGATTCCGAAACTACATGCCAAAAGAAAGAACTTTACTATTTTCGAAACCTCAAAACCCAGCGCTACGGGTCTAGAGGTTTGGTTCTGCCAATGCTAAAACCTAATTCCGTAGTGGTCATGGATAATGCCCCCTACCCTTCTAGAAAGTTAGAATGGCTGTCTACAGTGTCTTGGCTTGAACCTAGAATACAAGAGTGATTAAAGAGCAAAAGTATGCCATTCGAGAAAAAAAGGGTTAACGCTACTCATAAAGACATTGTACGCCAGCACAATGAAGAACACTGCGTAAAACATGCTGTTTTTTAAGGTTCCGTACCTCGAAAGGAAAATACGGAACCCTTAGGTATAGGATCACTTTGTTGGCCATCCGTCGTCTGTCAGTCTGTTAAGCCGTTTTTCTCAGGAACGCGCGGAGGTATCAAGCTGGAATTTATATCAAACACTAAGGTCTACTGTCCCTCGGAGTTGTGAAAAAATCAAACTTCTAAGCCAACGCATTCAAAAGATACAACCGTTTAGGTCGCACATTTCCGCAAATTTTCGACACTCGCAAGGGAATCAAAACCTACAGGGTACTTCCCGTGAACTTAGAATCTTGAAATTTGATACGAAGCAACGTCTTATAGCACAGATAAAGAAAAAATTGCGAAAACCATAAATGTTTAGTTACATCATAAAAATATTTAAAAAAATATACCTAGGTACAGGTTTGTACGGAACCTTCGGTGCGCGAGTCCGACTCGCACTTGGTCGGTTTTATTTTATTTTATACACTTTGTTTTTACAAATGATGAACACGAAAAAAATAATTATCAGATTCAGTGCTTTAATAAAAAGTTATGCGTGGACATACATTTTCACTATTCATAATGTGGTTGTACCACTGACCTGGCTATACAGCTCCACCGAAGACTCTCCCTTGAGCTGGTGGCCGGTCAGGTAGGTGTTGTGGCTGGACGCGATGTAGTACTGGCTGAGGGGATTAGACATCTGCTTCGAGAGGTCCTTGTTCGCCTCCTCCTCTTCGGGGTTTAGGGATTTGCTAGAGAGGGAATGTTTTGTATGAAACTTTAACATTTGCAATTAAATATCGGATAAGATTCTTAAGAAATAATCTTCAGTTGACTCATATAACAACGTGATTGAGTTATCTAATAAAAAAGATTCTGTCTAGCAACATAAATAACTCATATAACAAAATATTCGAGTGATTTAACAACATGTAAATATGGTCGAGTCTTGTGATAAGTACTTATAATCATTCTAATTAAGTAGTCCCTCGTCCAGCAAATTAGTCATAATTATGAAATAACAAGAGTAATGTTAAAAACCTGTCTTTGAAGTAGGTATCACATTCTATTACACTTTTTTTTAATACTACGTCGGTGACAATCAAACCCGCGGACTTCCTGATGGTAAGCGGTTACCGCAGCCTATGGACGCAACACCAAGGGGCGCGTTGTCGACCCTGCAAAAACCTTTTCAAATCTCTCTTGAAGAACTCCATTCTACAGCTCATTGGGAAAACCTCGGCAGGGAGCTTATTCCACAATTTAAGCGCCCTCGGAAGGAAACATTTCTGAAACCGAACCGTACGAGACCATTGCGGATTCAGAGTGTACACTTATCTAACATCATAGTCAACTCATCTCATAAAATAGTTTATTTTTAACAACAGTAGATATACATGTAACCAGTGCCGGATTAAGACTACTCGATGCCCTAAGCAAAGTGGTTCTGGTGCCCCCTAGGACCTTATGCTCTTAAGCAACGGCTTGTCCTAAGCATGTTTCTGGTGCCCCTAAGACGTGACGTTCTAAGCAATAGCTTGCCCTAGGCATCTGTTTCTGGTGCCCCCCAAGACGTGATGCCCTGAGCAATTGCTTAATTAGCTTTAGGGTTAATCCGGCACTGCATGTATCAATATACGACTTACCTAACAAAATAGTTGGCTTTCCTCTGCTCAGGCACAAAAGCGTAGTTGTCCTTGTCGGTGAGGAACCTCACGAACCCCTCGAAGGATAGGCACAGGTCCGCCCTCAAAGTGGGGTCCGGTTCGTGCCTCTAAAACAAACAGGATAGTTCAAATACTTGCCAGGACATTATATCATTCTAAAATAAAATTAAATAAATAGGTTAGTAAATCGGGTTCGTTAATCTTTGACCGCTTCTATAAAAGCGGCATATCTCTCCGCGGTAGGGGTATCGCCCGTGTCGTATTTTTGCGACAGAGCAGTGTCGAATTTTTTTTGTTCTATTTTCGCCCTATATGGTTGAGCTACATTTGGCCGCACCGCATCGCACTTTCCTATGCTTCTATCCTTTTCTATCACTCAGAACTGTCATTTACTAGAGCGAGAAAGAGAACTGAATGCGACCGCACTCGGTTCCGCCGCGTGCGGTCGCATTCTGTTTCTGCCGACGTGGCGCTCGGCGCTTGTTCTCTTTCTCGCTCTAGTAAATGACAGTTCTGAGTGATAGAAAAAGATAGAAGCATAGGCAAGTGCGATGCGGTGCGGCCAAATGTAGCTCAACTCCCTATCTAATGAAGTTATTATTTTATATTATTTAGCCGGCGCTAGGGACACGGCGATAGGTACTTATTTAGCCAAGAGTTTAAAAGGTCAATACCAAGGTCAATATAAGGTTTTATAATATTTGCGAACAAAAGCAATATATGCAGTCAACATTTTAAATTTCATTGCTATCGGCGATGAATAATCCCGTGATTTTAAAAAGTTACAACATATTGAAACTAGTACAGAGGGCGACAGGTCAATCTTGCAAAACTATTTCAAAATTAATCTTATTGAACTAGATTACCCATCTTGCACGTACCTAATTCTTCAAGGTACCATTCTCAATGACTCACCTTGTGTAGACCTACCTGAATAATGTCTCTCAGTTGTTCCTCAGTCCTGGGCTCATTCTGTCTCGTCTCGCAGAACTTGCCTAGCGTGGGCAAGGACAAAACTCTGCCGGTCACATCTGGAGACGCACCTAAACACAAAATATGGTATAGTTATTGATTTTTAAAATTGTACGTGAATGTTTACAACTAAACTGAATAAAAATGAAAAAAAAATCTACATTTTTCTTTCGACTTTTCCTAAGTACGTCCGTCTAGCCCTTCCCCTTTCAACAGCTCCATCCACCCTCGCCTTGTAAATTTGTTTCGTTAATCGCCTTTCATCCATCCTTGCCTAAACCATCTTAGCATTCCCATCTCAATTTTTGTGACAACATCAAAAAAACATCTAGACTGTATATAAAGGCACGCTCACGATTTTACCGGTTTTTTTATACCGTAAGACAAGGCAAACTCAGTACGTTTGATGTAAAACCTATGAGTGATTTTGTCATTCAAACAAAAAATATCGAATATGAATGTGCGCCAGACAACACACCACTTGTGATGGTCTCGAATTAGGGATAAATATCCCTGTGTTACGAGGTACCTGACAAGGAATTAAGCCAGGGGTGTCTTCCAGCTCACCCAGAGCCGAGTCAATTCAGAAAAGATCGTTTCCTGAATCGACCCGGCCGGGAATCGAACCCGGGACAGGCGAGCAACCGTGCTATAGCGCACTACGCCAATCGTGTCGTCAAATCGTTGAATGTCCGTTTTTTATTGTATAACAAATTACCCGACACTTTGAAAAATTCTAAAACAAGTCTTAAAAAACACATTTTACAGGATTCTGATATGTCATCTAATGTATTAAAAAAAAATTGTAAAAGTAAAAAATTCAATTGTATAATTTCATTGTAATTATTGTTGTTGTTGTGAATTTGCATGTTACATCCTTTTGCGGGAATAGCCTAAACTCGGTATTGTGATTGGCCGGCTGGTGGATCCTGCGCTGCGCTCGCGCGCCCGTGTGTGGCCAGTCAATCGGTTGCTCGCAGGGCTAACACCCAATTAGGCTCTTTACGCGTATGCACCTTATGCCAAACTAGTATACCATACGAAGTACATATTGTAATAATAAGTAAATGTAAAACAATATGTTATGGTATGAACAGTGATTTTGTATGAACACCATGTAAGTAAGTACACCTACCTAGAGGACTATTCCCAAATCACTTATTTTCTACTGGACAAGTATGTATTTACCCACACCTGTGAATTTCTCATGTAAGTGACTGTATGGTTTTTAATGAGTTAATAAATCTTGTTTAAACCTTACTCAGTTCACCAATGTGTTTTTTATGTTTTTAAAAGAGTCTAAAATCTCTAATACGAGTATATCATTCACCGTTTTAAATCTGTAGATATTTAATTTTTGTATCTCAATGACGACGTCTTCCTTGCCTTATAATGTTCATCATAGAATAAAAAATCACCACTCATATTTTTAAAGGCTTATTATTTAGTTTTCAGCAATTTCCAATGGTGTTCTCATCCCGTTCCACTAGTACGGACCAAGTTTTTTCTAGTTTTTTTATTTCTCAAAACCTTACCTGGTAAGGCAGCTGCTGCTAGTAGGTCGAAGGCTTTCTTTCGACCGACTTTGTCACTTGGCGGTTCTAGGTCCAAAGACCCGTTTCTTGTTAGTAGACCTGTTAGTAAAATATATATTTTTAATAACAATGCACACTAAACTCTAGAAGTTATAATTTTACGGTTAAAGTTAAATAATCAGTTAAGGTGGGTAATACCTTCATTCATGCCTTTTGTGTATTTCCAACGTGTAATGTACTTGCTTCTAGTGTAAAACATATTTTTTTATCTTATATTCACCTAATCCGTTCGTAAATTAAGGATTTTCGAATATCCTACTACCCAATATCTTCAGATTGCGTTCGTCTGCTGTAGATTGGGGTTATTGACCGAAATGTTCCTGCTTCGCTACCTTTAGAATCAAGCCGTTTTTAACAAGTCTGCACTCCTTTATAAATATTATGTTCACGTCATGAATGATCAAATGAATGATGAAGTCACTTACCAGTCCTAAATACAGCTCTGTTTCGGAACAGCTCCGGCGAAGATCTGCTCTTCTCAGCGCCGAGTAGCGGTGATCGACTTCTGGGCACAGCCAGTTGTTCGAACACGTCTTTTAGCTCTGAACGCATTACTAAACTGTGGACAAATAAATAAATAATATTATAGACCTATGTATCTGGATAAAGTATTTTTTATATTTTTTTATATTGCCCGTCAAGATGACCTCACTCCACCTGATGGAAAGCGGTCGTGAGGTCCAAATATGAGGTTGACAAGCCCAGTCATTCAACGAATCACTGGGCTGGCCATCCTCACCTTGATGGCCTGCAGAAATGCCTTTTCAGTATAAACTCATTTAAACGGTATTGCTATGTACTTCCAATATCCAAATATAGAAAAGTTGCGAGCATAAAAGGAGCGTAGGTACCTGTGTGGAAATTGAACACTCAGGTGCAAAGTGTCAAATACTGTCAAATCTAATTTAATTTATGTTTTTAGTGAAATACCCCATAGAAAAATGATCGACACGGCCAGAGGGAGAGAAAATTTGATTTAAAATGGGGCCTAAAAATAAGTTAAGAATAAGAATGACTGAGATTACAGGATGTTAACGAATAAACGTACATACATTCATATGATCATGCCTATATCCCAAACAGGGTTGTCAGAGGAAACTCGAATGTTGCCGTCATGGAAAACGGAACACTCAGAAGCCCACATGTACGTACCTAAAACTCCTAAATAAGGCAACGAAGTCCATAAAGTCTAGCTGAGTGTCGTACCCCACGGAGCCCGTTCGCAGGTGCTTCAGGTTCTCCCAGAAGCGCTCACTCGTCTCCAGTCTTTTCAAACTGGAATAAAATGTAAGAAAATTTAGGAAAAAAAACCCCCCGAACAAGAACCGTAGGTAAACATAATTATTATGAAAAAAAAATCTGAATTGGCGCCCAACATGGTACTAGTTTTGTTTATATTTTCAGCACTAACTAGGGTGTGCCAGATAATTGGATTGCATACAAAAGAGAAAAAACCGGCCAAGTGCGAGTCAGACTCGCGCACCGAGGGTTCCGTACAAACCTGTAGGTAAATTTATTAAAAATATTTTATGATGCAACTAAAAATTTACGGTTTTCGCAATTTTTCCTTTATCTGTGCTATAAGACGTTGCTTCGTACCAAACATCAAGATTCTGAGATCACGGGAAGTACCCTGTAGGTTTTGATTCCCTTGCGAGTGTCGAAAATTTGTGGAAATTCGCGGCACAAACGGCTGTATCTTTTGATTGCGTTGGCTTAGAAGTTTGTTTTTTTTCCAGCTCCAAGGGACAGTAGACCTGAGTATTTGATATAAATTCCAGCTTGATACCTTCACGCGTTCCTGAGAAATAGGGTCTTGACAGACATAAAGACGGACAACAAACTGATCCTATAAATAAGGGTTCCGTTTTTTCCTTTTTCAAACAGTTCAAAAAAAAAAAAATATGTCTTGAAGAGTGAGACTACTGTAATAGCTAAATTTGTTTATTTTTGTTTCGGTTTTTCAGATTAAGTGTAGGTCTGTAATGCTGTTAGCATAATTAGATAAAAAATAACATTGTATGCCATACCAGATAACCATCTTGGTTGGGTACCAACAGATACGAGTTACATATAGAAAACCAAGTCCGCGCGCACATTTTGAAGCACCTTAACGCTTTGCAGTGTTCATTACAGCTCCGCAATGTTCAAGGTCAAAGCGCGCCGCAAGTAAGCAAGTAATAGTCACGCATGTGTGGATCGGATAAGTGCTTCATTTTTGACGGGGCGGTTGTATGAAGTCTATCTTTCTATACGTTATTATTCTAAGTATCAAATAAATTATCGATTTTTTTTTTGTCTTGGATAAACATCAACTCCTCGTATACTCGCAAATAAATGATTTTACTTCACTTCAATAATAGTTAATTATTTATACCGGGTTATTATCAAATAACTTACAAAAACGATATGGCATACTCATTAATTAATGTAGAGACTACCTAAGTGCAAATGATATTTATTCTACTAACTTTCATTTCAAGGTCACCATACAAATCACTCGAACGATCAGTATTTTCTGAAGTAAAGTTAATTGAAATAATCAATTTTTCGCTTCCATAGTTACTAGGATATAATTTTTTTAAGTCTTCTGATAATCTCCCGGTATTTTACAATCCTCAGGCCATTATACTAATAAAAATGTCAATCCCCACGAAGTCTTTAGTCGACTTCCAATTTAGTTGAAGGGATAAAAAACCTCCTTTGACTTGAAAGCTTATTCATTGTGGTTGAATATTTAGGGGCTTGTAAGAACAGTAACCACCCCTTTGTTGCGAGAGGGTGCGCCCCCAATTTCAGCCAATTATCTAGTTAGGGTGCTTATTCAGGGTTGAAGGTCACGCATCTATTAGTTACAGATCACTGGCTATCTGGGTCAAGGTCACGCGGGAATTCGCTTGGACAAATTTTATATAAGACGAGTTGGCCAGACAGACTTCGTTCTGTCAAATGTTTGACAGTCATTATCACATATTGCCTTGATTTACTTAAAACAAGTTAAGTTAGTGAAAGAATTTTTACGATCGGATCCTATTCACTACAAACCAAAATACTGACGATCATTTTTTTTTCTTTTTTAATTTAATTTTAATTTTTTTAAGATGTAATTTTTCTTTGCTAAAGAAAAAAATATTATATATAAAATCCTCTAATAACTATTTTATTTAAAAAAAGATGTTGATATTTTTGAAGTCTTTTTTTTTTTACGAAAGATGGCATAACCTAACACGTAATATAGAGTACCTATGCCTCCGGGCACAAGTCCACCATTTGTACTTGTGTTTTTGTGCGATGAAGAATAAAATGAATAATAAAAAAAAAAAAAAAAACAGTTTAAAAGCTTGTAAAAAAAAGGTAACTAATAATGATATCTAGGTAGGTAATATGTTTTGTTGTTTAAATTGACGTAAAAACATATTTAAACGGAATCAAATTTCACGAAACGGAGCTTAAATGATTAAAATGATTATATTTTTAATTATTACGTAAACGCGAATTAGGGCATTACGAGTGGGTGTGTGTGGCGCCTCTCTAGTGCCACGTTTACGCAACCATTTTTTTCTAAACCCGCGTTTACTCTCTCGGTCCGTGATCGAATCAACTCGCACTTGGCATTATGACGTGGGCTCTACTCCTCAGTCCTCATGCTCTTACCTACTCCTATTTGGTGAGCCAGCGATGATGCTGGTGGCCGCAGCCGTCAAGCTGCTGTGCCTCGGCGCGCAGGGGTGGTGCTGGCTTGACGACGCCGAGTATGAACTGTGGAAGGGAGTATTATGAATAAATAGGTATGTTTTATGTGTAATTTCATTTATTTCCGAATTTTTAAATTTACATTTTCCTTAAAGATTTGTTAGTAACAATAATATTTTATTTATTTATGTTATTTTAAAAAATGTAATTAAAATTTATAACTTTCACATTATTTATTTACATCAAACTGATATATTTAAAATATCTTCAACGTTAAAAAATCAGTGATAACTTTAGTAACTTAATTAATTTTTTTTACAAGAACTGCTTCAATATTTGACATATTTGTAAAAATCTTTGTGATGTCTTTTCTTTCTTTACACCATGTTTTCCAGTTCAATGAAATAAGTAGCTACAAAAAAGGAAATTAGAATTACCCACCCACCAATGTTTTGTGAAAAATTTAACTGAAATCTTAGCCATTTCTATTCTACTTTTTTGACGACTAAGCTCAATAAGCAATGATTATATTATAATATCTTATTAACACATTCGTCGCCGCGGAACGAGACATAATAGATTATCTATTGTTTGCCGGTCATTTGGCGACCAATGTGTTGAACATAAAAAAAAAACCGGGGACATCCTGTATAATAATCACCTATGTCTTGGAGAACCCTGTATAACTTCATCTTCACTCCTCGTCCCTGACGTGTGTGTAGACCCATAAATCCTCGGTGAACTTGTCTTTAGCTCAGAGGTTGATTTGTTTTTCTAAAATTAACAAAAAACTATCGTTAGTATACAAACTTTTAATTCAGAACTTCTTTTTCTGCTGACTTTGATGTGTACCTATTGATAATTAAATTGCAACAGATTAGAGAACATCGCGTTTTCTGGTTCTAATATGAGGGTAAAGTGGGTATTATTATGGACCAGGTTAAAATATTCAGGGACAAGGATGACGTGTTATTTGAGACCTTAGAATAATTACGCATAGAAGGCGAGTCGGGGCACCCGTTTTGATGCCACAAATATCAGGACGTTACGTCTGGATCTGAACTCACCGATGTTAATTTCTCGAGGTAAGAGCTTCTTCAAAATGTTGTAAATGGTTGCAACAACATAACAGAGAAGCACAAGTATTATTCATACGTGTTAAAAACTGAAAATGGTGATTACATGTGTGAAGAGTTGTTCACAAACACATCACAAATGGTGCGCCTTTTTGTATGGAACTATCCTTCTAGGTGTAATTATTCTAAGTTTGAGACATGAGTGAAATGTGATGTTGCCATGTTTTTATTTAACCCTGAGCAAAATAATGATGGCTACCCAAATCTTTCTCAATTCAAATAATAGTTCGAAAAAATCGATCAAGTTCAGAGTTTGTTTCAAGCTCGATAGAAACCTGTTTTATCAAGAGGTTCGAAATCCAGAACTTATGGTGGCCTTGTGTCGGGTAAGAAAAACCTTCAAATGACTTCTCACCTTAAATTTAATCCCTGCACTCCTCATGGAGTCCGAATGTGAGTCTGTGAACACTCCTTTCACTGGCGTGGAGTGTGATGAGCTGCCGCAAATTGATTCCCGACCTCCAAAAACCTGGCAAAACAGAATCTATTAATCAAAATTATTTGCGGAAATGTATGTCTTGTGTAGTCATAGCATAACATATTTTCGTCTGGGAGACGCCCCTGGCTTATTTCCTTGTGTGGTACCTCGTAACACAGGGATATTAATCCCTACTTCGAGACCATTACAAGAGGTGTGTTGTCTGGCGCATATTTATTTATTTATTCATTTATTTTTTTATTGAATGTTTATCATGATGATATTCTATTAAAAATGAAAAATCTGACGAAGCATTTAGGCGCCGTCCTAGAAACCTTTTGTTGGATAACCCTTGTTGTTACAGAATTTATGACAAAGGTGTCATAATAAAATTTCTCCACGGACTGTGTGACATAGTTTAAAAGATTAACATTTATATTGTCAACTTTATTGTGACATTAATTAATACTAATTTATTTTGACGACACGGTTGGCGTAGTGCGCTGTAGCACGGTTTCTCGCCTCGATTTCCGTAGTGTCCCGGGTTCGATTCCCGGTCGGGTCAATTCAGGAAACGATCTTTTCTGAATTGACTCGGGTCTGGGTGTGCTGGGAGACGCCCCTGGCTTATTTCCTTGTGTGATACCTCGTAACACAGGGATATTAATCCCTTCTTCGAGACCATTACAAGAGGTGTGTTGTCTGGCGCATATTTATATATTTATTTATATTTATTTATTACCTAATGTTCAATGTTGGAATTATTATTATTGACATAATGTATTATATTATGAGTATTGTTACTTTGTTTTGACGTGTTGTAGGTACCTTTACCTATTTTATTATTGTATTTCTTTTCAGATTAAGGCTTTTGAAATTTTATATTTTTATCCATTCTTTTTACATTTTGACGATCTGAATCTATAAATTCCTGTAATTTGTGACCATATACTTTTACACTGTAATGTTGTATTGAGTAATAAATAATCTAATCTGTTGATATAATTTTGAGATTGATAATACAATGAATTAATAATGGGATTTTGTCTTCGATCAACAAAGGATTTTGTAGATTGACATTTGCATGTTAATTGTTGCGTAACATAATTATATGAACTGTATTATCTATTTAAGATCTATTTAAGTACCATGTTCCTTGTAAATGAATAAATGATTATAAATGTGTAACGCGCAATAACGAGTAACTTCTTAACGACTGAACCAGTTTGGATAATTCTTTTTCTGTGTTCGTTATTCTAATGATAAGGTTTGTAGTTATATTATTTATTAATTTATTTTAGTAACGATGTACCAGACAAGGAATTAAGCCAGTTTAGCCAGGGGCACCAGCACAGCCAGACACGAGCCAATTTAAAAAAAACTGTTTTGTTAACTGCTCCGACCGGGAATTGAACCTGGGACACCACTCAAGCCGAGGCGAGAGACCACGCTATAGCCCTGTCACTAGGAAATTAATAAATTTAGTTGCGATAATTAGGTGCTGTTACTAACCCTTATAGCGTCGGAGACTAGTGGCTCGCAGCAGCAGCCATCTTCGTAGTACAAGGCCGTGTACTTGTTCTTCAGCCAGGCGAGGCTCCGGTCCGCCAGCTTGGCCTGGCTCATCAGAGCCTTGATGACGGAGTGGAGGCCTACTGCCCAAACTCTAGGAACAAAACAAATATGCTCTGTAAATATCGTGCTTTTGAACGTTTTATATGAAATGGAATGTCGAGTATCACGTCTAGGCATCATTCATAATTTTGTAGTTGAAAGTTTTGCGTTTAAGATAGGACGTGGACCTGACGACCGTTGTGACAGTGAAGTGGGGTATTAATGCATAATGAAATCGACTGTCCAGAAATCCTGGAAAGAGTTGGAGTTATGGTTCCCGGGCGTATACCGCGGGATGCAATGGGCATCGTTGCGCCGCGTCGCCGGCCGCGGCTCTTGCTCTGGCCAGCCACGCGCACGGAGCGCGCCGCACATGCGCCTACCACTCGCGTTCTGCGCTCGATTGGGGACATAATTGCTCAGCACGATCACATTGACATATTTGCTGACCGTTTGGGGCATCTTTACAATGCATTTTATATAATTTTGTGTAAATAATTTATTAATTTATATATTTTGACATTGAATTGATTTGATTTGATTTTTGTATAATTTATTGACATTGTAACTTAATTATATTGTATTTCATTTGTATTGTTATTTTGTTGTTATCGTATGATAATGTTTTGTGATTTTATTGTAACTGTATTTTAATTGTATTGTAATTTCTATTTTAATCTAACTTGTTGGCATGTTGGACCTGTTCTGTGAGCCTTCAAGCAACCTTTTTTTTAATTAAATAAAATGAATAAATGGCGACTGTATGTTGGCAAATGCAATGTGGGCTGAAGGATAAAAGACCTGGTGAAGGCCACATGATGAGAAATCTTTTCAGGTGGCCAATATTCAGCAGTAGACGTAATGTAGCTGCAAACGAAGAAGAATGATGGCTGAGAAGTTTACAACGCATGAGTTCTCTATTTGACAAGGCGTGAACAAGCACATTAGAACGTGACCATCCAAGTAGCACTAGTAATCTTCACAGCTGATCTTTTCGCATCACGCTCACGAAACATGGAATGAAAGTTATTGAGAAAAATACACCACAGATCCCCAGTCCGTCCACATAGGCGTTGACGTGGTCGAGCGCACGGAAGAACGTGGTCAAATACCTGGGATCTGTGTCAATCGCCCCCGGGGACATCGACCGCGACGTTAGAGCACGAATTTCCGCTGTTTATGGTGTGAGGTGACTGGTGTCATTTGTGACCCCAAAATGCCGATCAAGCTGAAGGGGCAGGCCTATAAAACCATCATTAGGCCTGTCCTTTTATATGGCAGTGAAACATCGCCGTTACTAGAGCGACACAAGCAGTAGCTGCGCGTCACGGAAATGAATATGCTGCGGTGGATGTGTGGAGTCTCACGCAAAGATCGTGTGCGTAACACCCACATCCGCGACAGCCTTCGTGTTCGTGACATCGCAGACAAGCTGCAGGAGTGCCGCTTTCGTTGGTATGGTCATGTCTCACAGAGATCGGCAAACTAAGTGGGCAACAAATGTCTGGCCATGCCGCCCCCGCCAGGTACCGGTAGAAGAGGTCGACCCAAGAAGCGGTGGGTCGACGTCGTTAAGGGTGACATGCGTGCCAACAGACTCACCACTGAGGATGCACAAGACCGCGTGAAGTGGGCCAAGAAAATAAGAAAGGCGGACCCTGGGACCCCACACATTAGTGTGGGTTCACAACCGGGATAGACCGGACGGATGATGATGATGATGATGAGAAAAATACTCGGTAAGTTGCTACCCTTTTTCAGGGTACATGTATCGCTATAAGTTACGATTGAGTACCTACTTTGTTATGTGTTCATGTGCATAAATAATAAATAAATAAGTAGATATATTAGTACTTACCTGTAAGAGTGTGGAGGCAACACGAAATGCACAGTCCTGTTATCGCTCAAAGTCCTTCCGTAGACCAGCGAGATGATGTGCGAACTTCTAGAACATTCCAGACCGTGTCTTCTCGCGCAAGCAATCAGGTCTGTAATGTCCCGCGGTTCCAGGAGCTTGCCTCCGAGTCTCATGTCCTTGACGCATTGGAGGTCGATGAAGCTAGAATAGAGGATACTTTTGAGATTATGGATTGCTATAAAAAGACATCTTCTGAGTGAACCTACAGTAAAATGATCGGTAAAATGGACCACGAGTAATTTCACCTTAATTCACACAGCAAAAAGAAGAAAAAGGAAGTTTGAATACGTCTACAATTCCCACAAAATAAATAAATATCGCGAAGCCTAGTCAGAGGCCTAAAAAGGTGGCAAGATAAAATCCGACGGCAAGGTTTATCACTGGCCCTACATTCACCTCTCCAATAATTCGTACTGAGCCCGCGTGTTGGAGTTTGGCTCGTACCACCTCATAGTTGAGGTGAAGCCTGTGCCCAGCAGTGGGACGTATTAGGCTGTATCTGTATCTGTTTCTGGGACAAATTTACCTGACTCCAAACTAAGCGGAGCTTGTACAATGGGTCTCAGGGACATCAGTCCCTGAAACCAAAGACAAACTCAAATACTAGGATATATTAACATCAAGAATCACAACAAACACAAATCTTCTTCAGATGATGTTTGTCATGGATGGGGATCGAACCATGTCTGAGAAGTAGACCAGGGGAACTAGCAAAGAGCAACACTCTTCTTTTGTTCGGCATGTCAAATTTAAAAATGTATGAAACTGACATCAAATGTCATTCCGACTAAACGAATGCTAATGTCATTCCCGTACATTTTTCAATTTGAGATGTCGAAACGAAAGTGGCGTGTTGCTCTCTAGGGCCTTATGTATTCATTTTGCTCTGCACGGTGCAATAGCATAGTATCATCATAACTGTGCCAATGTGGTGCTCCAACAGTGTCCAACACACAATTACACAAAAAAAAAGCATGGGATTCTTACCCTTCTTCTCCCACCATTCCCGCCTCGTTCTCGTGCGCCAGATTCGCTGTGTACTTCAAGGGTATTACTTCTTCAGGGTTGTACGATAGGCTTATTTCTGGTTGCTGTACATTTTCTGACGGGGGTTCTCCTGAAAAAACAATCAAATGACCTTGAGTATTTTGAGTAAATGAGAGAAGAATAATGGTGAAGTTCATGAAAGAACTTCCATGAAAAACTAAAAGACCAAAGATAATTCGTCCTCCGAAGAAGGTTTTTTTGAAACAAGGGCGTCTACCAGCACACCCAAAACCGAGTCGATTTAGAAAAGTTTGTTTCCTGAATCGACCCGACAGACCAGCTTACCACGCAACTCAAGGTGAGAAACGAGGCTTCAGAGTACTATACAAACCGTGTTGTATCACAAAACTGCAACATGTTCTTCACATCGATGTTTTTCTTGAGCGGTGATCAAACTCACGACCTTGGAGACTACAAGGAAGGTCCTCCATTCATTGTAACTTTTGGTCTGTCTTGAAGCGAATAATTTGAAGGATACCATCGATTATTGGGGAATAGTCTGTAGAAAAACTAGGAGAATGCAGAAATTCCTCATATCAAATATTTAGACGAGTGCCTTTTCACTAAAACATTGAACTCACCATGTTGTGTGTGTGGTTTATGAGCTGTCCTGCACCAAGCCAGGAGTGCACACGCTCGCTCCAGCCTGAGCTGCGCTAGCGCTCCCCCCCACTCGGCCTCCCCCACCACGCAGGCTGTGCCATGTTGCATTACCTGCGGGGAGATAATTTTATTATTAATTCTGACTACAGTGGAATATTCTAATGGGAAAAAATGGAAGTTACTTTGCCTGAAGGTGCATCAGCGGTAATTGTTATTCATTCAGTACTTGCGATTCCGGTAAGGAAACCAAACAAAACCCATAAGTACTATATCCTTATATACAGGGTGACTGGGGATTCATTGGCATGTTTTTAAAATAAGAACCTACTCATTTTATACAGTACTATACCCAAGTATGAGGCAAGGCATCATGTTTAATACTCGGCAAATGTTTATACGGCTTAAAAATATGAAATTTTGTACCTATTAAATAACCTCATGTAATAGATCCAAAACTGCATATTTTTAAACCTTATTAACATCATGTTTAATACCTGACAATTGTTTTTAAGGTTTCAAATTATGCAATTAAAATGCAATGCAAAATGCAAAAAAATGAAATAGCCTCGTACTTGGGGAAAGTACTGTATATCATGAGTAGGTTCTTATTTCGAAAGGATGCCAATGAATCCCCAGTCACCCTGTATAAAAAGATTTCGAGTGCAATCTGTTACAATGTGACTGTATTGTGCTCTTGGATCGTTAATATTGTGATGAATTAGATGTGACTACTTCATCAAATTTAAATAAAATAAATTCGAAGAAACTGAACTCACCTGCAAAACATGCCTATCTACCCTATCCCCATTTAACGGAGCGAGAGGAAACATCGTCACCCCATGGTCATGGGGCAGCGGCTGGACAGGACAGTAGCCGCCCCCTTCCAGCTCATACAAGGCCTCGTTCTCGAAGTCACAGCCGTTGGTCTTCTGAGTAGACTGGGAGAAGACCGGCTCGTCGCAAGCCGGTAGTGCTGCTCTGAAGGATAGGATGTCGTTTCAGAATGTGATTGGGAAAATAATGTATAGGTAGTTCCCGTCATCTAAAAAGAACGCTGGCCAGGGGTCTGTCTCATTACAATCTCTTAAACTTGTCAAGTTCATTCCCTAAACTGAGAATAGCAAGCAATTTCGTAATATGAGCTACTGATTACAGACAAAATTACACGCTCCGCTTACATTAGGTAATTAACTTAGTAAATAAATGAATATGAGCCAGACAACACACCTCTTATAATTATTTATTTATTTAAGTAAAGTAAAAAAATTGCACAATATTACAGAAACAACAGGGCATTGTACAATTTAAACTTATAAATTGACACAATTAAATTAAATTTTAATAGTCTCGAAGTAGGGATTAATATCCCTGTGTTACGAGATACCACACAAGGAAGTAAGCCAGGGGCGTCTCCCAGCACACCCAGACCTGAGTCAATCCAGAAAAGATCGCTTCCTGAATTGACCCGACCGGGAATCGAACCCGGGACACGAGGTGAGAAACCGTGCTACGGCGCACTGCGCCAATCGTGTCGTCAACTAACTTGACTGGCTGTGATTGTAATAAAGCTTCTGGACCCGCTCACTGAGCGAATTTACGGCCAAATTGTTGGTATGACCCTCCATTTTGTTTCCGTGCGCTGAAACATCCCCTTCACTCTATCGTTTTTTTTAAGTGGCGGGAGTTGTACAATTCGATGTACTGTTTTCTGACAAACAATGATGGCGTAGGTATAAGACCAGAGCAAAGACCTAATTAAGTAATGTGCGAATGCGAAATACATTAAATCAGAAAATCTACAGCCAATTTACTTCATCACCTCAAATACTCCCCAAACACTGGCGTATTATTCCTGGCTAGTGCATAATGGTGCTGATGAAAGCTGGCTATGTGGTCCATGACGGCCTGTGTCCGGTACACCTTCTCGAGGTTCACAAGGCCTTCAGGACCTACTCGCCTCCAGCCTGGCGCCTGCTCGCCCTCTTCGTCAAATGATGCTATGTACTGGAAAGAAGAAACAAATTGCCATCAAGGAACTTTTGGTTGATCAGCTGCCTGTTTCTTTTTTCTGATCACGAGTTCGAAGAAGTTCTTCTAGCTACAGGGTTGGGAACGCGCTGGTTGCCTAGTGTTGCTTGTGTCCATAGGCTGCAGTTACCGCACATTACCAGGTGGTCAGAATCTCAGACTTTTGACACTTCAAACAGTTTGCAAAAAACCAAATATGCAACTTTATTGACACTCAATGGGACATCACGGTAGCGTTTTTCTCAAGGTGCTACCTCACCTGGAGCATTTTCCTGTAGTGTAACGTAACAGAGTCGAGCATTACATCAGTGAGGGAGGAGAACCGAGCATTACAGTGCGCAACATGATGATACTGTGTAATATTTTGATACAACTTCCCTGAAGTTTTGTGAGGCAGTAATGTAATGCTCAAAATCGAATCTGAAATGTATATTACGGGTACCTACATCATCATCATGCGAATGATCGTCATGTCAGGGAGGCAGTGCTGTGTATCGCTATGTAATGATCAAAATCGAATCTGAAACATTACATTATAGGAAAATGCTCCAGGTGAGGGACCACCTTGGAATTCTGGCTAAGTGGACTAAATGATGCAGCGAGAAAATAAGCACTACCCTGACTCAAGCACAAGCGCGTAAACTGTTTCTATTTAAGTAACTGGTCCAAATACTTGATTGCCACCTAAAGGTACTATTTGGAACCGAGCTGCTGATTGCAACTGGCGACCGCACGTGCAGCGTCCCATTGTTATCTTTGTCACTCACCATCAAGTGACAGTGGGACGCGGCACGTGCTGTCGGGAGTTGCAGTCGGCAGCTCGGTTCCAAATAGTACCTTAAGTTTTCTGAAATAATAATTTACCACTTGTCTACTGGGTTCATTTACTCTTGAGTCCCGCTTACAGCTGTCTCGTAGGGGACTAGTAGTGGTACTCTGGTCCACCCGCTTCCCACTTTCTCTTCTGGCGTCCCTTTTTTGCGAGGCTCTGGAAAAAGGGGGAGCAATAATAGGTTTAAAATTTGCTTCATCACCACACTTGTGGATTGAAATTTAATCATCCGGGCTATGTAAGTACCGAAATATCCGTGAACACGATTTTAGCTTATGTAAAGTAAAAAAAAATAAAAAATATCTTTATTCATATAGACTTATAAAAAGTACTTATGACAAGTCATATAGTTACAAAAAAAAATTATAGCAAAAATATACTAAAATAAACTTACATAAAATAAAACTATGATAGTAAATATCATTATTAAACATAATCTGACTCTACCACCGGTTCGGGGGTTGTTTCCGATCGAGAAGACTCCGACAAGAAACTCGATGGTTACTCTTTTCAATCTTGTTTTTATACACATAGATTGAATTGACAGAGTAAAGTCATAACAAAAAAAAAAAATAAGAAAAATGTGCAGAGGAGCAGATTATACCTAAGATGACCACAAATTCTTATCATTTAAGAAATCCTCAACACTTTAATAACCTCGCTTCATTAACTTAGCTTTAATTTGTGACTTAAACTGGTGAAGAGGCAGTTTTAATAAGATTCCGCAAACTCTTGTTTGCGGAATCTTATTAATGAAATATTTAACACATTGACCAACAAATGATTTTCCTAACCCAAGCAGTCTTAGACAGGGAGTTACGAGCTTATTTTTATTTCTAGTATTGAGTTATGAACATCACTGTTTTTCTTGAAGAAAGAAAGTTTTTACGGACATATACTACATTATCATATATAAATTGAGAGTAAGTACACCGTTAAAATATCTATCTCTTTGAATACCTCACGAAGCGAGTCGCGTGGTCTAAGGTTGTAAATGGAGACTTAACCTGAGATTTAGTAAAAGCAGGCCTCTGTCACTCCATGTACTTGCGCGCGATTACTGATCAGCCGCCGGGTCCCCCAAGACTCATTTGGCAGGGTTGTCAACAGCCGCGTTGAGCATTTGTACGCAAATCTTTCGGTTGAACTGACGCGATGACGTACTGTAGGGACTGACTACTGACCTCTTATCGCAAGATGTGGCCCTGGCAATATATGCGTGACATGACATCACGCATTTATAATTGAAAAAATTATATTTTTGATTTATCTGTTACATACTCGTACTTAAATACATACCATCACGCCTTTTTCCCAACGGGGTAGGCAGAGACCACATCTTTCTACTTGCTACGGTCCTGACACACCTCTTGCGCTTCTTCCACTCTCATTAACCCTTTCATACATGCTCGTCGTTTATGGGTACTCCTGACCTGACCTTTTCTGAGTACATCTTGGACTTGTCCTAAGTACGTCCGTCTAGGCCTACCCCTTTCTACAGCTCCATCCACCCTCGCCTTGTAAATTTGTTTCGTTAATCGCCTTTCATCCATCCTTTCCATATGCCCAAACCATCTTAGGATTCCCATCTCAATTTTTGTGACAACATCCTCTTTCACACCACATCGCTCTCTTATTATGCTATTCCTTACTTTATCACTCAATGTCACTCCTGCTCCTCCTCCTTATCTGTTACGTTAGTTAGTATTAAGTAATCGGTGGTAAAAGTAACTCTAATAATTAGTACAAGTGGTTGTTGGCAACACCAACACAAATTTTATATTTTTATTGCGTGTGGCAACATCTCGCTCTCTCTCCATCGCATCATCGCGTCCATTGTACTCACTGTGTTGTTACGACCGACTTGGTGTAATGGTTAAGAAGTTGGCTACTACACCAGAGGTCGCGGGTTCGATCCCCGCACAGTACAAACATTTGTGTGCATGAACATGTCTGTTTGTACTGGTCTGGGTGTCTCCTATGTATAATAAGTATGTATTTACAAAAGAAAATGTATTTAAGTATGTTTATCCGTTGTCTAGTATCCCATAACACAAGCTTTAATTAGCTTACTTTGGGGCTAGATGGCGCTGTGTGGAATAATGTCCAGGGATATTTATTTATTTATTTATCTATAATACAAATAAATAGTGATCTAAAGTACGTAGGCTAATGTTTTGCCATAGCTCCTGCCTAACAACACCACCAGGAAATACAGTCCACAACAGTGGTGATTTTAAAATTTCATTCGTATACGACTACTAATTTATTTTATTGTGCTCTGTCACGTAAGTGCACTCTCTCTCACTCCACCTGATGGAAAGCGGCCGTGAGATGGGGTTCGCAGGCACGGTAATGCAGCAACCGCTGTGGGCCGGAAAGTTGAAAAAGAAAAGGTTCGATGTCTTGATGGTGCAATAAAGGAATGAGTACTCCCTACGACGTAATACAGCGTTTTTCGGGTTTGAAACCCTCAAGGCACGAAAGCCAGAGCTCGCGTCGCGAAGGCGCGGCAATCTCAAGTGTGATACGATTAGGAACGAGATGGATTTTCTCAAGGACTTGCTGCTCAGTGGAAAATTACGTTAACGTAAGAGGAAAGGAAATATCGATTTTAAGGAGAGTGATTATTTTGTTAAGTAAACTCTACGTGAAAAATTACAACTCCCATGATTAACGTTGGATAGCCTGTTCAATAGGTATTTGCCCTCTGGTGTCATCAGTCGACAGGACAAGACGCGGAAACCTCGAGTATTGCGCCATTGATGTAGGTACCACATTCTTGCAAATTCAATATCAGATAGGTATTATTTATAACTGATTATTTATTGTATAACCAAATGGGACCAAAATATTGTGATTCGGGCACACCGTAACGCTTGACATAGGCTATTGTCTAGTGCCCCCCCCCCGCAACCCTTCCTGGGCATATAATTTGTGGCATAGATTTATAATAAATTCTAACTTATCCAAATAGTAATTAATTACCGTGATTTTAACAAATCCATTTCATATTCAACTAATGATTCTATTTACCAATAGAATCATTTACATACATACATACATACCATCACGACTTTATCCCAAACGGGATAGTCGGAGGCAAGTGACTGTGCCGTCATGGTGAACGAAAAACTCAGAAGTCCACTTTTCACCAATGGTATTAGAACCCAACGTGGTAGGTGGTGAGCCATCCGCCGTTATCCGTTCAGGTAATAAAGTTCAGGCTCAGGCGGTTTGCAACCTACGTACCGTCGATATAGGTTCTAGATCGACACTTACCTTTCTTCTTTCGCAGACTCTCTTCTGAAGTCTCGCCTGTGGGTAGGAGTGACAGCACCATGGCTGGTGAGCGAAGGTGTAGCTGAGAGAATTTCTCTGAAAAAGAAGATGAAATCATTTATTGTTGTGAAACTACATACTATTTTTAACTGGACATGCAGTACTACCCCCGGGGGCGGGGGAGGGGGCGGGAAGGCATCATTTTGGCTTCCGTTTTCTCCCTGCTCAGTATATTTTAGATAACATAATGTATGTGCGCAAAAACTTGCATCTGTTCAAAAAAAACAGTGATACTCATAAACATAATACCAGAAATAAAAACAAATTGAAAACTCCCAGTCTTAGGCTACACAAGGTGGTAAACTCATTTGTGGGTCAATCTGTGAAATACTTTAACAAAATACCTCAAAGTCTTGTTGATCTACCTCTTCACAAGTTTAAGTCTGCAATTAAAGCAAAGTTAATAAAACAAGGTTATTATAATGTAGAGGATTACTTGAACGACAAAAGTTTGTGGTCATAGTAGGAATAATCTGCTCCTCTGCTCAAGGTTGTGTTTTTTTTTCTACTCTCATTGACTGTACTCTGAATTTATTTTTTGTAAAACAAACAAAGTTCAAGAGAGTAACTATCGAGTTTCTTGCCGGAGTCTTCTCGATAAGAAGCAACGTCCGAACCGGTGGTAGATTCACATTATGTATATTCACGATATGTACTAATATTGTACTATTTTATTTACGTTTATTATTGATTTTTTTACTTTACTTTATTTACTCCCGTTCAAGTATCGTTGATCATGTAGCTTCACTTGGCGACGCGTTTGGCGTAGTGCGCTGTAGCACGGTTTCTCGCCTCGATTTCCGTAGTATACCGGGTTCGATTCCCGGTCGGGTCAATTCAGGAAACGATCTTTTCTGAATTGACTCGGGTCTGGGTGTGCTGGGAGACGCCGCTGGCTTATTTCCTTGTGTGCCTCGTAACGCACAGGGATAATAATCCGAGACCACTACAAGAGGTGTGTTGTCTGGCGTATATTTATTTAACTTTAGTTTAGACCTCTATCTTGTTATCAAATTCATCGCATTTGATGAGTAGTGGCCTAATCACCACGCTCGTGAAATGCGAATTATCGATTACAAATCTTACAATCCGAAAATACACTTTGCCCGACCTAGGAATTGAACCCAGGACCTCGAATTGCAGATAGAGCTCTGTTACTACTCGGCCACAGAGTTCATAATCCATCCATACATATCCATATACAGGCTCTGCATACATAAGTTCCAATGTCTAAAGCATTATGTTAAGAATACCCCAGAGATAGATATTTAGTTATTTATTTGTTATCTGCCCGGGGCTCAGTAGTGATAAATATAAGATCTTCATTAACAAGCTTAAACTCCAACGAGCAGGCCTTTTCAAATCGAGGGTTCAGGTGTATCTATACAGAGACGTTACAACGCAGATATTTTCAGTTAAAATAGTCTCCAATATTTTTTCAACTTTACAGATATTAGCTTTGTAAATCCGAATTAGCAAATTTAATCAGCATTCAGCTTACGGAATTTTTGTTTCATCCATACATACATACATACCATCAAGCCATTTTCCCTTCGGTCCTGTCACACATCGTGTGCTTAATCCACTCTCATTAATCCTCGGCGATTATGGGTATTCTTGACTTGACCTGACCTCTATGTACGTCTTGGACATGTCCTAAGTACGTCCGTCTAGGCGTTTCCCTTCCAATAGAGCCATCCACCCGTTCCGTTAATCGCCTTTCATCGATCTTTTCCATATGACCAAACCATCTTAGCGTCCCCATCTCAATTTTAGTGACAAAATCCTTTTTCACACCACAACGCTCTATAATTGGTTTTCAAATACTGGAAATTATTACTGTAAAGTGTTTGTAAACAATGAAAAAAAACTATTACTGATTCCATCACCCAATGTCACTCCTGCCATACTTAGCAATGCTCTCATTTCCACTACATTAATCCCACTTTAATCTTCCTCTTACCAAATCCAATTCTCATTCCCGTACATAAGCTTGTTTATTATTTATTTATTTATACCAAATGATTATTATTGTTAAACTTTATTTTTAATTACTTTTACAGTGAATAAATCTTGTAATATTTTGTTTCAATTTATTTGTGGTAAACATCTCTGTATACATATTAATCATGGCCGCTCGGTATCGCGAAGTGTTATTTTTAATTACTCGCAGCGAGCGTGTTTGTTCTCGGTCCATTCGTTCACTTGTACCCGGTCCGTTCGTTCACTACAGATATTGGCTTCACTTTTGCGTAACAATATCTGGCAGTACGAACAGTGAGTCGCATTGTTTGCAACTTGTTGAAGAATTGGCTTGGAATTGGGACCGGTGCAGTGGAGTGGCGGAATTAACTTGAATTTCTAAATAACAGGCAAAGAATTTGTAGGTAGTAGAGTGTGTGTGTGTGTGTGAGTATTGTATCCAATCACGAATTTTAAATAAATAGGGAAATTGTCTCCGTTTGTTTAAATAAATAAATATGCTCCAGACACACACCACACACAACACACCTCTTGTCATGGTCTCGAAGTAGTGATAAATATCACTGTGTTACGAAGGACCAGACAAGGAACTAAGCCAGGGGCGTCTCCCAGCACACCCAGACCCAGGCCAATTTATAAAATATTATGAATTGACCTGACCGGGGATCGAACCCAGGACACTACGGAATTAAAGGCGAGAAACCGTGCTACAGCGCACTACGCCGTTCGTGTCGTCGTGTGTTGATTGGATACTTTGGATGGAAATATAAATAAATAATGGGTATATTAACAAGGAGACTTACTTTTACCAACATCAAGTTTTGAGAGAATAACTACTTAAAGAAACCATAATTGGAGTCTTGCAGTGTTCATTACAGCTCCGCAATGTTCAATGTCAAAGCTCGCCGCACGTTAGCAAGCAATAGTCACGCATGTGTGGATCGGATTAGTTCTTCATTTCTGACGGATCAGTTGTATGATACTATCCTTCTATAAGTTATTATTCTAAGTCAAAAACTTAACTTGCACCGTGTAAGAGAATGATTTTCATATTCTAAGATTTCTAACTAAATACCTGAAATCAATAATAACACCCAGACACGAAAGAAAAGATATACTGAACCAGAAGGCTGCTAGCGCGTTGCACCGAACGTGGGAGGGACGCGTTTGGCGGGGCGTGGGCTTTTGAGTGTTCCGGTATGATGTATGAGAATGTATGAATTTGTATGAGAATGTGTGCATTTGTAAGAGAATGTATGAATTTGTATAAGAATGTAAGCGAATGTATAAGAGTGTATGAGAATGTAGAATTTGTATGATAATTAATTTTAATGCATGAGAATGTATGAACTTGTATGAATTCGTAACATAATGTATGAATGTGTAAGTTATTGTATGAAATTGTTAGATAATGTATTGATTAGTAAGATAATGTATAAGAATATATTCAGAAGCAATAAGAATGCATGAGAATGTATGAGAACGGATGATAATGTATGTGAATTTGTGATATTGTTTATGAATGCATTAGAATGTAAAGTGATGTATGAAAAAATGCATGAGAAATTGTGCGAGTTTATGAGTGGGTATGAGAATGTATGAATGTTGTGACATTTATGTAAAGACTGCCCAAATTGACACTTTGTTGAGCATTAAGCCATTCCAGCTAAATATTCGTGGCATCACCAATATTGCCCGGACTAGCTTCTAACGGCTTGATTGGGATGATGCTTATTCGCATAAATCACCGGACACCCATAGTAAGGAGAAAGCATTATAATCGTGCTCCTAAAGCTTACGAAAGGGAGCTACGTAGGGCAAGAATGATACGACCACATTAGCCGGATAGTTGTGGGAGTCACTGCATACCCGACTGGGAGTAATGTTTCGGTCTCTGGCTAAGGCGGTCGAGTCGGACTTCAGTCGCCCTTCCTTACCATCTCTGATAAAGCCGGATGGTTCTCTCGCTCACACTGCTAGCGACAAAGTGAACCTATTTGATGCAAGGGTCGACAACGCGCGAGTGATACCCCTGGTGTTGCACGTGTCCATAGGCTGCGGTAACCGCTTACCATCAGGTGGTCCGCATGCTTGATTGTCACCGAAGTGGTATAAAAAAAATGCATTGTTTGCAGAGAGCTTATTTTGACACCTCAGGCAGTTTTTAGTATCATCCTTCACTACCTGAACCAAACATCTCCATGCGTAATGTTTGCATTCGCCAAGGTCTTTAGTTGTCTCGATGTGGGCAAGGCGAGTGGACTGCATTGAATACCAGCAATTGTCCTGCGAAATTGCGCTCCTGAGCTGTCTCCGATACTAGCACGCCTTTCCCGCTTATTTCTCCAGACGTAGGGTCATCGTCGGAGCTTGCAAACGTTTAACCAAATTAATGAGGATTTAACGTACCATTTGAGGCATATTTTACAAAAAACGATTCAACCGTGTCGTATCTGGTGGAGCCCAAACTTATACCAAGTTTTGAAAATGGTTTTTATTCTAATTCAAAACAAGTGACGATATGATATAATATATTTTTAGAATTGGCTCAGAAAGCCCCTTCATAAAATATCATACACGATAGGTTTCAGGACAATAAAAAAAAATCTTATACAAAAAATATCCTTTTTTCTCATTTTTTTTCGTACTACGGGTCAAATTGATTCGTGATGATCATGATGACCTAAAGATCAATCGTCTCGATTTACCTGCTTCTAACACCATTTGCAGTTGTAGACTGCTCAAAGGAGTGGAACTCACTGCCCGCGCATGTGTTTCCAAAACAATACAATCTGGGTCTCTTCAAGGCAAGAGTGAATAGGCATTTACCAGGCAGTCATGTTCCATCATAGAACGCATCTTCACTTACCATCTCAGATGCGTTCAAACGACTGTCTAGTCAAGTATAAAAAAAATATGACCAACCTGAGCTCCCTAAGGAACGCCCCAAAGAACGGTATCAGCCTGCACTCCGGCATAGCTAAGGCGCGCCCCAAAGCCCTCTCGTACTCCGCCGACAGCAGCGCCGCGGAGAGGAAGTCCAGCGCTGGCAGCGGCTCGTCCGATATGCTGAACCAGAAGGCTTTCAACTTGTTGGACCTGGAAAGGACACATCAAATTAGGCTGCGTTCCAAAACGAGTGGAATTTCGACCTGATGAGTGAACTGGAACCCGTTCCAAATTGAACGCGAGTGCAATTGAGGCTGTCCGAGCTCTCACCTGACAGTTTCCTAGTTGTTTCGGAACGGGTTTGGGTGACGTTTTTCACTCAGCCAAGTGCAAATTTTACCGGTGCCCGATGAAATTCACCTAACAGCTGTTAGACAATAGTTTTGTTCGTTTTGTCTCTTTCTATACGATGAGGTTAAAAATCACTCGTTCAAAAGCGATTTGGAACGAGCCCTTACAGTGTAAACTCTCAAATTTTAACGTAATGTGCCGTAATGGTCTGTGTAACACTTTAGGTTCGCTTGGCCGCCGCGCCCCAGCGAGGGGCGCATGACAGTAGGTTGCCGATCGGTACGCACGGTCGCCGCTATCTGATGTCTTGTTTCTGATTTGTTGCAACTGTAATTTGTACTTATAAGAATATTAGCTAATGACTACTAGTAAGTACTACTATTTGAATCAACCAGTTGCGACCATGCGCTCTGACACCTAAATCTGTTTTGTTCAGCGGCGCACAGCGGAATATGAACGCTCGTGCTAGGCGATAAGTTTCGATTCCGCGTGCAAGTTACCTAAACTTGACCTTGTGCGATAGCACGGACAAATAAAAAAGTAATAGTGAAATATGGAGTTGTAAGAGTAAAGAAGACTTTTTTACTTGTCCGCGTTTCATGAGTGTACCTTCTGTACGGTGTACTATTGCCAATTCTGTGTACTATTACCTATTCTATGGTATTAAACAGCTTTTATATACAGGAAGGAAAAATAAATTCAACAAGACCAACATTTCCTACATAATATATGACGACACGATTGGCGTAGTGCGCTGTAGCACGGTTTCTCGCCTCGATTTCCCTAGTATCCCGGGTTCGATTCCCGGTCGGGTCAATTCAGGAAAAGATCTTTTCTGCATTGACTCGGGTCTGGGTGTGCTGGGAGACGCCCCTGGCATATTTCCTTGTGTGGTACCTCGTAACACAGGGATATCAATCTCAACTTCGAGACCAACAAGAGGTGTGTTGTCTGGCGCATATTTATTTATATATGAATGAAGAGAAATGGCACACGTATTAAGACACTTTTTATTAACAATAAAAAAGCAAAACAGCTTTTTACAACCTGGGGGGCTAACCAAGAGCAACACCCTACTGTCGTTTCGACAATGTCAAATTCAAAAATGTATGGAACTGACATCAAATGTCATTTCGATTAGACTAGTATTATTATCCATTTAAGTATGTATTTAGAAATATTTAAGTATGTTTATCAGTCTCTGCCGCCCATAGTACAAGCTATGCTTAGTTTGGGGTCAGATGATCTTGGTGTAAATTATATTGTCCCAGATATTTATTATTATTATTCTCTAGGTATATAATTTGTACAGTATTCTTATAAAAACAAAGATTTACAACAATAAAACAACATAAGAATTATAATTACAAAAACAAAATACATAATCACAGTTATAAAACCTAAGCATAAATTAAAGTTATAAAACAATGATTTATAAAAATACTATAAAAACCTTATTATTATTATTATTATTATCAGTGTCAATGTCATTGCCGTAAATTTTTAAATCTGGGGCATTAGTACAATCCCATAAATAACTTGTGAACTTCATACCTTTAACTGAACGTAGCGAGCTATTTCGTTATATCTAAATAATTCCAGACACTTAAGAAACACAAAATGTTCGTCATGTAAATGTTTGTAATAGGCGGGGATCGGAACGACGACCTCCGGCGCTAAAGCAAGGTCGTTGCGCCAACTGGCCCCTGACTCCCGAACCAAATATCGCCGGATTAGCATGACATTACTGTCACCAAAAAAATGTTTGAACCTTAACGCTTCGGAATAAGGTTCATAAATTTCTTGTTTGACACTTCTGCAAGGCTTGTTCAATGAAATTCTGTTCAAGATTCAGGCCCCTGGCCAGTCGAAATATTTCTTATCCATCTTTATTCAAAAACTAGCTTCTGCTCGCGACTTCGGCCACGTGGAATAGTAACTTTCCTCCGCTACGCTCCTATTGGTCTTAGCGTGATGATATATAGCCTATAGCCTTCCTCGATAAGTGAAGGAGAATGAGATAAATGGGCTATCTAACACTGAATGTTTTTTTTCGATTAACGCGTTCAAGCAAACAGACGAACAAACTCTTTAGCTTTATAAAATTAGTATAGATGAAACAGTAGGTACTTCTTGGATGGAACCTAAACAAAATCCGAAAAAATATACAACGTCCAACAAGTAACAAGTAGGTTAGTCAGGTACGTGTCTGAATAAGATTGAACGGCCAGTAGGTTCGATATAGTAGCATTATAACTTCATCAATACTTGCTACGCAGAAAGGTTGCTAGGGATGGGACACCTCGGACATTCTATATTAAACCCTGTTATTTTTATCTAGTCGGTTTTGTGTTGGCCAACCAAGACACAAAATCAAAAGTTTACAGAATTACCACTCGCGCCTTTTTGCTAAACTTGCCTAATCTCCTAGGGTTACTACTATATTTGCTTTGAATTTTTAAAATGAAGTAGGTAGGTTATACCTACTATACAGTATCCGCCACAAACAAAATGCATCATGTGAAAAATTGCACCATGTTCGACAAAAACAAAAACACTCGCGACAGTACGCGACCAGTTGGAACATGTCAGTTTAGTTGTCTAGAAAATGCATATATAATGATGCTTATATATTATACTCTAGTCCTGAAGAGACCTAAATTTTTTTGGTTTTTAATTATTTTGCAGAAACAAATACAGCGCAAAATCTTGCGCTCTCTGCACAAAATTTCACTCTTGAAATCAGGCCCTCTTGTCTTAAGGTGTATCTAGACCAAAAAAACCTAGAGCTAAATTTAGAACAAGTATGTTCTTTCGTCAACTTTTTAGTACGTACATACATACCATCACGCCTTTTCCCAACGGGGTAGGCAGAGACCACATCTTTCCACTTGCTACGGTCCTGACACACCTCTTGCGCTTCTTCCACTCTCATTAATCCTTTCATACATTCTCGTCGATTATCAGTACTCCTGATCTGACCTTTTCTGAGAACGTCTTGAACTTGTCCTAAGTACGTCCGTCTAGGCCTTCCCCTTTCAACTTTTTAGTGTCAAAGATAATTTGTTTTTATTTATACCAAAAGAATTCAAACGAAAATGTACGAGGAAGCAAGAATGAGCATTCTAGCTCGTGCTCTAGGATCAAACAACGGAAGAATGCTCTGTCTCTGTTTACACAAAGAGAATTTGATAGGGTGGGGATAGAATGAGCATTCGCTCGTTTGGTCTAAATGCACCATAAGCTACCTTCCTTCCCACAGCCAACAGTTATATTTACCCTCCTCCTCCTTGCCTATTCTCTTCAATCGCTTTGCATACATCTTTGGCTCTCTATCTCAATTTAAGAAGGAACAATATCTGCTTTCACAATGCGGTTTCCTGACGACACGATTGATGTGGTGCGCTGTAGCAAGGTTTTTCGTCTTGACTTACGTAGTGTTCCGGGTTCGATTCCCGGTCTAGTCAGTTCAATAAACGATATTTTATACATTGGCACCCTTGACGCCGCCCTGATACTTCGTAACATACGGATATCCCCCTTCGAGACCATGACAAGTGGTATGTTGGTGGCATATTCATTTATTACGCTATCTAAGATTTCTCCATTCGAAAAAAAGACTGATAATTCAATGTTACCCATCTCACCTTCCACTGCATTAACTTAACTTTCATCATTCTTAGGGAGACGTGGGTTTCCCCCATAAATTTCTAGAGAGGTCGGAAATCTTGCAATCTTTACTATATACATTATTTGAAAGAATAGAGTGTATTTAATGTTCAATCTTTATTTTTATAAAGTTTTTTATAGTGCCGTCAAGATGATCTCACTCCACCTGATGGAAAGCGGTCGTGAGGTCCAGATATAAGGCTGTCAAGCACAGTAATGCAAAGCAATCACTGAGCTAGTCATCTTGAAGGACTGCAGTATTTTTTTAATGAAGATTACCTATTATTGGTAAACAGGGATGTCCCAAAAAGTATTGTCAATTTAAGGGTTTTTTTTTTTATTTTGTTGTTGGTTAATTCGTAATTTTTTATTATAATATCCTGTGGTTTATAATTTGCTTGAACCATATGGTTATATTTTATTTTTTGTAAAAATAAAAATACCTTGCAATCTTATGTGCACTTTTGTCACCTTTCTGTCACATTTCGTTTGCCTGTGACCATCAACATCAACGATAAATAAAATACTTGTTCATATGTTTTCTTTTTGTGTTGAAAAGATGCTCATTTTATCATGTGTCTAAAAGCCTGCGCAGACGGCGGACCTTTCTCCGCAGCGGAGAAAGAAGTACGCTCCGCGAATGAAAAGTCAACCGCGGTCTCCACACAATGGTATCCGAGAGTATTTAAATATTCTGAGATTACGTTGTGCTGTAATTTGCATGAAGTTTAAGAAAAAGAGAAGAGAATACTGGAATACTTTAAAAGAGAATACTGGGTCCATCCCTTTATTTTGAATCAATTACTAACGCGGACTAAATTCCGCCGTATGTAATTTCGCGGACACCCGCGTACTTTAATCCGCTACGCTCAGTGGGCGTCCGCGGTTATTAGGCGGACTTTGTTCGGCGTACTTTTGGTCGTTCGTGTGCGTTGCTCGATACAGTTTGTAAGGGATAGCTACAGACAAAAAATTACGCCGTGGATAATCCCTCGTCAGGCCTTAAGTCGTATTTTTTATTCCATAATATCCGCTCGACCGCGTCACATCACTACTGCCCATTGCTAATAGAACTAATACACTAACTAGTACCTCAATGGTGCTCTCCATCAATCAGCGAGGGTTATCTTAGACCAACGCAATTAGAGTCACAGTTGATGGTTATGTATGAGTTGGAATAGTGTTTCACGCAATAGGGTATTTGACAACACCATTCGATTCTAGATAATGTAATAACAAATAATAATAAAAAGTTTTATTCAGGAAACTATGAACTAATTACATGCGGGTAAAGTAAAGTACATACATACATACCATCGCGCCTTTTTCCCAACGGGGTAGGCAGAGACCACATCTTTTCACTTGCCTCGGTCCTGACACACCTCTTGCGCTTCTTCCACTCTCATTAATCTTTTCATACATGCTCGTCGATTATGGGTACTCCTGACCTGACCTTTTCTGAGCACGTCTTGACTTGTCCTAAGTACGTCCGTCTAGGCCTATAAAATAGTGTTTCACGCAATAGGGTATTTGACAACACCATTCGATTCGAGATAATATAATAACAAATAACGACATTGACGACTCGAATGGCGTAGTGCGCTGTAGCACGGTTTTGTGCCTCGATTTGCGTAGTGTCCCGGGTTCGATCAATTTAGGAAACGATCTCTTCGGAATTGACTCGTGTATAGGTGTGCTGGGAGACGCCCCTGGCTTATGTCCTTGTCTGGTACCTCGTAACACAGGGATATTAATCTCTACTTCCAGACCATTACATGAGGTATGTTGTCTGGCGCATATAAATATATATATTTCTGTAATAAAAAAAAACGTTTATTCAGGAAACTATGAACTAATTACATGGGGGTAAAGTAAAGTAATTAGCCTATTTACTGTACCTGGAGAGGGTTCATGGGTGACACTCATTTATTTATTCATTCTATAATGCACAGAATTAGAGTACAGATGGCAGATTTTATGCCTAGAAGCATTCTCTAGGAGTCAACTATACGGTCAAAACTCAAAACTCAAATATATTTATTTGAATAGACTTATTTTTATTCAAATAGTCAAAAAATTTACTACATAATAGACATAAATACTATAATAATATTAATATATAAATAAACAGTATACAAACATAATGCGACTCTACCACCGCGTCGGAGGAGTTGGTTCTTACTGAGATGACCCGGCGAGAAACTCAGTAGTTAGTCTTTTAAAACTGCTAGCCTTTGCCCTCCATCATTGATATCAAGTCATCACTACAATGGATGGGTATTGGATTAATCACCACGCTTGCCAAATGCGGGTTGGTGATCACAAACCCGGGCTATTTTCCGAAAAACACACTTTGCCCACCTGGAAATTGAACCCGGCACCTCCGGGTTTTCGGGCCGAGCTCTGGAACCACTCAGCCACGGAGGCGGTACATGGGTATTTCTTAAAAATATTTTTTACTGAAATGGTCTCACTCAGCATGATGACGGGTTCCAACCTGGTCGGCACCTCGTCGCTGGTCTTCCGTGGATACCAGTGGAAGTAAGGTCGTCACTGCGCGGTCACACAACAGGTCATACAGTCATACTAAAATTAATTATCCAATATCTTTTTACAGTACTTCTCTTGAAAACGAAAACTACTAGAAAATACGGCTAAAAAATAAATACTCAAAATAAAATACTGTTCTTACCTACATAATATACTGTCATCATCATCCGTGCGGTCTATCCCGATTGTGAACTCACACTGGTGTGTGGGATCCCAGGGTCCACCTTTCTTATTTTCTTGGCCCACTTCGTGCGGTCTTAAGCATCTGGTGAGTCTGTTGGCATACATGTCACGACCCTTGACGACGTCGAGCTAGCGCTTCTTGGGTCGACCTCTTCTACCGGTACCTGGCGGAGGCGGCATGGCAGACATTTGTAGCCCACGTAGTTTGCCGATCTCCGTGAGACATGACCATACCAACAACTCCTCCTGCACTCCTGCAGCTTGTCTGCGATATCATGAACACGAAAGCTGCCGCGGATGTGGGTGTTCCGCACGAGATCTTTGCGTGAGACTCCACACATACACCGCAACATCTTCATTTACGGGACACGCAGCTCCTGCTTGTGTCGCTCTGGTAACGGCCATGTTTCACTGCCGTATAAAAGGTCGTGCCTAATGATGGTTTTATAGACCTGCCCCTTCAGCTTGATCGACATTTTGGGGTCACAAATGACACCAGTCACCTCACGCCATTTCGCCCAAGCCGCGTAAAGTCGGGCTCTGACGTCGCTGTCGATGTCCCCGGACGCGCTTAACACTGATCCCAGGTATTCGACACGGTCCGTGCGCTCGACCACGTCATCGCCTATGCGGACGGGCTGGGGATCTGTGGTGTTGCAGGCCATGTACTCCGTCTTCGCCACATAAAGTTTCACACCGCTGTTTTCAAGTGCATTCCCCCACTTATTCACCCGTTGTACCAGCCGTCCCCTGACCGATTCTGCTAGCGTAATATCATCAGCATACATGAGCAATCAGGGTAGTTGCTCGTGGTGGTCTCGGATGCTGTTTGACAGAACGTCTTATATTACGCTGAACAGCAACGGGGTAAGCACGGAGCCTTGGTGTATTCCAACGGTAAGCGTATCACCAACCGCAGTCCTACAATGGAACTGGAATCTATGAATATCGAAAATATTTATTTGTTTACCTATGTATGAATATCACACAATCACATTGAATGTAAATTCTTAAATTGATGTAGGTAATCAAAAAATACATTTGAAAAGGGCCCTATCAAAACTTTCAGTTTGTTAAAATTCATTTTATGGCCCTACAAACTTGCGTGGGGAAAGCCAATTTTCGAAAGTGTAAAGTAGTTAAAAAAAACATATCGTTCGATAATCTACACAATTTATAGCCACTTTTGTTAAGAAACCATATTCCTAAACGCAAAATGTAATATAGCTGCCGAACAAATGTTTTAAAAAGAACGCAAAGAAATAGATCGCAAATGACGTCATTTGCAGGAGCACGTCATTGCGCAAGTCTAAACATATGATTTTAAAAATTGCTATATCTCGGAGAGTTATATTGGGAGGGAGGTCTTTCGATGACACCTCAACAAAAAAAAGTCAAATACCCTATAGTCAAATGGACTTTTTGATCATCAGAGAATCCATTTGACTATAGGGTATTTGACCTGGGGTATAGGATACTTGATTGACTATAAGGTATTTGATCCTCAAGTGCTAGATGTTTTGAATTTTTAGGACGAAGGTGCTCATTATAGGAGCGTTTCCATCAGAGATGTGCGAGGATGCGTTGGGAGGAATGTGTGTGTTATGAACCAATAGAATTGTTTCATTCACCTAGCTTAATTAACTAACTTCTTTTTTTTTGGCTTCGCACAAAGCTGACTTAAGCCAATGTATAATCTGATTTAAAATAAAAAGTTGATTAAACATCTATCGCATTGACAGTAATGTATTGTTACTCATTTTTAAGAGCCTTTAGTAAGTTCACAACTACCTTTTCTTGCACGTACAAGGTTTATTTTGTCAATACAAAGTAAATTAAAATATTGTTGCGATGGCTAAACAACAGAGGGCACAGACGAAGCAACATAAATGGTATTAAAAAAATGTTTTCGCACGATAAATCTTTTCAGTATTTTTAATTTCGATATCAAAAATCAGAGGTGTCCGTGACAATCTAATAAGTGATAATTATGTCATAAATCATGTCCAGAATTATGACAAATGTCAAATGTTTGTTGGTTCATAGGCCAACTTGGGCACTGTCCTTTTTCTTATGGAGGACGTAAGTGCTACTAAGACGGGATTTTGCGAATCAAGTATCGTAAGTGAATTTTATTTTGAGTAATGCTCTATTTTCTACACAAAGGTAAAAACTACATTTTTTAAAAAAAAGTTTTTTTATTAAAGGCGCTTGCCTTTAATTAATTAATTAAATTCATTTATTCAGACAATGTAGTCCACATGTTTCCAATATAATTACGTTAATATAAAAAAAAAGAAACGAAAGATACAAAATAATACAATAATAATAAACAAATACAAACATGAAGTCACTTCCTGTTGGAGGCATAATAATTAAAGGGGCACTGGCGCATGCAAAAGTATCCAGTGTCTCACAAACGGACTATCCAACCTAGCAGCAACCGCTTTCAGGAGTCCATTGCCACTGGCCCGCGTTCTACGTGCTATCGAGGTGGCCCTCTTACGCATGGTGGTATGGAAGCAATGCGCCTGGGCTTCCGTAAACATACTATATACTGATTATATATTGATGAAACAACGTTGGCTTACAACGTAAAATACACTAGATAAATTCGCCAGGTCTGTTAACGGCCTCGGTAGCTCAGTTGGAAGAGCAGTCACCCGGATTGTGAAGGTCGCGAGTTCTAATCCCGCTTGATTCCCAGGATCAGGTCGATTTTTTTTCTATCTTCAAGTATCGTGAGTCGGAAAAAATCCTGTATGTCATAAAAATGAAATTCACGCGAGTGAAGCCGCGGGTGGAAAGCTAGTACTCACATATATTTAGTATTCTTAGGTATTACAAAGCCAGTTGACAAATACCCCTTTAGTTGCTTCCAAAGCTATCGTTAGGCGAACAAACCAACGCACGTGACGAGTAAGTTACCCGCTGGATTAAGATTAGTCGGTTTATTTAGACTTCATTCAGTTAAGTATCTTAAACCTTTGCTTCATCTTAGGCCTCACTAGCTAGTGCCTGCTACATAGCTTTGAAAACGTTCACCCTGTATTAAAATGATCCGTGCCATGTATATAATTTTTGAAGATTTTATATATCCGAGAGCGTGGCCTAGTCAAAAGTTCAAATCTGGCCAGAACCAAAATCTTTGTGTTCATTGTTTAATTTCCGACTAACTCTCCGGTGACGGAAAACCACGATAAAAAACCAAATCAACCCGGATAGCGGCGGAAGGCTCTCCACGTGGGGATCTAATACCATTGGTGAAAAGTGGGCTTCGTGTTCCGTTCACCATGACGGCAACAGTCACTTGCCTCTGACTACCCCGCTTGGGATAAAGTCGTAATGGTATGTATAAATGTATGGTATGTACAATGGTATTTATGTATAAAGACTACCTTATAGATAAAAATGCCTGGGTGTATGCTCTCTGCTCGATGCGGGATTAAATAGCTCTATGTAACAGCTGTTTCATTGTAATAGTTAATAGGTTTCTAGTATGTACTGACTAACAATTTCTCTTTTTGAATTGTTTAAAAGAACTTTTGTTTTATATTTTTTTATGGTTGTTTTTTTTTCTCTTTGTTTTATATTCCTTCAGGTTTATTTGTATTAAAATGACACACTGCTTGTACTTTACTAACGCCTGTTGTAAACCCCAAACAAGTTTAAAAGAGTAACTGCTGAGTTCCTCGCCGGGTCTTCTCAGCAAGACACAACTCCAACGCGGTGGTAGAGTCCAATTATGTATGTATACTGTTTATTTACATATCCATATTATTATGGTATTTATGTCTATTATTTAGTATATTTTGCTGTAAATTTGACGATTTGAAAGTACTGATACAGTCTATTTGAATAAAGTTATTTGAGTTTGAGTTGCAGCGAGTTCCACTCCTTTGCTGATTGCATTATACGAGCTGCCATGGCTGGGATTCCTGAGTTTATGCCAAATAGCCTGTTTCCACCGAAGCTATCGATTGACGAGCAGACATTCGTGCGTGACAAGCAACCTGAACAGACAGATTTGGATTTGTCGAATTGACAAGGGATACGACAACGTCTTGAGCAAGGCCAACATTATTAGATAAAGAATGTAAACAACCTTCTACGTTGTCTTGCCTAGTGCGCTGTAGCACGATTTCTCGCCTCGATTTCCGTAGTGTCCCGGGTTCCCGGTCGGGCCAATTCAGGAAACCATCTTTTCTGATTTGACTCGGGTGCGGGTGTGCTGGGCGACGCCCCTGGCTTGGTTCCTTGTCTGGTACCTCGTAATACAGGGATATTTATCCCTACTTCGAGACCATGACAAGTGGTGTGTTGTCTGGCGCATATTTATTTATTTATTTGGTGTAGCCATTGTAAAGTTATAACATTGATTATTTTAGCATTTTACAAAAAAAACCTTGATGATCTCGAGCGGGAATCGAACCCGCGTCTTTCACATTCCGGGTGACTGCTCTAAACCACTGAGCTACCGAAACCTCAGAGGGACGAACGAATCTTTCCAGTATATGCTTACGTTGCAAGCTAACATTATTCCATCAATAAATAAATAAATAAATATCCCTGGACATTATTCCAGACAGCGCCATCTAGCCCCAAAGTAAGCTAATTAAAGCTTGTGTTATGGGATACTAGACAACGGATAAACATACTTAAATACATTTTCTTTTGTAAATACATACTTATTATACATAGGAGACACCCAGAGCAGTACAAACAGACATGTTCATGCACACAAATGTTTGTACTGTGCGGGGATCGAACCCGCGACCTCTGGTGTAGTAGCCAACTTCTTAACCATTACACCAAGTCGGTCGTCAAGGCAAGTACCTCTAATCATCCGAAAGAAATAAATTTAAATTTAACAAATATTTAAACTTTCGGTTAAGATGAAATGCTATTTGATTATTACTTTGATTATTTTAGAATAGAACAATGCTTGTTTTTCAAATCAAAAGATTAAAGAATTTTTATCTTTAGATAAGAAAGACATACTGTTTTTTTTCATGAAAACATAAATGAGGAATAGGTCGATTGACGAAAGCTTTCCATGTACCTGAGCCAATACATTTTTTTATACAGAACTAACATAAGTTAGAAGGATATGCTAATATTATAAAGAGGAAAGAGTTGTTTGTATAGAATTGAAACAACTTTACGAATTCTACTCGCGGAATTCATATTTTTACATTTTCTAACCCGACGTTTCGATTCCTTCACATCAGTCGTGATCACGGGATGACCCAAATGTTATACGTCAAGAAAGTGATTATTTACATAGCAAACCGTCACTCAACTACCGTCATTTTCACTTTATACTAACCGTATCTTGAAGTCTTACAGTATTGTGCTGCTCCCTAGTCCCACCTTCTGGGCGCGTCATGTGCGCCCGCCCACATCTGACGTTTATGCGAGGCTGCCGGCCCGCACGTGCCACGGGAGTTTAAACCTTTTAGTTAGGAATAGATGTGAATATTGCCTGTTTAACCTTTCCATAGTCAAATACATTAGAAGCCGGTAATCTGTCCATTCCGTTTTTTTTTGTCAGATGGTAGCATTAGAATTTGGTCTTTCTAAGTCCGCCAAATTGCAATCGAATCCAATTTTGCACGATCTGTCAATCTGACAAGCGCGACCAAGGTGTATGAGTTTTACTACCGGATCCCAAGCAGGTGGTAGATTCCAACCATCTTTCCTATTGAAATTTGGATGATTTTTAATTTCAATGGCTTCCCGTAGCATCCTAGGAACATACATCAGTCCTAAGAAATTGTTTGTATTGAATAGGCTCCGAAACTACTGGACCAATTTAAAATAAATATTTCTCCAATATGAAGCTACATCATCAGGGAGTGACAAAGGCTATATATATTTATTTAATTTTAATGGGAGAAAGAGTCTACGCGGGCGAAGCCGCTGAAAAACAGCTAGTATTTTATAAGGTAGTATTTATAGTTTTTTATAGGTAGATACCTTATACCTGCCGCTGAATTTCATCACCGCACGACAAGTCATAAGTCGAAATTCCATGCTCATCACCTGGATGGCTGGCGCTCAAAAAATGTACGTTTTTCGCGTCAATTTCCTCCGCGTACATCCAAGATATGGAATGATCTTCCTGCGGCGGCATTTCCAAAGGAATATGACAGCGGAGCCTTCAAGCAGAGAGCGTATTAACATTTAAAAGTCAAGCAACGACAGTGACACCCCTGGTGTTGCAGTTGTCCATGGGCGGAGGATCACTTCACATCAGGTGACCTTCCTGCTCGTTTGCTCACAATTACATAAAAAAATGTTTATTAATAATTATGTTAATTAAGGTATTATATATATATATATTTTTTCAAACTATACGATAATATAATGTAGGTACTATTATTGTTATTCTAGGAGTCGGTGTCAGCCAGGGAAACACTACAATATACCTATTTTTTACATCTCACGTTTACGTATGTATGTAGGTAGTTACAAACCTACATTGGCTGACACCGACTCCAACAATAACAATAGAGTAACACTCCGACAGCTTCATATTATACTTTTCACACCACATGCTCGACAATGCCTAATTATATGTCATGTAAACCTTACCGAAAGCAAGACATTATATCTCTTGGCTTTAGCCGGGTTATAATGTTCTATTAAAACCCGCTGGTCAATAATGTGATTTTCACTTTCATAATTCTTATTGCTATGTCCATAAAGCCTAATTTCACTAAACAGAATGTGTCCTCGCTTTGCTCGGAAATTAACTTATAACACCCTCGCTGCGCTCGGGAGTTAAATTTGGAGTCCTTCGTTACGTTCAGGATTCAATGTAGCGCCCGTGACATAAAACAGTGCTTTATCCCCTTGGTGTATAATCTACTATTATGTAGGATTCTAACGGAATTTCAATGTAAGTCCGGAGTAACAATATTTTGCTGTTATTAATAATATATTCATTTATTTTCTCTCACAAAGTTGTTGAATGGAGTATACTAAAACTAGTCTTATCTTACGACAACTTGTGTGTGAGAGACTGGTGCCTGAGATAGGTTTTTTAGAAAACCCGTATTACAGGTCACCAGTGCTCCACTCCCCAAGAGGGTGTTGTAAAAAACATTGGGTAGAACTCCGCTGAGGTGCACTGCGGGAGAGAAACTACTTAGTAACAATAATCCTCCCTTTTAATAAATAACATTAAAAGGGAACAATTTGCGGAATTACATAATATTATCGTTGAAAATAATAAATGAGGTTTAATTATTGAAGTACTGTGTAGAACGTGTAATGTGTGTAATTGTAGGTATAATAATATATTAATCTTGAGTAACATTCGCGAGTGTGCCGCAGCTGTTGAACAAAAACAGGCGGCGTACCGTGCTTGGTCTAGGGCCCAGGCACTCAATGATCATTCAAACCTTGCCTCCCTGAAAGCAGCCTTTAATAAAGCCACCAAGGCCACGAAGAGGGCTTACATTAGAGCAGACGCCCAGCGAATTGCACGTGTTGGCCAAGAACTCATCACGCACCCTACGGGTAGCCGCTCCTACTGGCGACTGGCTAAACACGTGCAATCTAACTTCTGCGTGCCTTCGCTGCCCCCACTGAGATTCCCTGATGGATCGTTGGCTCATCAGCCGCAAGAGAAAGCCGATTTACTGGCTAACCTCTTTGCCGCAAACTCTTGCATCGATGACTGCGGTGCTGCGCCGCCTGATATTCCACAGTGCGGCTCCACAATGCCTGATATTCGTATCAGGCAGTGTGATGTTCGTGCCGAACTGCAGTCACTCGATGTCAGGAAAGCCAGTGGCCCTGATGGAATTCCAGCTGTGGTGCTGAAGAAATGTGCAGCGGAGTTGTCTCCAGTGTTCACTAGCCTGTATCGCCTCTCCTACAATTCGGGTCTTGTGCCGTTGTCTTGGAGGGAGGCGAACGTTCAACCAGTTCCCAAAAAAGGGGACCGGTCTGACCCTGCCAATTACCGTCCAATAGCCGTAACCTCAGTTTTAGCTAAAGTGTTTGAGCGGATCATAAACACGCAGCTCATCTGCTACCTAGAGGATCACTCTCTCATTCACGACCGTCAGTACGGCTTCCGACCAGAACGGGCTACGGGTGATCTTCTAGCGTACGTAACACACATCTGGGGGGAGGCTATGGACAAGCATGGGGAATCTTTGGCCGTCAGCCTTGACATTGCCAAAGCTTTCGACCGTGTATGGCATCGTTCGCTTCTTCCCAAGCTTCCGGCATATGGTCTGCCACCTCGCCTATGCGACTGGGTCGCCGGATTTCTGGAGGGACGTAGAATTCGTGTCCTTTGCGATGGTCGAAAATCACGCTTTCTCCAGATTAATGCCGGAGTGCCGCAGGGCTCCGTCTTGTGGCCAACGTTGTTTCTTCTGCATATCAATGACATGTTATCTCTTGGTAATATTCATTGCTATGCGGATGATAGCACGGTCCACGCGCGATATTTCGAGCACCCTGGGGCAAAGCAGACTGACATCGAGGAGAAGAGGCGAAGTCTTGTTGTTGAGCTTGACGGAGTGTTGGACCGCATTTCAGAATGGGGTGCATGCAATCTTGTCGAGTTCAATGCCAAGAAAACGCAGGTGTGTGCATTCACAGCAAAGGCGTCGCCTTTCCTTTCCCATCCCACTCTTCAGAACACCCCACTACCGATTAAGGATAGCCTAAACATCCTTGGCATGGATGTTCGTAGCAACCTAAACCAGCGGGACTACATTGAGAGCGTCATTAGAACTGCATCCCGTAAACTCGGAGTCCTGAACAGAGTGAGACGATTCTTCACGCCTGAGCAGCTCTGTCTCTTGTTTAGGACACAAGTTTGCTCGTGTGTGGAATACTGCTCTCATCTCTGGGACGGTTCCGCTAAGTACCTACTCGAAGCTCTTGACAGGTTGCAGCGGCGTGCTATCCGTATTATTGGAAACCCAGAGGCAACTTTGACCCTTGAGCCTCTCCAATTGCGTAGAGACATTGCCAGACTAAGTGTTCTCTATCGCTTCTACAATGGGGAATGCTCTGACGAGTTATTCCAGCTTATCCCACCCTCACCTTTCCACTCCCGTACCACGCGTGCTGGACTACGGCGTCACCCACACACAATTCAACATTTGTTGGCCCGAACTAAAAGGTTCGGTGACTCGTTTCTTTGTCGTACCATCCAGACGTGAAACGCTCTTCCAGCACATGTGTTTCCTTCCTCTTATAGTCCCGGGTTCTTCAAGCGGGGCGTGAAAAGGCATTTCTGCAGGCCTTCAAGGTGAGGATGGCCAGCCCAGTGATTCGTTTGAATGACGAGTGAGGTCATCTTGACGGGCAATATAAAAAAAAAAAAAAAAAACATTAATTTGTTTAAATATATGTATAGGTAAGTAAGGTAGGTTAAATTAAATTATTTGAATTTTTTGTTAATAATTAGATTAGGATATGGGGCGCAATAGAGATTCGGTACTGTCATAGTCCAGTTTTTTCAACCATTCGGTAATGATTCTCTTACAGCTGGATCTAGGTAGGGAATTTAAGGACAGCAATTCATTCAGTTTATTATAGATGTAGGGGCCAAGGAAACAGAAGAACTGTTGTGCATGGTGAGAGTGTAGTGCTGGAGTATGACACACTTTGCCCCGTCTGCGCTTTTATTTTTAATTGAATTTATTTTATTAAAAACTCATTCTAGAAACAATGTTTAGGTCAGGTCAATTCAGGAAATATTTATTGTTCTAACATTTTCTTTTCTAAATTGGCTCGGGGGTGTGTGGATGGGGATCACCACGACCTCCGGTGCTAAAGGCCTCGCTGCTATTGCGCCAACAGGCCAGTCAACAATGATTTCCATCACCGCAGAGTTAATCTCGCTCCTAGACCACGCGACACTTTCCGAAAATGTGATAATCTAATGTGATTCTTTTGGTACTTTATTAGATTCGCGTGGGCGCGTCAAATATGACAGAGGATGTTTGGGTCTTACAATAGAGCGTAGTTTTGGGTCCGGTCGCGAATTGTACAAAAAACTGGCGCCTATACAAAGCCGTAATGTACTAATGTCAAGTCCTGCCTCCATCACCCGTCGAGGTCTCTTGTATCCATTGATCATTTATCTCAGTGAATTCTAATTAATGGATTTAGAATGTAATATTATGAAACCGCAAACCGCCGCCTTTGAAAACTTGTCATTGGCTTTCAGTCTGCGGCTTCGCCCAAGTGGAGTACACAATAGGGTATTTGAAAACATCAGATTCTAGAATAAATCCAAAAAATACATCAACAAGGGCCCTATGGAAACTTTATGTTAGTTTACTTATGGCCCTACAAACTTGGGTGGGAAAGTCCATTTTTGAAAGTAAATAAAAAAAATACCATTCTATTTATACAATTTATAACAACTTTTGTTAGGAAACCATATTCATAAACGCAAAATGTAATAGGTATAGCTGCCGAACAAACGTTTTGCAGAACGCAAAGAAATATATCGCAAATAACGTCTTTGCAGGCGGCAGTTTGTAAGGAGCGTTTTGGGCAAGTCCCAAAATATGGTTTTTCAAATTGCTATATCTCGGGGAGTTTTGGTGCTTTTGAAATATATTCTTTACCAATGTCTATATTATTGACAGGTCTTTTGTTGTGTGTCTGGGTGTTATTATCTATTGGATTATGCATTTAGAAATATTTAAGTATGTTTATCAGTCTCAAGCTCTGCTGAGTTTGGTGTCAGATGATCTTAGCGTAATTAATCCCAGATATTCATTTATTTATTTGAAAATTCTTAGTTTATTCCCTAGATAGCTAACTGAAGTATAACATTAACTGACTGTTGTATAAAGTTGTGGTAAAAGGTTTGTGATTATAATAACACTCCAAAACTCCTTAAATAATCACAAATGACACACCACATAACCTCAAAATGTCAAAGAAAACACATATAAATCTTATCCAACCCCTCAAGAAGCATATAACTTTATTCCTCAGTTAGCGGCTTTATTCAACAGATAACATCTATCTGACCATTGAAAAATTAAAAATCTTGTTAACCTTCGAATAAACTTTAATCTACAGGTAGTTTGAATAAAATTTAAAAAATTAATCACAATATTAGATGACCAATTTTGTAGATCGAACAAAATGAATTTGCACACCTAATTATATCTGTGCAAGTTTCTACTCAACGGTTCTCTGTATTCCACTAACAAAGGTGCCATTCTGCGTAGAAACCTACTTAATAAAATGTCGATCGGCAAACGTACCAAAAAATTTACATTATCATGTAAAAGGCTTTGGACATGGCTGTGTAAGTTTGCTCTGCTGATTTTATTCCTTTTTATCAGCTTTTAAAGCTTTGAGAAACCTTTTTGGGGTACCACGAAGCAAAAGTACAAATGGCGCCTCATTTTCACTGCACTTATTGGTAATAACACAATGATAAGTGAAGAATTTCGTAAATGATGTAAGACAACATCATCAGATTTTAAATGTAATCAAACTCAATAATAATTACATTAAAATAGAAATAGGCACACTGCCACGTAATCACCTTGCGACAGTTTGAGGGAGCGTTTCGAGAAGGTCCAAAAATATGACTTCTAAAATTTTCTATATCCCGGGGAGTTTTGGCTAGTGATGTACAAGGCCCGAGGCTTCCGAGTCCTTTTGTCTAGAGCTCGGTGTCATTTACTGGGTTTGCCTCGATTGTATGAAGCTCGACGACTCGGGAGTCTTTTCCAAAACTGGAGCCTTCTTAAGAGCTCGATCGATATCGAGGCTTTTTCAGGGCACGATCGATCTCAAAGCTTTTTAAGGGTTCGAGTCTTTTTTAGCGTTCGAGTCGTGGCGCGTCGCACTCAAGTTAGTTTTCGTTTGGAGTCTTCCTTTTGAAAGCAGGCAATAAAATGTGTGTTTGTGGGACATAATATATGTGACCAGAAGGGTATTTTGAAAAATAGAGGTTTAATTAACAGAAAAAGGCATTTTAATCATCATGGAAAATATTATAGTGAAAAGGTTAAAGAAGACTCGATCTCATTTAAGACTCCAGTTGTTTTAAAGGCTCGAGCTCTTTTGATAGGTTCGAGCTCTTTTGAAGGCTCGAATTCTTTTGAAGCCTCGAGGCTTGGCTCAGCGAGCTTGCGCCTCGGTTGGGCTCAGGTCTACGAGCCTACCGAGCTCACTGAGTCCGCCCAATCCGCCTCAAGCTTCAAAAGTAGAACTCGACGCCTCGAGGTTTGGACATCACTAGTTTTGGCGCTTTTGAAATAATTATTTTCCGCGCGTTTCTATCTTCAAGTGGTTTTAATAAAAGCCAATGACTATGTCTATCAAAAATTATTTTTATTTGAAATAGGGACATGAAGTAATTGAAATATTAGGTTGGGGAAAAAATCTCTTCGCATATAGTATGTATGAACTTGTAATGAAATCTCTTTGGCTATACTATTTAAGAAATTCGATACATTTTGAAATTTGACTATGAAAACACCCGTGCTGGTAGCGGCATTTTAATAGAATACTTTCCACCGCCCCATATCCTTCCCGTGAGTAGTAAAATAAAATTTTAAGTACTACAAAAAAGGTAAAAATGCAACGCAAGCCGCAAAAAAAAATTGCGATGTTTATGGACCTAGAGCAGTGTCTGTGAGAGTAGCACAAATTTGGTCTAAGCGTTTTCAATCCGGATATTTTGATGTCAAAGATGCACGTCACTCTGGTCGGTATTACGGATAATGGATGCCATTTTTGAAAAAGTGGAGCAAGATCGGCATATCAGTAGTTACGACGTAGCTGAAGAACTGGGAATTGACCAGAAAACAGTTTTGGCGCCTTTGAAAAAGACTGGGTACACAAAAAAGCTCGATTTTTGGTACCTCACGAGCTCACTGAAAGAAACCTAATGAACCGTGTACTCATTTGTGATTCTTTATTACGACGTAATGAAACCGAACCATTTTTGAAGAAGCTGATAACTGGTGATGAAAAGTGGATCACGTACGGCAAGAACGTGCGAAAAATATCGTGGCCAAAGGCCGGTCAGGCTTCACAGAATGTGGCGAAACCCGGGTTAACTAGCAACAAGGTGATGCTGTGTGTGTGGTGGGATCGGAAGGGCATTATTTATTATGAGCTGTTACCACCAGGCAGGACCATCGATTCTGAACTCTACTGCGAACAACTGATGAGATTAAAGCAAGAAGTCAATCAACAGAAAGGGTGTGGTTTTTCATCTTTACCCACTCAGCAAAAATTAAGAGAGTTTGGCTGGGAGGTGTTAATGCATCCGCCGTATAGTCCTGACCTTGCACTTTCAGATTTCCACCTGTTTTGGTCTCTTCACAATTTTTAAGGCAGTGTCAGGTTAACATCACGAGTGGATTGCCAAAACCACTTGTCGCGGTATTTTGATCAGAAGCCTCAAAATTCCTTTAGCAATCGGATCATGTCCTTACCTACAAGATAGCAAAAAGTAATCGATCAAAATGGCATCTACATACTTTAGTTATATGTAAATAAACTATATTAAAAATGTTTTGAATTTTCTTAAAAAATGCGAAGAAACTTCTTCCCCAACCTATTAGATATATATCTTTTGATACATAGCAACGGATAATAATAGATAATATTCTATTGTACAAAAACAAAAAAACTTAAAACTAAGTATTTCATTTGAGACAATGCACCACTTAGGCAGACTTATCGCTAATAGCGATCTCTTCCAGGCAACCTACGGGTACAGAAAAAATGAAAAAGAGAGGTAAGTATGAGCATAAATACACAGAAACTATTAAGTAAGAGAAATTAAAGATAAATACTCGTATGTCTCTGAATTCGATTAAGTAAGATCGTTTGAGTAATGGAGAATCCCAATAGTGACGTTACTATTGGGATGGAGAATCCCAATCGTGGCGTCACTGTAAGCGAAAAAAACAGCAGCACGCTTAGTTTTCATAGGGAGGTAGAGTTTGTCTAATTGGAAATGACGCGCCCCACTACTTATACAAATACTTCAGTACAAACGCTAGCGAGTAATTAATTTAATCAATTTTTTTGTTTAATTTAATCCTCATCGCTAACTTATGGGAAATTGGTCTGCAAGCTCATTTGTAAAATATTAAGGAGCTCCCTCACTTGGAGCATTCGCCTGTAATGTCATGTAACATTACTACATCAGTGAGAGAGGAGAACCGAGCATGACAGTGCGCAAACTGTAATGTTACAGATTCGAGCATTACGTTGGTGAGGGAAAAGCACCGAGCATTACAAAGCGCACCTTGATGATACAATGTGTAAATTTTGATTGTAATGTAATACCCAAAATCGAATCTGAATCATTACATTACAGGAAAAAGCTCACGGTGAGGCACCACCTTAATTACAGGCGAATGCTCCAAGTGATGAAACACCTTTAAGCTCATTAACACTGCAGTGGCATTGAAAACTGAAGATGAAAAGTTCAACATACCAGTGTAATAAAGCTGAACTAAAAAAAGTAATATTACAAAAACCCCTCCACACGTTTCCCTGTTCAAAAATCTACAAAGGATATTTACGTCATCATTTTGGGGCGACAAGCTCTGTGCCCACAGAGCTATATTATATAATTTATGAACGTATGAGAGACAGGATTCATGTACAAATTATGACATATTGCTTGAAATGGGTCCACTCTGCTGGACTAGAGGCTAGGGGACAGGGTCCTTGGCTGGTTCGTTTTTCATTTACAGATCACGCAGTGGCAGAATTAGATAACGTCATGTGCAAATAATACCGGATGATTATCAAGTCTCAAAAAACGATATGGTATACTCAGTAAGGCATGTATGATGTAGAAAGACCACTTTTCACCAATGGTATTAGAACCTAACGTTGTAGGGGGTGCGCCTTTCGCCGTAATATTAGGTTGATCTAGTTTTTAATCCATGTTTTCAGTTACCGGAGAGTAAGTCTATTTTATTTTCAATCCGATTCTCACCCATGACAAATATTCATGTGACGAACATTTGTGTTTGTTGTGTGTCTGGGTGTTATTATCTATTTAAGTACTAAGAAATATTTAAGAATGTTTATCAGTCTCTGCCACCCAAGTACAAGCTCTGCTTAGTATAGGGTCTGGTGATCTTGGTGTAACTTGTCCCAGATATTTATTTATTTAGTTAACAATATTGTTTTATATATTATTTTAACATCCTATCTCTCATACTACATGCCACTGATAGTGGCTCACATACAACGCTATGAGACATACTTTTTGTCATGTGACGTAACGCAACACCCTTGACGGTTCACTCACGATATCGCAAAATGGAAGTTGGGAATGTACAGGGTGTAAAATATTGAAACATTTTTTATGTTGCACCAATTATGATTTGAAACTGAAGCCCAATCCATCCCACTATGTATGCCATATTGTTTTTTAAGCCTTTACGTTAATCACCTGGTTAAAATATTAATAGCCAATCGAACAAAGACAAAAAGTTACAAAAAAATTCAAGCAACCTTTTTTTTCACGAATATATGTTTAAACAAATATGCGCAAGACAACACACCACTGAACTTGTCACGATGACCTCGAAGTAACGAAGTAGCGTCTCCCAGCACACTTAGACCCGAGCTAATTTATAAAAGATTTTTCCTGCATTGACCCGACAGGGAAACGAACCCGGGGCACCACGCAAGTCAAGCCGAGAGACCGTGCTACAGCGCACTGGGCCAATTCTGTCGCTAGTAACTTTGACATCATCGTCATCCCCATCATTCGCAGCCGCAAGACTTCCACTGTGAAGGGATGTGAAAAAATAATCGATTTATAAAAAAATCGATTAAAAATCGATTTTAATGAGCAATTTTAATATTGCATATATGATCGATTAATAATCGATTATTTTAAATCGATTTTTCGTTCAACACACTCCCGACATTTAAGTCTGGCCAAAGCGCCAAATACTAAATCACTATTGGGTACATTAACGCCCCTGAGTATTGTCCACCGTCAACAAGTTCGGCCGTTGATGATGTCTATAACGATGACATTTGGGAAACCCATAACAAATTGTTTGTGGAGACTATGAGAACCGGTCAAAGTCACAATCACACGGCTTATTTTTAATTATTAAAACTGATTAATACAATATTTTAGCGTTTATTTTGAAATTATTTAAAAAAAATAAAACAAAAATCGATTATTTTAAAAAAATCTATTTTTTTTAAAACTCGTTGCCTACGGATTTCTAGTTTATTTATTATTAGAATAGTTTAGTTTGATGTTATTTTAATTATAATCCTAAAACTCTAATTTGTGTTGATTGTATCACACTTCTTTTATTGTTGTTTTTTTTTTAATTAATAAAACTATGATTAATACAATATTTTAGCGTTTATCTTGAAATTATTTAAAAAAAAATACAAAAATCGAGAAAAAAAAAGGGATTATTTCTTAAAGAAAAATCGATTATTGATCCATCGATTTTTCATGCTATAAAAACGATCGATTAATTAATAATCGATTTTTTATATATAATGTCACATCCCTGTGAACATAGGCCTCCCCCACCGATTTCCAAAGCGACCGATTGCAGACGGTCTGCATCCACCGGAATCCTGCCACTAACTTTAACATTAAAATTGCTGTTTATTAACCTTCATTTAATTATCAGTGAATAAAAACACCGTTTCCCAAGGCGAAGACAACATAATTAATTTTTTTTTTTGATAAGGACGCCGCTGCTTGGCCTCGACGGCCTCAGCAGCTTCACTTTTTTTTTTTTTGTATGGACGTCGCTGCTTGGCCTCGACGGCCTGTACAGCTTCACCGGTCTGTAGGGTGAGCGCAGAAGGCTCTCAACCCTAAAAGCAGCTTCACTTACTCAAAATTCATATCTATGGAGAGTCAGAAACATTTTGCTTGCGCGATCTAAAGTACTATAGTGACATCTAGTGATCAAAACCCAAACTGATGCCTACAAGTTTTGAAACCTCACAATACTTTGCCAAATGTCAACCACTCTCCGATATAATTCACAAGATACCAAATAATTTAAGTTGAACGATTATTTACAATTTAGACAATCAGTTAGCTTGAATGTAAGTAAAATTACTAATATATAAATTAAAGTTTGTGAGGATGTGTGTATGCATGTTTTCATTACTCATACACGGAAAGTACGCTTGCAGTTGCCTGAGCATAGGGTAGGGTTTTTCATAAGTAAATAACTGTCAAATGTCACCTTCTATTTTGACATTCCTTTTGCGTCAAGTCGATGTATTCTATTCAGCCACAGCTGTATTTGAAATTTCTTTATCTTTATTTCAAATGAATATTTAAACAATCGAAGCAGGAATATACTCATTAATGTATGTTTCACTTAATTAGTATTTAATTGAATAAATTTGAGCTAAACATTTACGATAGAAATGAAAAAATTAAATTTTGTTAGTTGAACTTATGCATCTGTTTTTTATTTACTTTCCATAAATTCGTAATGAAAAGCAGAGTGGTTACCTCGGAAGAAAGACCTTTTCAATACCCTCGAACTATTAGCGCTCTCGCTACGCTCGCGCGCCAAACCATCTCGTGCATTGAAAAGGTAACTTTCTCATCGTGTGTATGTCCTTGTGTAACAATCTACTATTGTTACTCTTTCACGCAATAACTACTGAACGGATTTAGATGAAACTTTATACAGCTGATACATCAAAGTAACATATAGGCTTCAATCTATACTAATATTATAAAAAGGTAAGCGTTTGTGAGTTTGTATGTTTGGGACAGGTAATCTCTGAATCTACCAAACCGATTTTAAAAATTCTTTCACTGTTAAAATGCTACATTACCCCTGATTGCTATAGGCATATATTGGTTTTGAAATATATAGTTTTCAGCCAGATCAATTAACACTTATTACGTAATCCGGAAAAACAGCGCCACCGTAAATAATTTCGTGCGTGCGCTGGCCCCACTGTTGATTAAACATGCATACAATGTCCTACAAAATGTAGGATTTTAGTAGATACATAAAAACGTCCACGACACAATAATCTATCTTTTCTAAATAAGTAGCTTTATGGTATGTTTTCAAAATAATGTGAATTAAAAGGTAGATTTTGAGAATTATGACAATTGTGAGATTACTACACAAGCAAATGAATCCTTAGGATTAAAAATTATTTCATCATCAAGATAATTTTACGGAAATAAATTTTGTTCTGTACAACACATCAATTGGATTAATAACTTCTGATTTATCGTAAAATTAAAAAAATACGCACGCAAAACTATTAACTTCAGAAACTACAAGTGCTAGGAGTCTCAAATTTTTAGGGGTTCTGCCAACTAAGACGGTATTTTTTGAATAACAAGTATCGTAAGTCGGAAAAAATCCCATAAGTCCACGCGGGCGAAGCCGCGGGCGAAAGCGAGTAAACCCTGTATATGTTTAGAGGTCTGCAGAGTCGAGAGTTTGATTATGGGTATGGGACCCTGGACATGACGTATAAGTATGTTTTCGGATTTACAGGGTTGGGGGTTTGTTCCTTCCCTGGAAATGTTAAGTTTAGAGGCCTGTAGAGTCGAGGGTCAGATTCCTACCCTGAACAAACACTCATATGACAAACATTTGCTTGCTCTGTGCCTGCAAACAACTTTTTATTTCGTTATATCTTACTAATTCTGACTAATGTTATGAATGCGAAAGTTTGTGAGTCTTTTACGCAAAAACTATTGAGTGGATTTAGATGAAACTTTACAGTAATACAGCTTATACATCAGAATAACACATAGGCTACAAATTATGAAGATTTCATGTAATCTGCCTATAATATATAACGATAAGTTCACGTGGACGAAGCCGCAGGCTGAAAGCTAGTATTCACATTTAGAAATATTCATATTCAAGTAAATATATTTAAGTCCCTAAAAAAGGTAACAAACACTCTCAAAAGTTAGTCTATTGTACCATTGTCTGTATCTTTCTTCATTTCTTCTTTTCTTCACAGCTGAATCCAAGTACAGTCAGCAAGTAGTTTCCGCCGGCCTACAGTCTACTAAACAGCTGAAGGCCGAAAGAAACCCCTGAAGACTGTACTTTGCTCTTCATTCTTCTATGTTCTTCTGTGTATCTTCTGTGTTGTCAAAAGGACCGCTAGCGCCTTTTTCCTAAACTGGCTTGATAACTATTACTTTATACTATTATATTTGCTCTGAAATCAAATATGAAGAAGGTAGGTATGCTTACTTGAGAGAACCGGCCAAAAACAAAACTCATCATGTGAAAAATTGCACCAAATTCGACAAAAACACTCGCGACAGTGCGACTTGCCGCGTGACCGATTCCCACCGGTATCGCCTGTAAACTCACTTTGTTTGTGTGCGTGATCAAAATGGCGCTTTGTTCTAAGCGGACTATCTGTCCGCTCCGCATGCGTAATTTGTGGTGACATTTTAGACAAATCTGAAAAAGGCTACGAGAACGTCTGTTAAATGGTCTGTTATTTGTTTAAATTTAAATGGCCTTGATTTTTTTCCATTGTTTTATATTCTTTAGATTAGACACTTAGAAGGTTTATTTGTATCAAAATGACACATTGTACTTTAAACCCAAAACAAGTTTAAAAGAGTAACTGCTGAGTTTCTCGCCGGGTCTTCTCAACAAGAAACAACTCCGACGCGGTGGTAGACTCGCATTATGTCTGTATACTGTGTATTTATATATCTATATTACTGTAGTAATTATGTCTATTATTTAGTATATCTTGCTTTAAATTTGATGATTTGAAAGTACTTACTGTGAAAGTCTATTTGAATAAAGTTATTTGAGTTTGAGTTTGAGTCTGCCATGAGTATCCGTCACGTGAACTATGGTGGCTACCTGAAGCAACTTTTCATTTATTTAAATGGGCTTGCGTTAGGCCTCACTCTCGCCTGGTGGTAAGCGATGACGAGGCCGATGGTGGTACACGCTTAACAAGTAAATGCCTATTTACTCTGGCCTTGAAGATACCAGGGTTGTAAGTATCCGGAAACACAGACGCAGGGAGAGCGTTCCACTCCCTAGCGGTGCGGACCAGAAAAGACGCAGCAAATTACGTTGGCTTGCAACGAAGCATGCTACTCGTAGAATGATTCGTTCGGTCCATTGATATTTTGGTAGCTCAGTTCGGTTCGAATCCTGCTTGATTTCTTCAAGGAACAAGCATTGTAAATGTAAAATGCTAAAATAAACAAAGTATTAAGAATGACTTACTTGAGCCCAGCCACGATCTCCATAGCGCCGTTGAAGTTGCCGATGTTCCAGCAGGTGAGAGCCACCCTGAGCACACACGCGAGAGCCGCCTTCCTCTCCTCGGATGATGGCTGGTTGAGCACCAGCTCCGTCACCCACGCCGATACCTGCGAAGAAGGAAATTAGCATACAGTCACGAAATAAAGAGTTTACAGAGGGAAAGCTCGCGCCTTTTTCCTAAACTTGCGTGACCGCCCAGGGTTACTACTATGTTCGCTCTGAATTTTAAAAATTAAGTAGGTAGGTTATACCTACTTGACAGAACCCGCCAAAAACAAAATTCATCTCGTGAAAAATTGCACTAAGTCCGACAAAAACAAAAACACTCGCGACAGTGCGATTGGCCGCAACACTGATGCTGACAGGTATCGCCTGTAAACTCACTGTGTCTGTTTAAATTCAAAATTCAAAATTTTGAACATAAACAGACATGTGATTTATCATAAACTTATTATTCTATTACAAATGTGGTGTTCTCAACTGCAAAAGTTTTAAACTGTAGCGCAGTGAGAGCGCCCTCTCCCAAACAGTGATTTAAATGACATACTTATAAGGTAATGTATGAAATAATACATAAAGAATAATATTTAACAATTTAGAAAGCACGTGAAAAATGCGTGTGTTTGCATGCGAGTGAGTCTGTAAGTGTGTGCGAGTGTGTGTGTGTGTGTAAGAGAGATTTTAGAGCTGTACCATGTTACTGTATATATTTTAGTAGATCTTCTGATTCCTGATACGACAGCAGCACAAGCCAAGTAAATAATTTACGTCTACAAGGACAAGAAGCCAGGTGATAAATTTGTAGTTTTTTATTGGCGTGATTGTATAACTTAGCACTGAGGTGTGAGTAATGACGACCGGCAGCTTTTGTGTGCGTGATCAAAATGGCGAGTTTGTTCTAAGCGGACTATCTGTGATACAGTTAACAATTTCGTTCATCACACAGAGAGCATCGTACCCTATAGGTTAAGTCCTCGAGGTCGAAATACGTGTGGTCCTGCGTTCAAATCAGGCCATAACTATATTTGTGTTCATTGTTAAATTAGCGCATAAGGGCTATATTTCACCGGGACACCAAGCCGGCGCAACCAGTTGCGCCACCGTGGTGTCCGCAAGCTACCAAACTAAACACCAAACAGACACAAGAGTCGCCACACCACACTGCGGCCACTGTATCAAAATGGACCTCAAAGTAGTAGCACTACTGCTGTAGTTACGTAGAAAAAGAGACTTCAAAAGAAAAAAGAAATAGTGGTGGGTTCCCTACCCGTTTTAAGTTTTGACATTCATTGTATTGTATGTGGAATTGACCAGCATTGCATGATTTAATTATGATTCTTGAAATTTTTATTGACATTTACTTTTCAAATTCTGACATTCTTTATGATTATGACTTGTATAAATTTTAATGTACTATACTTATTTAATTATTTCAATATGTAATTTGTTTGCATGACGACAACAAAATATTTGCTTATCGATAGATCGATTAAACATGAATGCTCATTTCTGAATGTAACAACTTTATCTGTTCTACCATGTTTTATGCAAATAAAGATTTATCTCATCTCTTATCTTATCTTTATATTTCATCCTTATTTAGCCGATCGCTGTAAGAAAGGACAATCCGGACAATTCTCTAACATATACGACGATCTAAGAAGATATCCGGATAAGTTTTTTAGCTATGCGAGTATGCCCGAAAGGTCCTTTGATAAGTTCCTGACTTTGTGTAAAAATGCAATGAGGTCGGTGCGTCACTGGCAGCCTTGTCGCGCCGCCAAAATGGTTGCGCAAACAAATGGACACCATGTGAGTAACTCTATACAGAGCTGTATGCATTTTGCTGATAGCGGCGACTGGTTGCGCCACCATGGTGTCCCGGTGAAATATTGCCCTAAATCTCCGGTGATGTAAAGTACTGATGAAGAGCCAAAGCAACCAGGATAACGGTGGGAGTCTCACCACCTCACCATGTCGAGTTCTAATGAGCGTGTTACAAAGTGGGCTTCTACGGACTACCCCGATTGGGATATACTCATGCATCGTGAGCGTATATACAGGGTGTCCCAAAAAGAAGTGTCAATTTTTGGTTAGATAACAAATTCATGAACTTCAGGAATGATAAAATGGCCAAAAAACAGTTATTATTCTGATGGCTAATTTCAAGAATTTTCCACCTCGCTGTCTTTGAAGGCTGATTTTAGCCAAAGTAGCCCATTAAGTACTTCTTTTTTGTAATGATTAAGAAAGCTGAGATTCTGGAGCATTTTTGAGCTTTACTTAGAAACCATACAGTCTTAACAGTCACCCGCTTAGATTTTTAATTCAAAGTTGAAAATTTAAGTCTTTATGCATCAACCGTACATTTTTGGTTTTATACCAACATTTTCACCATTTTGGTCAAAGTTATGAAACTGATTATCTTATGCATCAAAGTACAATTAAGGATGATTCAGTTGGGCAAGTCGCGGAACATACATAGGGGGGATTCGGGTACCCCAAGGGGTGCTCTATCTGTGGGCTTCCGCTTGAAACTTCTTTTTGGGACACCCTGTATATTATGGACCTACCTACCTATGTATTTAATAATTTTAAAGTTATAATCTTAATTGTCGGTTTGCGATACGGCCTGTGCAAATTAGTTAGATATAAGTTTCTCGGTTTACTGTACATTAATAGTTTTTACTACAAGCAAGTAACTGAAAAATTACACCATTTTTTTTTTAACTTTGTCATTTGTAAATGTGTGCTGTCGACACCCATTATTTGCCAGGGCTACCTCTTGCGATATTTATTTATTTATTTACAATGTAAACTTGAAGCTAAGGAGCCAACACACTTATATGTTTTACAATTATGACAATTTGTTAAACGATTAATATAAGATATGGATGTCAGTAGTCAGTACTTAGATTATGTACACTTTATGAAATAGAAGAATAAAATGTTCGTGTTCACTTCTCATGCTCTAAAAGTACGCCAATATAGCCTAAAGTGACCACTTTAGTCCCTAGGGAGTAAGAAGTAAATAGTTTTTTAATTTCCTTCATGTGACATAGACAAACTCAAACAGCTAGTAAAAATATACTATTATCTGTGGAGTGTAGACGGTCTTTATTGCTAAAATGTTGAGAGTTTTAGTTCCATAGTTTTCCCGCAAAGAAGGTGCCGCCATGTGTTTTAAATTGTTAATCTGTGGTTCAGTTCAGAAAAAAAAACTGACTACGACCATTTCAGACTATTGTTAAGCGTAAATTTGTTCGGATTTAAATGTTTTTGTACTTAATTGACTATTTTTCTCGCACTCAAAGTGAAAAGTACAGTTTGCACCTAGATAATAAACGCCAACTTAATATACACTCGGTTTTATTAACTCCGTCGCAATATAAAATATACTATTCTGATAAAGCATGTTTTAATTTATTTTAATAAGAAAATGATTTTATAATTTTTTGATTTTTATCATTTGCACAATGCTTTTTTTCATATTTTTATTTTTTATAAAAAACAGAAAACTAAAGCAATTTGGATAGCGGCGGAGCTGCCTATTTTATGTTTATTTTGTTACTACCTATTATGACTCATAATTTTATATTTGTCAACTATCATTCTTTTTTTATTATTAATTGCTTTCACGATTTGTATTATTGTAATTTCACACCAACCTACCACAGTTTCGTATGTTCTTGGGTGCACGCCATGTTCGAAACCGTTGCTTAGCATCCTACTAGACAGGATTCGCGTACGAATGCTGTTGACAACCAACTGCCAAATGGGTTTTGGCAGACCCGGCGGCAGATAGGTAACTATCGCGCGCAAGTACATGGAGTGTCAGAGGTCTGCCTAAACCACTGAACTGATTTTGATTAAATTTGGTACGGAGATGTCGGCATCGTCTCGTAGGCTTCCTAACCTTTAAGCTTAGGGAAGGTCAAAGACATTCAAGTCAAAGAAGGGTTGTGATAGGCGATGAAAGTTTGGATAGCGCGATACCTCATACACTCTTAATATTAACAATAACATCTTACAATCAGAAGCATCTGTTGCTGAAGCATTTGATAAGTATTTCAGTAATATACCTTTAATCACTACAGCTTCATTAAATTCCTCACCAACTAGAGCGGAACATTTGTTGAAAGATAATGTATCTTGTTGCAGTGTATTCTTTAAATTTAAACATGTTGAGTCACTAGATATAATAAAAGCATTCAGATTAATTAATTCAAAAGATACCGCTGATCTTTGGGGTATATCAGTCAAAATTGTTAGCCACATAATTGACGTGATTGCCCCTTATTTAGCCGTAATATTCAATGATTGTGTTGATGAAGGTGTTTTTCCAAACTTAATTAAACACAGTAGGGTTGTACCACTTTTTAAATCAGGCAACAAACAAGACCCAGGTAACTTTAGGCCTGTTTCAATCCTACCAGCTCTCAGTAAGATCTTTGAAAAAATCATTCAAGAACAACTATTAAGCCATTTTTATGAGAACAATCTCTTACACAGTGAACAATATGGATTCACGAGAGGCCGTTCTACTACTGATGCTGGCATCGCACTTCTAAAACACATCTTTAGGGCTTGGGAGAATTCACAGAACGCTCTTGGCGTCTTCTGTGACTTGTCCAAGGCCTTTGATTGCGTTGATCACGATACACTTATACGCAAGCTTGATTTTTACGGGGTTAGGGATAATGCTTTAGATTTGGTAATTTCGTACCTTAGTTTAAGAACTCAAAAAGTTGATGTTAACAGTGTACTCTCTACAGGATCACAAGTTAAAATGGGGGTCCCTCAAGGATCCATTCTAGGTCCATTACTATTTCTGATATATATAAATGATTTACCTTTTTACTTAAAAGATATTTGTGATGTTGTATTGTTTGCAGACGATACATCTTTAGTTTTTAAAACTGACAGAAATAAAAACCTTTTTGATGATGTTAATGACGCACTTTCAAAGGTTTTACAATGGTTCACAGTAAATAATCTACAGCTTAATGCAAAAAAGACTAAATGTATTAATTTTAAGTTGCCTAATGTTAAAGATAACCCCATTAGTCTAAAAATTGATGGTAATACTATGAAGCTTGTAGATACAACTGTTTTTCTTGGAATCACACTAGATTCAAAACTGCAATGGAACCCTCATATAACAGCTCTCTCAGGCAGACTTAGTTCGGCTGCATTTGCAGTGAGAAAAATTAGGTTATTAACAGATGTTGATACTGCTCGTTCAGTTTATTTTAGTTATTTCCATAGTGTAATGTCTTACGGCATTGTACTTTGGGGTCAAGCGGCGGATATACAAACCATCTTTATCCTCCAGAAGCGAGCTATCAGATCCATCTATAAGCTTCGTGCACGGGCTTCACTTAGGGAGATTTTTAAGGAAATTGGTATCCTCACTGTAGCGTCACAATACATTTAGTTTAGTTTAGTTTCGTTTTATTTATCTCATAATACAAAATTACAATATATATTACATTCGATGTCACATATAAGAATTTGCATTATGATTGTCAAAATTATTATACAAATTACAATTAATAAAATAAAGAGAATGTCAAAAACTAAGATAAATACAATAAATGAACAATTAAATACAAAAAAAAAAAAAAAAAAATCACATGTCAACAAGAAATAATACAATTCAGTCAAAAATAACAATAAAATAGTTAACAAGTCATCCAAAGTCGCAATTCAAATAATCTTTAACACTATAAAGGGATTTTTCTAACAAAAGGTTTCTCAGCCGATGCATGCGACGAGGGACCGCGTTAAGGCGACCTACCAGATGCTTGCGCTTACTGCTTTTCATACATTGAAAATCCCTTATGTTGCATCTTACAAATGTTAATAGCTCATATAAATAGACCGAGTAGTGCGTCAAAATACGCTGCGTTACAAACAAATCCCTGCACGAGTGTCATTTACAATTGCATTGTTTTGGTGAGAAAAAATATTGGTCTCTATGCTAAACACAGTGACATACATTGCAGAAATACTAGGAATAAGGATAAAATTGCACTTCCACTCTTTAGGTTACAAAAAGTTTTAGGATCCTTTATGGGGCAAGGTATACATTATTACAACAAAATTCCAAAAACAATTTGTGAGTTACCTTTACATAGATTCAAAATTCACATCAAAACGGCTTTATTAAAAAAGGGCTATTATACTACAAAAGACTACCTTATAGATAAAAATGCCTGGGTATAAGCGCTCTGCTCGATGCGGGATTAAATAGCTCTATTGTAACAGATGTTTTATTGTAAGAGTTAATAGGTACCTAGTATGTATGTACTGACTAACAATTTTTGTTTTTGAATTGTTTAAATGATTAGAGGGACATTTTTGATAGGAGTTCGTCATTGTTATTCTATGGTAGGTAACCGACAAATGTTATTTAAAAAATTGCACTCTTTGGACTGCTTTTCCACCAGAGATGTGTTAGGCTATGCTGCCTATCACATTCATTGGTCCATATAGCAGAGCACTGGCACAGATTACTTAATAGTTGCACTGGTGGAAGCAAGTTCTGCTAAGCTTTAAAAGAGTAACTACTGAGTTTCTCGCCGGGTCTTCTCAGTAAGAATCAACTTCTCCGACGCGGTGGTTTTATCGCATTATGTTTGTATACTTTTTATATAAATATTATTCATATTATTTTTGTATTGATGTCTATTATTTAGTATATTTTTTGTCTATTTAAAAGTACTGATTAAATCTATTTAAATAAAGATATTTGAGTGTGAGTTATGTTTTTAATAAGACACATGGATGCGTGCTATTGATGCGTGCTGTGGATGTGTGCTATGGAGGCGTGCTATGAATGTGTGCACACATTACTCGCTCCGTTACCTAGCATAGCATCAGTGCAAACGGTCTAATAGTTCCATAGTTTAGCTTGCACATCCTCGCAGAATAGTTGCAGAGCACATCTGCGGTGGAAAAGCAGCCTTATTATTAAAATCGCAGGAGCCCTAATAGTGTATCAATTATTTAAGTCTCATAAGACTGTTTTTATGTAATTGTCGCACTTTAAGTCTTATATTTGAAGCTCTATCAACATTTGCATAGTGTAAAGCCCGCTTCTCCCGCTTGAGACAAGCTAAAATGTATGCAAGTACACTCCCTTCAGTTATAGTAATATAGATCGATACATTTTATAACCCTTACAAAAAACCAAAAAAAAAAAAATATATATATATATATGACGGCCACAGTCACTTGCCTCTGAATAACTCGTTTGGGGTAAAGTCGTAATGGTACTCAAGTTATGTTATTATAAGTACAGTATAATAGGTATTATAAAGAGGTAAGATTTGATTGTTTTTTTTTTATATTGCCCGTCAAGATGACCTCACTCCACCTGATGGAAAGCGGTCGTGAGGTCCAGATATGAGGTTGACCAGCCCAGTCATTCAAACGAATCACTGGGCTGGCCATCCTCACCTTGAAGGCCTGCAGAAATGCCTTTTCACGCCCCGCTTGAAGAACCCGGGACTATACGAGGAAGGAAACACATGTGCTGGAAGAGCGTTCCACGTCTGGATGGTGCGACAAAGAAACGAGTCACCGAACCTTTTAGTTCGGGCCAACAAATGTTGAATTGTGTGTGGGCGACGCCGTAGTCCAGCAATATTTGTTTGTATTGAATAGGCTCCGAAACTACTGGACCGATTATATAAAATTATTTTTTTATCATAAAGCTACTTAGGTTGCGAGTAATATGAGCTATATATTTCATTTTAGGCTATATTTTAACAAGAAAATTTGTCTAAACGGGCGAAGTCTTGCAGACCTACAAGATGAGTATGATCAGCTCAGTGATTGCATTGCATTACTGTGCTTGTCAGCCTCATATCTGGACCTCACGACCGCTTTCAATCAGGTGGAGTGAGGTCATCTTGATGAGCACTAAAAATAAATGTCGCTAAGTAGCTATTGAATAAACCTTTTCTTTCTTTCTTATGGGTTTTCTCTCATAGTTCGTTTTGAGCCTTACCATAAAAACAATTTACCGCTTAAAATGAAGCAACAGTCGTTGCTATAAAATCAGCCCATTCCCCAGATAGTTTAACGGACCGTTAAAAACCAATTAAGTGTTCTCCCATTTTATTGATACGTAAACAGACTGAGTTCACAGAAGCGTCAGAACCAGTTTTTCAAAAGGCTTTTCGTATTTTGAGCGCACGATCCAACTTTTCAAGCGCCTATTTACATCGAAAAAAAAATTTACAGTTCAATACATGCAAAAAATAGTCCAACCTTTTGAATTGACAGTTTTTTTACAAAGTATTTTAGTACTTCGTTACAAATTCTGTTTGAATTGCAACTGAGTCCTACAGGTGCTCGTCAGCATGTGCAAAAGGTGATTTTTTCTAAAAGAACAGCCTACACAATTCCCTAGTTTATTCCACATGGTTGACCCTTACATTGAATCTGCAAAGCTTCTCAGGAATACTCAGGAATAATGTATATTACATAGTATGCAAATACATTGCCTATGATCAGATTACATAAATGGGACATGTCCCTTTTGGGTCTTAGTAGGGTGTTTGTAAAATTGGAAGGATGAGGACAAAGCCTGCTAATAGTTTTGTTTAATAGTGTTTCCTGAAACTTACGTGAATAGCCATTTGTAGAGCCAGTAATACGTGAGGCTTCATTATCACTACAAAAGACCTTTCATGCGCAGTGGTTAGAGCACCACGCAGTTTTAGTTCCAAATTCAAATATAGTTTTAATATAAAAAGTGAAAAGTAAAGTAAAAACCCTATATAACACTGTCCCACTGCTGGGCAAAGGCCTCCATCATTGAAATCAAGTCATCGCTACAATGGATAGGTATTGGCTTAATCACCACACTTGCTAAATTCGGGTGGATGATCATCACAAACCCGGGCTATATTCCAAAACATCCGAAAACACACTTTGCCCGACCTGGGAATAGAACCTGCGGGTTTTTTGACATATACCTAAAGATAAAAATCTGGAAATTTTAATAAAAAATTAAATCATAAATCTGGGACAATTCAAACCAAGATCATCTGAGATACTAACCCCAAACTAAGTACCGCTTGTACTATGGGTGTCAGAGACTGATAATCATACTTAAATATTTCTAAATACATACTTAAATAGATAGACCTCCGCTGCTAAAGGCAGGATCGCTGCCATTGTGCCAACAGGCAAGTCATGGCGGGATTCCAACCGTCGATCTTTCGCTAACTAAGTTCATACGAGTACAACTGAGTTATTCAGACCCGTAGCAGACCTGGCAAAGTCTCCTGTACGTCTACTTTGAGTTAACTTACACCAATGATAGTCGCTAGCTAGGATTCCGATACAGCGCCCTAGTGTTTGGATGCATATGTTACCGGCAATGTGTAATTCAGGCATTGTATACAATGTCTAGGCAATGTATACAATGCAGGGTGCGTTTAGGCAATTTATGAAATATTACGAATTTGATTATCCATTGCATACTTTGCCTAGGCAATGTATATAATGCCTAGATATTGTGTACAATGCCGGATGTGCAGCCGGCAATGTTTGTAAAAGGGTTCACTAAAAAGAAAGTTCACTGTCAGAATCGTCCTTTGGCATACATTTTAGGTACGAAAGATAAATCGATTCGTATGTTTTCATTAAATAATAAATAAATAAATATGCGCCAGACAACACACCTCTTGTAATGGTCTCGAAGTAGGGATTAATATCCCTGTGTTACGAGGTACCACACAAGGAAATAAGCCAGGGGCGTCTCCCAGCACACCCAGACTAGAGTCAATTCAGAAAAGATCGTTTCCTGAATTGACCCAACCGGGAATCGAACCCAGGACACTACGGAAATCGGGGCGAGAAACCGTGCTACAGCGCACTACGCCAATCGTGTCGTTTCATTATCAAAATATCTGTAGTTAAAATATCAAATTACATACATAGCATCTAAAGACAGCGTCTTTCAAATGTGCTTAATTTTAATAATCGTTTCTGGATTCGGGGGAGAGACTGATAAACATACTTAAATACTCCTAAATACAGAATTGAACAGATAATTAATTCAAGGCAACCTGGGACTCGCACCCTGATGTCCGGAAGCTCCGCCAAGTTTTCTCAAAGCGTCACCGGGAGCAATTTCTTAAATGCGCTTTCATTTCCAGCCAGTCACAACACTGACGCAGCTAGTCTGGACATTTACTGTAGAAATTGCTTGCTACGCCCAGTTTAGCGGATTAACTGGGCTGGAATACGCGATTGTGAAAATGTCCCTGAGCTTTTGATTACGACTCTAAGCTCTTACTTCTCAAATCATTGTCACCCTACCATAAGTAGGGTTTGTAATTTTATCATGTAGGTATCAATTCTACGGCGATTGAGAAATATTGTAATCCTACCCTTATAAAGGCTGAGGGTGACCAGTAAAAAATAAGTGATTGTTTAGACTTTCAACCCGTAGGTGAAGGTTATAAGTTGATGATATTTTTAAAGCACGAAAATACGGAAAAATAATGAATCCAAACAGAATTTACCTTCTTAACATCTATAAACTAAGTAGGTATCTATTGGTAGAAAAATACTACAGTTTACAGCAAACAAATACAAAATGTTTCTAATTAAATTTACCTTTCGGAATATAACATACCTATAAACTCAGTCTAATGGGAAAAAGTCAGAGAGAAAATTCGTTCCCTTTAAAATATTTTTTATTTTCAATTCTCAAATGAACCACTGCCACAGATTACTTAACAGTTACTACGTAACAGATGAATCACTTCCTATACAATTGTCAATTTTCTTAAATTGTAAATGCGAACTACCATGTGACAGGCATATACTGCCACGGCTTAATGTGACTCTCTCTCTCTACCACCGGCGTCGAAAGGCTGATTCTACTGAGAAGACCCAGCAAGACACTCAGTAGTTACTCTTTTAAAGATAAATTGGTTTTATCAGGTTAGTTACTTAATTTTTGCAATTGTAACCAGAGTCAAACAGTAAGAGCAATCATAACATAATCAGAGTTTACATTAAGGAACCCATACATACTCGTCTATCGTTTTGACCCTGGCGCAGAAAACAGTATCACGAAATTGCACCGTTTCAGTCATATAAGAACGAGCGAAAAATAAACGCTCGCACATCTAAAAGCATTCCAAAATACATCACAAGACGGGATAATGGTCGCCCCAGAACCCGAGGATGTATCGAAAAATACTACACCAGTTCTTTGAAAGGGAATCGGCGAGCAATATCCAATTTTGGCGTTCGAGCCGTCTAATGAGGTGTCTGGGAACAGGGCGAGGGCAATCACCCAGTGGAAGATGAGATATAAGTATTGTAAGGTGACGTATAGGAAATTTTGCAAAGGACCTCAATATTTCTTAACAATTGCAAATTGGATTGAAGTAGGGATAAATATCCCTGTTTTCCGAGGTATCAGAAGAAAAACGAACCCAGTGGCATCTTACCGCACACCCAAGGCAATTCAGAAAAGATCGTTTCCTGAATTGACCTGACAGGGAATCGAACCCGGGACGCTACGGAAATCGAGGCGAGAAACCGTGCTGCAGCGTCACTACGCCAATTCTTAAATTTATTTGCCAAATTCATGAGTAAAGTGACCTTAATTTACCAATTGCTGAACGTGACGGGATATTTTTCATAAAACCAAAACTAAAAAAAAAAAGATTGCTTCTAAAACTAATATTTTTATTTTACAAATAAAGAGTATCTCGTAAAGCCTCCAAGTTCACCATATATTATATTAGTCTAATTAGATTTGCCCATAAATTTCATCATCATCATACTATCACGGCTAAATCCCAAACAGGGTAGTCAGAGGCAAGCGAGTGCCGTCATGGTGAACAAAACTACCAGAAACTTACATTTCACCAATTGTATTAGAACCCTAGTGGTAGGTGGTGAGCCTTCCGCCGTTATCTGAGTTGATTTGGTTTTTAACGATGTTTTCCATCACCGGAGAGTTAGTCGGAAACTTCTTCTTCTTCATCAATACACTCTTGACACCGTGGTCGTCATGTAGTCTTGGAAGTGGAGGGGGCAGATAGAGCACGCCACAGGAGGCCTCGCCCTCTCTCTCGGCTTGACGTCATCCTATTGCACTCGTTAATGGACTCGCCCACAATGGATTTGATCTGATTGGTCCAACGTGTAGGTGACCTCCCGCGCGGTCTGGTGCCTTCTACCTTCCTTTGGACGACAAGGCGCTCTATGGACAGGCTATCGCGCCTGGAAACGTGTCCAAAGAATGTACGCGAGACTGTGTTATGGAAAACAGACGTTGCTTTATGCCAAGTTCGTGGAGCATGAAGACCGTGCGAAACTCGCTCCATGAAACTCCAAGCATTTTCCTTCAGTCGGAAACAATGAACACAAAATGGTTTTGCCAGATTTGAATTCGGGACCACAAGATGCACGATCCGAATCGGGGAGCTTAGCCCCAACCACAGATTACTTAATAGTTACTACGAAACGTAATAATTATATGACCACATCCATAGAAGAATGCCAAATTTTCTTAATCCTAGTTGGAGCCACCTCTTTCGATAAAGATGTCAGTAGTCAGTACTTACAGTACGTCATCGCGTCAGTTCAACCGCAAAAGTCGCGTTCAAATGCTCTACGCAGCTGTTGACAACCAACTGCCAAAGAGTCATGAAATACCCGGCGGCTGGGAGGTAATTATTTCGCGAAAGTACATGCAGTTACAGATGCCTTTTGTACCAAATTCAGGCATTCCCAAGGCCCTGGGTTCGGAACACCAGGGATATGTGGGACTCAGAACTCCTGGGAAAACAGAGACCCCTACCCACTAAAACCTGACGGTGGTCATCTTCGGCGCAGAATGGAAGGGACCCGGGATCCACAACAAGGGAGAGACTTCTCGCAGGACCCTTCCCCGCCTGGCAGCAAGCCGCGGGAGGAGCAAGCTAAACTCCAGTGTACGATAACACAGACTACTGTGTCCGAAGACGCGTGTTAACGTATTCCTCGGGATCGCAAACCAAAACACACGCAGGCCCCTCCGCGTACGCTTCGCGACCCCAAGGGCCCTTTTAGTTTAGTTTAGTTTTATTTATCTCATAATACAAAATTACAATATATATTACATTCGATGTTACATATAAGAATTTGCATTATGATTGTCAAAATTATTATACAAATTACAATTAATAAAATAAAGAGAATGTCAAAAACTAAGATAAATACAATAAATGAACAATTAAATACAAAAAAAAAAAACTCATGTCAACAAGAAATAATACAATTCAGTCAAAAATAACAATATTAATATTTAGTCGCCTCTTACGACAGGCACAGGGTATACCACGGTAGTATTCTACTCCCGTAACCGCAGATAACAGTTACAGAGGCCTGCCCTAGCCCACGACGCTTTAAAAAAAAGTTAGGTTCTCTCGGCCAAAACTTAGTTCATAATATTATTATTAACGCTGACTGTGTGCACCGGGTTCATCGGACGAAGGCAAGCGTCGTGTAACTCGATAATTATATTATAGAGTGTTTAGCGAAGACGGAGACGTGATACTGGCGCCTCACTAGTGATGGTAACATGTCGATATACTATTGTCGATAAATAGATTGTGTGTTTTGTTATATTTACTAAATTTGAGTTGAACATTATTCCTAATCTATTTTATCTTTTTCTTGTTACTAGAGTAAATTGTAATTTTGAGTTTTGAAGATATTTTGGCTTATATGTGCAGTATATAAATAAATATGGTTATGAAGAGGAAGGACTTGATTGTTTCTTTGTAATGACTACTGAACCGATGTTAAGAATTTTTTCGATTCCCGGTCGGGACAATTGAGAAAAATTACTTTTTCTAAATTGGCTCGGGTCTGGGTGTGCTGGGAGACGCCCCTGGCTTATTTCGCTGTCTGGTACCTCGTAACACAAGAATATTTATCCTTACTTCGAGACCATGGCAAGTGGTGTGTTGTCTGGCGCATATTTATTTAAAAAAAATTATATTTAAACACAAATGTTCGTCACATAAATGTTCCTCATGGGTGGGGATCGAACCCACGACCTCCAGTGCTAAAGGCAGGATTGCTGCCATTGCACCAACAGGCCAATCAGGGTAAATAAATGTCAAAATCACTTTGAACATTCTTTGTGATTCCGATGATAGAGAAAAGTTGTTGACTAACTAATAGTGTTCGACTTTGGTATATCATATCGTGATACCAAACCTTTAATGTATTGGCGTAGTGCGCTGTGGCACGGTTTTCACCTTTGCTTGGTGTTCGGTTCTCGGTCAGGTCTATTCAGAAAACGAACTTTTCTGAACTGGCTCGGGTCAGGGTGTGCTGGGAGACGCACCAGCCCACCAGTTAAAAGTCACATAACGAGCTATGGAGAGAGCTATGCTCGGTGTTTCTCTGAAGGATAAGACTCGCAACGAAGTAATCCAGAGAACTAAGGTCGTCGACATAGCTCACAGGGTTAGTAAGCTGAAGTGGCAGTGGGCAGGCCATTTATGCCGTAGAACAGATAACCGTTAGGGTAAGCGTGTTCTAGAGTGGAGACCGCGTATCGGCAAACGCAGTGTAGGACGCCCCCCGGCCGGGTGGGGTGATGACTTGCGAAAGGTTGCTGGCAGAAACTGGATGCGTCAAGCTGAGGATAGGGCGCGATGGCGCGCATTGAGGGAGGCCTATGCCCAGCAGTGGACTATGATAGGCTGATGATGATGATGATCTTGGTGTAATTTGTCCCTAATATTTATTTTATTTATTTATTTGTTATTAGCTTTACGCCCACGACTATGCCAGCGTTTCTTTATATATTATGGCTAAATTTATTAAAATGTATATAAATTGTAGCCCATGTGTTTTTCTGATGTTTAAGCTGTATTACTGTAAAGTTTCATCCAAATCCGTTTAGTAGTTTTTACGTGAAAGAGTTACAAAAATCTTCACAAACTTTCGCATTTATAATGAGTACCTATTATTAAGATTCAATAAGTAGATAGTCGTGGTAGTATCAATTCCTGCATCCCTAGGAAATCAATCAATGCACTTTAATTAGGTTCCTCTCTCAAAGGAATTTTCATAATAATTAACAGGCGTATCTTACAATAATATCATACTCAATCTATGTGATATCTTTTGCCCTGTAATAATATTGCCATGCCTAATAATTTATGTGCAAACGGCTTCCGCAGCCTGCGGTCAATGTGCCGAAAATACAAACAGACGTATCTCATCTATGCTAATAATTATTGTTCTTGAAGAAGAAAGATTTGATTAATTGTTTGTTTGTAATGAATAGGCTACAAAACTGGGCACAGGACCTATTTTAAAAAATATTTCACCAATTTATCGCTGCTTAACCAGGGAGTGCTATATTTTTTTTATTTAGTCTGTATTTTAACGGGAGAAACAGTCAGCGCGGGCGAAGTCTCTGACGGACAGCTAGTTTTGAAAGTTTTTTTCAGTAAAGCCTAAATATTTCTATTTCACTCTTTACACTGCTAATAAACAGTTAAAACCGTATTTATAATTAGACGGAGCAAACTGCCAGCTGCCAGTGTCACTTTGTAAATAATGTTGCCATAACCCGGGACCCGATATCGGAAGTCCGGTGTTCTACCCACTCGCTAGGCTACCGAAAGTACTATAAGTATTATTTAGAGGTATTTTAAATGTTATTTATGATAAATAATTCTAGTATGATAGTTTTTGGTTTCACAAAAACCTGAGAAGCCAGTAAACGTCAGTTTACTCCGTCTCATTGAAAATAAGGCTTTAGAGAAACGCCTTTTCGTCACGATATTAAGATCAGACAAGATACTCTTTACTGCACAAGAACAGATAAAAAATCAAGTATAACAAAGAAAGTTGATGTACAATTTAGGCGGTCTTATTGCCAAGTAGAGGAAAGATGACAGAAAGGGTCAGTTAATGCAGAGTTATGATACCTATAAGAAAGGATTGAAAAATATTTTTAATAATAAATAAATTACATAATTTTATATATTATAAATACAAAATATTGTATAACCATATAATACCTACTACAGGACAGGACATTGTAAGAATAACAGCGGAATAACCAAAGTAGACAAAGCATAAAGCTAACAACAAGAGGAAAATAGAAAGAAACAAGAAGACGAAGAGATAATTTAAGTGAGAGTAAGAAAATGTGCTTTCACTCTGGTTTTAAAGACAGAAAGGGACTGAGACTGTCTGATGGACACAGGTAAGGAGTTCCATTAACGTAAGGATTGCACTGAAAGGAGTTTGTATAGGTGTGAGAAGAATGAGGAGGAAATTTAAGATGAAGTTTTCTAAACGATCGCATCATACCATGATCCCGGGTCGGCTGCAGAAACTCAAAGCGCTCTTTGAGGTAGAGCGTTTGTGGATTTCACAAGCGTCAATCAAAACTGAGCAATCCTTGCCATTTATAGCTGTCCCTTCATTCATGTTGACATGTGACAGGGCAGCATCAATTCGAGGTGTCCTAAACTTTTGATTAGCGTTTGTAGATACGGGGGTATATGAGATACGCCTGTATGTATCGTCAGCGGCGATTCATTTAACGCCACAGGTATCACTCGCACGCATCCTACCCTTATTTTTAATAACGAATGAAATAGGATACCCTACCTGGGGGTGCGATGATACATTGGACTTCTACCAACATCTAATCAGATTATTATTTTACTGGAAGTAAAATATTGCACATGCGTAGTGGAGTGAGCTACAAAGAAACTATCTACATGTTTTTTTTGAGAAGGAAAGAAATTGCAATCCTTCTCGATCCTTCTCGAGTTCGCTATTAACGAAAAGGCCGCCTGAATTGCTCATTGTTTTAAATGTAATACTTGGCTTTAAGTTTTTTTTTGTTTTTGTACAATAAAGAATATATCTATCTATCTATCTTGCTTCTGACTACCCTGATAGTCGTGAGAGAATGAGTCGAATGAGCATAATGATGTAATATATGTACGTACCTACGAGTATGTACTCCTTACAGGAGTTTGTAAAAAAACGATTTTAACATATCCCCCGTATATACAAACGCTAGTCGAAACTTTAGGACACCTTGAATTGATGCTGCCCACACACACAGCACAATAGAAATGAAAGGACAGCTATACATGGTAAGGACTGCTCAGCTTTGATTGACGTTTGTGGATTCGGGCGAAAATCACAATTTGACATTTATCCCTCTTATTGCTTATTTTTTTACTGTGACATTTCATTTTTCTCTTTATATTTATATGTTTTTTTTTGTTTTTGACATTGTTTAATTTTTTTCATTCTTAGTAATTAACATTGCTTTATTTTTATTTTTTTATATTCTTAACTTTTGTGCGACATTTTAGGTAACTAATTATCGAAATTAGACTTTTTTTTAACCCCTGGTTTGTTTGCAATTAAACCAGGAGATAAAATAATAAACCTGTAATTTGAGAATATGAGAAATAATCAATCTATTCATCTATGAGCTAAATGTGTGCATAATTCCACTACTGAAGTGCGTTTACATTACCTGCGTTCATTTTCGTCAACCTTCGCATTTAGGTTCTCACTTCTGTAACCGAATCTTTGATCTTACAAGTACAACCCAGCAATTTGAGCAATGCTCCTAAAATTGTATTTCTTGAAAGAGTCACCTCATATCGAACGAATCCAATCTTATATAATATGATGTACAGGCTCTTGAAACTCAATTTGGCGTAGATGGCGAACGTGATTACCGGTATCTGTCGTGTCTGTACGAGTGGTAGGTATATCGGTTGGTAGGTAAGTATGTTTTTATTTAGATCAGTCAATATATCGATACCTTGTAGCTCAAAAATGTCGTAATCAAGCTATTTTGGTATTTTTAAGACAAAGAGAGAAACTCGAAAAATTCGACCTGGTCCTAGGACTCAAGCGGGATTGTAAATGCTAAAATGAAAAAACTTAAGGGTTAAGACATTATTTTTGAAGTTTAGGCTACTTTAAAACTTCTCCTAGGATTTTTTTTATGGCATGATAATGTAGGTATAATGTCACCGGCAATGTGTCTAATTCAGGTATTGTATGCAATGCCTAGGCAATATATACAATGCCGGGTGCGTTTAGGCAATGTATACAATGCAGAGTGCGTTTAGGCAATGTATGAAATATTATGAACATAAATATATAGGTATATTTTACATACAGAAAACCTTTATAAACCGAAAGTGTTTCGCTCTGCAAAAAGTAGGTTTATTAGGTTGCGAGGAGCGAAGCGACGAGCATGTTAGGCCGGCGAGTATCAGAAACGAACTAGCCTCCTTTTTTTTCCGTTTTATACTTTGATATTGTAACTAAATATATTTTGAATTCAAAACATGCGAATCGGTTTATCTTTCCTACCCGAAATGTATGCCAAAAGACGATTCTGTCAGACAGTTAACTTTCTTTTTAGTTAATACCACACCATTTACACACATTGTCTGCTGCGCATCCGGCATTGTATACAATACCTAGGCAAAGTATAAAATGAAGAATATTTCATACATTGCCTGAACGTTTTAGGCATTGTATCCAATGCCGACCGAGTTATACACATTGCCGGTAACGTATATATTTTCTCTGCGTCTGTTTTATCTTTTCGATCTCGCAGTTCGTTCTATGTCGAAGCATTATCTAGGATACACTTTTTAAGAGGACACAGCTCGGCCGAGAGTATTGAAAAATAGGTATTTGTAAAATCTATTGCTGTCTTTTGCAAACCACGAGCCCCCCGCAGATTGCGATAGAGACAGCTGCAAATCGGACCAAAATTACCTATCACAAGTACGCAAAATCGACGTTTCGTAGTACCCTGATCCCTTTTCGAAAAGTTAACCGATTAAGTAAATTTTTTCATTAAAAATTAAATATCATTAGTTTTCCCCATCTTTGTCATAGTCCTCGAATCTACGATCTTTGGCGCTGTAAGCAGGACTTTGCTAATTCGCCAACAATACCTGGCCTCTGTCACTTCATGTACTTGCGTGCGATAATCACCAACGAGCCGCCGGGTCTTCTAAGACCCATTTGGCAGTTGGTTATCAAAATTAGAAAAAAAACCTACCTCGTTAAATCTTCTAATCAGTGCTCTGACGGTGCTCTTCGTTTGCTGAGCATGCGTTGGTGGCGCCCTCCGTATCATGTGGCGCTCGCTGACAGCCCCTAGGATGCCTTCACCCCCCAAATCCAGGGTGACTTGCCTGAGGTAGTCTATGGGGGGTACCTGTCGAAAAAAAACTTATCAGCCATCTCTAGTAAAGGGGTGACCTTTACCTAATATATATAAATTTTATTAAAAGGATATATTTTGTTTGTTTGTATCAAATATGCTCCAAAACTACTGGACCGATTTTAAAAATTCTTACACCAATTATCAGAGAGTGACCCAGGCCTATTTTTTTTATTTAGGCTATACAGGGTGACAGGGAAAATAGACCCATTCCTTGAAAAGCGTATAGTAGATTATTTGTAACAAATTAGGCCCCATCAACTAAGGCCCCAACATTAATATTTAACGAGATGGCGTTTTATTCTTTTTTCTAAAGTTTCCGAATCTGCTTTGAAAAACAATTACTTTAAAAAAACTAGTGAAGTCTGGGCACTTAACTGATACTTTTTTTAAAAGCTCATTAGCTAGCAAATGTTAAAAAAAAAATTGAATCTTTAAATCTTAATAGTTTCAGATATATACGGTTTTACATGGCGACATTTACGAATTTCATAATTTCTACCTGAAAACTACATCAATTACTAAAAAAAATGTATCAAAACAAGTTTAAAAAACTAGGGACCTGGTTTTATGAGCTTTCTGGAAAGGTCTAACTGTTATCAGTTCGTTTCAGAAAAAAATCAAAACGATAGAGATTTTTACGGGATTAGACGAGTTTAAAAAATCGTAATTTTCATATATTTCTTAATTTGGAAAGTAACTTAACTAGGAAGCACAAAATAATGATAAATATTCTCAAAATAATGACTTTATGCATTTTTACTCTGAGACAAAAGATTTTAGTAAGTTAAAAAACCGTAATTTTCACAATTAAACAATAAAATACCTTACTCTGTATTACGACATACTGCAGGGGGTGATAGGTGGGACCAATACCCACCAAAATATCTTAATATATGTCCAGCGAAATTTTACGAGTTTAAAGTTATATTTTACAGTTAAACAAATATCGAAAAATCACTAGCTCGAAACAGATTTAGATTTTATTGGCATATCTCAATGAAAATCAGTATTTAATTGTATCAAATTGATCGTGAATAGTTACTCAAATCATTGATAAGTGTTTTTTCTATCATTAGCAAGTATGTTTTAAAAATTGAATAAATTTTTGTTTGAAATTTTTGCAGAATGATTTTGCAGAGCGTGTTTATGGGCACAAGGGAAGCAATTCGAGCATTTCTTGTGATTTATTGTTGTTAAATATTTTTTTTATCAAAGTTAGATCCTCTGTTTTTTTAAATATCACCTTATCCCTCGACGTTTAAATTACAGACCATTTTTTCATGTTACTGTCGCACTTTACTTGTTACAACTTGTTTTTTAATAATAAGGGCTGAACTCGATACGGTTAAGAAACACCATAGATTTACTAAAAGCGTATCGAATTCGTCGCGCTGTGGGGACGAATCCGATACGGTTGAGGAAATACGCGCCCGGCACCATTTGAGCGTTGAATTTTTTTTCCCTCTATCGTAATTTATTGAAATATTTTATTTAAAACAAGGTTAAATAGCTTTCAATTATACACCGTATAATTATATAGCTTTTAATTATATAATTATAGAATATAATTTCATGTACTTGATCGAAAAGAGGCGAAGTCTTGTTGTTGAGCTTGACGGAGTGTTGGACCGCATTTCAGAATGGGGTGCATGCAATCTTGTCGAGTTCAATGTCAAGAAAACGCAGGTGTGTGCATTCACAACAAAGGCGTCGCCTTTCCTTTACCATCCCACTCTTCAGAGCACCCTGCTACCGATTAAGGAAAGCCTAAACATCCTTGGCATGGATGTTCGTATCAACCTAAACCAGCGGGACTACATTGAGAGCGTCATTAGAACTGCATCCCGTAAACTCAGAGTCCTGAACAGAGTGAGACGATTCTTCATGCCTGAGCAGCTCTGTCTCTTGTATAAGACACAAGTTCGCTCGTGTGTGGAATACTGCTCTCATCTCTGGGACGGTTCCGCTAAGTACCTACTCGAAGCTCTTGACAGGTTGCAGCGGCGTGCTATCCGTATTATTGGAAACCCAGAGGCAACTTTGACCCTTGAGCCTCTCCAATTGCGTAGAGACATTGCCAGGCTAAGTGTTCTCTATCGCTTCTACAATGGGGAATGCTCTGATGAGTTATTCCAGCTTATCCCACCCTCACCTTTCTACTCCCGTACCACGCGTGCTGGACTACGGCGTCACCCACACACAATTCAACATTTGTTGGCCCGAACTAAAAGGTTCGGTGACTCGTTTCTTTGTCGTACCATCCAGACGTGGAACGCTCTTCCAGCACATGTGTTTCCTTCCTCTTATAGTCCCGGGTTCTTCAAGCGGGGCGTGAAAAGGCATTTTTGCAGGCCTTCAAGGTGAGGATGGCCAGCCCAGTGATTCGTTTGAATGACTGGGCTTGTCAACCTCATATCTGGACCTCACGACCGCTTTCCATCAGGTGGAGTGAGGTCATCTTGACGGGCAATATATAAAAAAAAAAAAGTACATAAAATTGCCCATATATTGCATTAGTAAAATTGAGCTTGTAAACTTACATAGTAGCGAAAATAATTAATTTTCTAGTTTTCACGGACACAGGTTTTTTTTTCATCACTAATGTTCCAAGGTTTTAAGCACTAATTCCGGTAGTATTGCCACATTTACACTACACCATTCTAAGGGCCAATTTTTCAATCCTCAGTTGATGAAATTCATCTGTAGAATAAAGTTTATTCGAAGATTAACAAGATTTTTAATTTTTCAATGGTCAGATAGGTAGTAGGTATCTGTGGAATAAAGCCGCTAACTGAGGAATAAAGTTGTCTGCTTCCTGAGGGGCTGGATAAGATTTTATATATGCGTTTTATTTGACATTTTGTGGTTATATGGTGTGCCATTTGAGATTTTTTCTTTTTGTTTAATACGCACACATATATGCATCGATTTTGGAGCAAAGGCAGTTACATAACTATACATACTCTTTGCCACAACTTTAGACAGCAAAAAAAGATTTTTTAAACGTCAATTTCGATTTTTTAAGCATCAACTTTTGTCTTGTTTGATTCTAACATCGCAATGATTGTATAAGTGCATCTCGCTTGTGGATAATCAGTGTGAAGTTAGCGATATAAGTACATAGACAAACGATAGATAGCTATTCTTTGGATAAAATACGATTGAAAAATTTAAAATATCTATCCAAATGACTTCGTGTAGACCATACTTCAGAGAACTGAAAATTTTAACAATAACTATAACGTTTATATATATTAGAATCGTGTAAATTTGTCAAAACTCACATGTATTTATACTCACCAAACACTTCTATAAAAGGCAATGACAGGTATAAAAACCAACTACATCTTCCCTCAGGTAAAACCCTCCAATTAGTAAGATCAGGCCCCCACTGGATGTCCATACGTATATATAACCATATCCCGAACTTCATCAAGGATAAAGATAAGCCTAAAACATTCATCAATTGACTAAAGGCATATCTTCTGCAAGAGGCATATTACGGGCTTGACGAATTTTTCGCAGACAAATAGCTTATTTTGTGTATCTCTTTTTTTGTTTTTTTAGTTTTAACATAGTGACGTCATCTATGCGTATAATTGCAGTGCCCTTACAGGGTGCCATATGTAATGTCCTGTTTAATTAATGTTAGATTTTTTAAGTACCATGTGGCATGCAATAAATAATTAATAGTGAGTATGTTATATGATGTAAGTATATATTTATTTATGTTATGTATTACCTACTATGTATGTATGTACGTATAATTTCTATTGGTCAGGTATTATCTGTTTTTAAGAATTTATAAAATCTTTGTAATATTACTTTGCTAAATTAACATTTTGCACCGCCAACAGCATTTCTGTCTCATCCGATGGTTGACTGGTAGAGAAAGCTTTTAGCATTAAGTCCCCCTGATGCAATTTTTGCTTTAAAGATTAAATAAATAAATACATAAACGTACCTACCAATCATCAAAATATGAAATTATTTCAACAAAAAGACTCAACAATGAATGTGACAACCCTGCAACAATGAGGTATGTCTAGCTAGACGATGGCGGCATTTCGCACAACTTCAAAAGCGTTGGACCACTGTAAGTTTTTAACACTGTGATATTAATAGAGATAAGGCAAGTAAACGCCTACCCATCTCTGTAATTGCAAACCGAGACACATCTCTATACCAGTTCTCAATGGATATAGTTCTTGCAAATCACGAATCGTGAAGCGTGAATCTAACGAAATTAAACTTTATAATTCGGTATTAAGAGCGTAGGCACGCGCGCTCGTGAAATGATTGTACTATACTACCCTAGTAGCATGCTCAATAAGCAAACCTGACGATTTTTGAGCATACTCGAAAGTAGCATGCTCAAAATTAGCAAGGCATCGACACACTTGCTAATAAGTAGCACTGGTTCAATGGCTTTACGGCGCTACAGGCAGGATCTCTTTAAAAAGGTAAACTAAAAAGGCAGTATCTAATAAAAACGGTAAAAGAATAAATAAATAGGAGAGCATAATTTGTTTTGACACATTTAATCACGAAAGCAGTACAAACATTGTTTATTTTCCCTTGTGGAAGCAATTTGTGCATATTAACCATAGATAGAAAATGAAGAGAAACGCTTACATTTGCAAAAACTAAAAAAGTAAAAGTAAAAAATCATTTATTCACTTAAGCTTTTACAAAGAAGCACTTATGAAATGTCAAAATTCACAAAAAATATATAATACAATAATAGTACATATTCTAAATAAACATAATGCGAATCTACCACCGGTTCGGAAGTTGCTTCTTACCGAGAAGACTCCGGCAAGACACTCGATAGTTACTCTTTTGAACTTTGTTTTGTTTTACAACAAATAAATTCAGAGTACAGTCAAAAGAACAATAAAAATACATTATTTGCGCAGAGGAGCAGATTATTCCTACTATGACCACAAATTCTTGTCGTTCAAGTAATCCTCCACTTTATAATAACCTTGTTTTATCAACTTTGTTTTAATTGTAGACTTGAACTTGTGAAAAGGTAGATCAACAAGACTTTGAGGTATTTTGTTAAAAGTACTTTACAGATTGACCCACAAAAGAATTTCCTACCTTGTGCTTGTACCAAATATGTTAGAATTTGCAAATTAAACATTTTATTTGCGACTACAAAAAATTGTTAACTATTTTTGACCCAGTAAACATCATAGAGATGAAAACATAATGTTGATATTGTGAGAATAGAACACCTACCTATTTCATCAGGTGCAAACTATTATTAGAAATACAATCACTTAATCTGCATTCATTTCACATTTATCAATATCGATCTGAGACATTCGTAACAAAAATAACTCAAATGGTGCATCCGCTAAAATTGGCTTGGCATTGGTACCGATGCACTCACTGGCTCACTCACACTCGACGGGCTCGTCTTTGACCGTCTTTGAAGTGTTTGAAATTAAGGAGATGATTTAGTGTTAGTTGCCCCATAGATTAGTATAAATGTATCTATAAATGTGATGTAAATTGGAGACACTAGGCGCAAGAGTCGCGTTAATTTCTATGTGCCACGTGATAATAACCAAACTGTTGTCATCCCCTGGCTAGTTCAATAAGCTTCGAGGGGAGGAGTTCGCGGAATGAAGGGTGAAGAGTTAATCAATATATTCTTTTGAAATTCTAATTTATTTGTTAAATCTATAAATAAATTGATGCTTACGCTCGAAAATCAGTCTAGCCTACAGGTAAGATTTCTAAAATTTCGAAACCCACACATTCTACAGCAGCCATTGCAATTTGCACCTTGTGCACGTGTGCATTATCGTGCAGTAGGAGCGCACCCTTTAGTCAATTTTCCCCATCATTTCTCCCTTACAGGATCTTGGAGACGTTTCAGTAGCGTAGCGTAGTATACTTCAGTTAAAATGACACCCTTTTTTGCAGTCTATGAGGAGATTTTTTTCTGTAGCATAGAAAACAGATGGGCAAGACCTTTCCAGCCGATGGACACACCATGAATTTATTTTAGGGTGTTTTACCCTCTTGAGTTGCAGAAAGCTGGCAAGTGAGCGACCGCAGGAGATTTTTTTTTATTACATAATTCTCTTTTGTACTATTTTGCTTCTTTGTGACACTGGCGCCAGATGCTGATGTTCGGTTTATAGAATTTTTATTCTCATAAGAAATTACATATTTCACTTAGTTGAGAACTTAGTATAAAACATTAAATAAACAACATGCGATAACGATGTTATGTTGAAGAAGTTATAATATTTACAGTACCTGCAGCTGCTGGACTAATCCTAGACGCCATTTCATGAAGTACTGTTTGGGTATATGGTCAAAATTATGAACTCAAGTTTCATTTTCAATCACAATCTGGCCCCTGACTCCCGAACCAAACTTCGCCGGATTGGCATAAAATTACTGTCACCAAAATTATTTTTGAACCTTAACGCTTTGGAACAAGGTTCATAAATTACTTGTTTGACATTTCTGCAATGCTTGTCCAGTGAAGTTCTGTTCTAGAGTCAGGCCCCTGGTCTAAAACTTCGTTTACATTTTCACCATAGAGAGCCAAAAACTCGCGCCAACTGAATGTTGAAACTCAATTTCCTCAATGGTGCAAATTGTCCCCTAGATTGCCTGGTTTGATGACTTGTATCTCAGTAGATTATCACCTGATTTTAATGAAACTTTGTATTTATACTGTTATTGAATGCCCAAACTAGTGTAGGTCGAAAAAAGTGACCCCTCCCGCGTTCCGCGAACTTTTGGTCCTCCCCTCGAACATTCTATAGGTTAAGCTGCCGATATGAATTAGGATTAAGGGGTTAAATTCAAAATGAAAGGCCTTAATTTTAACTTTTATTCATTGACAAAGGACGTAATATAAAATGGGCTCACTTGACATAGCATGTACCTATACAATCACTCAACTCTTTATAAATCGGGCCCATGATAAACATAATATGGGTTACCTTCGTTTCATCCAAAGAAATGACCAAATCGTCGCTTCCCAAACAATTTTTCGGAAAATTTCATTTCCCAAACTAAACCCTCACCTGATGAATGTGACAGCTGTCATCAGACCTAAGCTGATACAGGGTACTGAACTTTTCAACTCAATATGACTTTTTTGTTGGTTCTATAATAGGTCTGTTTTTATTGACGGTTTAAGCGAGGACTCAATTATGCGGTTTAGCTATAGACACATGATGCTACGTTAAGAACTAAGTCATAGACAAAAATAAAACACTTTGGAGTAGAAAACAGGATTATAATACGATCTATCTACTGGTCATATTGCGTCTGTCCAGCAGTTAATGGATTTTGACACTTGTCATATTTCGGGCAGCTATTAGGTGAGAGGATACTTAGCAAATGGACTCTTCGCAAATAATTGTAGACAGCACTGTAAAGTGTAAAATTTAAAATTAATATTTTTTTCTTAGTTTTGAATTTGTTTATGTAGTGAAAAACAGATGAATAAAGAAGAAAAAATAAACAGAACAACGAACCATTTGACCATTGAGGTGCTGAAGGCTGATCTTTTACAGCTTCTTTGGCGGTATGGAGTGGGAATTGACTCAAAACATCATCACTTAATGGTTTGGCAGTAATTTCAATACATGGGATAGCGTTCCTCCGTAGTTAAGTTTTTTTCTTTTTAAAATCCTTATGCAATAATGGTGTAGTTCTTCTATTGGCACATATGCCAAATCTAATCTGCCAGTAACTTTAACCCATGGCCTGGAACTGGAAAGTGAATGGCATTATAGAAAAAAAAAATATTTTGAGGATTAAGAGACACGGAGGGATGGAGGGCTGTAAAAGCTGATAAAATTTACTCTTTTGTAATAGCGAAATGTGAAATTTAAAAGACGACCGTCGATAAAAAATGGCACTGCACTATTTGTTCACATGTAAAACGGTTATGAATTTTTTATACGAAAATCTGCACTAACATCCCAATAAACTACACCATACATGACCTTAAAACAAAAACAAACTATAATAAGTCCTAAGCGATCTTCATCCAGCGGGAATTATGCCATAAATGTTCTTTTTTAATTTGCTACAAGACTCGTTTTAAAACCACATATTTCGCACGTTACTATTGGCATCTTGATTAAACACAAAATACTTGGCAAATAAATCACTGAATTTGTTAGTTTTACTAGTTTTTAAACACTAAAACATAACAAGTTTTACAGAAACAGTTTTATCACATGGCGATAATGACAAACCTATATAATACGGAAATAGGAAAAAACAAATTGTCAAATTGCAAGACAGATGGGGCGGTGACGTATAACACGGCTAGAAGAGAGTCCGCAACGTCTACGCAATCATGTAGGTTTGGTACCTAGTCTTAACTTAGATGGGTTATACCACCATAAATAATTCCATGTGTTTCATACATTTTTCTTTTACTGTTGAGCTTCGCCAGACTGTTACTATGAAGTGATAGAAACACTTGCAAGTATTTTGAAACCTGATTTTCGGCCCTGGTATTTAATGGAGTACGTACCAGGACCAGGTGGCCCTGGTTTTGGATTTTGCAAGTACGACTCATGCTTACCTTGAACCTAAGACCTCTGAGCTTCGGCCAAGAAGGCACTTTAATAACAATTTTGTCTTACGTAATTCCTGACACACAATACTTGCGTGATTTATTCTACAGGCAACGCCATCTCTCGTTTGCAAATGGTATCAATATTTGTATGGCGCTGATATTTCTAACATTAAGGTAGTTATAAACATTGAATGTACTTACAATGGCATTATTATACATTATAAAATATCCTGAACAAAGGGACTGAATTAATCTATCGAGATTTATGTTCGTGGTGCCAGTATTAAGTAACGCAAAATTGACTTGACAGGTCTGTGAATCGTGTCGACAACCCCATAAAAAGGATAAGTAAGCCCATTCATTTCAGCTTGCTGCCCAAAGTACGTAAAAGGCCGTTTACGCCCGCCCCCCAACCCCCCAGACCCAGCTGTTGCAAGCAGTTGCTAGTGATGTAAGATAGTGTTTGTAAAAAATCGATATCTATCGCGTGAATACGGTTTATAGGTCCAACACCACCAAACGGCCCGCTTCGCGTCGAATAGGAACGGATTGTACAATCTTTAAACGAAATTAAATCTTATACGCAGTGATTAAAGTCTATTTTACCATGTCACGCACCCGTCGACGTACGCGCCGGCAGTCAACCTACCTAACCAATGAGCAATTTAATCAAATTGTTATTTTTCCTGTTAGAGGCTAAAATAAGAATAAAACGTACATCATTTTGGATGTTAAACGTTATGCTATTTAAAATTATGCCTTAGAAATATGCTAAAAATGAAATTTGTGGCTAAAAAGTTATGGCATAAACAATTAAGGTTTTCAATGTTATGGTTTTCAATGTTATGGTTTTCAATGTTATGGTTTTCGATATTACGAGGATGCAAAAAAAACCAAAAAGTATTTGAAAAGAATTTAATTAAAACTACAATTATAATTAAGAGGGGTTTGACGATGTTCAATGTTGGAACGAAAGTGAGTTGGGTCCCACGATGGTCGCCGGTGGCGCGATGCCTCACGTTGTGCCGATTCAGCGCCTCGTGTCGTCGGTTGACGCAAATGCTTGTTTCTAGGTAAGAACGGGGACGCTGCACGGTCAGCGTATTTCCTTAGGTAGCTGAGCGTAACACCTCCCCCCGAAGATCAGCAACTATTGGAGAATTTTCTTCGAGAATGTTGCTGGGATGAGAACTGGTGCATCTCGTTGTTTTTCTGGGATATCTGCATATATGTCGTGAGATGTACCTTGATTGTTAAAATTACTTTCACGGCGTTTCATATAATATCTTCGAAGCAGTAAGACAATACTGAGTGCACATGCACTTGATAATACTACGTAAAGAGGTATAGTAGTATGATATATGCTTTCTTCATTGGGTTTTCTTATTTCGATCGGATGCTGCAGAGATATCCTGGTGTTACTGGCATGTAGATGTTCTAAGCTGATGGAGTTTAGTTTGATTGAAGGTCCCGTGGAAGGTGATACAGGACTTTCATATCTTGGAAGATTCATCATCTTGAGTGCAGTGCCTTTAGTGCGATCGTTACTGTTGGTGATGGTGAATTCTAGCGATCGTAAGTAGCATCCAATTGGTATAGTAACGAGGTAGCTGCCTTGAAGTGTAGAGTAAGTATCTTTCCCGCAGAAGGTTTGGATCTTTGTAGACTTGGGAAAAGCGACTATGTAATGTTTGTCGTCCAGCTTCTCCAGGGCTTCTTTGTCGAGTAGAACTGATGAGAGCTTGCATGTAGTGTCCAGTCTCTGCGTAGTAATGAGAGTCTGGATGCAGTCCGCTTGATCTCGTGGTCTGTATTCAGTTTTCGCCTGGCAGAGGTACCAAGTATTGGACTTCGGACATTCTGTCTCTATGTACATGAAATCATTTCTATGTATTGCAATATAAGGAGAGGCAGGGATTATTATAGTATGGTTTTTATTAGGAACAATGGATAATTTATAAAGGTCGTAAGTATAAGGAGAGGCAATCGGTACTTGAAAGGCTATGACTATTTTATTATTACTATAGTAAGAACCTAGTTTGATTACGTCATAGTACTCTCTAAGGTTCAAATCTATGATTTCATCTTTATTATATAATAATTTTAACTTATCTAACATAGATCTTAATGCATTTAAACTTAACATAGAATGATGAGTGCTCGATGCACGTATAAAAGCTAATAGATTTTCTAACTTTAATAATTCGTCGGCTAAATCTTCTATGTTATCTCCTAATATTAAAAGTAATTGAGCCAAATGGGCATACTTAACTAAATCATTTTCCTTATCGGCTTCACTTACTAAAACTAAGTCAAGTACTTTTTCTATCTTACGCTGATTTTCTACTATGGAATTTAATATGATGGTGTGCTCTGACATCCATTCTTTACTCAAACTTATGTGGCTGTTAAATTCTGTAACTAATTTATCTTCATTATTTTGTAAAGTTTTTAAAATACTATCATAACGCTTTGCATCTGTGTAATCTAAATTTCCTGAGATACTTTTAATTACTGACCCTAATCCGTCTATCAATCCTCTCTTGACGCGATTTATCTCAAACGTCTGTAACTGATCAGAAACCTTTTCAAGCTTTTTACTAAGATATTCAATATGAGGTTCATACAAAGATAAAGTTTTATTATTTAACTGAGGCCGAACATCATTTATCTGTGACCTAACTAAATTTACCTTAGATTTGATATTATCTATATCTATAAATTGCAAGAAAGAATGATAGTGAGATATTATCTTAGAAGGACCTAACTTAAAAGGAATGATGCCTGGACCATCTCCAAGGCTGTCAAGTATGATCTCTTGAGCTCCTACCGCTCGTACCAGGAACATCACTACTATCCTGTAACAAGCGTGCGGTATTAGGGACTCTTTTCAATCTGGATTTAGCTACAGGGCCGCGTTTCTTCTTAGTATAAATGTGAATTGGAAGATCGGCTAAAACGGTATCATTTGTATAGCGCGGTGCTAACTTCTGACGACTGGCCATGGGGTTTTTAATAAAAACGTTCTGATCTGGATTATACGTTTCTTCAGGCTCCCTATTCTTATTACGATTTTCCATGATCTCTACACGATGCTGTCGAGATGAATCTTGAATCATCTCATAAGCCTTGGTCATTCTAGCGCGATGATCTAAGATATACTGCTGTAACAAGTGTTCGGTTAACTCAATATCGAGAGGATCGCGAGGATCAAAATGTCCAGTTATAACATCTAATGGTCTACATTTTGTGAAACTATGGATTGAGCTATTATATGCTAAGATAGCGTATGCCATGAGATTAAAGACTGATTCGCCACGATGCTGTAGTTTCAAAATTCTAAGATGTTCTCAAAGTGTTGAGCGGAATCGTTCTACTATTCCATTCTCATTTGGAGCATGTGCTAAGATCTTATGATGCTGGATTTTATGGACACGGGTAAACTCTAAGAACAATTGATTGGTGAACTCTGTACCTCGATCTGTTATAACTATCGAAGGTACGCCATGATGTGTGCAAAACTTTAATAAAGATTGTACTACACTTATAGCGGTGCCATCTCTTATGTGATAGGCTTGTCCGTATTTAGAGAATGCATCAACTAGCGTTAAGTATTTCTCGGTTTCTACTGTAAATAAGTCTAAGTGTAAAATTTCGAAAGGTTTAGTGGGTGGCGGTACTATGTGAAACTGTTGCTTTATTGGATTGCGGTCATACTTAGCTTGGCCGCATATATTGCATTCATTTATGTATTTAGTTATGCTTTCTTTCATCTTGGGCCAGAAATATTTATTAGATAATGCTAGGTAACATTCGGTAATACCGCGATGGTTGGTTTTACCTTCGTGATATTTTTGAATTATTTCTTGTTGGCGTAAATAATCTTTAACGTTTTCTAATTCAACTTTAGTGATAACTATGTTCATAGCGGAACTCTTGAAATGATTCTGTAAAACAGGGATAATTGAATACATCCCTAAAGGAGGGTGAATAAGAATACCGGTCTTTACTTTAGGGTTAACATATTCTTTAACTGCGTTTATAACATCTTGCTCGAGATTTGATTTAGATAATTGGATTGATGTACGTGTATGACTCTCAAAAGGTTTAGACACGGTCGTTTTGCCTTTAATATCGCCAACAACGATGAAACAAATTTGTCTATGAAACTTATTAAGGGGATCATCTGTAATAGGGGTCTCTAAAATAGGGTTCTCGGCATTTGTATGTGCTGTTACTGTTTCTGAGCCATCTAAGGATGGGGGTTTCTCAGTTGGGTTCCCTGCTAATGAGCTAATCTCTTCATTATGAATTTCTATACGGGATAAGGCGTCGGCATTTGAATTAAGTTTGCCTTTTTTATATTCTACGGTAAAATTATACTCGCTCAGTTTTAGTCTCCAACGAGTGAGACGAGCATTGGTTTCTTTGAGACTCCATTGTAATGGCATGTGATCTGTGAATACTTTAAAATGTCTACCAAAAAGATATGGGCGAAAATATTTAGTTGCCCACACTATAGCCAATAATTCTTTTTCAGTTGTACTATAATTTATCTCACTAGAATTTAGAGTTCTTGATGCGTATGCAAGTGGTTTATCACTACCAACAGGGCCTTGTGATAATACAGCTCCTAATGCTACGTTGGATGCATCAGTTGTTAATATAAAATCTTTAGAAAAATCTGGATACTGTAAGATAGGATCGTTGGTAAGTAATAATTTACATTTTTCAAAGCAGCTAGTATAATTATGATCTAGTACTATTTTAGATCCTTTCTTTAAACATTGTGTTAACGGTTTGACTATACGTGCAAAATCTGGGATAAATTTCCTGTAATATCCTAATAATCCTAAAAATCTTTTTATTTCTGTTGAAGTTTTTGGCAATGGGTATTTTTTTATGGCTTCAATCTTATCAGGATTGGGCTTGATACCTTTGTTACTGGTGATATGACCTAAGTAAGCTGTCTCAAGTTTGAGGAACTCGGACTTATCCATCTGTATTTTAAAATTCGATTCTCTTAGTCTTTGGAATACTTTTTTAAGATTTATCATGTGTTCTTGTAATGACGTACTGAAAATGATGACGTCATCAAGGTAAACGAGACATATTACGTTTTGGAGCCCTCTTAGGACATTGTCCATAACTCGCTGAAAGGTACTAGGAGAATTCTTAAGTCCCATTGGCATTCTTAAAAATTCGTAGTGACCATGTTCTACGTTAAATGCTGTTTTGTGAATATCTGAGGGTTCCATCTCCACTTGATAAAATCCGCTTGCTAAATCGAGAGTTGTAAAATATTGACAGTTGCCTAATTTATCTAAAATGTCTGAGATGTTGGGAATTGGATATTTATCGTTAACGGTTATCTCATTTAATTTTCTAAAATCAACGACAAGACGCCATTTGGTTTTGCCAGATGCGTCGGCCTTCTTAGGAACTATCCAGATGGGTGAGCTCCATGCTGATTGAGATGGTCTGATGATGCCTTGCTCTAACATTTTACTAATCTGATCACTAACCTCCTGCCTATGAATGTACGGGTAACGATAGCTTTTAGTATAGACTGGTAACTCATCTGTAGTTTTAATAGAGTGTTTAATTTGATTTGTAAAAGTCAAAGGTTCTCCTTCTATGTAAAATACATCCGCGTATTCGGTGCATAAATTCTCTAAGTTCGCGCGTTCTTCAACGTTAAGGTGATCGGTCCGTAGTCGAGAGAGAACGTCCGTAGCACGCTGGAACGATGTAGCATTTGTGTGACGTAGTGGCTTCGTAGTATACGATTGATGCGAGTCATTCGTAGCGCTGTAAAACTCCGTAGCACTCTGCTCGGTACACGGGGACTCTACATTCACATTATAGACTTCGGCACTGACCTGGCGGTCGACTGAGAATATTACGTCATGCTGACTGGGATTCGTTATCTCTAAAAATCCGCGGTTATCTCGTACTGTTGTTAGACATTCACCTATAATGCAATTAGATAAAACCTGTTCTGGGATAAACGCATCTCCGTCACTGATATTAATTGGTAATTTTACTATTTTAGATGAGTTCGCTGGTATAATGTCCTCATACAAATTAATGTTTCGCGAGTCATAAACGAGAATCGGGTTAGTGGCATGCTGGGTAACAAGGACCTTATTTTTAAAATCTACGGATGATTCCCATTTATTTAATAAATCGGACCCTATTAAACCATCGAAATAGTCGTGGAATCTATAAACAAAAAGCGTTATATCGGTAGTATCGTTAAATTCTGAAAAACAAGGTACTGTAATCGAATAGTCACACCTACTTATGGCATGAACATTTACTACCTCAAACGGATCATAGCTTAACTCAATATGCGAGAAATATTTTTTAACTGCTTCAGGACTTATAAAAGACTGATTAGCTCCTGTATCTATGAGTAATTTTAATGGAGGGTCTGAAATTTGTATGTAAGGAAGTTGTCTCTGGTTCTGTAAATTAAGTTCTATTTTGGTTTGCCTGATCGGCTTACTTTCTGAAAATCCTCAGCCTTGCTAGACGAGGGATTCTCTTCTAGATGTTCAGAAACTGACTCTGGATTAGGTTGTTCTGAATAGTAAGATTCATCAAGGTAATTATTGTCGTAATAATAGTTCGTGTCATAATAACATTCCGGCTCCGCGTAGTAGTACTCCGCGTTATCATAGTAAGGGCCGTACTCAGGACACTCATTAAAATTCATTTCTCGGGATTTAAAATAGTTACTTGGTGGCGGGTTCCCCAACCTGCGCCAATCATGTCCACTAGGTGGCAAAGGCTTACTAACAAAATGACTTACCCCGCTCATGGGTTTTGGACCCTGAAAATTATTGGGATTTCGATTGGGAATTCTAAATGCATTAGCCTGTGGGTTATAATTTGGAGGTAAAGCTCTGAAAATTTGTTGGGTACGGGATGGACCACGGTTCATTTGGGGGTTAACTGGATTAGGCCTCCATTGATGAGAAGGTGGTTGCATATAAAAAGGTGCAGGACGTGGAGGTCCTGAAGGATTAAATATATGAGGTTTGATGGGCGGTAAGTATACGGGTGGACTATAAATAGGTTGCTTAGGTGGTGGGTTGGTTAGCATATGGGGTTGCAACTTTTTATCTGGTAAGTTTTCATTTCTTTGTAAAATATATAATGTGTTCATTTCCTCTTGAACATATTCTAAAGCTTTCTCTATGGATTCGGGACGCATGCACCTAATACGTGAGCCAAGGGGCTCCCTTAGTCCGCGCAAGTATGATTGCATAGCGATCTTTTTATATAACTGACGCTTGGCCTCAATAGTTGTAGCAAGATTATCGTGTAAAGTAACATAGGTCATTATTGTGCTGAAAAGGGTCTGGCAGCGTTCATAAAATTCTTGTGGCGTATCTTGGCCTTGAGTTTGATGACTTAAATCGTTAAAAAGAGCAGTTTCGTCTCTTTGGTCCGCGAAATTATTTATTAAAGCATTTCTAATGCCAATCCAATCACATGGGATACCATTAGAATTTATAAGACGGGCGGCAGGACCCGTGACTTTATTTAATATGCCATTTAAAATAGCCTGATTTGCTAAATCATGTCCGGGACCAGTTTGGACGTGTTTAATTACTAACTGATCGCATAACTGAATAAATCGTGTTAAAATATTGGGATTCCCGTCAAATTCGGGGACTAGTCTTAAGGACTTAAAAATTTCGTCTATTGAATCGGACATTATGATTATTTCTGATTCACTAGAAAAATCTACTGCTTCGACTAACTCCTCTAATTCTAAACTAATATTTCTATTAAGGTCTAACCTACTTTGTCTATCTAGCCTAGGGGAATTGGACCCCGATTGTCTAGGGTGGAAAATTTTGGAAGGGATAAGTATAACTAGAGATAAAAATTAGGATTATGAACTATAAGGGATGCAACACATGAAAGATTCAAGTGTACTCACAATTTCATTACTCTTGGTATTCTCTTGCTGTATCGATATCTTGACACTCCTCTGGACTGCAGCTCTTGTAGATTCTGGATAGCCGCTCGTCGTGTGATCGATTCACTGACTCTACTTTACGACTATCCTACCGACTGCGCCAATTATGAAGACTACAGCCGGAGGATGCAAAAAAAACCAAAAAGTATTTGAAAAGAATTTAATTAAAACTACAATTATAATTAAGAGGGGTTTGACGATGTTCAATGTTGGAACGAAAGTGAGTTGGGTCCCACGATGGTCGCCGGTGGCGCGATGCCTCACGTTGTGCCGATTCAGCGCCTCGTGTCGTCGGTTGACGCAAATGCTTGTTTCTAGGTAAGAACGGGGACGCTGCACGGTCAGCGTATTTCCTTAGGTAGCTGAGCGTAACATGCAATATAAAGAAATTTGCGTGAAAAAAAGGTTATGACTAACAATGCTGTGGCTTTATAAATAAATAAAAAAAAATATCACCAAATTATTCAACATAACATAATTAACTGGCCCACACTAGGCGCATTGCCTGTGGAGGACAAATGATGATTTATATAAAATATTTTGGTACAGTTCATTACATTATAGAAGATAATTAACCAAACTGAAAAAGAAAAGAATAAAATAAAATAAATAATTATGGCAGAAGACATTATGCGTTACGAAGTGTCACCACTTCGTAACGCATAACTTCAAGTAGACGATTATTTAACGTTACAGTTCTTTCAAATTGACATATTTAACATTTTAACTAAGCTATCGTATTGATAAACAAACGACATCAGGGTTGGCAAATTATGGTTTAGACATGCGTATTATCCTGGGTTCGATTTGCGGTCGGATCAATTTAGAAAACGAACTTTTCTAAATTAGCTTGTGCCTGGGAGATGCCCTTAGCTTTAATCCTGGTCTGGTACCTCGTAACACAGAGATATTTGTCCAACCTTCGAAACCTTGATACTTTTGTTGGTGTGTTGTCTCGCGATAATTATTTTATACTAGCTCTCCGTCAGCGCCTTCGCCTTGTATACTATCTTTCCAGTCAACATAAAGCCTAAATTCAACAAAAATAGCCTGATAATGTAGTTTTAATTTGGAGAAAGAATTATTAAAATCGGTCCCGTAGTTTCGAAGCCTATTCAATACAAATAAACAAATCTTTCCTATTTATAATATAATTACAGATTAACATTTAATATTTTATGCATGAAGTAAAATATCGATAGTTTCGTATAGTTCGGACATCACTATCAGTAGGTATTATTCTATACCAGTTCCCACACATTGTGACGTAACTCTAATGGTGGGCCTTGTTGACAATTTATATTGTTTGAAATGGGGAAGGTTTGCTGAGAATAGTTAAGGTTTAAATACCGTTGGTAATTCTGGGGCAATTTGGGAAACATTAAATGTTATCACTAGAATAATTACTCCTTCTGGCTGATTGATTACACTAAAGCCCCATAAATTCCACAATGCCTTACGGCTCGCGTACACATAATCCGTTATCGGCCGATAATGGCCCTCATCGGTCGATCCAATCAAACGTATGTAAACGAACGGTACACGTACACCAAAACCGATTTTGTCGGCCAATGGTGGACAGAACTACTCGTACGATTACACGTTTGATTTAATCGGCCGATGACGGCCGTTGACGGCCCAGTGTAGTTCGGCCGATAACTGATTAGGTGTACGTATAGATGCGCAGCCGGCTACTAACGATTCTAGCCTAGCGGGTAGAAAATTATTTGGCTTTTTATTATTTCTAGGGATAACTCAGACGTGCTCAGAAAAGGTCAGGTCAGGAGAACCCTTAATCGACGAGCATGTATGAAAGGATTATTGAGAGTGGAAGAAGCGCGAGAGGTGTGTCAGGACCGTAGCAAGTGAAAAGATGTGATCTCTGCCTGCCCCATTGGGAAAAAGCCGTAATAGTATGTATGTAGGCATAATTAGCGGCAGGAAATGGCTGTAGTTTGCAAATTTTACATTTTATTGATATTTCACATGATTTTAATTATTTGTTTTTGTGGCTATTGTTCTGATTTTTTAACTATAGGATACATTTAACCTAGATAAACATAAAAAATACATTTGCATCTGTCTTTAGTGTTATAAAGTTTCGTCTCTGAATTAAGTAAATTAGTAGTTACAAACGGTCTATTCCGTGTTTATTAAAAAAAACTAAAATAGCAGAACATAATAAGAGTTTTACAAAAGGTAAGGTTGGGTACCAATCAATAGTTTTTCTCGGGTCTACCTACCCAGTAACAAGCGGCTCGTTATTCGTTTCAAGCCGCTCGTTTCGGTAACTACCGGGTAACAAGCCACTGGTTTACAACTATAGGTGTATGTGAGCGTTACAAAACCCAACATACCACAAACCCACAAACCTAAAAAAATATTTATTCACAACAGTATTACATACTTCCTTATTTACTAATGAACCCTACTATTAAAAGCTCATAAGGGGTCTGATAGCAGGGTGAGATCGCACTGTTCTTATAGGTGCTTAAACAAACCAAACATACATTGATTACATCTTATCTGATAATAAGTAGTATCTTTTTAATATAGTTTTACATTTCTTTGGCTGGTTATTACATATTTTATATCGTTCACTAACTGCTGTGGAAAACTATTCAACATTATAGAATTCCAAATCGTTAGTTTTAGTAATGTATGAAAGTTGATTTGTTTAGGAACAATGGTTTTTAAATCCTCCCAATCAATTACCAACCGCGGCTCATGCTACGGTTTTCGTAGCACATGCTACGGGTTTCGTTGCGCATGCTACGGTTTTGTAGCAAATGCTACAAATTTTCGTAGGAAATGCTACAAATTTCGTAGCAAAAGAGGCTGCAAAAAAGTCAGATTTGTCAAAACTAGATTAAATGGCATTTCGCCAGATCCATTAGGGTTATTACATTGGCCTCTATGAAAACTATGCTTAAAACTTCGAGAGATTTTGTAAAAGTTGCTATTTTTAGGGTTACACACTGACATAATTTGCTATTTATAATTTTGTGCAAGCGTAAATCCTATGTATAATAAGTATGTATTTACAAAAGAAAATGTATTTAAGTATGTTTATCCGTTGTCTAGTATCCCATAACACAAGCTTTAATTAGCTTACTTTGGGGCTAGATGGCGCTGTGTGGAATAATGTCCAGGGATATTTATTTATTTAGACTGGCCTGTGGGCGCAATAATAATATATTTATTTTCTTCTTAGTGGAATCAAAGTTCCGATGCTGGTGGTAGAGTCACATTATATGTATAATATCATATTATATTTACTATAAAGATCGTTTTAGTATGAATGTCTATAACATCATTAGCTAAACTTAAATGTCTTTGACGATTCAAAAGTCAATAATAATATCTTAAATAAAAAAAAAGAATTTATTAAAAAACAATAAAAAACTATTCAAGTAGATCATAATTACAGTTCTTTCGAATTTTCAAAAACAATGAATTCTATATTCAAGCAAGATAAACATTTGACGACACGATTGGCGTGGTGCGCTGTAGCAAGGCTGCCACGGTCTCTCGCCTTGACTTTCGTAGTGACCCGATTCGATTCCCGGTCGGGTCAATTCAGAAAACGATCATTTCAAAATTGGCTCACCTTCGGGTGTGCTGGAAGACGCAACTGGCCTTATTCCTAGTCTGATAGCTCGTTACACAGAGATATTTATCCTTACTTCGAGACCATCACAAGTGGTACATATTATGTTGTCTGGCGCATATTTAATTATATTTAGTTATAAATATAAGTTATGTGCCAGCGGCTTCGCCTGCGCAATATTCCCCGTCAAAATATATCCTAAATTAAAAATTATATAGCCTATCCCTGTAAATAAGGGAGGCTCAGATAATGTAGCTTAATTTTGGTGAAATAATTTTTAAAATTGGTTCAGTAGTTTCGGAGCCTATTCAATACAAACAAACAAACAATAAAATCTTTCCAGTTTATAATATTAGTATAGATTTATTTGTTTTTATTGCTCCGTAGCAGAGTGGTTTCAGAGCTCGGCCCAAAACGCGGAGGGCTCGGTCTCGTTGGCGGCCGACCTGTCTTCGCTTCATCTTCGAGACATCCCCGTCCTCTTTTAAATTCAGCAAACTAATTAAATACTGTTGCTCGTGAACAAGCAGACTCACCAAAACTAGTGGCCAAAAGTTCAAAACATTCTTGAGGCTTTATAAACCTTTTTTAAAGTCGTAATGATCTCCATTGCTGCAAGCGAATTCCCGCCAGATTCTCAGAAAAATGATGCTCATTCAAATAAAAAATATAATATATATGTGTGTTCTATTTTTAAATATATCAATAAACAACCAACCTATAACATGGTGTATAACTTGCCAGTGTCAATTAAATGAGTAAAGAGTATCTAACTTAAATATTGTAGCGATGACTTGATTTTAATAGTGGAGGCCTTTGTTCAGCAGTGGTACAGTATAGGCCTAATACTTTACTTTACTTCACTTATTTTGTTTTTTTTTCTGTATTTGGATACTATTGCAAATTCAGGTTGTATTTAGAACTTTAATATATACCTAATGTATCTAAAGATGGTAGAAAAATTCAACTGGGCCCTAGGTGTCGAGCGGGTTTTATTTAAAATACTGATTTAGATATTATAAAGCAACAAGTTTAATTAATTAATTCAAATGTCATTGGCCTATAATTGGTCTTTATTAATTAAGCAAGCCATTAGCAGCCAATTTAATGGATTACTTTTGAATTATTTAGCGAGCTGCGTGGCAGTGCATTTAAAAAAGCAGTTATTTTACAAGATGTTTAAATAAAGCTATGTTGAATTGTTATGAGCGAGTGTTATTTTATTTCAGTATTTCCACCATAGTACAAACTCTGCTTAATTCGGGGTCAGCACGTCTTATTGGGATGACACATGACAATACATGACAATGTCAAATCCCATTACATTTTTTACGCGAACGATAATGTAAATTTAAAGTGGCAACTCGTGGTATACGTACTGATGATTTAGTGGCTGAGAACTTGATTCACTGAAAAAAATATCGTAAGATTATCGGAATAGGAAAAACAAAGTGTTGGCTTCAGAATACCTCGTTGATTTCCCTGGACACATCCCTGGACATTATTCCACACAGCGCCATCTAGCCCCAAAGTAAGCTAATTAAAGCTTGTGTTATGGGATACTAGACAACGGATAAACATACTTAAATACATTTTCTTTTGTAAATACATACTTATTATACATAGGAGACACCCAGACCAGTACAAACAGACATGTTCATGCACACAAATGTTTGTACTGTGCGGGGATCGAACCCGCGACCTCTGGTGTAGTAGCCAACTTCTTAACCATTACACCAAGTCGGTTGAATTTTAAGTTCAGTGTTTTCATGTACAAAAATACGAATTCTTAATTTTAAAAAAGAGGTAAATAAAGAACGATCAGGCATGACTTGAAATCCCCAATGAAACTGTCTACCTACAACGGCACGTAAGTAGGTCAAAGTTTTTACTCAACTCGGGGGAATCGTAGTATCATTGTAAGGGGGGACATTTTCCATTTGTTTGTCAATCAATCGATATAAATGGAAAATAAGTTATTGCTAGGCAATTGGAATGAAGTATGAGGAGGTATGAGTTATAGTACCTATGAGTTATAGTATGGAGTTCTTCAAGGTTCTGAAAAGGTTTTTGCAGGGTACCGACAACGCGAGAGTGATACCCCTGGTGGTGCACACGTCCATAGGCTGCCGTAACCGCATACCATCAGGCGGTCCGCATGCTTGATTGTCACCGACGTGGTATAAAAAAAAACTTTTTAAAGGTAGGTACTAAAAATACTTTTTTTTTTTTTGACCCCAAACTAAGCAGAGCTTGTATTATGGGCGTCAGAGACTGATAAACATACTTAAATATTTCTAAATACATACTTAAATAGATAATAACACCCAGACACACAACAAAATATACATATGTTCGTCACACAAATATTTGTCATGGGTGGGGATCGAACCCACGACCTCCGGCGCTAAAGGCAGGATCGCTGCCATTGCGCCAACAGGCCAGTCGGACATGATGAAAAACTTTTTTTTTCTAATATACTTTCTGCTGAGTTTCTTCGCCAGGTCTTGTCAGTCAAGAACCAACACCTTTCCGACTTTGGTGGTAGATTTGCAATATGTATTGTATGTTTATGATCATAGTTAATTGTATGCAAATTTATATTTAATAGTTAATTAGATTTGATTACATGAAATAACTATAAAGACTCAGGTAGTGCACTACGTAGTGTCATCCAATACTATTTAGTTTTTTTTTTTTAAATATGCGCCTGACAACACATTTCTTGTAATGGTCTCGAAGTAGGGATTAATATCCCTGTGTCACGAGGTACCACACAAATAAATCAGCCAAGGGCATCTCCCAGCACACCCAGACCCGAGTCAATTCAGAAAAGATCGTTTCCTGAATTGACCCGACCGGGAATCGAACCCGGGACACTAAGGAAATCGAGGCGAGAAACCGTGCTACAGCGCACTACGCCAATCGTGTCGTCAGTTCGTATGTGTGAGTCTAATACCTGAAAATAAGGTTAGGTACTTGTATGATAGTATCATAGAACTAATATTTTTGCAGAAAATCTGTTATTAATTTAAACATGTTTTCCTCAAGTGGTCATTATCCTCTTCCACCGCGAGCCGAGCCCGAGTTAAAATTAGACAAAATCAATACGAGGGTTTGCACAGACTTTAGATGAGTAGAGGAAAGTCAGACGCAATGCTTTTACCGCAACATTAATTATCTAGCCTTAAAGCGGTTACAGACATTTTATATGCGCGTATACACAGTACAGTAACATCGACATATTTCATGAAAGAATAGAACGATTCCGTGGCCTATTGAAAAGGCCAGCGGATCTTATCTAGTAAATCTTGCCTCACTAGTAATAGCATGCAAACTAACATATACGTACTTAGTTAATGTCTTCATGTGTTGTTTTGATATCCTTTTTCTTTTTGATCGCAGTGTTTTCTAGATCACTACTTTATGTATTGCTTAACAGTGAGAACATTAAATGCTAATGTACTATTTTAGTTAAACTGAGCAAATGTATTAGAAATAGCTGTTTGTTTTCCTTAATAAAGAAAAAAAAAAAAAAAAAAAAAAATAAGCTCGTTTTTGGAAGCGCATAATTAGGTGCTTACAGGCGCGCCATTTGCCACACGCATATCTCGTACGAGCGTTTACGTGCTTATAAGCTCCTAACGCTCGTACGTGTTGCGCTATAAGACGGTGTCTCGACTCGATTTCCGTAGATTGACGGTCGGGTCACTCAGGAAACGATCTTTTCTGTTTTGACTCGGGTCTGGGTGTGCTGGGAGATGCCCCTGGCTTATTTCCTATTATGGTACATCGTAACACAGGGATATTAAATCCTACCTCGAGACCATTACAGGAGGTGTGTTGTCTGGGGCATATTTATTTATTTATTTTATTAAAAGTCGTACCTAAATATAATTCTAGCAAAGCCTTATAATTCTAGTCTCTGATGTAAAAACACCTATTTTCCGCTGCACTTTTTAAAATGCACTGCATTAATATGTGTCTAACTTATATCCAGAATAAATAATGCATGCCTTCAGCTTCTTTGATAAACATACTCCTCGGTTAGTCACCCTGCATGGTTTAGCTCGAAAGCAAGTCTAAACTTCAACAAAGATTAAGCAGAACATACCAGAGACGTCACGTCATACTTACATCATAAATTAAGCCTGCGTCGCGGCGACAGATAGTCCTATCCGATAGAAAAATTCTAAAAAATACATTTTGCTCGACTTAAAATTGCGCACCAAGCGCTGTTAAAGACGTTCTATTCACGAAGACCTTTTTACTATGCTTGTAGTAGTAACACTAAGACAAAAGTGTCAATAATGTCACAAATTACGCATGGCATGCGGCGCGGCGCTTCTGACAGAAAGTCCGCTTAGAACAAACCGCCATTTTGATCACGCACACAGACACAGTGAGTTTACAGACAATACCGGTGTGAATCGGTGTCGCGGCTAGTCACATTTTTGCAAGTGTTTTTGTTTCTGTCGAACTTGGTGCAATTTTTCGCATGATGTATTTGGATCTTGGCAGTTTCTGTCAACTTCATTTCAAAAAATTAGAGCAAAAATAATAATAATAAATATCCCTGGACATTATTCCACACAGCGCCATCTAGCCCCAAAGTAAGCTAATTAAAGCTTGTGTTATGGGATACTAGACAACGGATAAACATACTTAAATACATTTTCTTTTGTAAATACATACTTAATATACATAGGAGACACCCAGACCAGTACAAACAGACATGTTCATGCACACAAATGTTTGTACTGTGCGGGGATCGAACCCGCGACCTCTGGTGTAGTAGCCAACTTCTTAACCATTACACCAAGTCGGTCGTCTATATATATCTATATATAAAAATAGTAGTAACCCAAGGCTTGCCTGATCGCCGATCGCGTTAAGGACAAAAGGCGCGAGCAGTCCTTCTGTAAACTCTTTACTGTGTGGTATGATACAAAGTGTCCTTATTTTCTATATAAGTACCTCAGGTCATTCAACCGGTGTTTGTTTGCTAAGTAAATAAATAAAAATCACCTAATATGAACATAGTATCGCAATCATCGCAGTCTGGCCTCTTTTGCTAAACTGAACTCAAAAGGTTAAAATTTATGCTATCATCCGGAAGCGGAGGACGGCTTCAATGTTCAGCAGAGGCAGGCAGAGTGCCAACAACATCCTGATGGCTATTAGGGATAGGCCGTCATGCCCCTTATTAGAGCACTGGATGCACCTGCATGCACAGGGACCCAAAAATTCCTTTTTCATTCATTGAATAATGTACTTACTATACTATTTTCACTGTAAGATGATATGCCTGACAGCTCTTATTGTTCCGTGTCACGCATACTATTTCAAACCAAAGAAAAATAAACTAGCAAAAGAAAATGTTATAAACTATTAAAAAACCATTGTTCTTTCGAATCTTACCAAGTAAACTATTATTGATTATTGTTATTCTTATTAACCGTTAATAAATGAAGTATTTGAAATTAAACTAATACTATAATTACAGCGCTTGATGCGTGAAAAGAAACGCCATTCAATATTGTATTGACACTACTGAATCGACACAAATCCGATGAATAGGAGCTATTATTTTCGAGATACCGCGTTTTATTCTATTACACGTTCATTAAGAATTTAGTTAAAAATTAAAAATCGGTAAATATGATTCCAATTCCTTTGCCAACTCGATTAAATTTCATTCGTTACAGCACTATAATTGACAATTATGAACTGTCAGGGATATCATCATACGTCGAAAGTAGTATAACAGAGTTTTTAATTTTTCTTTCTGTTACACTAACAAGAATAATGGACGTAGTCTGAAATAAATAAATACTATTATGTTGGTAGGATTAAATTCACGGCAAGCCAACACGTAGAAGCCGTTTTGTACCATTTACTCTAATTTGAAATTATTAAAATGTAACCCCGATCAACAAACGTATAAATTTTGATTCAAATACTATTTTGATTAAGTAACTTGTATCCGTTTCGTTTTACTAATAAAACTGTGGTGTGCAATTGGACTATTATTGAAATTGGATCACGTATTTTACTTAAGAGGATACAGAAGCGCCGTTTTCCATACAAACGTTGTCCCCTGTTTCCTTATTTTTTTTATATTGCCCGTCAAGACGACCTCACTCCACCTGATGGAAAGCGGTCGTGACGTCCAGATATGAGGTTGACAAGCCCAGTCATTCAAACGAATCACTGGGCTGGCCATCCTCACCTTGAAGGCCTGCAGAAACGCCTTTTCACGCCCCGCTTGAAGAAGAAGGAAATACGAGGAAGGAAACACATGTGCTGGAAGAGCGTTCCACGTCTGGATGGTACGACAAAGAAACGAGTCACCGAACCTTTTAGTTCGGGCCAACAAATGTTGAATTGTGTGGTTCCTACCTGAATATTGCTAGTACAGGAATAATTTTATTCCAAAAAATCTATTGCCACTTGCCATATCCTTATGTTTTTCTTTTTATTATAAATTGATTATTAAAAGAGATATGACTTTCAAAAAAATGCCTGATTTTCCGCTGTGTTCAAACATCCATTAAAAAGACCAGTTTATATAAAAAACTAAAAAGTAGAAACACGGCTTAAGTCATGTCACGGCATAATTTTTAACAAAAAAAAGTAACCAAATCGGTCATTTAAAAAAAAAATTAGGGGCCAACGAAACGTCGGATTTGTGTACTTTTTATAGGTAACTAGCGGCCCTGACGAACTTCATTTAGTCAATTTATTGGCAAGACAGTTGTGAACATTTAGTATGGAAATATGTTTTTGCTTTTTTTTCGTCAATCTCCAAATGTTTTTAATAGGTACTTAGGTAATATCCTATTCCCGATGTAGACCAATCCAAAAACACAAAAATTGGTCCACCCGTTCCTGAGTAATAAGTGGTGTAACTAACACGACTTTCTTTTGTTTAGATAGGTCTCAGTCAAAGTTACAGTTGTCTCTTTCTCGCTCTGCGGGGGGCCCGAATGATTTTTACAAATACGTATTTTTCAATTCTCTTGGCCGTGCTGTGTCCTCTTATTCTATGTCCGATGGTAAATAATTACGGAGTTCGCTTTCACCGCTGACTCTGTTTGAATTATACACGAGCATTCGCCATTTTGTTTAATTATGCAAAACACCGGCATCAGTGTCAGAGGACTCTGTGGTTTGTTCTCATTCGTTGGGTTTTAAACAGGATTTAACATGTAATTTTATTTGAAAAAATGAAATGGTCATAACGCGAGCGCCTCCGTGGCAGAGTGGTATAGGCTGTCCGAGTAGTGACATGAACTGACATACCAGTATGACATATACTACAGTCGTCGAAATCTAATAGGCCCGTTATGACATTTAGCAAAGACCGTAGAATGTTTCGTACTCACTACTCAGCAAAAAAACTTCAAATAAATAAAAAACAATCATTCAGTTGATGCGTTGAAATAAACACTTAACTTTTATGTGATATGTCCGAAAATATTTTAGTTTTTTTAAACGCCATTCCGAAGCAAAATGATACTTTGAATCATTTCGAACCGTCTCAAAAGCAGTTACGTTCACATTACTATTTTTTTCAATGTTAGTGATGTAACCAATTGTCAAATGTCTGGCCATGCAGCCCCCGCCAGGTACCGGTAGAAGAGATCGACCCAAGAAGCGGTGGCTCGACGTCGTCAAGGGTGGCATGCGTGCCAACAGACTCACAACTGAGGATGCACAAGACCGCGCGGAGTGGGCCAAGAAAATAAAAAAGGCGGACCCTGGGACCCCACACACCAGTGTGAGTTCACGGCCGGGATAGACCGCACGGATGATGATGATGGAGTGATGTAACCAATTCTTTTCTAAAGCCGGAAAGTTTTCACCGGTACGAATCACTCCCAAGCAAAAATACTATTCTGCTTAAATACGCAGCATCATGCTAAATGAGAGTTAAGAAATCAATAACACTATAGATACAACAATCCACCAAATATCTTTTATACGCATCTTTACGTACATGGGTATTATCTTCTAGGTACTCGTAAATTTTTGTGGTAAATAAAGCGATAATTTGATTTCAATGATGGAGGCATTTGAAATGATGTCAAAGGTCAATGACGACACAATTGGCGTAGTGCGTTGTAGCACGGTTTCTCGCCTTGACTTACGTAGTGTCCCGAATTAGATTCCTAGTCGAGTCAATTCAGGAAACGATATTTCCTCAATTGGCTCAGGTCTGGGTGTGCTGAGTTAATTCCTTGTCTGTTACCTCATTAAACAGGGATTTGTATCACAACTCGGGGCCATGACAAGTGGTTGTTGTCAGGCGTATATTTTATTTAATCTAAGTAATGGTAAATGGAAACCTACTTGATTTTAGACTTCGGTTGAAATTAATGAAGTAGAGTCAAGGGAAAACATCATCATCATCAACAACATCAATAGCCTTTAGGAGTCTACTGCTGGACATAGGCCTTCCCGATAGAACGCCAGAGCGAGCGGCTTTGGGCTATTTGAATCCAACGGCTTCCTGCAACTTGCACAGAGTCATTGGTCCACTTGGTGGGAGGCCTACCTACGCTGCGTGTCCAGTTCGTGGTCTGCATTTGATGACCCTAAGGCCTGTGCCTCGAGGGCCCTGCGATACCAGTGGGTAGATCGCACGGCACACAGAATAAAATAAAAACTATAGCAGCATAGAGTTGTGTAGTGGAGATATTTGTTTTTGTTCGCGAACGAAATGTCCTAACGCTCGATTTATTCTGGGCAAATGCAGACGCGCGAACGGTCACCGCTCGACAGGAGTTCACCGCTCGTCACCCGCCCCCGCGCGCTGCGGCTGGTCTATTTGATTTTACGCATAATATCCCGCCGCTCCCGCTTCGCCGCCGCTGCCGCCCCGCTGCCCGCAAGGAAATGCTTCGAGGCAGGGGCCTTACGCCCCAGCGGTTATCAGACCTACGCGCCTCTGCCTCTTTAGTCTTTATCTAAAGAAATAAGTCGATTACTTTGGTTCTTTTGCTGATATCCTCAATTACGGATTTTAAAACGCAAAGAGCATAGCTTTTTCTATAGTGCACTGTAAGGATGACTGATTTCGCTATATCAAATTCGATTTCAATATCTGTGGTACTTTATCTATACCGTGCAAAGTCGGGTCCAGTTACTGTTTCTATTTTATTATCTTAGTCTACTAAATAAAGGCCTATAGACCAAACCCTCGATGGGGTCCTACCTAAAATACCCTCCGAAAATTAATTCATATTACCCTCAAGCGGCTAGGGGAGAACTAAAATCAAATTGGGCAAGACAAGTTGATCCTTTAACAAACGACAAGGGTGGCAAAGAGTAACAGAAGGGATGTTCCTTAAACCAAGTTATTATGAGAGGTAGGGTACAGTGGATTCCTCCGCCTTGACGCTTGAAAGACCACTAGAATAAAAACATTAATAAAAATAAATCAAATTTGCGTTCATGACTATGGTTTCTTAACAAAAGTTGCTATAAATTGTGTAGATTATCGAATGGAATAAGTTTTTATTTACTTCTACACTTTCTAAAATGGATTTGTCTACCCAAGTTTGAAGGCCAAAGAATTAAATGATTGTACTTAAGTTTAAACAAACCACAGGTATCAAATTAAATGATTTTTAGAATTTTGAATTGTCAATTCAAGTAATAATAAGTTGCGTCACGTAAAAAGCGCTCTGGAAGACAGTGGAGGGGATGTGTTTGCGCATGTGTCAACTACCTAACGAACTAATGGCGCAAGCCCGTGCCCTTGCGCCATCGGTTCGTTCGTGCGGCGCCTTACCCTCCTTGCTTCGTACCACTAATTAGATCTATAAATCGTCTAGTGCGCAGGATGACCCCAGAGTGCTTTTTACGTGACGCGACCTGTACCCTACTGAGCTGCCCGCCTATAAACAATACATTAAGGTTCTTTTTCTTTGCCACCCACCTTGTATCAGGCGGGTTTTAAAACCCACCTTTCGTTTTAATAACGATATTATTAAGAGAAAATCGATCGTAAATTTTTACGAGCAGGAATCTGACTGATATTAGAAAGAACTATAATAAAAAGTAAGTAATAGGATCAAAAAGTTTAAAAATGTACTGCGCTAAAATCGCTCTTTTGATTTATCGTTTCTGACTTCCCAGGACACCCTGTACCCCTTCTGTGAATTACAAGTCTGTGCCTTATCAAAACAGGTTGAAGGTGAGTCCGTGAAATCCAATTACTTATTGTTTAAGACCCGAACTGAATCGAGGTGTAAGAAATGATGAGAAAATAAAGTTCATTCAACTATAGCTGAAAGGATTACTCAGTGTTGTATAACCGTGGTTTTTTGTATCTGCACCAGTATTATGTATTATTAATACCAGTATACCTATGTCTGCCATGAGTTTGCGTCACGTAAACGGCGATCGTTGCGTTCAGAAAGGAGATGTCCCAAATTGTATGGAGTCTTGGCCAGGTCTTTGTACACCATACCAAAAAATAGGCCAAAATAGGCGTAACAGTTTCTAAATATTCAATTTACTAAAAAAGGTATATTTACGAGGTTCAAACAAGATTTCCAATCACAGAATTGCAACACACAACAGAAAACATCATGGCGGAAATGTGTCAACACAGATTACGCGGTGTCAATTTGACAAGACTACAACAACATGTAGGTTGTTTTCACTTAACCTTGTTACGAACAACTTTTCTGGTTATAACTTTGTGATTATTATTGCCTGAATAGAATTAGAAGTTCTAAGTTCTCAAAACAAAAGCTGAGCTAAGACAAATTTTAATGCAAATTGCAAAATCTAAAGCCAAACAAACAAACACAAGACAAGTGACACTAGTGACAGTGACAGTTCGCTCTGAATATCTATAGACAAGTGAATTGCCATACTGAAATAGAACCAGAAAATGAAGTATAAGTAATCATTCTTATTGTTTGTATTTTTACTGGAATCAGTATATAAATAATTAAATAAATAATTGGGACAATTCACACCAAGATCATCTGACCCCAAACTAAGCAGAGCTTGTACTATGGGCGTCAGAGACTGATAAACATACTTACTTTAATATTTCTAAATACATACTTAAATAGATAACAACACCCAGGCACACAACAAATACAAATGTTTGTCACACAAATATTTGTCATGGGTGCGGATCGAACCCACGACCTCCGGCGCTAAATGCAGGATCGCTGCCATTGCGCCAACTGGCCAGTCAAGATTTTTCTTCATTTTTATTATGTGTCATAGACTTGGCCTGAAATGGGACATTTCCTTTGTAAGCAGTGCCGGATTAAGACTACTAAAAACAGAGTGTTTAAGTAATACAACTTTAGTTACCTATCCTTATAGATTAATATATATGAAGGACGAAAGAGATACGTCAAGTAGGTAAATATAAACCACAGATTTTTTTATTTATTCATTTAAATGCGACTTTTCGGGTTTTTTTTAGCTTAACAGCGGTTTCAGCCATGCGTTTTATAAGTGCGTACCTGGCGCGCTTAGTACATAGATACAGACTCACCACAACCGGTGTGAGCGAACAAGCCGCAATATTCCCGTGTACGCGCGTTTGGTTTTCTTAACCGTTAAATGTAGCGCACGCGTAAGCGCGTATGCCAAAGCAACCGTATACCTACGCGCGAAATAAAACGCTTGTCTGAAATCGCTCTTAAACCATCATTATAAGATAAGTCATTTTTGACAGTTGTGTACGCGGACGCAGGCGGCTGTCATCGGTGTAAACTCGGCATGACATACAGATGACAGCTCAATTCTGGCGAGGAATCTACTGATACCAACTTCTTCTCTTTTGACTGACTACATATTCATACCGTTTGGTAGAAAATTGTTCAGGAAGCTAGCCCCAAGGCTGTTTGACGAATAGTACTTAACTTAACCCCTATTTTTGATTTTTATGAATTTGCTGCGTTCGAAATTCCGAATGGTTTTAACGGAATTCTTTGAGTCTGTATATGATCGCGTTTGGTTTCTCTGCTTAGTTACTGGTCTTTGCGTTCAGTGTCTGTGACGAGTGTCCAAGTGCGCGGCTTTAAAGTTCTGGCAACAAGTGAAATGTCACGTGTTCGTAAATAAGCTTTCGTAACCGCTCCAAGTCTACTGTATGCCTGTTTGTTATCGATTTAGCATAAAAAACGATCTGGCGTAGGTATGATTTACTATTCAAATTATTTTAAATTTAATTAAAAATTATTTGCAGGCGCATCCACAAAATATCGATGGCACCAATAGGCGGTTGAATTAAGGAATGATTGAACGAACACCAAGCCACTTGTGACAAGAAAGATAATGACAGTTCAAATTGAGTCTCGGTGAAATGCGCACGCGTTCACGTGCTTGGTGGACGTTTTTTGAATCTATTATAATCGTAGTGATCTTTAAATGTTTCTTGTAACTAGCATCTGTGTTGATAATAATACTTAGTGCTGTAATTAGTAAAACCGTTATTTTATTGAAATAACGTCTCCTCGCCCGACAATTCACGCTTAACTAGAAGAATGGACCATCCTGATAAGGGCCAAGTGCTTCTACAAGTATTGCTTGTTTGCCTGGATTCTCTCTCTCCTTTTGCTCCTATGTGATTGATGGGTTTCCTATAGGTTCTAGGAAGGGTAAAGGGTTTTTGGCTTACTTGATAAAATAACTGGTACTCCGTGTCAGTGAGCCTCAGTGCCACCTCCTCAGGGAAGTTCAGAAGGCTCTTGAGACAAGCCAATTCCTCGAAGCTAGAGTCTTCTTGGCTTAGACCTGGAGAAAAAGAAAACACTTTCAGGACCAAATGGCAAAATATTATAAAAAAAAAAATCAATTAATAAATAGTTTTAGTTAAATTATGTCTACACTATCGCATTAGGGCAATTGTAACAATTTTATGACGATGGTTTAGTGAATAAATAAATAAATATCCCTGTGTTACGAGGTACCAGACAAGGAATTACGCCAGGGGCGTCTCCCGGCTCGCAGCACACTCAGACCAGAGCCGAACTCGAAAAGATCGTTTACTGAATGGATTCGACCGGGAATCGAACCCAGAACACTACGTTAGTCAAGGCGGGAGACCGTGCTACAGCGAACTACGCCATAATCGTCAGAAACATTTAAAAATCGCAGTACTTCCGCACTTGTGATATCAGTTGAATAAAGAAAATGACTAACAGTGATTAATAGTAGAGGACATGCTACTTAAAAAAAAATGTTTGTAATACTGATAAACGATCGTACTGATGAGCGTCGTGGCCTAGTGGTTTAGCACTCCAACTCGAGTCGCGGATCGTGTGGTCCCGAGTTCAGAATGACCAGAACCAAAATCTTCGTAATCATTGTTTAATTTCCGACTAATTCTACGGTGATGGAAAACATCGATAAAAAAAAAACCATCTTCAAGAAAAACTATTCCAAAACAAAGAACTAAAAAGTAAAGAAATAATTGCGTATTCTTCTAAAACTTATACGATAGTATAATGTAGGTACAATTATTGTTATTGTTGGAGTCGGTGTCAGCCAAGGAAACACTACAATATACCTAGCAATATACCCATTTCTTACATATCACGTTTACGTATGTATGTAGGTAGTTACAAACGTACATCTCTGACTACCCCGTTTGGGATAAAGTCGTGATGGTTTGTATGTATGTATGTATATTGATAAACTTTATTCAAAATAATATTTCGTATACAGGCTGGCTCCAAATATCCTGTTGGAAAATTAACAACAAAGATAAAAGAATTTCGATCAGTTGTTAAAACGGAGTTACCGTGGAAATCGTTAAAATGGTAATTTGTTCCTTGGTTGCTGTTTATGTGAGCTTTGCCGTGTAACAATGCAGTTCGACGATCTTTTTTTACAAATTCGGGGCATAAGAAAAAAATAACAAGTAAGTAAAAATATGAATCTATCAATCAACTTTGATTAAGTATATAGATTTTTTAAAAAAAAGCTGACCGTTCGACTAATCTACAAAATACAAAATATACAAAATATTTTATTGGTTTAATACATGTTACGTTAACACACAAAAAATAGGCCTTATCCAGTTAAGTTTATACGAACCTGTGCTAGGATAAAGCTGCTCTTCAGACGTTTACACTAATATATAACATGTTAGTTACATTTACAAAATTCCTCGTACCTATGTACAATTGTACATACGAGTAGAGTATATTATAAACACTACGTTTTAGTAAGTTCTTGTTAATCTCCCTCCTATAAAGGGTGTAAAAAGACCCTTAACGGCTTAGTTAAGTATTCTGCACATCATCACGACCATTTTTTTCTTCTAGACCATACCTGGGAACTCAATGGTTACCAAATTATTGAAGGTCAAAGTAAAAAAAAAAATCTCAAGATTTTGATGAAAACAAACTCTTATCATTATTACTTAATTTTTGGCTTAAGAAACATTATCAAAATTTCAAGTATTTCCTAGCAAAAAAATGCTTCAAAACGTTCAACTCGCAATGTACATCGTGCGTGCCCCTTGATTATAACAGCCACGCACACGCACACAAGCGCAGGAGCGGTCTGTTGCACGCGTTACATTGCGTAGTCCGTTTTTGGGTTTAAAATAGACCTAAAAAAAAATTTCGTTTCCCATCAATAATTTATTTTTTCTGTGACTTGATTTGATGGTCTCTGATTGCGTAGATGCCGGCTTCGGTATGCGTCTTTTTACACCCTGTAGATAGGATGCAGGCAAAAATAACTATTATCATAGTAACTACTTGATAGTATAACGGCTGGTTATTCAACTATAAGGATATTATTGCATACTTAGAAACTGCGTACGATAGAATTAGAAATACCAAATGAATGTGATTGTGATTTGCAACACACGTACAGATTTGCCCGACGCGGCGCCGGGCAGAAATGCAGGCAAACGCAGTAACGGTCAGTTAACATTCTCTCTCGTTTTGCTGGCATTGCTATTCAATGATACCAATTCACACAAAACAACTACAATTCAAGCGATGCACCGCGTGCCGAAGCTACTCGTACGAGCAAACAACAAGAAATAAATGCCATTCCCAATAAGCGCTGGAACTTTTAACTCCCAACGTTTCATAACGGAGGGGAATCTGTTGTACGAGATCCCGCTGCAAGCAAAGGAACATCGTTTGAAAGAAAGAAAATACGTTATTTGTGCACAAAATGCAGTCAAAAGTAATAGAAATGCAAGGTGAAATGAAAAACACAAGCCAACGACTAAAACTGAAATACCTAATTACAATTACAATCAAAAGTGCCAAGTAGGCCTTCGCTCAGCATTGTGTCGCAGCGATAAGCTACGACGCCGGTTTTCTTCGAATATGTTAAAAAATAAATGTGGATGGATGAGCGTAAAGCTAAGCTAAGATATATTGTCATCATCATCATCAAAAGCCTTTAGAAGTCCACTGCTGGACAAAGGCCTCCCCCATAGAACGCCACAGCGAGCGGCTTTGGGCTAATTGCATCCGGCGGCTTCCTGCAACTTGCACCAAGTCATTGATCCACCGGGTGGATGACCTATCTACGCTGCGTCTTCCAATTCGTGATCGCCATTTGAGGACCCTTACTCCCCAGCGGTTATCAATCCTGCGGGCAATGTAACCCGCCCATTACCACTTTTGCTTAGTAATTATCCAAAGAACTATGTCGGTCACTTTTGTTCTTTTGCGGATATCCAGGTTTCGGATCTTAACACGCAAAGAGACACCAAGCATGGCTATTTCCATAGCGCGCTGTGAAACCCTGAGTTTATTTAAGAGGCCAACTGTCAGGGACCATGTCTCAGTACCGTAAGTAATCACTGGCAACAAGCACTGCTCGAAGACTTAAGTCTAGTTAGATAGTCTTTGGTTAGATATATTATAGTACGATGTATGCTAAATGCCTTGGCAACTCTGTTTTATTTTGCACTGGACCCAGTATCTGCAGATGAAAAATAACATTAAAAAAATTAAGAAATGAAAGCAACACGAAAGAATGAATAAAGACTTCAATATAGGGTGAACCAAATGGTATTCACTCATGTTTGTGTGAAATGACGCAAAGATCGCGTGCGGAACATCTACATCCGCGGTAGCCCTGGTGTCGTGACATCGCAGAAAAGCTGCAGGAGTGCCGCCTTCGTTGGGATGGTCATGTCTCACGGAGATCGGCAAACTACGTGGGCAACAAGTGTCTGGTCATGCCGCCTCTGCCGATTACCGGCAGGAGAGGTCGACCCAAGAAGCTGTCGACGTCGTCAAGGGTGACATGCGTGCCGACAGACTCACCACTGAGGATGCACAAGATGCGCGAAGTGGGTCAAGAAAATAAGAAAGGCGGACCCTGGGACCCTACACACCAGTGTGGGTTCACAAACGAGATAGACCGCACGATTGATGATGATGATAAACGTTGTTAACGTCCTTTGACGGTCTGCGTTTGACACTTTCACTTTCAGTGGGATTTTGTTGCACAAACTGGTACATACGCTCCATTGGCCGGAAAATTACAAAGTTTGAACTTTTAACTCACATACTGGAAGTTGGTGACGTTTTTATAGTTCTTGACTTGTTTTAGGTAGTTTACTTCGTTAATTTATAGTTCAAGATTTTCACACTGGTACGGGACAGTGGGGTGAAAACTCTTAAACAAATATGTGTTAAGGTTAATTTTGTTTTTACGTAGTTTTGTTTTTAGTCTAGTCTCAATCCCTTTGATCTCCTCTCTTGCTTTTTTTAAACAATCCTGTACAATAAATCACATTTTTAATACTCATAATGAACGAGCATACCTACATGCAAAGAATAAATGGCAGTGCATTAATCGAAAAGGTGTGTCAGGGTCGTACCCCGTTGGGAAAGAAAGATGTGATGGTAGAGTATGAATGTTCTGTGTAAAATTGCTCTTGCTCCTCGTTAATAACGACCAGCTAACATGCCAAAAGTTGGAGAGCTTCACCAAGTTTTTGGCAGCGCTGTTAGGTGAGAAGATTTCGCAAAAAATACTTCAACTTATAACGTCGTAATGGCACTTCGTCGGAATTTGTACGGTCAGGAAAATAAGTAGCTGAATACCTGTGTCATAGTGTATGACATGCCACTGACAACAAACTTAAAGTGATAAGGTAGTATAATAGTGGTCAGCGAGTTTTGTTTAAAAACGATAAACAAAGTCAAAAAATTTGTAATAAAATTGGCAAATAAATAACCAAGAGCAACTTCATTAAAGTTGTGAAATATTTCAAATACCTTCATATTTTGTCAACTAAATATTGAACAATCACAAATTTCCAATTTAAACGATAGGAATTCTTAATAACTATAAAATATTAAAGCAGGTTCATCAGTCTAGAGATAGAAACTAGAATAAATTGACTTGATCTTAGGAGCGAAGCGGGGCTCGAACCTTGAGTCTTTCACAATCCGAGTGGCTGCTCTTCCAACTGAGATATCGAGGCCTTATTTAACTTCTAGCAAAGGAGAATGCCCATGGGTAGGCCATTAATATCCGTTGAAAATAAAATTAATTATTTTCAAAAATCGAACCAGTAACGCGAGCTGTCAAAAGTTAAATAAATTGTTGGACGGGGTACAAAAATGCAAGTCACTTGACTGACTGCCCACCTGTCACGTGGTTCGCATGAAAGCAATTGGGTATGGGAACAAAAATCAAACATGTCCTAAATCGAAAACCATTTCGAGGTATTTGTATTTTATACCTTATTTAAATATTTAACATTTTTAAAAGCTAAGGATCGAGAACATTTTTAATTGAATACGTTGGCAAACTGGGGTCGAATGAATGACCCCCGTTTGCCAACGTCCGCAAAGAGTATATTATGGTTCATAATGGACTCTTGACGGTAATCAAATTAACATCTCACAATTGAAACCTATTGGGTCGTATAAACGTCCTTTAACGTGATTGGTTTGTAATCTATCCATCAACCAATCAAATGACGCGATCTGTATCATACGTAAGACTTTTAGCTAGGTGATTCTATGTCATGGTATTAATGGGGTTTCCAGATAGCAGATTTAAAATTCCCCCAGGTGAAATATATTTTTCCACAAAGTTATTTTTAATAATAATAATTATATACTTAATAATTAATTAATACTATATACTTAAAATAGTAGAAGGTATTTAAAAAAAAAAAAATTTTTTTTTTACAAAAATTGTTCCCATACCCAATTGAGTTCAAACGCAAATCATATCATTAATCTACAATTTGCTTGAAAAGGTTTTTACCCACACCAGTAAGTCATGTTTGATGTAATATTTTTTACCACTCCTGAAGTAGCGATGACGTGGCGTCCACTGGTCTAAAACACATCATCATGATCTTGAAAACTGCTAAAAATTTGACTTGAGTTGAATGTTGTTTTATTTGATTTTTGAGTGATCATTCAATCAATTGATCAATCTATGATTTATAATTAGGCATCCGACGAATAAAGAAAGATCATTTGTGAAAGATTTAATGTTATTCTTATTTTCACGTGAAAACGTAGTCTGTGCAGAGTTTTCTGCTTGCTTACAAAATGCCTTTCAAGCTTGGCCTGCACCAGCTCCTATTTTGGACTATAATAGAATATTATCCTATTCTAGAGCTTGGTATCTGAGTTGGGGCCGCCACAACTACAACGATATCCAATATATGGATATTGGATATCGTTGTAGTTGTGGCCCAGCACCAGCCCAATTTTTAGATAGTAATATATTTTGATGAGTATGTTTATGAAAATGAAGAATAAAAAGAAATAAATCTAGCCAAAGTGGCCTTTATCAACCGACTTCAAAAAAAGGAGGAGGTTCTCAATTCGACTGTATGTTTATTTTTTATGTTTGTTACCTCATAACTTTCGACTGAGTGAACCGATTTTGATCGTTTTTTTTTATTTGAAAGCTGGTGCTTCCCGAATGGTCCCATTTTAATTTGGTCTAGTTCTGACATTGGCATCCATGAGAAAACCATATAAGTCTTAAATCTAGATAGACAAAATGCGCGACAAATGGACGAATAACTTAATATTACGCCAACCGATTTTGATAACTCTTTATTTATATGAAAGCGAATGGTGCCCGTGTAGTCCCATTTTAATTCGGTCCAGTTCTGACAGTGGCATCCATGGGAAATCCATATAAGTCTTAAATCTAGATAGACAAAATGCGCGACAAATGGACGGGTAACTCAATATTACGCCAACCGATTTTGATAATTCTTTTTTTATTTGAAAGCTGATGCTGCCCGTGTGGTCCCATTTTAATTTGGTCAAGTTCTGACAGTGGCGTCCATGGGAAATCCATATAAGTCTTAAATCTAGAAAAACCATATGCGCGACAAATGGACGAATAACTCATTATCACGCCAACCGATTTGAATGCTTCTTTTTTTATTGGAAAGGATATACTTCAAGGGTAGTTTGATGAGTGTTAGGTTCTGATTATGGGATCCATGACAAAGTAACGGAACTCTTCAATTCTTAGGAGCAATTGGACGATACTTATTCGATGTCTAAAAATAAATAAGAACTATTCACTGAAAATCAAGAAATAAACAAAAATTTTAACAAAAAAAAAACCAACTTCAAAAAAACTATTCCAAAACAAAGCACTAAAAAGTAAAGAAATAATTGCGTATTCTTATAAAACTTATACGATAATATAATGTAGGTACAGTTATTGTTATTGTTGGAGTCGGTGTCAGCCAATGTAGGTTTGTAACTACCTACATACATACGTAAACGTGCTATGTAAGAAATAGGTATATTGCTAGGTATATTGTAGTGTTTCCTTGGCTGACACCGACTCCAACAATAACAATAACTGTACCTACATTATATTATCGTATAAGTTTTAGAAGAATACACAATTATTTCTTTGCTTTTTAGTGCTTTGTTTTGGAATAGTTTTTTTTGAAGTTGGTTTTTTTTTGTTAATTTTTTTTTAGTACAATTCAATTTCCTTTCCCGTCCCCAGTACCCTTTTACCACTCCAAACTACTCATGTACAAAGAAGGCCAGTTTAAGATAAAATAAGATACTATCACAAAGAAAGTTGATGTTCAATTTAGGCGGTCTTATTGCTAAAAGCAATCTCTTCCAGACGCGACCTACTACAGGTAGAGGAAAGATTACAGAAAGGGTAAGCAAGTGTAGAGATTAACACGTTCCCTGTCCACGACTCCGTTTGTAGTAAAATAGTGCCTAGATTGACTTCAGTCAGAATGTCACGCTCCCATTATGAAGTCACAAATGTTATAACCTAAAATACAAGTGGACTTGACAGGAAGAAAAAGACCCTTGTACGGGTAACAGTGGACATGTTGAAAAGTTGACATTGAAACTATTCCAAGTCGTTATTTTTGATAAATATTTGATAAAATTAAATAGCCGCAAACTGCGGAGAGTGGCAAAAATAATAATGACTGTAATAAATATAACTATAATTGATAAGAAAAATAAACTATATTGATAAATTGAGAAACAAATTTGATAGCGATACAAACTTCCATAGTCACTTGGGCATTCTCCTTTAGCAAAATATTCTGATTGTTTGACTGATTTTCAATGAAAATTAAGTCAATTTAAAAATCTAATTTCTAATAACTTAAGTACTTAATCACTTATTGTGTGTGCTATATCGTTTTTGTTAGTCTTTTGATAATCTGCCGGTATACATTTATATAGGGGATATAGATCCCCGTAATTCATTATCTGTTTTTTATATTAATTTTCCCTGGTAACATTTTATCTCCTAACCAAATACTTTTTCCTTTTAGTCATTATCAGGATCATACAAGCTCTGTTGGCCTTAATCTTCAGAGTCTATCTCCAGTGAGATTAACAGAAGAAATTCGAAAATATTATATCTCTATTCGAGTAGTAATTTGAATTTCAAATAAGCCCCAAGGGTACGCTACGTCTGTTAAATCGTATTATCGCTTCAAAATATCTTGGGGGTGAGCCATTTAAATAAGAATGAAGTTGAAATATCTGAATGTTTTATTACTATGGTAATGTTTGATTTGTATTACTTTTTACTGGAATTCGTTTCTGATTTGGCATGTTCACATCTTTCCATGGTTTGTCCGCAAAAAAGGTGGCGCCATGTGTTTTTTTAAATCTTTTGTGAATTTTAATTTATTAAATGTTTTTGTACTAAATTGACCATTTTTCTCATGTAAAAAGAAAAAAGTAAAGTTCATGACGTACTAGCCTGTTGCCCGTGACTTCGTCCGCGTGGTTATGAAAATGCAATTCTCTTTGCGTAAACAGAAACATACAAAGTAAATTTCATGGAGTTGGGGTAGAACGAGCTTTCGTTCGCTTGGTGTAACGCACCGTTACATATCTATTGGACCGTGGCAAATCATAGTACGATTGGTGTCAGAATAGGTCATATGCATACTCATACTATGGATATTTCTAAATACACACATCAAAAGTGTCTAGGGATCAACATATATTTTTGCAATAACTTTTCTCCTGATTGATATTAATTAAAATTTTCTTTAAGGATTCATCAAATAAAGTGTTTTCGTTTGTCTACAGTAACGATAAACCAAGTCACCTTTTAATAAAGAAATTTGCCATTTTCCTAATAAAGGGATTTTTGACATTTGAACCACTAACATTAAAGTTCGAAAAAAAGACTGAAATAACAGTTTTCTTTAAAATTTTATTGGGTAACTTAAACAATTAATAATCCGTGTTTCTACCGCGAACACTAACAACACAAGAACATCGGTTTGGCATACTCAAAATGAGTTCATCCAAATCACGCTGTGGAATGGCCGCCCATGTTCGTTGCAACAACAAAAAAAGGTCTTCTTGCGACTGGATACCCTCCATATTCGGCAGAGCTCTTCTCTGTAGCATATCACATGCATGCTCAATCGGGTTCAAGTCTGGCGACTGAGCAGGCCAGGGCAGGACATTGATGTTAGCTGCGGCGAGAGTCTGTCTTACAACTCTTGCGGTGTGCGGTCGTGCATTATCATGCATTAACTGAAATAAGGGACCGATTTGCACTTGTAGAGGAACGATGACGTCTGATACAACGTCTCAGCATAAATTTAAGCGTTGAGATTGCCTCTGATCCAAATCAACTCAGTTCTTCCGCCGATCCAAATACCCGCCCATACCATGATGGTTCTCCAGTGTCGTATACGTCTTGTATCCGGTCTCATACCAAAACGAGACTCATCAGAAAAGCACACGAAACGCCATTGTTCTTCTGCCCAATTTCTGTGTTCAAGAGCCCATTGATATCGAATCCTACGATTGTGCATTGCTATAGGTGGTACCCTTAGCGGTCTTCGGGAATGAAGGTTCACTTCATGCGAGCGGTTACTGACTGTTTGGTCGCTAATTAAGTTCCCTGAAGAGTGATGAAGCCTCACGGCTAACATCATGGCGGTTATTGTTGGAGCTCTTCGAGTTGTGATTTGAATGTATCGGTCTTGTCTCCGTGTGGTGCAGCGATACCGTCCTCCATGGCGCTCAGCCACGGTACCAGTGCTTCGGTAACGTGTCCAAAGTCGACTGATAACACTCTGACTTGTATTCAGAGCTAAAGCCACAGTACGTTGCCGGGAACCAGCTTCTATCATTCCCACGGCTCTGAGCATTTCTTCCCTGCTTAAATGACGTCGCCGCTCCATAATAACGTTGGTTTTAATCAGTAGTAGGGAAACAGTAGCACTAATAATGTCTTCAATGCGTTGTATGTTTTTATAGGGAAAATATTGACAGCTGATTTTCATCTTTTACTCGAATTTGATTGACAGTTCCTGTTTCAAATTATGAAATGCACCAAAAAGGATCCATATAAATTTATAAAATCATAAATTTATTACAAAGCCACATCTCAATCTCAAGAAATCCGCATAAAAATGCTTGATCCCTAGACACTTTTGATGTGTGTATATACTTAAGTAAAGTAAAAAATCATTTATTCACCTAAGTTTTTACAAAGAAGCACTTATGAAATGTCAAAATTCACAAAAAATATATATGAACAATAATAGACGTAAATAAAATAGTACAATAATAGTACATATCGTAAATATACATAATGCGAATCTACCACCGGTTCGGACGCTTCTTCCTAACGAGAAGACTCCGGCAAGAAACTCGATAGTTACTCTTTTGAACTTTGTTTTGTTTTACAACAAATAAATTCAGAGTACAGTCAAAAGAACAATAAAAATACATTATTTGAGCAGAGGAGCAGATTAGTCCTACTATAACCACAAATTCTTGTAGTTCAAGTAATCCTCCACATTATAATAACCTTATTTTATCAAACTTTGCTTTAATTGCAGACTTGAACTTGTGAAAAAGTAGATCAACAAGACTTTGAGGTATTTTGTAAAAGTATTTTACAGATTGACCCACATAGGAATTTCCTACCTTATGTAGCCTAAGATTTGGAGTAATAAGTTTGTTTTTATTTCTAGTAATGTGTTTATGAGTATCACTGTTTTTTTTTAACATATGCAAGTTTTTGCGCCCATACATTATGCTATCGAAAATATACTGAGCGTTCACAGTTAAAATATCAATCTTCTTAAATACTTCTCTGAGCGAGTCGCGTGGCATAAGGTTGTATATAGAACGAATGGCTCTTTTTTGGAGTACAAAAATGGTGTTAAGGTCTGCAGCTCAGCCCCACAACCGTAGACCATACGACATAACGCTATGAAAGTTACTGAAATACACTACTCTTGCTGTATCAATTTCAGTCAGGAGTCTAATTTTTCTGACAGCACAAGCGGCCGAACTAAGTCTCCCTGCCAGAACTACTATTAGTATTTATATATTTTTTTTGTTGTTTTTCTCATAGTTTTTTTTTCACTCCACACAAAGCTCATGCTTTAAAAAGTTCCTCTACCCAAAGGTTGCCTAAATTGTTGCTTGTTTAATGTAATACAACTGTTTTTATTCCTATTTTGTGCAATAGAGTATATCTATCTATCTATCTATCTAACTACTCCCAGTGAACGCACTGTGACAAAGTTGTCATGAACTGGTTTAAGTTTATAAGAATAAGGTGGTTAGAAAATACTCATTTTCTTTCTAAAACATGTTTTAGGCCCGAATATTTTCTCCTTAATACCAAAACGTTGGTCACATTATTGTTTTTAAAACTTTCTGTGATATAAAACCCTGCTGTGCCGTGTTTTGTAATCAACAAAATCAAAGTCATAAAAAAATCAGATGCCGATCTCTAGATAATGATCACTAAAGCATTACAAGTAACAGATTATTTTGTAATGTTCTTATTGTAGTTTCTGTTGCTCTGTATGTAATCTTTCCCAGTATTTTTTCTTGGCTTAGAATTGATGACTCATAAATATTTAGCATTCGAGGACTTACGAGGATCTTAGAATAGAATAGAAATAATTTATTTGCTCAAAACTGTATACATATATAGCGATAATCTGCAATATTTCTTGGAATCAACAGTCTTCTGCCTTTAAACAGTAGGCATGCAAATATTAATTAATAATTTAATCATAAATTCATGAAAGGATAATTTAAAAAAAACTGATTTAAACATTATTTAAGGCAGTATTTACACCATTCATTATTGAGAAAGAAAAAATGTGAAGTCCATATTTGAAGCATTAATTAAGTTATAGAAATTATTTATATATCGTTATATGTCAGTTCGATTAATATTTAAAATTACAAATTATAAAATGTCTGTGAATTAAAAAAAAAGTGTCATTATTTTAGTGTTTAAATAGTAGTCAGCAATGAAAGGAAGTTATTACTACTATTTCTTAATAAGTAAATTTATGCTCCATATATTCATTGATTGAATAGAAACATTTCTCCATAAGCCACTTAAACAAAAACCTTTGAAATATGTTTTTACCTAAAGGCAAATCCATGAGACTGGGTGGTAATTTATTAAATATTTTTATGGCCATGTAAAATACGTTTTTTTGAAATAAAGTAAGATTAGATTTTATATATTTTTATATATAATAAATAATATAATTTTATATATCTTAGGGTATCGCAAGTAAAATATAATAGCTGTTTTGGAGTAAACTATCCAATCCTGATACCATACTTTACATCCCATAATTTTTTTTTCTCTCAAATAAAGACTGAAAATTATGATGAAAAACCATTCAAATATTATGTACTAGCGAACTAGAAGAGACGTCGGGACTTGGCTGTTCACTACACGAGTCCACAGGCTCAACCTTTCTGAGTCTGCGACAAGCGCTTGCCGTAACGTGACGTCTTTGGGTGTTCAATTCAAAGCCCAAAAACATGCCATGTGCACTGAGGTATCGTGTGACTTTTCACACGAAAGTTTATTTATTTATTTATTTATTTAATCTTTATTGCACAAAGAAAAGTACAATTGGCGGACTTAATGCCTAAAGGCATTCTCTACCAGTCAACCACTAGGTGAAGCAGAAATCTTTACGGCGGGGTTTTGTAAAACTAAGTTTTAGTAAGATAAAAGTAAACAATTTACTCATATAATATATATACCTACTTATCTAAATTACAATATATATATATATATATATGTGTGTACCTACTTACATATAAAAATAGCAAATATATACATATAAATTCATAAATACAATGATATATAAATACATATTATGTACTCAAATGGAAGACGAAACATTAACTCGGAATGATATGATCGACGATCTGACTAATCTGACCAATGATTAAATAGCACTAATTGAAACTGGTTAGGGTGTCTGTAAAAAAAGCTTGTGGATAGATTTTTTGAAGGAGAACCTATTGGGGGACATTTTGATTCTGTTCGGAAGCGAGTTCCATAACCTTATAGCAGCTAAGGTAAAGGAGTTAGACACATGCGTGGATAGATGAGGGGGAGTGGAAAGTTTTAAAAGAGTATTTGAGCGTTGGTTACGTGAGCTGCACTCACCCCTATATTTAAAATTACGCTTGAGATATTCAGGAGCATTGGGATTTTTAAGTACGTTGAACAGTAAACATAGCGTTCGAGAAGAAAGTTCACTGTATTACTAGTAAAACACACGTAATATTCTTCAATTTTACTCGTGGCGGCACGTCACCGCGCTGGTGGCCATGTTACGGTAAATTTCATAGAGTAACTTTGAAAAGTTCTAAGCAGATGTGACACCATCGATGTTGTAGGTAACAAAGAGAGTTCACTAATATACGAGGGGCATGCCAAAATAAGTTAGATACTCTTTACTCATTTGATTGACACTGGCAAGTTATACACCATCTTCTGGTTGTTTATTTTAGTCCGACCGACTTGGTGTAATGGTTAAGAAGTTGGCTACTACACCAGAGGTCGCGGGTTCGATCCCCGCACAGTACAAACATTTGTGTGCATGAACATGTCTGTTTGTACTGGTCTGGGTGTCTCCTATGTATAATAAGTATGTATTTACAAAAGAAAATGTATTTATGTATGTTTATCCGTTGTCTAGTATCCCATAACACAAGCTTTAATTAGCTTACTTTGGGGCTAGATGGCGCTGTGTGGAATAATGCCCAGGGATATTTATTGATATATTTGAAAATTGAACACACGTTTTATTTTTTATTTTTATTTGAATGAGCATAATTTTTCCGAGAATCTGGCGGGAATTCGCTTGCAGCAATGGAGCTCAGGCAACGTGATTTTCGTGCTATGATTTATTTTGACTATAAAAATGGTTTAAAGCCTATATAATGTTTTGAACTTTTGGCTACTACTTTTGGTGAGACTGCTTGTTCACGACCAACAGTATTTAATTGGTTTGCTCAATTTAACAGAGGACGGAGATGTCTCGAAGATAAAGCGAAGACAGGTCGGCCGCCAACCGCGGTCACTCAAGAAAACGTTCGTGCATTCGTAAAACTTATTCGCGAAAACCGACGAATTACGCATGGAGAGCTGGAGCGAGAACTGGGAATTGGATCAGCAGCAATTAAAACCATAATTTACGACCACCTCTCTCTCCGTAAACGTTGTTTGAGATGTGTGGGTGCTGCACAAACTAATCGATAAGCAGAAAGAAAGAATCGGGTAGATTGGTGCCTATTCATGATAGATAAATTCGACGGTTGCGAGAAAAAAAACGTCTATGATATACTGACTGGTGACGAAACATGATACCGAATCAAAGCGACAGTCGACTGTGGTGTTTTAAAGATGAACCAACTCCAACGAAATGTCGCCGTGCACGAAGCACACAGAAACAAATGGTTGCCTCGTTTTTCTGCAAAACGTGTCGTATTGCTACTGTAGTGCTAGAGGATCAAAGAACGGTGAACTTTGAATGGTATGTGACAGTTTGTGCTCCAACAGTAATATCAGCTTGGTGTGACAAGCAACCGAAGTCATGAATCCGGCACCTTCTCTGGCACCACAGCAATGCGACGCCGCACACGTCTGCCAGAACACTTGACTTTATCAACTCAAAAAATGTGTCAATCCTTCCTCACCCACCATATTCCCCTGACCAAGCGCCTTGTGATTTTTAGCTGTTTCCAAAAATTTAAGAAAAACTAAAGGGGAAGGGTTTGAAAGCAGAGAAGATGCACTGGCTGCCTATAATTTCAGGATTTCTGAGGTGTCTAAAGAAGAGTGGTCACAGGTATTTTCCAATTGGTTCAAACGTATGGAAAAGTGTATACGTGCTCAATACTTCGAAAAGATCGATACTTGTAATAAAGAATAAATATAGTAATTTATTTTGGCATGCCTATAGGCAAATCATATTAGGGGCAAAATAAAAATCGCTAACCAGCGGCAACACTTGCAAAACGAACATTTATGGTTACAAGTTTTCATTTGTTTCAATAAGTACTTTTCAGGATATAAATTCATTGTTTCCCGTCGTTTTGGGAAAAAATGCTTGCTGAAATAGTTTGATAAGTGAGATAGAGCGACGTGGCCTACGGTATAAGCACTCAAAGTCGGAACCCATGTGGTCCTGACTTCAGATCTTGCCAGAACCATCCTTGTGTTCATTGTTAGCGACTAACTCTCCGGTGATGGAAAACTCCGAAAAAATACGAAAGCAACCCTGACTACCTACAACTTACGTTGGGTTTTAAACAAAAAAAAGACTTGCTGAAAAGAGGGCTTCTGAGTGTTTCGTTGATTTCACCATAACGGCAACAGTCAATTTGCCCCTAACAACCCCGTTTGGTATATACTTAGCCTTGAACGTAGTGTATTAATATGTGAATGTAAAATAACTACCTTCATCATCACCACTCCCGGCGCAGGCTCCGCTCGGCCCCGCCTTGGTCCCGTCTCGCATCTCACACTTAGTATTTATTTACACTATACACTACACATCACGTGCCCAACACTAGACTATTCATCACATGTGCCCAATACGTGCAGTGTGTGCCCTACACTGCACTACCATTTGTCCAATTTCACACTACTCATGAGTCACGTGTTCAAAACTGTACTACTTGTCATATTATTTCAGTATTTGCAAGCATAGGCTACGAAGCTGGCATCATAACTGTGTTTTCGAGTTGTTTGCGTGCTGTTTGCCTTTTCGGGGCTATTTATCTGGAACAAAAGAAAAAATGTTTTACACCTTTTTCTGGGTTATTTTTAAAGATATGAAATGAATTTCCACTCTCATTTTTACTCACTACACTTGGAGAACGTCGCGGCCGTTAGTTAAGCATTCCGGCTCGGAACCCGTGTGGTCCTAACTTAAAATCTGGCCAGAACCATCTCTGTTTTCATTGTTAAAGGAGCCTTAAAGGGGCATTGAAGTTTCAGTAGTATGGACGGTGCAAATTCGAACGTATCTCGGAAATGGACTCGGAAACTCTGGTTGCAACTTAAGGGACTTGACTCTATAAAATATCAAAATTTCAGCACATTTTCAGAATCGAGTAATGCAGGTCAACTTTTTCTAGTTCTTTTAATGGCTTCTCGTGTTCCGTTCACCATGACAGTTAATATAATCGTGATCGTATGTATGTATGATTTGCACTTACGACATTTGCGTTTTTGCGTCATCATTTACATCAAAAAAAAATCCTAAGCCAACAGTTGAACTTATAACGAAGACCATTATGTAAGCTAGCGAATAAAGAATTCTGTTAGCAAGAATAACAAGTGGAATTTAATACAAAATGCCTAAAGAGCTGGTATTTAACAATGGCTGTAACACAAGCCGTCGGCAGTCCGCTCACGGCGCGCCCCGCAGTTTGCGAGATTTATAATCAGAGGAACCGCTTAGACGAATGGAATAAGGGGAACTGTTCAATGGAAGAAACGATATTTTAGTCGCAGTTTTTCAATCATACGTTGCAAGGGAAAGCACTTTAAATAAAAGTTTGAGACATCTTACACCAAGATCAGTAAGCCAAAAGATTAGTTAAAAAAACTAAGCAAAGCCTGTACTCTTAATTTTTATTTGTTAATTAGTTTGCTTCAGTAAACCACGAGTTATAACCCAATCCTTTTTTAACTCGGTATTTCGATACGAAATTCAATCCGTCACGAGGAATTTCGTGGCATAAATGTAATGAATGACCATGACGTAGCCCAGCGGGTAAGTAAGCAATTGTGGTAATGGAACGAATTGCTGTAGGCGCATTCAGAAATAATTTCTGTTAACCTGAAGCAGAACATTTTTACATGTTTGCGAACAATACTGTGTTTGTTGTACCGGGATTATCAAGAGACTCACAAAATCAATATGGCCACTCAGTTTGAGATTTAGTAATTAGTTAAGTGATATTCGATTTTTTCATTTCATTTTAATTTAAGGTTTTCCTAGATAAACACTGACTGTTAGACTGATTTTGGTGACCTCGAAATGAAGTTTAATTTAAAATAAATTTAATTTTGGTGACCTCGAAATGAAGTTTATTTCAAAATAAATTTAATTTCCACTCAGATAGTTCGTCCGTATATTGACCACTGGAAATGACATATCGTATTTTTAAGTCTTTTGATATCACCCGGTATATTTTCATGCTAGTTTTCTGCCCACGACATCGCCAGATTGGACCACACGATTTCGGTTCTTTTTTCTCCTGTTCAATAGACCATACAGCCGGGTCATAAAAATGCTGTTAATTTTCTTATACAACCTTGTCTTTACAATAACAAACAAAGATTTTGTTATTGTAACGAAAAAAAAGAACTAACTATCCAATTTTAGTAGTGCCCCACAACAGCTGCGTTCAGAATTTATGCGCGTACCGTACGAGTATGTACATTTCTACGATTATTTTTTATTTATAGGTACCTGGTGATTATCAAAAGACGTACAAAACAATATGTCAGTTTCATTGGTCAATCAATATACGAACGAACTATCTGAGTGAAAATGAAATCTAATAAATTAAAATTCTTTTCAGGGCCACCAAAAAAACTCTAAGGTACAAATCCGTAAAAAACGTAAGTGAAAATTTGTTTTTTTCAATAGACTTTAATTTTAAATTTAAAAAAAAATACTGACTGTTCGACTGATTTGTATGGTGACTTTGAAGTAAAAGTTAGTTAAATCAATTTAATTTTCAGTTAGATAGTTTCTACATCACTTGAGTATGGCATTTAATTTTTTTAAGTCTTTTGATCATCACGACTTTATCCCAAACGGGGTAGTCAGAGGCAAGTGACTGTGTCGTTCACCAATGGTATTAGAACCCAACGTGGTAGGTGGTGAGCCTTCCGCCGTTATCCGGGTTGATATGGTTCGATATCGATGTTTTCCATCACCGGAGAGTAAGTCGGATATTTAACAATGAACACAAAGATTTTGGTCCTGGCCAGATTTGAACTCGGGACCACACGATCCACGATCTGAGTTCAGGCGCTGGACCACTAGGCCATGACGCTCTTTTGATGAATCTAATAGACTGTTAACGTCATTAACAAACAAATACGCGGGCTGCCTGATGCAGATACCATAGCTCTATTACAGGGTGATTCTACGACCAAAAGTAGTTTTAACATGAAATATATCCCTTGAATGGGCCGCTCTATCTGAATGAGTGAAGGCCGACCTCCAATTCTTTGAACAGTTTCGCGTCGGTGCGAACGAATGGTCCCAGTAACGGAAGTTTTTCTACCGTTTTTGTTAGAAATTACGGTTTTAGGGCTTGTATTTTGAAGTTGGGAACGGCTATTCAAACTTTTTCATTTATATTTTGTAAGAATAGAAAAAATCTGATTGAAACCGAGTTCAAACACTCTCGGTGACCCCACAAATATTTAGCCGTGACGGCTACTTTGAGGAAGTTCTGTTATTATTCAATTGCAAATTTATGTGAAGAACGAACTTGATTTGAGATATTGCCCGTAGTTTAAATGGATGTAGCAACATTTTCAGAAAAACATGCATTTTCTGAAAATATCAAAAATGCTTTTTTGATGTATATACCGGCAATGCATATACAAATCAGTAACATGCTTGACATAATGCAACGAACAATAGTACAGATGTTGTTTTCTGCGTTAATACTCGTATCGATTATTTCTTTGTTGTTTAATAAATAAGATTACTTGTTTTATGTTGATTTTTGAATCCACCCTGCGGTCAACACTTCAGGGTAACTTTTGAACAAATTAACAACACGAGGATGGTAATATTTCATGTAATTTCAGCCAAACCCTAAAGTTAGAGCAGCTCCGGCTAGTTTGATCCAGTTTCATCTGGTTTTATCTGGCACAAAATCTATAGTTGTTTAACTTAGTCTGAATAATAAATGAAACCAGCCCTACCATGAGTTTTCACCACGTAAGCACAACTTTAACAGTTTACAGAAAGCCCGCTCTAGCCTTTTTTTTGTATAAATTACCTAAACTTGCCTGACCGCTCTGAATTTGTAAAATGAAGTAAGCAGGAAAACAAAATACATGATGTGAAAAATTGAACGAAGTTCTACAAAAACAAAAACAAAAACCAAATCGCAACAGTGCGACTGGCCGCGACACCGATTTTGACCGTTATCACCTTACTGCGTCTGTGTGCGTGATCAAAATGGCGGTTTGTTCTAAGCGGACCATCTTTCCGGGGCGCCGCGCGCGCCGCATGTGTAATTTGTGGCTTCTATCATAAAGTACCTACATCATCTTCTATGCCATTTTTAGTGACAGGGGCGCTGTCATATTATCAATTCATGTTCACAAACGATGTTCATAAAGTTCATATGTTAGATTAATTTTGTTTCGCATCCGATTTTCTATAGTTTTCCGAGTTTTTTGTTATTCGTTTGCAAGGCACTTCACTAAGTGGGCGGTACCCGTCAATAAAGTACGATATTATCTGTGGTACACTTTACTTAAAGAGAATGCAATACTTCATAGGCATGAACTGTCAAAATTATCATCTTACATTGGACATGGTATAAAATGCCGTTTTACATGTCGATAGATGCGTCTTCCGATGTCATCCGCAGATGCGTCCGCAGACGTGTAGACGGGTAGAATTGTGCGTCTGTGGTAGGTATCTAACGTCGGCAGACGCGTCTGCCGCCAATCCGTTTGTTGTCCGTTTTTCGGTCCACATCAAAGGGTTTCCAGCGAGATGCCCGATGTCTGTCCACACGTCTGACGACGCATCAGTCAGTACGGAGTTGCGAATGCAAACAACAAACCAGACAAGATAGATCAGAAAAGTCTAAATCAAAATTATATTTAGTCCCTATTCTACCTACTTTGTTCTGTTTCTGTGTATAGCCAGCATCCACCACCTCCGTCTTTTCCATTTTTTCTAATAACTGTACCACGATGCACACACGATAGTTAAAAGTACTATACAAATAAACAGGTGCAGCAGCTACAGTCTCAACATCCAATTTTTAAAATGTTGCGACCATGTTCCGTCTGGCGAGAATTAACACAGACTGATGGGCCAACGGACGTGTGGACGGCTCATGGAGATCCATCTGCGAACGCATCTGTCGACGTTCACGGACGCATCTGTCGACGTGTGGAGGAGGCATAATAATTTACCACTGCACGACTGTCATCAGACAGTGTCTTCGTTCTGTCAGAAAAAAGTCTGTTGGGGCAGCTTGTAGTGAATAAACTCAAAAACTACTTAACCAATTTTTTAATATTGCAGTAAATCAGCGAGTAAAATAGGCTTTTTTTTTGTAACGATGCCGTTTCGTTCCAGTCTCATGGACGTTAGAACCTCCACGATCGCTCGATACTTCATAGTTTAACTTACTGGCCATCAATAGTATTCTGTACCTGTCTCCTTTCAAAATTTAATTTATCGTTCCACGTTCCCTGTTCAGTCCTCCTACATCAATAATGGCATTTTGTTCTGTATTTTTTTCATATGCACATTATTACGGGCGATTTCTTCGCCGGATATATTCGTTTCCTTGTGGTCACATTTCACATTTAAATTGTTTAATTTTGATTAACAAGGTAGAGTTTTTCTAACTAGGAATGACGAGCCACACAAACTTTTTTATTGCGTCCATATTAAAAAAATATATGTAGCCAATACCCATCCATTGTAGCGATGACTTCACTTCAATGATGGAGGCCTTTGCCCAGCAGTGGGACAGTATATCGGCTAATTAAATTCACTTTTGTGTGCGTGAATGCGGTGGAGGGGCGCGTCGATTCTGATTAGACAAGCTTTACCGAATAAAAACGGTCTTCTTGCTTATAGTATTTTTGATTTTAACATTGATCTCTTTTAATTTAATTTAATCTGTAAACTTTTTTAATCTATGTTCTGACTGCTCTTGAGCATTTTCCATTTTCCACTTGACATTACATTTCAAATGAAAATACCTTTAGAAGCCTCGAAATCCCGTCACTGGATACCAAAATCACTCTGTTATCAGATATTGGGGCCAAACGTATCGGATACCTGTGACTTGGCCTTTTAAGTCCCACTTACTGAAACGGGAAGCCGGCTACGGGGCACTTTGGCATCGGGTCCTATTTCACTAAAGGCCTTGAATGCCTTTGTTAGTTTGATAGAACCGTGAATAGGGTGTTAGTCGAATTCGAAGGCATCACCTTTAAGAGGATAAAAAAGCGCCGTTTTTTCATACAAACGTAGTCCTCTGTTTCCTCCCTGGATATTGCTGAGGATTAATTTTTTCCAAAAACATTATTGCTACTATTAGCAAGTCTCTATGTTTTCCTTTTTAATACGAATCAATGATTAAAAGAAATGGGGACCTTCAAAAATCGAAAAAAGTGGCTAGATTTTTCGCTGTGATAAGGCCTTCTTAAATGATAAGAATTTGTGGTCATCTTAGGTATAATCTGCTCCTCTGCACACTTTTTTGTTATGACTTTACTCTTGTAATTCAATTTCTGTGTATAAAAACAAGATTGAAAAGAGTAACCATCGAGTTTCTTGCTGGAGTCTTTTCGATCAGAAACAACCTTCGAACCGGTGGTAGAGTCACATTATGTTTAATTATGATAATAACAGACTATCATAGTACTATTTTATGTAAGTTTATTTTTATTCAGTATATTTTTGCTACAATTTTTTTTGTATTTGAATTGTTTTATAAGTCTATATGAATAAAAATATTTTTTACTTTACTTTACTTTACTTTAAGCACAGATTACTTAATAGTTACTAATTAACAGATAATCACATCCACAGAAATGACAATTTTCTTAATCCTAAATGCGTGCTGTCATATAAAAGATATAATACTTATTGCCGGGGCCACCTCTTTCGATAAAGATGTCAGAAGTCAGTACTTACAGTTCATCATCGCGTCATTTCAACCGCAAAATTCGCGAACATGCTCTACGCGGCTGTCGGTAACCAACTGCCAACTGAGTCATGAAATACCCGGCGGCTGTCAGGTGAGTATAACGCGCAAGTTCATGGAGTGTCAGAGGCCTGGCCTAAGGCTTATTTCCTTGTTAAGTAAGTTAGCTAATAACCAAGCTTATTAAAGCATAGCTATATTGAGACGTGTAGCGTGAGAAATCAGCGTTGAATTACGTAAATAATCGTTCCTTTCAATCTTGTGAAACAATATAAACCGAAGCGTAATATAAGAAATACACACCATTGAAAAATATAAATTTACTTCAACTTTACAAGCTACGCTTGGTGTTCAAGGGTAAAGGGTTTCGTACAGATAAATGATTATAGCATTAGTACACTGAATCCTAAGGCCAGGTACACTTTGCTCAGTAGTTAGTGCAGGTGCTTAGTGTAAGGAGAAAAGACGTGTATACAACCTCGTGTAACCTGCGTCGTGAAGTGATTAGAAGCGTGTTCTATTCAATCGCACTAATCAATCACTGTCCATATGTGTTTCTCCTAACACTAAGCACCTGCACTAACTACTAAGCAAAGTGTAAACAGGCCTTTATCTATACTTCAATACCTACTGATATTATAAGGTATCATAAGGTAGTTGCGGAATGTCTGAGTTTCTGTGAGCGGGGCGTATGAGAGTGTCTATGTTTGTGCTGTCCCAATTGTGATATTGTTAATCTGTAATTCGATTTTAATTAATTTAATGTAATTCAATTATTGTAATTGGCATCTGCCGTTTAATTTGAATTAAAATAAATAAATAAATAAATAAGAAAGAAAGAAATTCAATACAAACAAAAAAGTTTTTTGGTTTGTATTGATTAGGCTCCGAAATTACTAATCCGATCGTGAACATTATTTTAGTAACAGAAAGACCATCTATCCAGCAGTGTAATAGGCTATATTTTATTATGATTGAACAAAACATTCAGTGAAAAATAATAGTATATACGTAAATCAAGTCGGAGAAACGCTGGCGAGATGTGCTGCTTTACCGACGCCGCGACGTACAATTACTTTTGACAGAACGAAGTCTGTCGAGGCAGCTAGTTAATAAAAAGACTAATTATCAGTGTTCTGCTGGGAAAAAACCCTTAAAAACACAAAGGAAGCAGGAAAAGTAATCCTACTACAAAACTGGTGGTGTCATTAAGGTATTTTTATGCGTATTACAAAAAAGCGTATAATTGTCTGATTATTATTAAACTTTGCACAATTTCATTACTAGGCCAAAGCTTGCTCAGAACCTAAATGAAATTTTAATAACACTTAAGATAATCCTCTAATAACCCCCTTTCCTTTCGATTTTTTGTAAAAACACTCCGCTTCTGCTACCCAAACTCAACCCTTTCCGCAAGGGTTTCGCCATCCCGCCTAAGTAACTCTAAAAACAACTTTGCGTGCCTTGTTCCTATAATGGGGTCAACTGCTCCTGACACGCCTTCCAAGTTACGAGTATGACTTAGATCTAGAAACATTCCATTAAGATTTACTGGAATGGAAACTTTTACACAAACATCTAGGTTTAAACAAATAAGAAACAAGTGATTATGAAAACTGGAAAAAATGGTGCGAGGATGTGCAAGCTAAGCTACGAAACTATTAGACCGTTTCCACAATTTTTTTTATATTGCCCGTCAAGATAACCTCACTCCACCTGATATGAGGTTAACAAGCCCAGTCATTCAAACGAATCACTGGGCTGGCCATCCTCACCTTGAAGGCCTGCAGAAATGCCTTTTCACGCCCCGTTTGAAGAACCCGGGACTATAAGAGAAAGGGAACACATGTGCTGGAAGAGCGTTCCACGTTCCAACAAATGTTGAATTGTGTGTGGATGGCGCCGTAGTCATCGTCTGGTGGGAACATGCATCTTTCGCGTAAATAAATGGATTGGAATTTGATCATGTCATGTCAAATCCCAATGCATTTTTTTACGCGAACGATAACGTAAATTTGAAGTGTCAACTCGTGGTAGACGTACTGACATCTATATCGAAAGAGGTAGCCCTCGCAATATATGCCTGTCACATAACAGCACGAATTTACATACAAATTACAAATGGTCAATTTTATATGGAGTGATTTATCTGTTACGTAGTAACTATTATGTAATCTGTGACTATTATATATTATATTTATAACATTAGAAATAAGAAACAGGTGTTCTAAAATGAATGATCATTTATATTCGACGTTGCCATGACGATGACATTCCTGAGTATAACTCGGCAAAATTGAAAACCCCTTCCGCCACAACGTATGAAGAGATTAAGTAACATTTTAGATTTGGTAGAGTTATAGAGACAGTGAAAATGAGTTCGGATAACCCCTGCTTCATTTAGGTTTTTACATCGACAACATAGTTTGATGCAAGACAAAAAAAAAGCAAAAGCCTCATAAATTCTGAAGATACTTTACTTTAAATGAGAACAATTAAGTGTGACAGCTGCTATTTAAGTGGATTTTAATAAATTCGGCATAAATCTTAAAAGTTATAATGTTTATTGTACTTTTACCACAAAGTGGCCCCTAAAAGAACCTTTTTTACTCCTGTCTTATGCTTTAATGAATGAATTATATAGGGTTTCACTACTGCAAGGGTCCTGGCCCTGGGTTGTGAACATTACAAATTACGGTCCCAAGTTCATATCTACATATCAAAACTTTGAAAGTTAAACAATTCGGACGAATAGTTTTGGCCTTCTTATGTAAACACAGTGTACCATCTATAATTATGAGTTGTAATATTAAGATTTTTGTTTGTATGTTTATATTGAATAGGCTCCAAAACAGTAAGTAGTTTTGGAGCCTATTCAATTTTTTAAAATATTTTACCAATATTAAGCTACATTATCAGGGATGACATAGCTGCTTTATTTTATTATAATTAAACAAAACATTCAGTGAAAAATAACAGTACCTATAAGTAAATCAAGTCGGAGAAACGCGGGTGAGATGTGCTGCTTTACCGACGCCGCGACGTGCAATTACTTTTGACAGAACAAAGTCTGATAAGGCAGATCTCTTTCGTATAATTGACAGTTGTTTTTTTATAGCTGGTAACTTTAATCAGATGTCATTTGCTACAAACCGGTTTTTTCTGTTCTCATAAACGTTTTCGTTTTGGTTCGTTACCGAATAAAATTATATGCAAGGAACCGTTCGAAACGTTATTTTAAATAATCTTTTAGGCTGGACATTTACTGATGAAATTGCTTGCTACGGTCATTATAGGAAATTAAATTGGCTGGCTATTAGAGATTGTAATATGGCCCCAGGGCGGGAATCGAACTCACGACCTTCGTCGGACTATTTGCAGGTCCTCTACCATTGTAACAATTTACAGGCGGTTGCAAATTACTAATGTATAAATGACTAGACTAGGGATTCATTGGCATCCTTTTAAAATAAGAACCTACTCATGATGTACAGTACTTTACCCAAGTATGAGGCTATTATACTATATTTTTAACCTTATAAACATCATGTTTAAATACTGGGCAATTGTTTAAACGGCTTAAAAATATGAAATTTTGTACCTTTTTTGATAACCTCATGTATTAAATACAAAATTGCATATTTTTAAACCATATAAACATCATGTTTAATACTTGGCTATTTTTTAAAAGGATTAAAAATATGCAGTTGTGTACCTATGAAATAGCCTCATACTTAGGGAAAGTACTGGATATCATGAGTAGGTTCTTATTTCAAAAGGATGCCAGTGAATCCCCAGTCACCCTGTATAGACAATCTTACTGACAGATTAACGTTCACCCATGGACCCAATGCTTGCTACCCAAATGCAGATCTTGTTATAATTGACGAGTCTGCTATAACCAGCAAATAAAGGTTAGCCTATAATCCTTACGAATCGCTTACCAAGCGTAGTTCATGTTACGATTGGCGCAACCCAAAGTTGGATTACCGAGCCAAAAATTAATCTCCAGTGTTTCTTCGTAATCAATCTATGAAAGTAACCAATACATCAAGCAGGTTAACGTTCAATCATTCTGTTTGTTTGTTTATTATCACTGGCTCGTTGGATCGTTGGTGAATATGAGCCTGTATAGGATTATTTCAGGTTTTCCAAAATTAAACAGTGTTCAAAGAAATGTAAAGAGAGGAAAATTTAATGACAGATAAAAAAGTTAAACGAAAAAGGGCGGGAAACCACAATATTAACGTCATGGCACGAAACGAAACGTTTTTACGTTCCGTTTTCCTTGATTTGAACAGAGCGTACTAATCTGTTTTGACATCAGATTTTTTATAATGCAAGGATAATTCAATAAATGGTACCTATATCTTGACAAAGAATCTGTGGTCATAGTAAGAATAATCTGCTCCTCTGCTCAAATAATGTATTTTTATTGTTCTTTTGACTGTACTCTGAATTTATTTGTTGTAAAACAAAACAAAGTTCAAAAGAGTAACTATCGAGTTTCTTGCCGGAGTCTTCTCGATAAGAAGCAACTTCCGAACCGGTGGTAGATTCGCATTATGTTTATTAGAATAGTACTATTATTGTATTATTTTATTTACGTCTATTATCGTTTTTATATATTTTTTGTGAATTTTGACATTTCATAAGTGCTTCTTTGTAAAAGCTTAAGTGAATAAATGATTTTTTACTTTTACTTTTACTTTACATAATATAAGCTAGGTTTATTAAAAATAAAGAAACGGACAAAAACCACTCAACTTAAAAATTAAAATCTGAGACACATGAGCTTAGTTATGTTACTCATTTTATTGTAGTCATTGCAAAGAAAGAAAGAAAACAAAATTTGGTGACAAAATATATAAAATTAAAATAACATAAAACTGTGCAATTAAAATGGGGTGACACACGTTTTGGCACCAATAAGGCATTACACTCTATTTTGCTGGTTATTGTTTAGATATAGTTGTTATTTTTCCTACCATTGTTTGCTATAATTACATGATTTTATGCTCAGGATAATTACGCATAGAAGGCGAGTCGGGGCACCCGTTTTGATGCCACAACTTACCGATGTTAATTTCGTACTAACTTGATTTAAATAGATTCAAAGTACTTTCGAAGCGCCAAATTCAAGGCAAAATAAACTAAATAATAGACACAAATACTATAATAATGTTATGGATAAATACATACACAGTATACAGAAAAAATGCGACTCTACCACCGCGTCGGAGTTGTTTCTTAGAAGACCCGAAATATATACAAAAATGTAGCTAAACAACGTCGGTGGCAAGTAAGCATGCGGACTGTCTGGTAGAAAGCAGTTACCGCAGCCTATGGATGTTGTAAGAAGCTTTTTGTTACCGTCTTAACACGTTAAGCGCCAATGCACCGCTGAGGCAAATATTGTGGGAATCGCTTTTTTTTGTTCCATAAATGGTATTTCCTGGTCCTAAAATATTATGTGAACTTGAATTTTTTTTTTCCTGTACTCATAACCTGTTTTTTTTGAGAGTATCATACAATATACACTGACCCCCGAGACTGTCAGAAAAAACAGTCTCAGGGGCCAAGTGTATATCATATGATACACACTACTTCCTCTACATTTATGGGGTCCCTTCTCCCTTTTCTTTAAATTTTTTATCACTTTGTTTCAGATTTTCAACCAAGAAGAACTCCTGAACGAAGAGGAAGGTAAACATGTGGCAAAACTTGGTTTTGCTACATGTTTTTCTTTTGGTATTGTTTCAGATCTAGTGTAGTGTTGTGATTTTTGTGACTGTGTGAAAGATTTTTCAAGCAATGATGGACTTTTCAAGTGACGATTCCGTGGATGACCCAGATTACGAGCCTTTAGTAGACCATGGTCACTATTATTTCGATATTTCCAGTGAAGATAGTTCGGATGATATTCCTCTAGCTCAGTTGAGAAACAGTTTGCCACAACGTTCGGATTCACCTATTTTACCGAGTACTTCAGATTCCACCGCAAACTATACAGAATACCAGATTGTGAAAACATCGAATGGATATTGCCCCAGGGAAGACCTCTCGAATATGACGAGTTTGAGGGTGATGGGCTGGTGGTGCACCCCTTGACTTTTAAGAGATGCTTCTTACACGAGATATCATCGAAGTTATGGTGCATGAGACTAATCTTCATGCCACACAGGAACTAACTAAAAAAGATCTTGATGTAAAGGAAAAATCGAGGCTACATTCTTGGAAAATTATTAAATAATGATAAATTATTAAAAAATGTAATGTTCTCCCACTCCCATGTATGTACATTAGAGATGTGTGTGTCTTTACAAAATTCCACCCAGAATATTTTCTTAAACGTAGTGATATTATTAAACGACAGAAAAGAGAGAAATTTATCAACATGTTATACCAACCTGCGTGTCACAAATACATATATGAAAAAAATATATACAATATGTGCATTTCTATATACAACAGCTTGCCGAACGAATTGAAAATATTAAAACCTAATGTATTTAAGAAAAAATTAACGATATGGCTATTAGAAAAATGTTTTTATAGTGTTAAGGAATATATAGAGTTTTGTTCAAAATTATGTAAAAACCAGCTAGTTTATTAAACATTTACACGTCTGCATGCAGACCGAATACAATGGACAATTTATGCTATATTTTAAGACCTTTTTGACATGTATTCTCGTAAATAAATATTTTGACTTTGACTTTGACTTTGAAACCAGTAGATGTTCCTGAAATGTACAGATTTCTCGCTCTATTGGGGTGGATGGGCCTCAATACTCAATACTCAATTCTTTATTGCCTGGCCTATTCTATTTATGGCCTGGTACAATTACCTTGCATCCGAGATTACTGGCGGAAACACAGGTTATATTGCCTGCCCTTGGCCCACCAAATCATGCCTCGTATAAGGTTCGAGTTACTCCTGAAGTTCGTACACTTTTCAGACAATGAACAATCAACAGATGATCGTTTGGTCAAAATAAAAACTGTTTTGGTTATGCTTATCAAAAACTATCAATCGGCCTACACACCAAATGAAAAAAATCTGCATAGATGAGAGTCTGATACCCTGGCTAGGAAGACTGATTTTCAGACAGTATATCCCAAATAAGAAACACAAATACGGGATCAAATTATTCAAGCTGTGTACTGACAAAGGCTATACGTGGAATATTATAGTGTACTGTGGAAAGTCAAAGACAAAAGAAAAAGTCATGACATTATGACATGTTATCTGTTGGTAATATTCATTGCTATGCGGATGATAGCACGGTCCACGTTATTTCGAGCGCCCCGGGGCAAAGCAAACTGACATCGAAAAGAAGAGGCGAAGTCTTGTTGTTGAGCTGGACGGAGTGTTGGACCGCATTTCAGATTGGGGTGCATGCAATCTTGTCGAGCTCAATGCCAAGAAAACGCAGGTGTGTGCATTCACAGCAAAGGCGTCGCCGTTCCTTTCCCATTCCACTCTTCAGAGCACCCCGCTACCGAATAAGGATAGCCCAAACATCCTCGGCATGGATGTTCGTAGCAACCTAAACCAGCGGGACTACATTGAAGATGACAATAAATAAAAAATGAAGGTGGATTATTAGGGTTTTATTATAAGAATAGATAAATGAATAAAAAGGCTTATGATTATCGAAATAAAAAGTCTGATTGATAAGAAGTATTTGATTGAAAGTACAAATACATAAGTAATTTTTCCAAATAAATACTAAGTAAGACATTTTGTGATATATAAATTTATTAAAATAAAAATACATGAGCAAAAACTGTTGTTAAAATACCAAAAAATAGATAAATAAATGATTATATGAAACTCTAACTTTCGAGTCCTATTCCATTTGAAAAAAAATCCATTTCTTTTACATTATAGCTAAAATCTATACCCCAGATACACTTAACGTTTTGTGAGTTCCAGGGCTACAAAGCCGCCATACAAAATGTTCGGTGCGATGTATATTCACTGATACATCGGCCTCTGAAGTTTATCACTCCAGGCGTCTAACCAGTCCTACACTGGGCTGTGAGAGTTGCACTAGGGTGTATAATGACATTCCCTGCGGTTAGGGGAAGAGAATACTACCGAGGTATCCCTGCCTGTCGTAAGAGGCGACTAAAAGGGCCCTTGGGGTCGCGAAGCGCACGCGGGGGGGCCTGCGTGTGTTTCGGTTTGCGATCCCGAGGATGACGGTAACGCGTGTCTTCGGACACAGTGGTCTGTGTTATCGTGCACTGGAGTTGAGCTTGCTCCTCCCGAGGCTGGCTGCCAGGCGGTCTTGCGCGCCGAAGGGTCCTGCGAGGAGTCTCTCCCTCGTTGGGGATCCCGGGTCCTTTCCATTCTGCGCCGAAGATGACCACCGTCAGGTTTTAGTGGGTAGGGGCCTCTGTTTTCCCAGGAGTTCCGAGTCCCACATATCCCAGGTGTCCCGAACCCAGGGCCTTGGGAATCCCAAAATGCATTGCTTGACGCAAAAAAAAAAGGGTGTATGACATATACACGTGGCGCTTAGCGTGAGAACTCCATGTTGTTGATAAAACCTCATTCCACAATATATGCGTCCTTAAGAGGACACAGCACGTTCTAGAGAATTGAAAAATAGGTATTTGTAAAATCTATTGCTGTCTTTTGCAAACCTCGAGCGCCCCGCAGAGTACGATAGAGACAGATGCAAATCGGACCGCAATTACCTATCAAAAGTACACAAAATCGACGTTTCGTAGTCCCCTAATTCCTTTTCGAAAAGTTGACCGATTTAGTTACTTTTTTTATTAAAATTTAAAAAAGGACTGTGGCCGTGTTCCTATGTTTTATTTTTTTGAAATAAACTAATCAAATTAGTTTTCTGGATGTTTGAATACAGCTGAAAATCTGGTTCTTTTTTTTAGATTTTTGAAGGTCCATATCTCTTTAGGTAATTAATTTAATAAAAAAAAGAAAACATACGGACATGCTAATAATGGCCATAGATTTTTAGAAAAAAAATCAATTCCTCTACTTATAGTAATATACAGGGAGGAAACAGGGGCCTACGTTTGTATGGAAAAACGGCGCGTATCCTCTTAACAAAGAGCATCCCGAAACTTTTCTTTGACCTGCTTTGCAAATCATATCTTTGCGCCTTTAGAATACCGTAGCCGACAAACTATTTCATCGCCAGGTATTAAGTAAAGATACCGTGTTACGTGATTCACTTTGTTAGGTAATCGCGGTCGCAGCCCTGGAGCTATAAGAGCTAGGGTTGTTAAAATGAGTCTCGAGTACCGGGTTATCTTGTAGCGTGTGTACACGTCACCTGTATGTGTGCGTATGCATTGTAGTATATAAGATCGTGTAATGATATATTTGACACAATAAAGTCGCATCTGTTGACATCTTTGTTTTTCATTGCTCTACTCTCGGTCCCTACATTGCATGGCGACCTTGCCAGTGCTGCCTTGCAGCGCTGTGCGTGCAAATAAAAAGTGTATGCGTTTTGAAAATAAAAAAGTGATATTGAACACAAAAAAAAACAGTGAATAAATGCATTGACGATGCAATGGACAAAAAGTGGAGTGTCCGCCGTTGCGAAGAGATTAAATTATAAAGCTGCTGGCAGCCGGGCGTTGATGGTGCAAGATGGAAGAATATGCTGGGTGCCGGGAGGTGCGGGTGTCTGAGGTCGATGTTGTTTTGTTGCTGGGCGCCGGGCGATGATGGTGTCTGAAGAGGATTCTCGGTGCCGTGCCGGGAGAAACAGGAAAGAAAGTTTAGGACACTGATTGAAGTCTTAATGGAAGGTCATTTTTATATTAACTACTAAGAACATTAAATATTCAATGAAATAGGTGGCCACCGTTTAGTTATTAAGAATATATAAAATACCTAGTGCTCTTTTATATTATCAGCGGACAGGTCTAGGTCTAATCTATAAAAGTGGCAATTTTCTTTTCTAACAATCAAATTACCTGAGTACATGTAAAACAATTTTTTTTTCAGTTGTTAACTAACAAAGAAAAGTATTTTGTATTAAATTTCTAAGGCGTTTTTCTATGAATACTTTTTTAAACCTAATTTTAAACAAATTCATGACAAGCTTTTCAAATTTTTAGTTTTTATTATTTTTATTATAAGAATTCACCAAAAGAATAATTAACCAACAAAAATTGTAACAGCAATAAATACCTATGTAATGCAAGTGTCTTGATTGCACAATGTGTAACAATATCCGCGATGCCCCCCGAAGTCACGAAGCAACAATCAGCACTTTAGTATAACATTGAATTATTTTGTGGATTGATTTTTTATTCAAAGTAAAAGATTATCTTCAAACATTAACTCAGTTCTCAATATCTGGTAATTTTATGTTTTCTAAGCATCTTCTAGCAATAAATTACATTTAATAGTTTAGATAACGGAATGGTTTAAAATATTATTTTTTACTGTTCCCGAAAAGGCAAGTTTCATTTAACTAATCAATTCAAATTGACGACCGACTTGGTGTAATGGTTAAGAAGTTGGCTACTACACCAGAGGTCGCGGGTTCGATCCCCGCACAGTACAAACATTTGTGTGCATGAACATGTCTGTTTGTACTGCTCTGGGTGTCTCCTATGTATAATAAGTATGTATTTACAAAAGAAAAATGTATTTAAGTATGTTTATCCGTTGTCTAGTATCCCATAACACAAGCTTTAATTAGCTTACTTTGGGGCTAGATGGCGCTGTGTGGAATAATGTCCAGGGATTTATTTATTTATTTATTTAAATATAATCAAAAATACAATTAAAAAGAGCCCTAATCTCCCCAACTTGGGTGGGAAAATCCATCTTTAATAGTGTGAAGTAAATTAAAAACTATTCCCTTTCGATAATCTACACAATTTATAGCCACTTTTGTTAAAAATACATATTATTCTTAAACGCAAAATGTTGTAATAATAAATATACCGAGAAAATGTTTTGCAGAACGCAAATGACGTCATTTGCAAGCGGCAGTTTGTGGGGAGCGTTTTGGGCAAGGCCAAAAGTAGGTGAGATTTTCAAAATCGCTACGTCTCGGGGAGTTTTGGTCTTGCGATAACACGTTAACAAAAAAAAATTTCAAATACCCTATCGAAAAGCTTATATATGTGCCACGCGTGACAGTGCCATCCTGCCTTCTGTCTCTTTCTGAATGCTGTTTGCGAGTTGCAGTGAGAGATGCGAATGACTTCACCATCGCGTTCTGCGTGCACACAAATGTCAATTAGTATGGAATCGAGACAGCGCATCATTGTTCTGCCCTGGCCCGGTAATTTTCACACTGCCTCTTCGTGACCCACTTAATACTTTTAATCCCTAGGTAAAATATTACACATTTTAGGGTTCCGTACCTCAAGGAAAAAACGGAACCCTCATAGGATCACTTTGTTGTCCGTCCGTCTGTCTGTCTGTCAAGACCATTTTCCTCAGGAACGCGTAAAGGTATCAAGCTGAAATTCATATCAAATACTCAAGTCTTATGTCTTTTGTAGCTGTGAAAAAATCAAAATTCTAAGCCAACACAATCAAAAGATACAGCCGTTTAAGCCGCGAACTTCCGCAAATTTTCGACACTCGCAAGGGAATCAAAACCAACAGGGTAGATACTTCTCGTGAACTCAGAATCTTGAAATTTGGTACGAAGCAACGCCTGATAGCACAGATGAAGGAAAAATTGCGAAAACTGTAAATTTTTAGTTGTATCAATTTTTTTTTTAAATATATACCTACAGGTTTGTACGGAACCCTCGGTGCGCGAGTCCGACTCGCACTTGGCCGGTTTTATTAATACTACATAATATTTTGGTATCGCCTATTTAGTCACAAAATTTTAGTGCGAAGTATGGAGCTACTGCTTATTTTTACTAAAGAATCCAAGTTCGCGTAAAATGACGAAAGTTTGATCCTAAGGTCTGGTTCTACTTCAAGTCAGTTTCTATATTAATTTTAATGTAAACTAGTGTTGAAAACCCAGCTTCACATTTATAAGTTTTGACAAAAGGCATTAAAAACTCTATTGCTTGATGAGCTAATTTTGTGTATTCTTGACGACAAGATAACCAAAAATCGATCAATGGTCTTGTGTCAAATATATCCTTGCGTGCTGTGTCAGTTGGCAGTTCAATTAACGAGTCGACATCTAAATCTGGCAAATTAGGGCAGGATTGTTGCGACCTGGTATTTCATTTTGATCCCGGTACCCGGTCGCGACCCGGTAAATGGGAAACGCTGCTCTAATCTATCAGCACGTTTTTACAAATCACAAACCTAAATCCTTCGATTTATCCCCGCGGTAAGCCTTTACCGACTTACGTCATATTTTCGTGTGCTCACGTCAAATTGTGTGTCAATATTAGCATTCGCTCGTTTAGGCAACCCTGTTTCTACGTCAGGTTGGGTTGGGAGGGATGGAAGGGGGTAGAGAGAGACAGTTTGACCAAGGTCGCGAATGTTCGTCTTGTTTCGACAGCTATGGGGTTCTGGTTTATTAATCTATGCTTATTATCATCTACTATAGATACGAACATCTATATTCTTTTCGAAAGTGCTATTTTCTCAAAATTTGCTTTTAATAAACCTTATCTAAAAGTCTGTACCTATTCAAATTATTCCGAATTTCCAAATAATCAGCAATATCCAGCACGTTAATGAATACCTCTTTACTCGCTTTTCAAAAAACATCGCAGTGGAAACGGACATTTGCACTTAGCCGCCATTACTTCGCAACTTTGACAGGTGATTCAAACGTCAATAAAGATATCTGCCACTTGTCACATTAAAAATGGATGTGTCAAGGAATAAATTACCGTTATATAAGTCCCTAAAAGGTGTACAGAAGGATTTCAATGAGATTTCGGATTTGACAATCTTAAAGTAAACCTGATAAGAAGTCTTCTGGCAGATATCTTCTTATTTCTTTGACGTTTAAGAAGATATCTGGCAGTTATACGGACGTATAAGAAGACATATAGCAGACATCTTATTATACGTCAAAGTTTTAGACATCTGCTTTATTTCAGTAAAAAAACGATAAACAGATATACACTGTTAAATAATCAAGAGATAATGTTATTTTAATGCATCGTTCAAAGTTTCATGTTGATCGGTCAATAAGTCTCAAAATGATCACTATTTTTTACTAAATGTGTTCTCCTGTAAAATTGCGATTTTGAAGATGTCTTTTTCTACTTTGCTGCCATCGATTTATATTATTACTTTATAATAACGTCTCCGTGGCCGAGTGGTTTTAGAGATTGGCCCGAAACTCGGAGGACCCGGGTTCAGTTCCCGGGTCGGGCAAAGTATGTTTCGGGTTTTTCGGAACAAAACCCGGGTTTGTGATGACCAACCCGCCTTTGGCAAGCGTGGTGATTAAGCCAAAACCCATCAATTGTTGCGATGACTGATTTCAATCAATAATTAATGAGGTACTTACTTGCATCAACACACGGCTTACGACTCGGCTCCCCAGGCGATAAGTCTTTTAAGTCCTTTAATCAGACAAAACTAGTTGTCACATCGAGCTTAAGTTAAAACTAGCAGAGAAACAAATTTGGGGTAAAAACAATAGTTTTGCTGAGCTCTAAAACACCAATACTACGGAAATAACGGAATAATAGTAGATCAGCGCACCGTAGCTCGGCTAATGGTTTGATATCTCGTAGCATTGATAGAACCATCCACAAGCTGCACCCCACCAACCTTGTGCGGACATGCAGCCCCAAATCTGGAGGCTGGAAACTTAACTTTTCGTTTGATGCAATCAGTATGAAATGCCTCATTTTTGGTCCGGATTAAATTCTTTTTTTGCTGTATAAGTAACCGCTTAGTTTTAATTTGAAATACTTCGACTGAGAAGGCTGGTCTTATTATGACTTAAGGTTGTAGACTAAAAGACTGAGTCTTCAGCCGTCAAAACTAAGGCGAGTTTTCATTTAAAGCCTTAAAAGACTGAGTCTCTACACAAAGATACGAGTAGAAACTAGAAAAATTCGACCCGATCTTAGGGACTCAAGCGGGATCCGAACTCGCGACCAACCACAAGGTGGCTGTTCTTCCAAATGAGCTACCGGGGCCGTTATCAGACCCGGTGAATTTATCTAGTGTACTTTACGTTGTAAGCCAACTTTTGTAGGCAAGCGCCTTTAACAGCCGAAAGAAATATTTTTGCAAATATTTGACTTTCGATTAAGATGAAACTAGCTATAGGAAAACTGAATTTTTATTTTTTAGCATTTAACAATGCACTATTTTCTACACAAAGACAGAAACCAGAAAAATTCGACCTGATCCTAGGGACTCAAGCGGGAGTCTTTTATCATTAGTACACAATAATGTCTAAGCTAAAAATTGAAACGATAATCTGAAAATAACATTTTAAACTTTCTTGTTGCTTTAACTAATAACTAATTCTAATAAAAACGGGTTTTTGCATCGAAACAAAATTACGGTAAATTGTTATACCTATTTTTCTCGACGTTTCGGCGACAATTGCATGTCACCGAGGTCACGAGCGGACCGGCGACGAGCGGCGATTTACCGTAATTAATCTAATATTCTCGTAAAAGGATGTATTCTGTATCAAAACACCACGATACTAAAAACGTGGAAATAATGGCGACACAGATCCTATCCTTCACATTCTATACATCACTACTCCCAAAGGGATAGATCCAAATCTACTGTAGGAATCCGGATCTTATTAGGGGATTTCACCTGTTCAGAAAAAATGGAGTGTCTTTTTTATCCGGAGTCTATCAAAGGATGGGGTAAATAAATAAGAAAGATTTAAGAAACTGATAGCGATTAGGTTCTGTCCACCTTTACTATTTTGTGTTATTATTAGGCAGCTTACTTTCTAATACTTTTTTACATTGTTTTCTTTTAAAAAAACTTTAGTTATTACATACATGCCGATTACACACGGGGGCAGGTCAGACATACATACATACATATCATCACGCCTTTTTCCCAACGGGGTAGGCAGAGACCACATCTTTCCACTTGCTACGGTCCTGACACACCTCTTGCGCTTCTTCCACTCTCATTAATCCTTTCATACATGCTCTTCGATTATGGGTACTCCTGACCTGACCTTTTCTGAGCACGTCTTGGACTTGTCCTAAGTACGTCCGTCTAGGCCTTCCCCTTTCAACAGCTCCATCCACCCTTGCCTTGTAAATTTGTTTCGTTAATCGCCTTTCATCCATCCTTTCCACATGCCCAAACCATCTTAGCATTCCCATCTCAATTTTTGTGACAACATCCTCTTTCACACCACATCGCTCTCTTATTATGCTATTCCTTACTTCATCACTCAATGTCACTCCTGCCAAACTTCGCAATGCTCTCATTTCCACTGCATTTATCCTACTTTCATCCTTCTTTTGCCATACCCAACTCTCACTTCCGTAGGTACATAAGCGTCGGCACTAACACCCCCGCATGAACAGCCAGTCGCGCCTTCTCTGACACCTTCTGGCTGTTCATAAAGGCATGCAGCGCTCCATTTAACATATTCCCTGCGTTCACTCTTCTATCAATATCAGGACAGTGAGAGCAGAAAAGTACTGCTACTGTGTGAACGCACTCGCCGAGACAAGACAGCACTGTCGCGCCAGTAATCAAGGCAGGACAGTTAATAGCCTGCCTTGGACAGTTAATAACCTCTCAACACAGTGTAGTGCGAGACTAGACTGTCTTCCGACTGCCCTCGTGTGAACACGAGGGCAGTGCAGTGTGTAGTAAACCTTCATACTTAGTGTTTATTTATAAATTAGAAACATTTAATTCTGTATGTCTTGAATGTCATATATTATTATCTGTTATTCTGTCAATATGCCTGTCAATATTATCTGTTCTGCCCACCCGTGTGAACGCCACTGTCCTTACCCAACTGTTTTGCCTCACTATCCTGCCCTCGGTTGAAATCGGCATTAGCCAGAAGCTTTCCACCTTCGCCTGCGTAAACTTCACAATTGGAGCTGCCAGTTTTCGTTAATCGACCTATGTATAATTACAAAATACATTTAATTCATTTATTTATTATGTATCATGTTCAGGGTCAAAAGATCTTAAAATAAAGTGTAAGTAGGTACATGACCCTGATAGGGTGTTGCATAGATGAAATGGTTTTGCGAGGCTAATTTCTGAACGCACTCATTGAAAATTTGACACGTATGACGTAACCAATATGGCGATTTATTGTGACAGTTATGCATTTAGAAGTTTAGTATTATCATTGCTAATAGTTACGTACCTACGTTAAGTTTTAATCCAAATGTTTTGGACAAAAGTTATCGATTCGAAACCCTTAATTCGATAAATTCATTAATTTGAGGTTGACGTTATTAATGTATTTTCAAGTGCCTGAAGACAAAGGCAAACTTTCATATTGAATTTTATCTCTTAATTCAACCGCCTCAAGTAAAATTCGCTTGTTTCCCCATACTGACTTGCTCTCTGTGTAATATGTTACATTATGCCGCGTAACGTTGGTCACTACCCACATTTAAGCGCGAAAGCTTAACAGACAGACAGCCCGAGTTAGTTCCGCATCGATACTAATACTAGCTTTCCGCCCGCGGCTTCACTCGCGTTATCTTTGTTTATTATGGCCAAATTACATGAAATCTTTATAAATTGTAGCCCATGTATTATTCTGATGTTTAAGCTGTATTACTGTAAAGTTTCATCCAAATCCGTTCAGTAGTTTTTGCGTGAGAGAGTAACAAACATATACGTAAATACATCCTCACAAACTTTCGCATTTATAATATTATTAAGAATAGTAAGATTTAGTAATGTATGATGTTCGCTTAGTAGACCACGAACACCGATGCATTTGTAATATGGTTGTAGTAGAAGTATTTAAGTAGTAGAAGTAAGTAGTTGGTAGTACATAGTAGCGGAGCACGCAGGAAAATTCAACACAAAGTTCACAGTAAAGGTTTATTGTAAAAAGTAGAAATTTACAAGTTAAATAATGTGGCAAATCTATTCCCTGTTAACTGATTGGCAGTCAAGTTCGTAATCAATATTTTATTATAGCTAATTAACGATATTGATGAAAACAGTGGTTGATGTAGGTCAACACATTGAATGACGCAATTGTCAGAGTCAGCGAAAATGTACAGTAGTTAGACTGTACAAGTAAGATAATAATATAAAGAGATTTGTTTGTTGGTTTGTATTGAATAGGCTCCGAAACTACTAAACCTATTTTTAAAATATAAAGCTCCATTATCAGGGAGTGACACACGCTATATATTTTTTAATTTAGGGCATATTTTAATGGGAAATACAGTCGACGCGGGCGAAGCCGCTAATGGACACCTAGTTTATGATTTTTTATCAAAAAATAGGATTGTGCTTTCCCGTTTCCTGTGTTAAAATTAGTTATAAATTTAATATCATTTATTACATAACAGTTTTAAATTGACATAAATACTAGCAACATTTTAGTCTATATTTAAAACTACTTCCGTTTTTATGGTTCGAAAACGATTTTAAAGTGATGTCTATTGGCTGAGAAATCAGCCAATAGCAGACAAGCTACAGTAGCGGGCCCGCCATCTTTTTCTTAGTTTAATTCACTCACTGGTTTTTGGATTTTCGAACGGAAAACATTGGCAGTGGTTACGGAAAGTTATTGGATAGTTGTTGTAAGGTTTTGAAACGTTATTAAGTAAAGTCAAGTGATTTTGTGTAAAGCAATAAAAACGCATGGAAGAGTTAGTGTATTATTTGCTAACACCGGACCTGACCCTAGAAGTTTGGATGAATTATTAACACCTGTCAGTAGCACCGCCCAACCTACCTTAATTCCAAAATAATCTGGAATTGACCAGATTCAGATTTTCGATGGCTTCTTTTGCCCTAAAACCACGTTACACGTTTCAGAAGTGCCTCACTCCGGTATTTACCGGTTTTTAGAAAATCTGAAACCTCGTTTGCTGCAAAAAAGCCCGAACATCGCTCGCAAAGTGAGTCAGTGAGTGAGTTAGTGAGTCCTCGTTGCTGCTTTTAAAGGCGATAGGGCAATTGTTGAAAATCTATTTAGTGACGCGTTCGGTTCATCCTGTGTGACAACATACATGTCTAACATACAAGCCTTGTGCTTCGAATTCGTCATTCATAAATGAGAAAAATCCTTTTTAGCAAAATTAACCTAATAAAAATACCCTGTTTAATTAGAAGTAGCTCTCCTGTTGCAAGACTTGCAAGTAAGCGACAAAATTGGGTATTATACAATATCATCAGATTCTTATTATTATCATTATGGAAAAAAACCTTAAAAAACTGTTATTTGAAAACTTTTAGTTTGATAACTTAAGTACATAGTAAATGTGTATATTTAATTTCCTTGATTGCCCTAAACTTTCCCACCCAGGCTTTTCAAAAGTGTAAAGTGATCAAAAAAATATATCGATAATCCAAACAAATTATAGCAACTTTCGTTAGGAAACTATTTTCATAAACACAAAATTTAATATCATAGCTGCCGAACAAAATGTTTTGCAAAGCGCATCGTTATAGAACTGAAGCTGCGAGATGTGACGTCACTAACTTGCGTTCGTTTGTGGGAAGTGTGTAGGGCAAACCCAAAAAAATATATTGCAATATACCGGTGAGTTTTAGTGCCATCGGAAAAAATATGTTATAGCCACTTAATATTCATGAAAATTATAACATTTTGTAATACACCACCTACTATTTAAATTTACTTCAAGTAAACTACAAATGACGTATCTTATTGTAGGAGGCCAAGACCCACTTTGGGTCGCTGCGACCATAGTTAACTAAACTAAGACACCTTAAGCTTGTATATTTTTTTAGTTACCTACATTAATATTCGGGGAGACGACGTCAGTTAGATCGCGCTGGCTCGGCCACGTTGAAAGGATGGGGTCAGATCGGGCGTGAAGAGGGCATATCTGGGTTGGGCAACCGGAAAGCGCCCGGTGGGTCTCCCCAGGTATCGCTGGATGGATCAGGTTGAAAAAGATCCAAGTCACCTACAACGCCCGGATTGGCGAAAGGTGGCTGAGGATAGAACAGAGTGGCGAAATCTCGTATCAGAGGCCAAGATCCACTCCTGAGCCAGCTAAGCGCAGTAAGAGGTACATTCATATTCGCCAGAGGCGCTTTAGTGAAATCCTATATAAAAACTTGAAAACAGATAGTCCGCTTAGAACAAACCGTAATTTTGATCACGCACACAGACAGTGAGTTTACAGGCGATACCGGTGAGAATCAGTGTCACGAGTGTTTTTTTTGTCGAACTTGGTGTAATTTTTCACACGATGGATTATGTTAAACATGACATGACAATTATACGCGTAGTCGTTGGCACAACTTACTGGCGGTGCCAACTACCAGAACTCAGGCTCGCCGTTCCTCACCTTTCATACGTGGGCTCAACGATCTGAACCTCCTTCTGGCAACGGTACCATGTGATGTATTTGCTGACGAGCCCCACGTTATTGTCAATGTATGCCTCAAATTTAGCGAGGGCCGTTATAGATTATAACCATTGCTGTGTATTTTTTTTGTAAATTATTATTATTTCATAACTGTTTTTAAATAAATCTTACAATGCCCTGGTATTGCTGTTATGTTGTGCAATTTTTTTTACTTTAATAAATAAATAATTTTTATTCGTGGGTTCTTTTCTGTCAAAAAAAAAAATCTTTATTCACATAGACTTATAAAAAGTACTTATAATATATATGTCAAGTCTTATATCTACCTACTTCATCTTAAAATTCAGTGCGAATGCATCAAAGCAAGGCGGTTAGGCAAATTTAGGGAACTACACTAGAAAAAGGCGAGAGTGGTCTTTCTGTGATCTCTTTATTATGTGACTAGCTGTCCTGCCTGTCAAAATATATACTTAATTACAAAAAAAATTAGCCTATGTCACTTCCCTGGTAATGTTGCTTCATATTGATAAATTATTTTTTAATACCGGTCCAGTAGTTTCGGAGCCTATTCAATACAAACAAAATCGTTCCTTTTTCAAATATTAGTTTACAGTCACTACTAGCGACTGCGTAAACTCATGGTAAGCGGTACAGATTACCACACTTCCGTTTAGCCGCATAACTTTTAGGTGCTTCCGCAAGGTTTGTTATTCTTAAACCTTACTTACCCTCTTACCTACCCGACCTTTTATCGCGAACCATGGGTCTCTGTGACCCGATATTTTATCTCTAAATTTAGGGCGGTAAGGTACGCTTAACGCCCATGGGATAGCTAGGGTTGGGGTATCGAGATACAGATTACTTGTTAAAAGTATCGATATTTGGGTTTTTACGTATTGTGTGCTCACTTTTGATGTTTTTTTGCCTTGGATTGTTTTTTTTTGTGGTTTAACTCAATAACCAAACACGTGCTCTATTTTAAATTGTGGTGTCCGAAGTGAAGATTCTTATTTTCGGACGCCAAGACTCATTTTGGATCGCTGCGCCGTTTAAGTAAGTATTTTTTTTGCGTGCTGCCTGTTTGTTCTTGTAAATGGTGATTGGCTAGGTAGCAAAGTATTCAAAAATATTTTGTTCGAGTTTCAATAAAGGAAGTTAATAAAGAATTTATTTAAGTATGTATTTAGAAATATTTAAGTATGTTTATCAATCTCTGATGCCCTAATTACAAGCTCTGCTTAGTTTGGGGTCAGATGATCTTGGTGTGAATTGTCCCAGATATTTATTTATTTATTATTATTTAATTGTTTCTTATATATTTACGCGAACACCAGGTTTACATTGAAATGAAACAACTGTACGGATTTTCAGGTAAGAAAATATATTAATTTAGATTCCGCAAATTAAATCCGTAAAGTTGTTTCATTTTGAATTGTTTTCTGTAATTTTTCTAAGTTTTTGTTACAGAATTTATTATGAATCATTCAAGTTAAATATACATACATGAATTATTGGAGTTATTATTTTATTCATCTTAATAGCCACAGCTTTTAGGTTATAGCCTTATATTTTTTAAAACAAAGTATATCTTAGCTATTTATTATAAAAACTTAGCTCACAAAACTATAGGTAAAGTAACATTTAAAACGAAAGATTATAAATTTAAAATTGCTAGGTTTCTATCGATATAATTCTGATATTGAATCCTCCATCCCTATGAGAGGTCCCTTATGAGGTCTCTTCCTAGATTAAAAATGTAAGGGAAGTTTATTTCGTAAGCCTGGTTATCCTATTATTAGACTACCTGTTTGAATACAAATTGTATTATTTTTTTAATTTTATTTATTCCAAAGAAAAACACTCATATTATCTAAATACAGAAAACCTGCCAAACTACTATTGCAGTTTGTCGGCAGCAGTTCTCGTAGGACAATTTCGAGATAGTTATTAAGTGAGTGTTTCACATAATTACATAACAGTAACTCATATTACATAATAGTAACTCTTATCACTTAGCATAATTCGCGACATTATTATGATTTAAGAGTTAAAAGACCCGTTAATGAAAAGAACAAATAGGATAATTTTAAATGTGAAGTGAAACTGAGATAAAATCATAATTAGTGAATTAATAGTACATTATGGTACAAGTGTGTAATGTTGGTGATTACCGCTGAGGCGCCATTGAGAGCCGAGCCGTTAGGAGAGCCTTAAGAGAGCCGAGGACGGTAATCATCAATACACACGTGTATCATACGACGTTTTTCAACACACTTGTGAAGAAAATATTACTAAAAAGCATTTTATTTAGTAGATAATAGTACATTATGATATAAGTGCGGTAAGTTGAAAATTGCAGCAGGGGCGATATTGCTAGCCCGAGCCGCAGGCGAGGGCTACAAGAAAGCAGAGGCTGCAATTATCAAAGCGCACGTATGTCATACGACGTTTAATAACATATTTGCGAGGAAATAAATAAAAATCGGACTTTCTAAAACAAATAAATCTTTAATCACTTGTTAAAGCAGTTATATAAACGTTTATTTGTTCACAAATTAGCGACCGCGCATCAGCGCTTTTAAAAAAAAAGCATAAAAAACAGCCAGTATTACTAATAAAGTAAATTAATATTTTAGTGTTTTTGTTACAGATAAATGGTTGTAATTTATTGTCAAAATTAAATAAATTAAAGAATTAAATGTTCATTTATTATATTTTATCTCCCAAAGTTAATTTTGACCTTGACAAATGTTGACCTCTTTTTTGACATAAAAACTCTTTTATAAGATTTTAAAAAGTACCGTTCGTTTTAGACGGAGCATCTTGATAAACCGTGCGTTTTACATTACAATAACGCACAAGTGCGTAATGAGATACAATACGATATTGAATTTGGTGAAATAAGAGACCCTTTACGAGCAAATATGTTATAAACGTATATTATCTGTATACCTACTCTGAATTTACTCCAATGACAGTCACTAGCATACGCGTTGACGTTTTGGTAAGGAATTTTGGTAAAGCTCTTCTAGGGAAGGGAAATGGAACTAGGGATTTGAAATTTTTTGCATGCAAGCTGGCATAGCAACCTGCTGCCATTTTGTTTTATAATAATAATAATAAAGACTTATTTACCAAAACAACATTTGCATTAGATTTTATTCTTAGCTTAGAGTATCAAAAGTTGTTCAAGGTCGGAAACCATGTACTAACGGGCCCTAAGCACAGGTTGCATCGCAGGGACCCGGATTACGGATTGACTGCAGGCTTACAATGCAACAGTGGATTCAACGCCGCAAAAGGATGGATAAGTGACGTGATGTGGAGTGTGCTTGCGTGTGAAGATTGTGTGTGGAATGAGTAGTGTAGTGTTTTTTTTAGAAGTTTCCGCGCTAGATAAAAGTTGTACATATGGGTAGAGGACACATACGTTTCGAGTCATTTGAAGAAATAAGATTATCGTAACGTTCGAAAGCAATGAACAAGTTTTTGCTTATCTTTTGGTAATAGTGGACAGAGATACGTTCTATGCAACATTATTTCTGAAACTTGGAACCACCGGTCTTTCTCTTTTGTCGAAGACGACAGAGTAAAAGTAACGAGAGTTTGTTTAACGAAATAAATTTACACTGGCTCCTGTAGAAAGTTTGTCGCTGACGATTGCCGTCGACGTGTCGACCTGATAGGTCGATGGCCAATGCCGTTCGTGTGTGAGAGCGCTTAGAGCGGTTTCTATAGTACATTGTTACCCTAGCGGTGAAAGTAACTTATTTAGTCCCGAGACGGGGTTTGTTCGAGGGACTAAATAAGTCTTTAACCCGAGGTAAACACTGTGCTTTTCATTAAAAAAACAAGGAAAGTAAAAATAAAAACATGAATTAGCTAAAGAAAAAATGAGTAAATTTCATTTTCCACTACCGCTTTAGCCTCTTCTCTTATAAAATAGTAGTAAATAGTAGTAAAGTAAAATAGTATTCATATCAGAATCAGATGAACTCATTTTATAGGTACAAATCTCTGCTATACGTGAACAAAAGTCTTCAAATCGAAAAAATAAATGAAGATCGAATTGCCGCTTTCCCGCCTATTTTGTTTGTTTTTTTTTCTGTAGCCGGCCAGCTATTCAGCCATTATTTTTTATTTTCATCATTGGAAAAATGGTAAATATTTTGCCCAAATCTAAGTTATTTTAAAGAAATTGTTGAAACTTAATTATAATAAAGTTATTTAAAAAATATATCTTCTTTAATCAATACTTAACTTTAAGTTATTTCAATTTTACATCGTGGCTGTATAGAAAGTTGGAACATGGTTCAATAGATATGTGAAAAAGAACTAGTTTTTCTTTAAATAATTTGACAGCTGTCAGTTGAAAGTGATTCTCCCTAGGGATGAAAAGTATTACTTTCATCCCGCTCCTCAGGCAACTTCAGACCTACTTTCAGAGTATGAGTAATGAAAAATTGCTTTCACGACTTTTTTTAAAAGAAATAAGACGTGCTTTCGGTGGTATATTGAACCGCACAATTATATTATACCTAAATAATATCATAAAGTTATCAATTCTTTCAGATAGAAGTGTGGCCGGGCTGGGCCGCATACGCGGCTGCCCGGCCATCAAAAATGTGCTATAACTGGTGAAATATTGCGGCACATTTTTTTCCCCTTTTGAGCACCAGAAGGTACGGGTTCGTACCTTCTTCACAGCACACAGACATATCCTTTGGCCTTTTTGGGGATGTGGCTGGGCTAGGACGTAACACACGGCGTTTTTAGGGTCCCGTTCCTCGAAAGGAAAAAACGGAACCCATATAGGATCACTTTGTCGTCCGTCTGTCTGTCAAGACCCTTTTTCTCAGGAACGCGTGGAGGTATCAAGCTGGAATTTATATCAAATACTCAAGTCTACTGTCCCTTGGAGCTGTGGCAAAATACAGCCGTTCATGCCGCAAATTTCCGAAAATTTTCGACACTCGCAAGGGAATTAGAATCTACAGGCTACTTCCCATGAACTCAGAATCTTTAAATTTGGTACGAAGCAACATCTTATTGCACAAATAAAGTAGAAAATGGCGAAAACCGTAAATTTTTAGTTCCATCATATAATAAAAATATTTTTAATAAATATACCTACAGGTTTGTACGGAACCCTCGGTGCGCGAGTCCGACTCGCTCTTGGCCGTTTTTAAGCGTGTATATTTGCGCCTTTTGCTACTGGTACGAGCGTTGACGCGCGTGAACCCTTCCGTAATCCAAATAGACACTGACACACCACTACCGGTTTGAGCGAACACGCCGAAATAAGCTCCTGTTCGCGCGTTTGGTTTTTTGAAGCGCAAATATTTAACTCCCTAAATCAGTTAGATATCCTAAATGTACATGTAAAAACAAACCAATTAGTAAGTTTTCTAGAATTCATAGTTATAATAAACTTCTCTGAATAAAACCTCTTTGATCTGAGGGGTTTCACTATTTACGGCCACCCATCCGGACCGGCATTGTGCCTTTGATTAAGCCTCATTTGTTCTATTTATATCGATTTAAACCGTATTCACGATCATTCCTTTGCCTCTCGCTTAATAAAGTATTACAGCTTCCTACCTACTTTATTGGCTCACTATAGCTTGGTTTATTAAGTGATCTTATTCAATAAAGATTAGTTAGTTATTAGTAACACAATTAAACACAGACAAAGTGGCAGGCAGGTAGCTACTTTCGTTTCGACATGTGCTAATGTCATTCCCGTAAATTTTTCACATTTGACATGTCGAAACAAAAGTAGCGAGTTGCTTTTTTTGAATGTATTTGCGTTTGGCCTCATTCTCGCCTGTTGGTAAGCGATGACGAGGCCGATGGTGGTACACGCTTACCCAGAAAATGCCTATTCACTCTGGCCTTGAAGATACCAAGGTTGTAAGTATCCGGAAACACAGACGCAGGGAGAGCGTTCCACTCCCTAGCGGTGCGGACCAGAAAAGACGCAGCAAACCGTTGGGTGCGGATTGTTGGAAAGTCAACCACATGGAGGTGTTTTTGGCTAGGGCCCCTGATATTACTAACACTCGTAGCTGCCTGCCTGGGACTTCGTCAGTGTGTAATTGCGCCTTAACCTAATCGTTAATTAGGACTTACTAATAACTACCTAATCTTTATTGAAGAAGATCATTATAATAGACTAATACCTTTATATTTTCAAACAGCTTTGTAAGTTTATATAGACTTGCTTTCCGCCCGTGGTCGCTTTCGGTAACGATTCATACTATTTTAATCAGTATTCAACTATTTTAGTTACAAAATAGATTTCAGAACGCAACTATAAATATTTGACAGCTAACAAATAATATGGCGGGTTTTTCCTGACAAAAGCGATTTATTTAGCATTGTTAGAATATAAATACGCGTTATTGTGGTCGACTTGACTCATAAATATTAATATTATGTTTATAATTTGTTTGTTTTTGTTTCACTATTTATTTATTTTTTATCAAGTGCATAAATACAATGACGAACTTTCATATAAACTTCAATCCTATATTTCAACTCGTACAAGTCTAATTTTCGCAATAAAAGTAGTGTCCAGTGTCCTTTCTCAAGCTCCACTCTAACTCTGTACCAAATTTCATCAAAATCGGTTCGGTGGTTTAGGTGTAAAAGCGTAACAGACAGACAGACAGACTGAGTTACTTTCCCATATATAACATTATACAGTATGGTTCATTTCATTAATTCAATGCATTTTATTCATTCATTTCATTTCATTCATTCATTTCATTTCATATCATTCATTCATTTCATTTCATTCATTCATCTCATTTCATTAATTCATTTCATTTCATTCATTCATTTCATTTCATTCATTCATTCAATTCAATCACTTTAAATACCTAATACATATCACGTGACTACCACCGACGGACATCTGTTTCTATTGTGAAGACCCGGCAAGAAACTTTAGTTTTTTTTTTAGCAAGGTGTACTAAGATCTATCAAGGATCTAGATCTAGATCTTAGGGAACTTTTATAAAGTAGCCTCAACGGCACAAACTGACTACGGAAGTGTTCGCAGTATAAAAGCGATTTCAGACTAACCTTTTTTGCACGTATACTGTCGTTTCAGAATCCACGCTTACGCGCACGCAACATAACCCGTTTCAAAACATCGGTCTCACGTACACGATCATATTTCGGCATTTTCGCTTAAACCGGTGGTGGTGTCAAGCGGATCGCGCTCATTCGAGCTAACAAGCGCGTCAACGCTCGTTCCATGTTGTGTGTCAAGCCAAAGGTGAGCCTGAACGCACCTGCAACCGCTTCAAAAACGACGTTTATACGCGTCCCCAATCTAAATCCGCTCTAAAAGATGTAATTTTCAAAAATCAACCATGCAGGCAACTACAACGTGGTAATGAAAAAGGGCAAAACTTTAGACACCTTAACTTATTTTGAAATTTATTGTATTTAATTATCGCGGATAATTTACGAATATATTGGCTATTTTTGTTTTCTCGTGTTTGTTGCAAATTAAAAAGTGTATGGTAATTACGTGCGATCTAGTGCGACGTTGCCGCTTCGCGTGCTGCCGCAATAATAGAGTTAAGTCTTTATCATCACGACGTAATTAAAATATTATTTTGGTAATAATTTGACCCCTATTTTTTATTAGTGGAATCGATTCTGCTATCATTCACGTTGTATATTTCAATATTTTTCTACAAAACACAACAAAATTCTCTTTTTCCCAAACGACAGGTCTCCCCTAAAAAGGGAAGCCTGCTTAATGATTCGTAGCGTGAATCGGGAAAGCCATATACAAAACAAAATTTGGCAAGCTTTGAGAAGAAAATAAACTAGCTTAAAATAAGATATTATTTGGAGGTTAGGGAAGCTGATTTTGGTTGCTTTTTTTATACCACTTCGGTGACAATCAAGTATGCGGACCACCTGATGGTAAGCTGTTACCGCAGCCTATGGACACTTGCAACACCAGGGGTATCACTCGCGCGTTGTCGACCCTGCAAAAACCTTTTCAAACCCCTCTTGAAGAACTCCATACTATAAGTCTCATCGGGAAAACCTCGGCAGGGGGATTCCACAATTTAAGCGTCCTCGGAAGGAAACATCTCTGAAACTGAACTGTACGAGACCATTGCGGATTAAGAGTGTGAGGATAAACGCCCTGTCGGTGGCGAGCGGTGCGGTGGTAAAAAGTAGCCGTGGGCATCATATCGAACAGTTCTTCAGAACAAAACCCGTTGTACCAGCGGTAGAACACGCATAGGGAGGCGAAGTCTCTACTCAGACTTAACGGCTATAAACCGCTCGCCAGTTAAATTAACATTGTCATCATGTCATGTCAATTCTCAATACAATATTTTACGCGAACTATGACGTAAATTTAAATTACCAACTCGTTTCAGACGTACGGTAAGGTCGTATGCATTAACTGTGGTCTCAGAGGAGAGCTTGATAGCCGTGAGGTAATACTAACTTAGATTGCTTAAAGTTTAGTTAACGGAAGCACTCACCAGTGCATGAGCCTTCCGATGTAATTTTCGGCCGGCGGTTTCGCGGTGTTTGGTCGAATCGGTAGTGAAATGAAATGAAATTGAAATAAAATTAAATTGAAATGAAATGAAATCATTTTTTTAAATTGCTCTAAAACACGGTAAACAAATAAGATCTTACATATAAATATGGTCAAGCGTATTTTGATCAGTTTTACATATGCAAAATTTTAAACTTAAAAAATTACATTGCGGAAAAATCTATTTTACGAAAATAATTTTATTAATAATCAAAGAAACAGACAAAAAACAAGATTATTAATATTATATGTATCGCATAATCATTGGATGTCAAAGTATTCCTCAAGGTCATTAAAAAAAAATTCAATCAACCAGCCTCTCAATCTGTGAAAAAACTGCACTGTGGGTAATTGACGTATTTTATATTGTAGTGGTACCTAAGTCAGTATCTATAATATGGAATTAACGAGCTTACCAGTGCTTCAACGCTCGTACTTACGAGTTACGCTTGTGACACGCCTGAACGCCTACATGCGCTTATACGCGCGTATACATATCTGCGTTCCACGCGTTTAATTTAATTTAATTTAATTTATATACGCCTTCCGAGGCACTACTTGTAAGAACTGCGGTGCGATGTCTGTGAAAAGATAGTATGGAATCTCGATTACAAGTAGAATATTTTTTGTTAGACTAACTCTGTCAATTCATTTTTGTGTAAACAAACAAGATTGAAAAGAGTAACCACCGAGTTTCTTGCCGGGATCTTCTTGATCGGAAACAACCTCCGAACCGGTGGTAGATCACGACTTTATCCCAAACAGGGTAGTCAGAGGCAAGGGACTGTGACGTCATGGTGAACGAAACACTACGAAGCCCACTTTTCACCAATGGTATTATAACAATGACTTATGGTATATATTATGTTTATTTATGATATTTACTATCAATGTATTATTTTATTTACGTTTATCTTTATTTAGTATATTTTTACTTGTCTTAAGTACTTTTTATAAGTCTAGAATGAAGTTTTTTTACTTTATCTTAAATATTATTAAAGATAGTATTTTAATCGATAAACTGCTTAATTATTAGGCTGTTCCGTCAATTTACTCTATTGTTTAGCTAACTGTATTTAAAATTGACTACACATTTGACGGTTTTTTATTTAAATCCTAATTCATATATAAAATAGTAAAAGTAAATACTCGATGATTAAAAAATTAAAACCTCGATCAACTCCAGGCTGCCATCACTTACATACTGTGCTGGGAGACGCCCCTAGCTTATTTCCTTGTGTGGTACCTCGTAACACAGGGATTTAATAATCCCTACTTCGAGACCATTACAAGAGGTGTGTTGTCTGGCGCATATTTATATTTATACTTACGTTCCGGGTCTGTCGATTATGCGCCGGACGCCGGACGTCCGTTTTGCCCGATACCGGATACGGCGTGATTGGGTAACGAAACGATTAGTAAACGATACTGAAGGATTTCGTTTTCGAAGGCTGATAGCTGATAACTGTAGCGATTGAATATTGTGTTGTTTTTTGGGATTAACAAATAAAAAACATCTTACTGGTTTCGCCATATTTTCCTAGTGTTTTCACAGCCATTATAACTCATGCACTCTTTCATAGATATAATTATGTATCTACTGACCGCACCTCACTCTCCGTGTCCCCCGCACTCATGCGTTTGGTCGATTAAATTTTGGGGAGTGTGAGGAACAGGGTGTGAAGTTCCTCATCCACCATTGAAAAGGGAGGATCCTCCGACCAGACGGGTGTTGTGTCTGGTGGGCTACTGCCCGACGGTTGTTGTCGGGTTCTTATATCTGTGTTCAATCGCTCAGATAACTTTAATATCGCGATCTAGGATACGATAGTTCTAAGTTCGTATGTGGCGAGATAGATGTCGCTACAAAATGATACACCAAAACGCTCGTTGACACTGATGCTGTGCTAAATAACGGAGCTCAAGGGAATTTTGACTGGCCTGTTGGCGCAATGGCAGCAATCCTGCCTTTGAGGCCGGAGGTCGTGGGTTCGATCCCCACCCATGACAAACATTTATGTGGCGAACATTTGTGTTTGTTGTGTGTGTATTTAGTAATATTAAGTATGTTTATCTGTCTTTGACGCCCATAGTACGAACTCTGCTTAGTTTGGGGTCAGGTGATCTTGGTTTGAATTGTCCCAGATTTTTATTTATTTATTTATTTTTATTTCACATACTACGAGTATAGCAAGAAGTAAAGTTATTGGTATATAAATAAATAGGACACCTTTGGTCTAGTATCTACTATAGATAGGAGACTGCTATAAACATACTCAGATATTTCTTAATCCCTACTTAGTGAGTGGTTTCAGAACTCGGCTCGAAACCTGGAGGTCCCGGGTTCAATTCCCAGGTCGGGGAAAGTGTATATTCGGAATTTTCGTAACATAGCCCGGGCTTGTGATCTCCAACGTGGTGATTAAGCCAATACCCATCAATTGTAGCGATGACTTGATTTCAATGATGATGATGATTTGGCGACACGATTGGCGTAGTGCGCTGTAGCACGGTTTCTCGCCTCGATTTCTGTAGTGTCCCGGGTTCGATTCCCGGTCGGGTCAATTCAGGAAACGATCTTTTCTGAATTGACTCGGGTCTGGGTGCGCTGGAAGACGCCCCTGGCTTATTTCCTTGTGTGGAACCTCTTAACACTTCGAGACCATTACAAGAGGTGTGTTGTCTGGTGCATATTTATATTATATATTTTCAATGATGGAGGCGTTTGCCCAGCAGTGGGACAGTATTTAGGCTCACTACTATTAACTACTTAATATTATAAATGCAAAAGTATCTCTGTCTGTCTGTTACCATTTGACGTTTAAACTAATTAGTACAGCGATAGACTAGAAATTGAGTGAGGACAATTACCTACCTTTTATTTTATCTAAAATACTTGAAGGGGTGTAAAAGTTTCTGCAGAAGTTCGTCATTGTACGTCATTGTACGGTTTCTCGCCTCGATTTCCGTAGTGTCCCGGGTTCGATTCCCGGTCGGGTCAATTTAGGAAATGATCTTTTCTGAATTGACTCGGGTCTGGGTGTGCTGGGAGACGCCCCTAGCTTATTTCCTTGTGTGGTACCTCGTAACACAGGGATATTAATCCCTACTTCGAGACCATTACAAGAGGTGTGTTGTCTGGCGCATATTTATTTATTTATTTATTGTGATTTGTAGTTTTCCTTCCTGATTCTATACCTGAAGGTTGCCAGGTAGATATCGCTACTAGCGATACAGCCGCCTAAATTGTACAATTAATTGGATTTACTGAATCAGGAATATTTTGTTCATGTAATGAAGTTAATCTTATCTTATTTTAGAAGATAAAACCCTGAACCATTGTGCCTACTAAGGCACTTAAAAAGAAAAAAATATATATTTGTTTATAGTCTTTTTGAAATTCTGATCATTTTTGATGATAAAAATCATGTAACTTATAACTAAAGTAACCATATCACTCGGATGAAGTCGCAGGCAAAACTTATCATAGCACGCACTATTGACTGTACCCGTCTGACCTTCGTTGTTTTCAAAAATTAAGGTCCAATCACGCCACCTGTCCAAAACGCGCACCAAACAGGAACTGTTTGGGCTTGCAATTGTGTCTCGCCCCAAATGTGTTAGTTCCGTTTAACTTACCCAGTCGAAGGGAAATGAGCTATCCAGGAAAAAATCATTTTCTCTGAAATGGCTTCGAAAACCACTACTAACAAATTACCTCCTGCAGAATGTCCAGAGGCGGAAATTTGACTGTGGCAATTTTTCGTAATAAATGTTAAACACTGAATATTACACCAATAAAGAAAAAACTAAAAAAAAATGGTCGTTAAGTGTATTTTTTTCAATTTAAATTTAGAAGCTAAATTTGGATCCCCCTTTATTTATAATTGACCCTACTTATTACTCATGCCTATGCGAATGCAAGACGTTTAATCGTGATTAAACTTAATGTCATTTTCCGATCGTATTTCATTCAGATTATGGTACATTTAGACCAACCGAACATAGAGCTAAGCTAGAGCAAGAAATTCGTTTTTAATTTACACCAAAATAATTCTAACGAAAAAAAACGAGCATTCTAGCTCGTGCTCTAGGGTCTCCGCGAACATAGATAGAACAACGTAAGAATGCTCTGTCAGGGTTACACAAAGATAATTTGATAGCGTCGGGATAGAATGAGCATTCGCTCCTTTGGTCTAAATTACATCGACATCGGAGCCTTCAAGAAGAGAGCGTATTCCCATTCAAAAGGCAAGCAACGGGTCGGTGACACCTCTGGTGTTGCAGTTGTCTATGGGCGGAGGTGATCACTTTCCATAAGGTGACCTTCCTGCTCGTTTGCTCCCTATTAAATAAAAAAAAATGCAAAAATTTTGTCTTCAACGCAAATCAAACTCCTTTTGAATTGTTACATAATTCGTTCGATTGTTTTAACAACAATAACTCAACAGTATTCAGAACGGTAAACGCTAACCTGATCCTGTCATCCAATTTCCACTTTAATCATTGACTAAGTAATTATTGCTATTAGCCTAATTACTTTGTGTGTAACACAAAGCCAGTTGTTGAAGAGGGGAGGGGTGGGTGAACGTGGAAAGACGACGGCTATTTATTTATAATCATGAATTGAGAAAGGTTAAGATGAAGGTAAATATGAGCAAGAAAACACACCAATTGTCTCATCTCGAAGTATAATAAATATCCTTTATTATGAAGTACAGCCATAAGCAAAAATATTTATACGTTCTCATGAAAAAAATATCTGAGCGAAACATTAGTCACAAATTCATATCTATTCAAGTCAACAAGTCTGAACGAACTCTCCAGATATTTGTGGCTAATATTTTATCAGACAAGGATTTTCAGCCAGAGGCGTCTGGAAGGAGTTGAACCCATACAATGTGACCCATTCTTAATTTAATGAAGTAAATGGAATTAGAAATGAATGTAAATTTTACATGGGTTTACATTTTTTTCAAATTGTTCTTTCAATTTGTTTAATTACTTGTATTTTTGTAATTATTAAGATAAAGAGCTATTACTATTTTTTGGTAAAAACTTGAATTAACTAATATGCTTTAATTTTATAATAAAGTGGCTACCAATGTCTTCTTAATTTGAGAATAAAAATTGTTTTCTGTAGACTAGTAGGGTCGTCATCTCTCACCAGATTACTTGGGCTGGAGTCTAAAAACCTTCAGAAGTTTTTTCTTAACCATCTAACAATTTTCTTAGAATCAAAAAAAAGTCCTAAGCATATCGCAAAACCGTTCGAGGTGTTTATATCTTTAAGACCAACTCTATCAGCGTTGCCACTTCCCAAAACAATTACAGTTTTTTAACATATTTTGATTTATCTTGAAAAATATAACAGATTATTGAAGGAACCATGGACTGTTAGGTTTTATGTCAAACCAAAGATTGGCGTAGTGCCACAAAAAATATGAACTCTTATAGTAGGACCACTCGCGCCTTATTCCTAAACTTGCCTGACCGCCTAGGGCTACTACTATATACGCTCTGAATTTTTAAAATAAAGTAGGTAGGTTAGACCTACTTGACAGAACTGGTTTAAAACAAAATTCGCCATGTGAAAAAATCGACAAAAACAAAAACACTCGCGACAGTGCGACTCGCCGCGACCCTAACCGTTATCGCATTTGAACTCACTTCGACTGTGTGCGTGATCAAAGTGGCGGTTTGTTCTAAGTCTACTATCTCTCTGGGCCGCCGCGCCGGACAGATAGTATCCCAGGGGTGTTTCCCAGTCCGTACTGGGAGACAGCCCTGGCTTAAGTTCTTATCTCGTTCCTCGTAACACAGGGATATTTACCCTACTGCGAGCCTTGCGAGTGTTGTCTGGCGCATATTTTATTATTTATAGGTTGTACTCACCAAATGGGGATGATCCAATCTGTAACAAACAAATTAAGTTTAGTTTAGTTTCATAGCAAATTAGCATTAGCAGCCAAAAAACGAGTTGCTCCTGTACCGAAAAAATCACAAGTTTTCATCACTACAAATATTGGTCCTGGGGGCCAGGATTGATCCTAAATTATGATCTATACTAATATTATAAAGAGGAAAAATTTGTTTGTTTGTTTGTATCGAATAGGCTCCGAAACTACTGAACCGATTTAAAAAAATCCTTCACTAATATGAAGCTACATTGTCAGGGAGTCACATAGGCTACATTTTATTATGATTGAACAAAACATTCAGTGAAAAATAATAGTATATGTAAATCAAGTCGGTGAAATGCGGGCGTTATGTGCTGCTAGTAAGTAAGTAAGTAAAAAATCATTTATTCATTTAAGCTTGTACAAAGCACTTATAACACGTCAAAAAAAGTATACAGAAATAATAATAATAAACGTAAATAAAATAGTACAATATTAGTACACATCGTGAATATACATAATGTGAATCTACCACCGGTTCGGACGTTGCTTCTTATCGAGAAGACTCCGGCAAGAAACTCGATAGTTACTCTTTTCAACTTTGTTTGTTTTACAAAAAATAAATTCAGAGTACAGTCAATGCGAGTAGAAAAAAAAAACAATATTGAGCAGAAGAGCAGATTATTCCTACTATGACCACAAACTTTTGTCGTTCAAGTAATCCTCTACATTATAATAACCTTGTTTCATTAACTTTGATTTAATTGCAGACTTAAACTTGTGAAGAGGTAGATCAACAAGACTTTGAGGTATTTTGTTATAAAGTATTTTACAGATTGACCCACAAATGAGTTTCCCACCTTGTGTAGCCTAAGACTGGGAGTTTTCAATTTTTTTTTATTTCTGGTATTATGTTTATGAGTGTCACTGTTTTTTTTGAACAGATGCAAGTTTTTGCGCACATACATTATGTTATCTAAAATATACTGAGCATGCACAGTTAAAATATCGATCTTCTTAAATACTTCCCTAAGCGAGTCGCGTGGTCTAAGTTTGTAAATGGAGCGGATGGCTCTTTTTTGAAGTACAAAAATGGTGTTCAAGTCTGCAGCTGAACCCCACAACAGTAGACCATACGACATAACACTATGAAAGTAGCTAAAATATACTAGTCTTGCTGTTTCAATATCAGTCAAGAGTCTTATTTTTCTAACAGCACAAGCAGCGGAACTGAGTCTCCCTGCCAGGGCCGTTATATGCGGACCCCATTGTAACTTAGAATCTAAAGTTATTCCTAAAAATATGCTTCTGTCGAGGCAACAAGTTACATAATATGTTTTCTTCGATAGCTCTGGTGATGATAGACTGTAAAAGTCTTTAGGTAGACTTTTTTTTCATGGTCATGGATCATGGTCTGCTGGAAGAAATCTCTCTTTAAAAATAAGCTCACCTGTGCTTTGGCTATCCTTATATATTATTTCTATGTAAAAAACTGTAATTTGTGTACAAAATAATAAATAAATGTTTGTTTACTAATAAACTGCTCATCTTGCACCACCGCAACTGTTTGCTCTTTAGTTTCTCTACCTCCGCCTCCGTGGCCGAGTGGTTTCAAAGCTCGGTCCAAAAGTTTTTACAGGGTCGACAACGCGCGAGTGATACCCCTGGTGTTGCACGCGTCCATAGGCCGCGATAACCGCTTACCATCAGGCGGTCCGCGTGCTTGATTGTCACCGACGTAGTATAAAAAAAAAAAAAAAAAACCCGGAGGTCAATTCCCAGGTCGGGCAAAGTGTGTTTTCGGATTTTTCGGAACATAGCCCGGGTGTCTGATCACCAACCAAGCCAATACCCATGATTGGTGATTAAGCCAATACCCATGATTTTAGCGATGACTTGATTTCAATGATGGAGGCCTTTGCCCAGCAGTGGGACAGTATATAGGCTGATTACTTACTTAGTTTATCTACCCAGAGGTGGCCTGGAATAGATCGCACAGTACAAACATTTGTGTGCATGAACATGTCTGTTTGTACTGGTCTGGGTGTCTCCTATGTATAATAAGTATGTATTTACAAAAGAAAATGTATTTAAGTATGTTTATCCGTTGTCTAGTATCCCATAACACAAGCTTTAATTAGCTTACTTTGGGGCTAGATGGCGCTGTGTGGAATAATGTCCAGGGTTATTTATTTATTTATTATTTATTCTAGCGACAGGGCCGCCTAAATTTCCTCTTAAGTTATGTAAACTTATTTTGTGCAATGAATAATATCTTATCTTTTCGCAATGGCGTTACAATCTGTAGCAGGTGCTACAGTTTTCGTAGCACTGAAAGCAAAAGCTACGAAAAACGAAAAGACTTGTTACGAGTACTGTATTACAGAGGACTTTCCAGTTTTATATCGAGTTCTGTAGAAGCGTTGATCCGTTTTCCTCATTGATAGGAAATAGTGTTCAAAAAGGTGAATGTCACGGTTGACTTAGGAAAAAACAAAAATAATTATTGTTTGATAATATATAATAAAAGTTAAATGTTTTGGGAGAAAAGGGTTTTCTTACTTGTAATGCCCTGTTCCCAACAGCCCGCGTTGAACGAGCGGAGGTAGTGCATCTTTTTATTCAAGTTCCATTCCATTATCTACATCATACATTCCAATAAACTTCCAATCTAACTTTGAGTTTACGGAATTCGAAACTTTTATGGGAAAATTCCGAATTCCGGAATGCCGCAAACGTATGAAGTTGGAGATTCAGGGATACGAGTCTTGTATCGAAAATAAGGTGTTTGATGAAATAATTTGTTTGTAACTAACTTCAAATTTATAACGATATGGCAAAGGTACTTAGTAACTAAGTGACTTTTATAAATTGACTTTTATTTTAAGGACACCGTACAAAATCAGTAGAACTCACTATTTTTTGTATGAAAACGTCAAAATCAAAGTTAATTATTAAAATAACAAATTTTCTCTTACAGTTTCTCTATACTTACTAAGTACCTGTGCCATATCGTGTTTGTAAATATTTTGATAATCACCCCGTTAACAGATTGTAAAGAAGGGAGTCCTAAAACTCTTATACTAGTATCGAATACTATTGATCGGCCATTACTACTTAAAGAAAACCAGCCAAGTGCGAGTCGGCCCCGCGCACCGAGGGTTCCGTACAAACCTTTAGATATATTTATTAAAAATATTTTTGATTTTTTCACAGCTCCAAGGGACAGTATACCTGAGTATTTGATATAAATTCCAGCTTAATACCTTCACGCGTTCCTGAGAAAAAGGGTCTTGACAGACAGACAGACGGACAACAAAGTGATCCTATAAGGGTTCCGTTCTTTCCCTTCGAGGTACAGAACCCTAAAAATAACTTTCATGGCGGTCAGATGATGGAATAGAATAGTAAAATTGTTAATTTTGTACAAATTTACAACAATACATGAAAAATTAATTTAAATGTGTGTTGATAGGCTGGGCATGTCCATGTAATTACGGCTGCGTTCCGATTTGATGAAAGTGCGCTAACGATGGACCCGTGACGATGTAGATGACGTGACTAACTACGCCATCTTGGAATTATGAAAGAGAATGCGGATTCTGCGATGAATCACCATGAGCGTTATTCATAGAGGAAATATCAATAAGACATTTTTGCGTTATCTTTTTGTAATAAAATAAATACATAAATATATGCGCCAGACAACACACCTCTTGTCATGGTCTCGAGGTAGGGGTAAGTATCCCTGTGTTACGAGGTGCCAGACAAGGAATTAGGCCAGGAGCGTCTCCCAGCACACCGAGACCCGAGGCAATTCAGAAAAGATAGTTTCCTGAATTGACCTGATCGGGGATCGAACCCGGGACACTACGGAATTCAAGGCGACAAGCCGTGCTACAGCGCACCACGCCAATCGTGTCGTCAACTACTAGATGTCGGTTTCGCTTAAGGTCCTTCGAACCGGATTATTCGAGATAGTGGAGTATTATATAGAAAAACATATTTTGCGATGATTTTGGAAAACTTGACATAAACGACGACGACATTAAATTATAACGGTTATTACGATTTTGGGTTACAGTTTGTTAGAAAGTTGATAGCATCGTAAGCTGTCAGAGCGACTCGACGCCTCATTGAAGAAAGTCGTTACAAAATGAACTAAGTTAAATGAGATTTCGACATTTCGCTATGACTTGTGCGTATGTAAGTTTGAAGCAAACACTGCCATCCTTCACTGGAACCATTTCGCCGCATTTTCAGGCCCCTATTTGAGAACCTCTGGATAAGACCAGAACGCAGAAATGTTCGTCATCCAGTAAGCTATAATCACACACATAAAATCTAAATAGATGCTTTCGTGAAGGAGATTTTCCCCCGCAGTGGACACCTGAAGGCTTATTTAGAACAATTAACTTATTTATAGAGATTAAAATCCGAAATCGGTCCGTAGCACCGTTACCTACCTACTGTTTAAGATACAAAACAGTCGAAATAATGAATAACATTGTTTTCATTGTGCTTCTGTATTCTGAATCAGATTGTATCCGAATTAAATTAAATATGTAGATAACTTTAAGTTGAAAAGTTTCTTCAATAAGATTAACTTGTTGAAACTGTGGCTTTGTGTTTAAACGCATTCTGCAAGATGGCGTTGACTTTTGTACGTTGATTCAGTTAAACCTTATTTATTTATTTTTGTGACATTTTTTTTTTTACTTTATTTTGTTTCATCAAATTTTGTTTTCTTTGATGATTTCGTTGTAAAAACCCTTAAATTGACCATAATATTTAATTTAACGTGTATATTTGCAATGAGAAGTAAATAATCTAATCTAACTATTTTACATACACGGGATAAAATACGTCATACAATTGGAAAGCTTATGCACAGCCGACGCGTGACAATGACAATATCAAGATATAGCAACTAATGAAAGTAAGCACAATTTTTTGTTTGTTTTTTTTGACACAGTGGAGTTGCGGAGTCCTTGTAATTCAGAGGTCAATGGTGTAATCCTAAATTAATTCTTTGTTTTTGAACTCCTATCCGATAAAACGAATATCCATTAGACCCTGCGTTACCAGATCTAGCTGTTTCCAGAGTGCGCCGCGGGGAGGCTCCTTTCATGCACCCCATAAAAGAAAGGTGACATTTTGTATCGCCAGCTAGAAGATTATTTTGTTATCCCCAACAAACTAAGCAGAGCTTGTACTATGGTATAGTCTGCCCTACCCCTAGGGTGTTATTCAGAGCCGCGTAGGGGCGAGGCGGCCCGCAGGCTGAGGAGCAGGTGGCTGTGAGCGTTATTACATGTGTTGTGGTCCAATGTAACACCGTCTTTGTGGGTTAGTTCCAGCAGTATTAGCTTAGATGTCGTTCATTTGTTTGTCATAACATCTGTCAGTCTGCTTTACCGACATAATTGGTCTATCGATAAAACAGCGGAGGCTTTGCAAAAAAAAAATAAGATGGCGCGAAAGATAAAAAAATGTTCATAGATTGTATTTACTATTAACAAAAAAATGGTAAGATTATAAAAGCGAATTGGTTAGTGAATTGAGCGTTAGTAGTATAAAGATTGTTTAACAATGATTAACGACGTGGCAGTGTTTTTATAAATTTAACGTAAGTGACCAATGTAATGAATTTGTTTTGTAAATTGATGCTAATATTGAGGCTGATTTGAAGTAATTATTCTAAGGAATAGAAAGCGAGTCGGGGCACCCATTTTGATGCTACGAAAATCTAGATGTCACGGCTAAATCTCAACCTGATGTCAATTTCTCGAGGTAAGAGCTTCTTCAAAATATATATATGTGCAGTAAATGGTTGCAGCAACATAACAGAGAAGAACAATGTTAAATATGGAAAATTGTGAACATGATGTGTGACCGTATTATTTTGACAGTTGATTTTGGCATCAAAAATGGCGCGCCATTTTGTATGTAGCTATCCTTTAAGGTGTATTATTATTCTAAGTTTGTAGTATGTTTAATTGTAGTATTTGAATTAATGTGTAAGTTTGCACACATGTTTTATTACGTGTAATAAGGTTTGTATAACTGATTGGAGGAATGCCCAGCTGTGGCCAAATAAACTTATTTCATACCCCACTAAAACCGCTCCAATTTGACACATTGACCTAGCTAAGATTGTTTATAAATTGTTCAGAAGTTTGGGCAAAGTTGTTTCAAGTTAAGGGTGGAGGGATGATAAATAATAAATAAAACGTTTAGAAGCAAAGCTAATGGGCTTCCTTTTGTAAAGCTAAATCATGATTATATATAAGTAAGAATTTCCCCTTAAGTATAAAAAAACATCCGGTATAATGCTAACTAATCACAAGGTTCCCATACAACATCAAGTGGTCATAAATAAAATTAATTTAATTTAATCTTATTTGTATTCAGATAGTTTCGACATCATCGACTGAACATGCCATCTCATTTTAATCATTTCATATGCTTAGAAAAAACAATTGCGATAGCTTAAACGTTACATTATTTTTTATGATAATGAAAATTTTAATGTGTAGATATGGATGGGTGTAGGTGAGTGTATGTGTAAGGATTTGAATGGGTGTGTGAATGAGTGTAGGTATGTATGTTAGTGTGTTTATGTGTTACGTAGTGTGACAGCGGACCTGTTAATACTGACTTACTACCGGTTCTGTTTGGTATTTTGAACTTAGCTTTATAGTATGTAATGTTTCACATATTAGGCTGTAGTTTTCATGTAAAGCTGCAGAACTTACAAATAGACAAGACATAAATATTAAAACTGTTTAATCGTCTTATTTATTTGAGGACACGATTGGCGTAGTGTGGGTTCGATACCCGGTCGGGTCAACTCAGGAAACAATCTTTTCTGAATTGACTCTGGCCTGGGTGTGCTGGGAGACGCCCTTGCCTTATTTCCTTGTGTGGTACCTCGTAACACAGGGATACTTATCCCTACTTCGAGACCATTACAAGAGGTGTGTTGTCTGGCGCATATTTATTTATATTTATTATCAGGTTCGCTTTCAGACCACGCACCGGTGCCTTTTAACAATTAATTTCACACGTAACACATAAAGACACACGCATGCATACATACACTCATTCACACAACCATTCAGATACTTACACATATATTCACCTACACACATACCTACACATTAAAATTTTCAATTCATTTGTTTTGATTATTATTTTGATTCATGTTTCATTACACTTTTGATTTTTCAAGTTTTCTTTAATTATTTTATTTTTCATTGTAATTATACTTTTTAACGTTATGTTGACAGCAGAAGCCGATGTAACTGTACACAGATGTAACTTCTTTATAAATGACTTGCTGTCCGTTAGTGGCTTCGCCCGTGTAGACTGTCTTTTCCGTCAAAATATATCTTAAATTTAAAAAAAAATAGAGCCTATGTCACGCTCTGATAATGCAGCTTTATATTGGTGAAAGAATTTTTAAAATCGGTCCAGTAGTTTCGGACAGTATTCAATACAAACAAATAAACTAACCAACAATTAAATCTTTCCTCTTTATTCTTAATATTAGTTATTATTAGTACAGATAAACTTATTATTGACGACACGATTGGCGTAGTGCGCTGGAGCACGGTTTCTCGCCTCCAACTCCGTTATGTCGTTCGATTCGCGGTCGGGTCAATTCAAGAAACGATATTTTTTTAGGGTTCCGTACCTCGAAAAGAAAACAACAGAACTCTCATAGGATCACTTTGTCGTCCGTTCGTCCGTCCGTCCGTCCGTCTGTCTGTCTGTCTGTCAAGACCCTTTTCCTCAGGAACGCTTAAAGATATCAAGCTGGAATTTATATCAAATACTCAAGTCTACTGTCCCTTGAAGCTTTGGAAAAATATAACTTCTAAGCCTACGCATTCAAAAGATACAGCCGTTTATTTCGCAAATTTCCGTAAATTTTCGACACAATATCCGACAGGGTACTTCCCGTGACTCAGAATCGTGAAATTTGGTACGAATCAACGTCTTATAGCACAAATAAAGGAAAAATTGCTATAACCGTAAATTTTTAATTACATTGTATAATAAAAATATTTTTAATAAATATACCTACAGGTTTGTACGGAACCCTCGGTGCGCGAGTCCCACTCGCACTTGGCTGGTTTTTTTAAATGGCTCGGGTCTAGGTGTGCTGGGAGACGCCTCTGGCTTAGTTCTTTGTCTGGTACCTCGTAACACAAGGATATCTATCCTTACTTCGAGACCATGACAAGTGGTGTGTTGTCTGGCGCATTTATTCAATATTAAAAAAAACTTATTCCGTATTGTCTTTTTTATTCGGCACTTAATGGGTTAAACGCTCCGAAAATACGCAAAATCGTGACTAACTCGCCAAGTGTGAAAGCGAACTTCACCCCGGGACACGTGAAAGGCCACACCAAGGCCAAAACGTCCAGCATCTCATGACATCGCAGTAATCGAATCTCTCCACAAACGCTTCACAATGCCTATTACTCGCAAATGCTATTACTGCGCATAAAAGCCTTCGTTATACTCCCTGTATGGATACCAGAACAGTAAGTGAGTATACAGGATGGCACAAACAACCGACAAAGATGAAATTACCAGTAGAAGCACAGGACAAGTAATAGTACCGCAAAATAAAGAGTTTACAGAAGGACCGCTCGCGCCTTTTTCCTAAACTTGCCCTGTATGTATTAGGCGACCGCCTGGGGTTACTTTTAGTAGTACATTCGCTCTGAATTTTTAAAATGAAGTAGGTAGGTTATACTTACTTGACAAAACCGGCCAATAACAAAATTAATCATGTGAAAAATTGTTCGACAAATTCAAAAACACTCGCGGCAGTGCGACTCGCCGCGTGACCGATTCTCACCGGTATCGCCTGTAAGCTCACTTTGTCTGTGTGCTTGATCAAAATGACGGCTTGTTCAAAGTTGACTATCTGTACTGGCCGCCACGCCGCATGCGTAATTTGTGATGAGTAGTACTTCGTACAGAAGGAGAACTCAAGAAACGCGAACAAGTAAAAAAACATTTTTTGCTCTAACAAGTCCGTGTCTCGTTAATACTTCTTTATTTATCCGTGCTATCGAACGAGGTTAAGTTTTAGGTAGCTGCAGGCGGAATTGTAACTTATTGCGTGGTACGATCGTTCACATTCTGCTGTGCGCTGCGGAACGAAATAGATTTAGCTGTCAGATCGCAGGGTAACAACTCACACTCCTTTAAGTCATAGATTAAATCAAAATGGAAGATAGGTGACTCGCCTCTAGCGCGTGGACTGCTTGATCAGGCCCCCGTCGCCTAATTTCACTCAGTCGCAATATACGATTGACAGGACTTTAAAACAAATAGGATTGTCTTTGTCCTTCAACATCACACAACGACAAATAGAATCACAGCGGTGTGAGTGTGCGTGCATGTAGCTATGCATCATCCCCGTTTTCAGTCGACAAATTTTAAGGGCGTGCCATTGCCATATCTTCCGCTATTTGATTTAATCTAAGATTTAAGTATTAAAATCATAAAGTATTAATTACTTCACAAAGATAGAAACTAGAAAAATGAGTCCCTAGCATCAGGGAATCGAGCGGGATTCGAACAAGAGACCTTCCACAAACCGGGTGGCTGCTCTTCCAACTGAGCTACTGAGGCCAATAATCTAGTTTTTATCTAGTGGATTTTACGTTGTAATCCAACGTTTGTTTCATCAATGTTATAGGCAAGCGCCTGTACTACCCGGAATATTTTTTTTTTCAGATATTTGACATTCGATAAAGAATCAACTTCTCCGACGCGGTGGTAGAGTCGCATTATGTTTGTATACTGCTTATTTATTCATATTATTATAGTATTTATGTCTATTATTTAGTATGTTTTTGACTATTTAAAAGTACTGATTATGTCTATTTGAATAAAGATATTTGAGTTTCAGTTTGAGTTCGATGAAACTATAGGATATGTGAATTTTTATTAAACGTTGGCTTACAACGTAAATACACTAGATAAATTCACCAGGTCTGTTAACGGCCTCTGTAGCCCAGTTGGAAGAGCAGCCACCCGGATTGTGGAAGGTCGCGGGTTCGAATCCTGCTTGATTCCCTAGAATCAGGTCGATTTATTCTAGTTCCTATCTTTGTGTAGAAAATGGAGCATTGTTAAATGCTGAAAATATACAATCACTTATAGTATTACCTTTCATAAAATCTAATAGTACAGTCATCATTAGTTTCCAGTAAGTGTGCTGGCCTAATTCCATGTCTGGTACCTCGCACCACAGGGATATCAACCCGGGACATCACGCAAGCCAAAGCGAAAAACCATGCTACAGCGCACTACGCCACTCGTGTCGTTTAAAGTAATCGTCATGTCTGAAGAAGATTTAGTTATCAAGGTGTGATTTTCCACTCGATGGGACTCGGTTCGCATCCAGTCGAGAAACATAATTATGTCGAGAATCCGCTGTGCCCTATATCTGAACGATTTAGATGCTCGTACGCCTCGCTTAATTTTAAGGTCAGATGTCAATATTTCAGGATGTCAAGATATCATATCATTTAACAATGACTTCACCTAGCTATTTAGCCTACAAAACATATAAACATGTACCCAGAAAAGAATCCAACTCATTTCTCACGTGATGATGATACATTCACTGCGTCATGATTACTGTTTTTTACATGTTCAGATAACTTCCAAGTTTTCTCTCGAATTCAATTTATTATTAACTCAATATAACCTTGTTACAAATCAAACAATTTTTAAACTTGAATCAATACAATTCACTAATTGTTTGCATTAAAACAATGGGCTTGGAAAACAAAAGCAGAAATGAATTGTGTTCTGTGCTTTTTATATCCGTTCATTTCAGTTTCCATTTTTATGGCTTCAGTACCTCTACCAAAGATTACTTAATAGTAACTGCGTAACAGATAAATCACTCCGTAGAAAACTGAAAATTTCGTCAATTATATTGTAAACGAGATTATATTGTAAACAGACTTCGTTCTGTCAAATGTTTGACAGCTGTGTGTCTACCACGAGTTGCCAATTTGAAGTTACGTTATCAAAGCGTAAAAAAATTGTAATAATAATCATAATAATAATAATCGTTTATTTGCAAGAATATGGTAAATTACAATTGGTCTTAATCTAAGTTTCTCTCCAGCATATTCTACCGAATTTTCGGTGTGCAAATCCGACGGAAAACGTCCGGTTAAACTATACAATAAAAATTAAAAATTAACACAATTTTACAAAACAGGTCCAATATAATAAATCTTCAAAATAATTACTTAAACGATTAGGCGTATTACTGGATGTCAAATTTTATCATTAAGAAAATCATTAATAGAATAATACATTTTGTTGATTAAAAATTAATGCAATTTATTTTTAAATTGGCCAATAGGTAGGGATTTTAGGGAATCTGGCAATTTGTTGTATAATCTCACAGACATACAGTTAACATTTCTTGAGTAGAGTGAAAATTTTTGGGGTGGAAAAACCAACCTATCTACTTTCCTGCCTCGATAACCTTGTCTCTTTTGTATGTGGATGACACATGACATGACATGACAATGTCAAATCGCAATACATTCTTTTAAGCGAATACATTTTTTTTTTACCACGAGTTGCCACTTTAAATGTCAATTTAAAGTGGCAACTCGTGGTAGAGGTACTAATGTCCATTATCATATCTCGCCCGCTTTTCTCTGACTTTTCCTTCAAGGTGAGGATGGCCAGCCCAGTGATTCAATTGAATGACTGGGCTTGTCAACCTCATATCTGGACCTCACGACCGCTTTCCATCAGGTGGAGTGAGGTCATCTTAACAGGCAATATAAAAAAACTTGATTTACATTACATATTATTTTTCACTGAATTTTTTGTTCAATCATAATAAAATACTTTATTTAACACTCTTGAATAGTTTAGCTTCCTGTTAGTGAAAGAATTTACACGATCTGATCAGTAGTTTCGGTGCTTATTCAATACTAACAAACACACAAACAATCAAATCATTCCTCTTTATAATGTTATGTCATGTGACTCCATATATTGCCAGGTCTACCTCTTTCAATATGGATGTCCGTAGTTAGTACTTACAGTACAGTTTGTACCTTCGTCTTAAAGTCAGTTCAACCGAAAGATTCGCGTACAAATGCTCTAAGCGGCTGTTGACAATCAACTGCCAAATGGGTCTTGGAAGACCCGGCGGCTGGTAGGTAATTATCGAGCGAGAGTACATGGAGTGTTAGCGGCCTGCCTCTACCATGAGTTTGCCTTTCGTAAACTACGATAGTTTACTATAGCAACATTAATGCCATTTTTAGAAAAGTAGTAGTATAGTCCATTTATGAAATAAGTTTTGTTTGTGTGCCAATAGATGGCGTTGTGATAATTGGCAATTTATGTTTCTGAATCGCGGTGTTAGGATTTTTCTCCGGTTATATAAGAGTATCGTACAACATTTCAGTACAATTAGACTTGTTAATTATTCAACCTTTTGAACTAGGATTTTGTTGTGGGTTCGTCCAGTTGCTAACATAAAATCGTAAAATAACCTTCATTCATCATGGAATACCATACCACAGCAAGAAAATTGGAGGTGGCTCAGCATGTGCGGACCTATGCCACAGAATAGGTAGTAAAACAGTACTCTTAGTGTCAGTATCCTCAATAGCGCGGTTTTTCAGCCACATCCATAGTAACATTACCATTTAGTAGAGCGTCGTGGCCTAGGGGTTAGACACTCCAACTCAGATCGTGGGTCTAGCCAAATCTGTCCAAAACCATCCTTGAGTTCAATGTTATAATTTCCTACTAGTTCTCCGTCTCCGCTGATGGAAAACAGCGGTAAAAAATCAAATCAACCCGGATAACGGCGGAAGGCTTACCACATACCGCGATGGGTTCTACTACGGCTTGTGAGGGTTTCGTTCACCATGACGACAACGGTCACTTGCCTCTAAGTACCCGTTTGTGATAAACTCACAAAATAAATAGATATCAGAAAGACCGCTCTCAGCTTGTATAATTACCTAAACTTACCTGATTGCCTAGGGTTATTTTTAAAATGAATCAGGTTCGTATTTAGGCCCGTTTTGACAGAACAGAACCCGCCAAAAACAAAAATATCAGGTAAAAATTGCACCAAGTTCGACAAAAACACTCGCGACAGTGCGACTGGCCGTGACACCGATACTCACCGGTATCGCCTGTAAACTTACTGTGTCGGTGTGCGTGATCAAAATGGCGGTTTGTTCTAAGCAGACTACGGGCTATATTTCACCAGGACGCCATGGCTGCGCCACCAATCACCGCTACCAAAAAAATGTATACAGCTATAGAGAGTTACTCGCCTGGTGCCCGTTTGGTTGCGCAACCAATTTTGATACATTTTGTTGAAATATAGCCCTACTACACACTCTCATTCACACTATTATTCCTCTGTCTGTCAACTCGATTAAAGCGATTGTGAACTGTATAATTTCTATCACTATCATCGGTCATCGCTTAAATAGGTAGGTATTGACTTAATCACCACGCATCCCAAATTTTTCAAAAAATCCAAAAATACATCTAGCCCGACTTTGATTCGAACAGAACGAGTTGCTACTTTAAATTTATGTTATAGTTCGCGTAAAAAATGTATTGGGATTCGACATTGTCATTTCATGTCATTGATGAAAAATGTATTGGGATTCGACATTGTCATTTCATGTCATTGATGAAAAATGTATTGGGATTCGACATTGTCATTTCATGTCATTGATGAAAAATGTATTGGGATTCAACATTGTCATTTCATGTCATTGATGAAAAATGTATTGGGATTCGACATTGTCATTTCATGTCATTAATGAAAAATGTATCGGGATTTGACTTTTTCATCATATCATGACAAATCCCAAGACAATTTTTTTACGCGAACGATAACGTAAATTTAAAGTGGCAACTCGTGGTAGACGTACAGGACTTCCGGATTTCCGTTCCAGCTTACAAAGCTAAGCCAAAGCGTTATTTTCAACACATAATAAATAAATAAATAATGCATGGCATGTTGGTGTAATGGCAGCGATCCTGCTTTTAGCACTGGAGGTCCTGGGTTTGTTCCCCAACTATTACAAACGAACATGTGACGAACATTTATGCTTGTTTTGTGTCTGGGTGTTATTATCTATATAGATATGTATTTATAGTTCGTAAAATATAGCTTGATTAGAATGACAGGTGTCAAATTGATGTAACTAGGGCTGGAAAAGTACTGTTAAGAAATCGATATTATACTGACACATCGACTGCATACGTTTGTTTATCCGAAAATTTTCGATCTCACAACTCCATGAGGTTCGTTCAAGCCCTAAAGAAAGCTACTGCAGAATAGAATGACATTCTAACAAAATAATGGTTGGCCTCTTAATCATTGTCATAAAATTTAATACAGTACTAAACATCAACAATACATCGTTTTTCTTAGTGTGGAAGTGTTGGAATCACGTCATTACGAATTGCAATAATCCTAAAAAAATTAAAAAATGGTTAAAAATCTTATTAAAACGTTTTATAATTGCAGTGTAAAGCACCTTAAGGGAATACTTTTTTCATGATTATGAATAACAAACAAATAAATTATAGTTTTATTACATCGATGCGCAACTATCGTTGTGTCACATCTCTAAAATATTAGCCACATGACGTAACTTGTAAAGGACGTCGTAGATAGTTCAACTAATAGTTTGGTATTGGTTTACAATGTACAATAACTGCAACCGCTCGGACTTAACTCTTGTATTTATTCACTCGGTATTTGAATCTATCATTGATTTCTGCAAAAAATGTAGTATGTAGATACCGTTTTAAATCGTTTACTGTTTCATTATATGCATAAATTCCTATGAATTCGTCATAAATGAGAAACTTTACGGTGTGGTTTTATAAAATACGCTCATTTAAAATGTGAAGCACCATTCAGAATAACTAAACACGACAAATTGAAATGATTCTTCGCGTTTGAATATTGCAACAAGTGTAGCCGCTCATTTGCCGTCGGTACAAAGTTATCTCGTCACTTTTTATGATCCAGAACAGATAATAAATCTATGTGTCATTCTAATCATTTAAGTATGTTTATCAGCCTCTGACATTCATTACAAAGTATAGGCTCTGCTTAGTTTGGGGTCAGATGATCTTAATGTACACTGTCCCAGATATTTATTATTATTTTCATACCAATTATAACAATAGTTTTATTAGCCACACGCAGTCGAACTATGTTATCCAGTTTATTACAGCTCGTAATTTTCAGTAATAGTCTGTAATTATCCAGTAAATGCTTCTTTCTAATTGGGTCATGTTCTTGAATCATTTATTTCCATCGATCGCTTCGTGAAGTCGTTTCTTTTAATAGATTAGAGTAGTTCATTTATTTCTTATTATGGCATTATGAAATTTTGAAAATTGATACTCAAATGAAATGAAATTGTGTCAATTAGTATAATCTTCAAAAAAGGTCACAGTCATTTCATTTTACTCAACACAATACATTTACATAACATACCATCACGACTATATCCCAAACGGCGTAGTCAGAGGCAAGTGGATGTTGCCGCCATGGTGAACGGAACACTCAGAAGCCCACTTTTCACCAATGGTATTAGAACCCAACGTGGTAGGTGGTGAGCCTTCCGCCCAACCACCCAACCAAAAATATTTACAATCCAATCAGTTAATTAGACCTAAAAACGTAATTAAAATATGCAATAAATCACGATGCACACACGCGCTGCTATGGCCACGCGTAATTTTGGTGACGGTGTTACTTCTTTTTTTGAACTTCATTGAGGTCACCTACCCTTTTTTTTTTTTTTTGTATGGACGCCGCTGCTTGGCCTCGACGGCCTTAGCAGCTTCACCGGTCTGTAGGGTGAGCGCAGAAGGCTCTCAACCCTAATATTTAAATTAGCACTCTAAGGGCCCCCTTGTGGGGTAGAACCTCGACTCAGATGTCACCTACCCTAAAGAAGGTCAAGTGGTCATGTCACGATACACCCTGGCTCCCTTAAGTTTGATAGACTTGAGCTTTTGCTAGACCATCACATTGTAATGTAGCAGTCTTACAAATGGTACAATACAGGCAAATGCTCAGTTTTCGAAAACAGTTGTAGATTATGTAACGTTTTTGGTTTTCAAAATCAAGTTATACAAAACATCGAGCGTCATGTTCGCGATGTGGTTTTATTGACATTAAAAATATTATATTATTTTTATAAAATATGTAAGTATCCCTAAACAGTCCCCACGCAAATATCTAGGCATACCGTACTACTGTTTAGCGCGAGAATGTCGATTGATTTTTATAAGGACAACGACGATCATGACTCTTATCAAAATAAACGTAAATTACTCACAAATATTTAAATTTGTCCTAATTGCTTCTGCCCTCGACTGCTCCAAAATTACTCCGAAGTTTAAGTTACAACCACAGATTTAACTTGAAATAGATGAAGTGTGTACGTAATTGGGGTGTTTTTAACAAGTTACGAGTTTCTCGGCGGTTTGGCTTCATTTTCTATTTTGGCGTTCTATACTTTGATATTATATTATAACTTAAGATATTTTGATAATGAAAACATACGAAGTTATCTTTCCTACCCAAAATGTATGCCAAATGACGGTTCTGAATGTAAACTTCAGTTTTTTTTTTGTAAGGACGCCGCTGCTTGGCCTCGCCGGCCTTAGCAGCTTCACCGGCCTGTAGGGTGAACGCAGAAGGCTCTCAACCCTAATATTCAAAGTAGCACTCTAAGGGCCCCCTTGTGGGGTAGAACCTCGACTAAGAGCGTTACTTGAGGCTAATCTGACATTTTGGGGAGAGAATCTACCCGGCACGTGCCGGTATCTAGAAAAGGAATTCAAAGGAAAACGCGACGCGGGCCCGCGCCGGCGCGGACGGAAGCTCGGTTGTATGTGTGTGGAATGCGCGGTCAGTCTATGGTGATTGGCGATGGCAGATTGCCGGTAAAATATAACCAGAGAAAAATCTTGACACCGCCTTCTGGGAATATTAATTCCTGGAAAGAACAGCACCATCTATTACCACACTAGCGAATTAAACTTAAATTCAGAAAAGCACTATACAATGAGTTCATGCGATGACAGAAGCGTCTGCTGTAAAGTTTTTGAATGAGATAAATTTTGAAATTGCTCTAGTTTTACCAATTGTACTTTACCTACTCGAGGTAAACTTATTATAGAAGTCTTTGTTTTCATATTTACCGTCTAGTGAGAGTTGGGTATGGCAGAAAAAGGATGAAAGTATAAATGCAGTGGAAATGAGAGCATTGCGAAGTATAGCAGGAGTGACATTGAGTAATAAAGTGAAGAATAGCATAGTTATAGAGCGTTGTGGTGTGAAAGAGGATGTTGTCGCAAAAATTGAGATGGGAATGCTAAGATGGTTTGGGCTTATGGAAAGGATGGAGAAAGGCGATGAAACAAATTTACAAGGCGAGGGTGGATGGAGCTGATGGAAGTGGAAGGCCTAGACGGACGTACTTAGGACAAGTCTAAGACGTGCTCAGAAGAGGTCAGGTCAGGATTACCCATAATCGACGAGCATGTATGAAAGGATTAATGAGAGTGGAAGAAGCGCAAGAGGTGTGTCAGGACCGTAGCAAGTGCAAAGATGTGTCTCTGCCTACCCCGTCGGGAAAAAGGCGTAAAAGTATGAATGTACCGTCAAGCTGCTGAGGTCCGAATGTGATGCTGGCAAGCACAGTCGTGCAAAGCAATCCCTGAGCTGGCCATACTCACCTTGAAGGCTTGTATAAATGCCCTTTCCACGTCCCGCTTCAAGAACCTAATACTTAGTACCTAACCCTGAGCGGTCACGCAAGTTTAGGAAAAAGGCGCAACCGGTCCTTCTGTAACATACCACCATCACGACTACATCCCAAACGGGGTAGTCAGAGGCAAGTGACTGTGGCCGTCATGGTGAACACTCAGAAGCCCACTTTTCGCCAATGGTATTAGAACCCAACGTGGTAGGTGGTGAGCCTTCCGTCGCAATCCGGGTTGATTTGGTTTTTTATCGATGTTTTTCATCACCAGATAGTTAGTCGGAAATTAAACAATGAATACAAAGATCTTCTGTAGACTCTTTATTTTGTAAAATACTATTATAGTCTGTCTATTTTACGAAGATCGTTTCACTATGCTTGTATACTATTTTCACTATAAGATGATATGCCTGACAGTTCTCATTGTTCTGTATCACGCATACTATTTCAAACTAAATAAAAAGAAACTGGCAAAATAAAATGTTATAAACTATTAAAAACCTATTGTCCTTTCGAATCTTATCAAGTAAGTAAATTATAGTTTTTATTATTAACTAGTAATAAATGAAGTAAAGTAAATTAAATTATAATTTTACAGCGTCTGATGCGTTAAAAGGAATGCCATTCAATAGTGTATTGACACTACTGAATCGACAAAAATCGATGAATAGGAGCGACCATTTTGTAACCACGTCATTCGCATCAGTACCAGTGCGTCTGCCTTGTGTGCGGTTTTTTAACTATTATTTTCGAGACACCACATTTTATTCTATAACTTATTAGCGTGCACCGTTTATTAAGAATTTATTCAAAAATAAAAAATCGGTAAATCCAATTTCATTTCCTTTTCCATCTCGATTAAATTACATTCGTTACATCACTATAATTGTCAATTATGAACTGTCAGGGATATCATCAATCATACGGCGAAAGTAGTTTAATGTTGACATGAGCTGACATACCAGTATGACATACGCTAGTGTGCGTGCTCTCAGCCTGAAAAATTTGACACTACAACACGAAGATAGTGTGTATGTACACGTCACTACAGCAAGCACAGTTAAAAGGTCTTCATGATATAGAACGTTCATAATTAAATGCTATCGTGACTTCAGAATAGGTGTTAAAAAGTTCGACGTTTGGTTTTCATACAAACAGAGATCTCTGCGTTATCTATTCATATTTATGTTACGACCTTTGTTCTTTCGCTGGATATTATGTTAATTGCAACTCAAAAAGTTTGTGTTTTGTAGTTATATGTATAACCGCAGTCCTTGTAGGTTTCAGTTTAAGGTTGAAGTACATATTTACAATCCAATCAGTTAATTAGACCTAAAAACGTAATTAAAATATGCAATGAATCACGATGCACACACGCGTGCTATGGCCACGCGTAATTTTGGTGACGGGCTCTTAAGTGTTCTTTTTAACTCGGTGTTACTTCTTTTTTTGAACTTCATTGAGGTCACTTACCCTAAAGAAGGTCAAGTGGTCATGTCATGATACACCCTGGCTCTCTTAAGTTTGATAGACTTGAGCTTTGTAGCAGTTTTACAAATGGTACAATACAGGCAAATGCTCAGTTTTCGAAAACAGTTGTAGATTATGTAACGTTTTTGGTTTTCAAAATCAAGTTATACAAAACATCGAGCGTCATGTTCGCGATGTGGTTTTATTGACATTAAAAATATTATATTATTTTTATAAAATATGTAAGTATCCCTAAACAGTCCCCACGCAAATATCTAGGCATACCGTACTACTGTTTAGCGCGAGAATGTCGATTGATTTTTATAAGGACAACGACGATCATGACTCTTATCAAAATAAACGTAAATTACTCACAAATATTTAAATTTGTCCTAATTGCTTCTGCCCTCGACTGCTCCAAAATTACTCCGAAGTTTAAGTTACAACCACAGACTTAACTTGAAATAGATGAAGTGTGTACGTAATTGGGGTGTTTTTAACAAGTTACAAGTTTCTCGGCGGTTTGGCTTCATTTTCTATTTTGGCGTTCTATACTTTTATATTATATTATAACTTAAGATATTTTGATAATGAAAACATAAGAAGTTATCTTTCCTACCCAAAATGTATGCCAAATGACGGTTCTGAATGTAAACTTCAGTTTTTTTTTGTAAGGACGCCGCTGCTTGGCCTTGCCGGCCTTAGCAGCTTCACCGGTCTGTAGGGTGAACGCAGAAGGCTCTCAACCCTAATATTCAAAGTAGCACTCTAATGGCCCCCTTGTGGGGTAGAACCTCGACTCAGAGCGTTACTTGAGGCTAATCTGACATTTTGGGGAGAGAATCTACCCGGCACGTGCCGGTATCTAGAAAAGGAATTCAAAGGAAAACGCGACGCGGGCCCGCGCCGGCGCGGGCGGAAGCTCGGTTGTATGTGTGTGGAATGCGCGGTCAGTCTATGATGATTGGCGATGGCAGATTGCCGGTAAAATATAACCAGAGAAAAATCTTGACACCGCCTTCTAGGAATATTAATTCCTGGAAAGAACAACACCATCTATTACCACACTAGCGAATTAAACTTAAATTCAGAAAAGCACTATACAATGAGTTCATGCGATGACAGCAGCGTCTGCTGTAAAGTTTTTGAATGAGATAAATTTTGAAATTGCTGTAGTTTTACCAATTGTACTTTACCTACTCGAGGTAAACTTATTACAGAAGTCAATTTTTTACCGTCTAGTGAGAGTTGGGTATGGCAGAAAAAGGATGAAAGTATAAATGCAGTGGAAATGAGAGCATTGCGAAGTATAGCAGGAGTGACATTGAGTAATAAAGTGAAGAATAGCATAGTTAGAGAGCGTTGTGGTGTGAAAGAGGATGTTGTCACAAAAATTGAGATGGGAATGCTAAGATGGTTTGGGCTTATGGAAAGGATGGAGAAAGGCGATGAAACAAATTTACAAGGCAAGGGTGGATGGAGCTGATGGAAGTGGAAGGCCTAGACGGACGTACTTAGGACAAGTCTAAGACGTGCTCAGAAGAGGTCAGGTCAGGAGTACCCATAATCGACGAGCATGTATGAAAGGATTAATGAGAGTGGAAGAAGCGCAAGAGGTGTGTCACGACCGTAGCAAGTGGAAAGATGTGGTCTCTGCCTACCCCGTCGGGAAAAATGCGTAATGGTATGTATGTACCGTCAAGCTGCTGAGGTCCGAATGTGATGCTGGCAAGCACAGTCGTGCAAAGCAATCCCTGAGCTGGCCATACTCACCTTGAAGGCTTGCAGAAATGCCCTTCCCACGTCCCGCTTCAAGAACCTGATACTTAGTACCTAACCCTGAGCGGTCACGCAAGTTTAGCAAAAAGGCGCAAGCGGTCCTTCTATAACATACCACCATCACGACTTCATCCCAAACGGGGTAGTCAGAGGCAAGTGACTGTGGCCGTCATGGTGAAGAGAACACTCAGAAGCCCACTTTTCACCAATGGTAATAGAACCCAACGTGGTAGGTGGTGAGCCTTCCGCCGCAATCCGGGTTGATTTGGTTTTTTATCGATGTTTTTTATTATCAGATAGTTAGTCGGAAATTAAACAATGAACACAAAGATCTTCTGTAGACTCTTTATTTTGTAAAATACTATTATAGTCTGTCTATTTTACGAAGATACTTTCACTATGCTTGTATACTATTTTCACTATAAGATGATATGCCTGACAGTAATTCTCATTGTTCCGTGTCACGCATACTATTTCAAACTAAATAAAAAGAAACTGGCAAAATAAAATGTTATAAACTATTAAAAACCTATTGTCCTTTCGAATCTCATCAAGTAAATTATAGTTTTCATTATTAACTAGTAATAAATGAAGTAAAGTAAATTAAATTATAATTTTACAGCGTCTGATGCGTTAAAAGGAATGCCATTCAATAGTGTATTGACACTACTGAATCGACAAAAATCGATGAATAGGAGCGACCATTTTGTAAGGAACCACGTCATTCGCATCAGCACCAGTGCGTCTGCATTGTGTGCGGTTTTTTAACTATCATTTTCGAGACACCACATTTATTCTATAACTTATTAGCATGCACCGTTTATTAAGAATTTATTCAAAAATAAAAAATCGGTAAATCCAATTTCATTTCCTTTTCCATCTCGATTAAATTACATTCGTTACATCACTATAATTGTCAATTATGAACTGTCAGGGATATCATCAATCATACGGCGAAAGTAGTTTAATGTTGACATGAGCTGACATACCAGTATGACATACGCTAGTGTGCGTGCTCTCAGCCTGAAAAATTTGACACTACAACACGAAGATAGTGTGTATGTACACGTCACTACAGCAAGCACAGTTAAAAGGTCTTCATGATATAGAACGTTTATAATTAAATGCTATCGTGACTTCAGAATAGGTGTTAAAAAGTTCGACGTTTGGTTTTCATACAAACAGAGATCTCTGCGTTATCTATTCATATTTATGTTACGACCTTTGTTCTTTCGCTGGATATTATGTTAATTGCAACTCAAAAAGTTTGTGTTTTGTAGTTATATGTATAACCGCAGTCCTTGTAGGTTTCAGTTTAAGGTTGAAGTACATTACATTGATTTCTTTTTAACAATACCGTTGGCTTGGTTTAGAGTCTTCGATCAACAATAACATAGCTCAGAAATGGCACCTTTAATCAACAGTTACGCCTCAGGGGCTGTCTTACAATCTTTTGGCACAATCGCAGCGTGACCGTTTACGGTTCTAAAATGGTCTCTTTGTATTGTCACTTTTTAAGAGCTACTTCTGCAACTGAAAAGCTTTAGATTGGTACTATTTGACAGATAAACAATGGTATGTAACGACAATTAGGAGTTCGTAATACCAACACGCCCGAAGTTGAGTTTGCAGGTCGTAATGGTCACGTGATTGGGATTAAGAGATCATAGTACCAACATACCAGGACAAATGGGACCGTAAAAAGGCCCTAGACGTACGAAGTCGCAGGCAATAGCTAGTTTTATTTATCAAATACTTGGACTATTTTCAAGTAATAACTATTTATTCATTGCTAATTCGATTTGGCAGAGCAATATCGAGCCTTTTTATAGCCCATTAAAGGAATCTAGATTTCGATTAATATCTCAAAAGTTTTCAGAATAGTATTAAAACTTTTAAGGGCGGACTAAAATACGATTACTTACTTAGGGCCTGCTCCAAATCGCTTTTTGCAGAGTGATTTTTACCCTCGCCGGATAGAAAGAGACAACACTTTCGAACAAAACCTTCGTCTGTATTTCATCGGGCTCCAGACAACGGTAGAAATCGCACTTGTCAGAGTGATAAAAGTCACTCGAACCCGTTCCGAAACAACTAGGAAACTGTCAGGTGACCGCTCTGTCAGCCTCGATTTCACTCGGTTCAATTTGAAACGAGTTCGAGTGATATTTACTCCTTAGAGTGAAGTTCCACTCGTTTTGGAACGCAGCATTAATAGTCAGTCCGTAAAAAGTTGATAACTCTGAAGTCAATTTAAGAGCTTTAAAAGTTAAATTCAACAATTGTTATAACGCTGCCTCTTCATGCATAAACCCATTACTGGCTTTCCACCTCATTTGATTTAAATTTAACATCTATTTCGAAGTATGAAGGTACAATTTTGATTGGCATGGTCGTTGTAAAAATGTTGAAGGTTCTAGTGATGTACCAAGTGCACTTGGAATAATTCGGATTTTCAACTATGAGTCGGTAATTAATACAAACATGATATTTTAAGCAAAAGGTAAAATGAGTTCAGCAGATGTCGGTTAGTATCTTCAGGAATCAGTATATTCCTAAAAGAACAGAACAGGGTTCAAAAGTGTAGTACCAATTAATAAAATTACTATCTACTTATGTAACATTTCAGGGTTCCAATTAATTGAAATTATATTATGATTGACTCTACCGAATATAAAAGAGAGTTGTTCCTGCAGGAAAGATGCGGACTCAGCAGTTAGTAGGTAGCTCAGAATTATACACCTAGAAGGATAGTTTCATACAAAAAGCCGCGCCATTTGTAATGCCAAAATCAACTGTCAAAAACAGTCAAAATAACAATTCGTTACACATGTAATCACAATTTTCAGTATTTAACATGTATGAATACTACTTGTGCTTCTCTGTTATGTTGTTGCAATCATTTACTGCACAAATAAACATTTTGAAGAAGATCTTACCTCGAGAAATTAACATCGGTAAGTTCAAATCCAGACGCGACGTTCTAATATTTGTGGCATCAAAACAGATGCCCCGACCTACCTTAGAATAATGACGCATAGTAGGAGATACTATGCGTCATTATTCTAAGGTAAGTTGAAAGGGGCAAGGCACGTAGCGTGAAGAACTTATATGACCTTGGGGCAGAAAAGTTTTCAGCGGGCGGTTCACTAACTAATTCAGTGAGCTACGAAATTACTATTTTCATGGATTTCCTCATTTCAGACCTGTTTCAAAACATCGTTTTCGATCGATTTGGTTAGATTCTTTTGCTTTATCAAATATTTTAAATATTGGACTTAGATTTGAATTGAGCTTACTTAGTTAAGATTGTGTGTTTCCTTGTTTCTATTTGTTGCACAGAAAAAAACCTATGTTCCCTGTAAAACTTTGCGCTTGACTGGCACTAGGCATTACGTCTGCTAATGACACTTTATTGTGTGTATAATAAAGAATAAATGAATTAGGGCCTCAATTTTAATTAACACAAATATCAACACCGACCCAACTAAAAAGTTAAATTATTTAATTGGCGCATAATTTCGTTCATAATTTCCCCTTCGATTTAGATCAATTAAACTTTACGTAATTTATCCGTTGAACAGTATGTAATTCTTTTAATTGCTAATGCTATGTGCTTTGCATATACCTACATAATTCAACTGAAAAATAACGACATTGAACCTTACCATAGAAGAAAAGAGCTCAATGTCAGTGAATTGTAGTTCTAGCCTGAAACTTATGCTGAGTGGGAACCTTTTGGGACATTATAAGCATTGTATTCTTAAAACATGGTTTATTCTAATTTCACCGGTGCCACATAAATACACTTACTTCCCAAAAATTTGAAATTTACCGATTTGGTTGATATATTCGTTTCGAGTCGGTTCCTAATTCGGATTTTTCTATAGAGTCAACTGTTCGTCGCACTGTCGCATCACTAAAGGTACTATCCATTAAAAGTTGGTTTTATTTGAGTTCGTAGACCGTGAACAGCATCTGTGGGGATTTAGCTATAATGGCTTGTTCGTTAGGGATGGGATTAGTTTATATTTAGACCTTATTTGCGAACAAGAAGTTAATTTTTAAGCACTGAGGAAGAGCGTTATGTCGCGCTCAAGCGTGGGTTGTCTATCGTAGTTTTAAAACCGATGTTTTACAACTTATATGCGTAAGTACTAGCTTTCCGCCCACGTGTGCTTCATCGTTAGATATTATGGCCACATTTGAAAAAATCTTCATAAATTGTAGCCTATGTGTTATTCTGATGTTTAAGCTGTATCCCTGTGAAGTTTCGTCTGAATTCGTTCAGTAGTTTTTGCGTAAAGCCAATTCAAGCCAAAAAAAAATAACACGGAATGCGTCACGGAAATGAAGATGTTGCGGTGGATGTATGGAGTTTCACGCAAAGATCGCGTGCGTAACACCCACATCCGCGGCAGCCATCGTGTTCGTGACATCGCAGACAAGCTGCAGGAGTGCCGCCTTCGTTGGTATGTCATGTCTCACGGAGATCGGCAAACTACGTGGGCAACAAATGTCTGGCCATGCCGCCCCCGCGAGGTACGGGTAGAGAGGTCGACCCAAGAAGCGGTGGCTCGACGTCGCCAAGTGTGACATGCGTGCCAACAGACTCACCACTGAGGATGCACAAGACCGCGCGAAGTGGGCCAAGAAAATAAGAAAGGCGGACCTTGGGACCCCACACACCAGTGTGGGTTCACAACAGTTGTTGCGTGAGAGAGGCAAACATTCACACTTACATACATCCTCCAAAACTTTTGCATTTAAAATATAAGTAAGAAGAAGTAAGATTATATTATCTAATAAAACAACAACGGCAGTAAAACTGTAAGTATAATCAATGTCACTATTTTGAAAAATAATATGTTTAATAAAAAAACACTGAAAAGAAAAAAAAACAGTCTTCACCAAATTTATTGGAAAGGTTCGTAATGGCTAAACTTAAAAAGCAACAAGACCGATTTTACAAATTCGTTTACCAGTTAAAAGTTTTATTGTGAGCAAGTAATATAGGTTTGGATTTTTTATTTTTAGACTACATTGTAACGGAAATATTCCATGCGGGCAAAGCCGCTGGCGAACAGCTAGTAATAAAAATAATAACTGGAAACAAAAGATATTGATAACATATAATCCGCCGATAAGAGTCATTTGAAGCAATCTTATCAGTACTCATATATCGATCAAAGCGTGCCCAAACATAGTCTTTTTATTTCGTAATGGTTAGAACATAGTTAGGTACATCATGAACCATTTAACGTAATATTTCTGTTGCTACATTAATGGTTTGATTTACATCAAAGGATCAAGTCAACGAGAGGGTCTTAGGCTGAAGCACTCCGCCTTGACGTGGCCAGAACCACAAAATAAAGAGTTTACAGAAGGACCGACCGCCTCTTTCTTAAACTTGGGTGACCGCCCAAAGACCCAGGGTTACTACTATATTCGCTCTGAATTTCAAAGTGAAATAAGTAGGTTATACTTACTTGACAAGGCCGGTTTTGTCCAAAAAAACCAACCAAAAAACCAAATTCATCATGTAAAAATTTGTACCGAGTTCGACAAAAACATATAACTCGCGACAGTGCGACTGGCCGCGACACAGATGTTCACCGGTATGGCCTGTAAACTCACTGTGTCTGTGTGCGTGATCAAAATGGCGGGTTTGTTCTAAGCGTACTATCTTTGTGCCAGAACCATCTTTGAGTTTAATAGCGACTAACCTCTCCAGTGATGGAAAACACTAATTCTCAATTCAAAAATGCTGTATTCAAGTAGACCATTGATTTACAGATTTTTTTTATACCACGTCGGTGACAATCAAGCATGCGGACCACCTGATGGTAAGCGGTTACCGCAGCCTATGGACACGTGCAACACCAGGGGTATCACTCGCGCGCACAGTTCACAGTTCTCCTGAATCGTCATTTTACGTTTTAAATTTAGCTATTGTATGAACATACATAAATTAATACAATCTATTTACTATATATAATACATACATTATAATGTGACTCTACCACCGGCGTCGGAAGGCTGATTCTACTGGCAAGAAAGTATAAAAAAACCAAATCAACCCAAATAACGGGGCTGTGCGCTTGTTGAAAAGTGGGCTTCTGAGTGTTCCGTTCACCATGACGGTAACAGTCAGCTTGCCTCTGGCTATTCCGTTTGGAATGAAGTCGTGATTGTATGTACCAAAACAACACAGAGGAGATACGTAAACGATTTGATGACGGCTAAATATTGAATCAATAAAGAACTTATCTATAGAAGCCTTAACACATGTTACTGTAACATTAGACCTATCCAGATGTGTAAAATTAACGAACGATACTGTAATAAATATATCTATATAATTATGAGCCAGACATACACCAATTGTCATAGTAATATTAAGGATCAAAATCCCTGTGTTACGGGGAATTAAGGCAGAGGCGTCTCGGAGGCAGACGTTTTGAAAATATCGTTTTCTGAATTGACTCAAACCGGAAATCAAACTCAGGACACTACGTAAGTCCAAAAGAAACCGCGGTACAGCACACAACTAGTTCTCCCAATCATGAAAACCACAATGTGTTTTGGTAATCGCCGTGCATTATAATTACCAATACACCTAGCCACCGAAACGCATTTAAATTATTGGGTTATGATTTGATTGTATGTGTAATTGAGAATGAATTAATGTTTTATGAATTTCAAAAGTTGACATTATTCATTGCTAACTAAAAATTGTATTTGCATGTCTCAATGGGTGAACGTGTCTTGTTTGCTATTTTATATTATCTGTGCCACCTTTGATGTACCACTTTCTTGCAACACAAATATTCTAAACGCCAATCGTGTTGTCAAAACAATTTAAGTAATAATGACAAGAACTTGGAAATATTAAGTGTCTACAAGATGAAAAGTTTATAAACAAAAATTTTAACAAAAAAAAAACCAACATCATAAAAAACTATTCCAAAACAAAGCACTAAAAAAAACCAACTTCAAAAAAAAACTATTCCAAAACAAAGCACTAAAAAGTAAAGAAATAATTGCGTATTCTTCTAAAACTTATACGATAATATAATGTAGGTACTATTATTGTTATTGTTGGAGTCGGTGTGAGTTCTGACAACTAGACCAAATTAAAATAGGACCATTCCGGAAGCACCAGCTTTCAAATAAAAAAAGAATGATCAAAATCGGTTAACCCAGTCGAAAGTTATGAGGTAACAAACATAAAAAAAAAAACATACAGTCGAATTGAGAACGTTTTTCTGAAGTCGGTTGAAAAGCTGATTCAACACGGACAAAGTCTCTGGCGATAGTGCCAGAAGTGTGTAGTGTTGAAGTAAATTTAAATGTGTCAACCATTACACTGGCGTGCATTGAAATGTAGTCTTTTCTCTCCAATAGCTTAGCAGTCGTCCTATTTCACCATTCAACTATCTGATCTAAATTCAGGGTACGAATTTAACTCGCAGTTGCATTTTGTCGCAAAATAGAAAGGAATGGTCTGAATGGAGTGACGGAGTCTTCTCAGTGGGATGAACGTCAGAAGGTGGTAGTATATTTGTAATTACATACATACATACCATCACGACTTTATCCCAAGCGGGGTAGTCAGAGGCAAGTGACTGTATCGTCATGGTGAACGAAACACTCAGAAGCCCACTTTTCACCAATACCTTAATACCATATTTGTAATTGGACGGAATAATCTGACGATTACTGGGTTGCCAGGTTTTGGTGAAACAAAAACAGTGTCGGGGCAAAGTGAATGAATGAAACAATCTTATTATGATTTCAGTATCATTATCTGCCTCTTCACAAGTTTAAGTCACACATTAGAGTGTGGAGGATTTCTTAAATTAATTAACCTTAAGCACAAATATTTGTTAGCACTAAACAATCACGGCAGTCTGGAGCGTGACCATCAGTTGATACACGGCTATGGCACGAGGTCGGTGTGCGCGGGTAAATTTGAAGTACCCAGAGTTTCCAACTATTATGGTGACAGAACCCTTAAAAAGCGTTTACCTTATCTGCTAAATAGTTTGCCCGAGGACAACCGAATAATAACAAATTAAAAAAAAAGTTAAAAAAGCTTTCTTGGATTCGCTTGTGTGAAAATAACATATTTAACTAAGGCGTATACTTTTTTTTTTTTTTAATATCTGGGACTATTCACACCAAGATCATCTGACCCCAAACTAAGCAGAGCTTGTAATATGGGCGTCAGAGACTAATAAACATACTTAAATATATCTAAATACATACTTAAATAGATAATAACACCCAGACACACAACAAATACAAATGTTCGTCACACAAATATTTGTCATGGGTGGGGATCGAACCCACGACCTCCGGCGCTAAAGGCAGGATCGCTGCCATTGCGCCAACAGGCCAGTCGAACAACATTAAGCTGTTAAGAATACATGAATTACATGTATTATTTGAGACTCCTTCCTGCAGTCAAACTGTTAATACAATTTTGCAGGGTATTTTTAACTGTATGATAATTTTTCTGTATTAATAAATAAACATAAAAAAATTACAAGTATTTGTGGTCATCTTAGGTATAATCTGCTCCTCTGCACATGTTTTGCTATGACTTTACTGTGTCAATTCAAATTTTGTGTATAAAAACAAGATTGAAAAGAGTAATCATCGAGTAACTTGTCGGAGTCTTCTCGATCGGAAACAACCTCCGAACCGGTGGTAGACTCACATTATGTTTAATTATGATATTTACTATCATAGTATTATTTTATGTAAGTTAATTTTTTTTTAGTACATTTTTGCTATATTTTTTATTGTATTTGACTTGTCATAAGTACTTTTTATGAGTCTTGAATAAAGATATTTTTATTTTAATTTTTACTCACTTTATTATTATTTATACTTTTTTAATTTATACAGGAAAGACTTGTTTGTTTGTATTGAATAGGCTCCGAAACTTCTGTACCGATTTTAAAAATTAATTCACCAATGTAAAGCAACATTAAGTCTGAGGAGAGACTTCGCCTCCTTATGCGTGTTCTACCGCTTGTACAACGGGTTTTGTTCTGAAGAACTGTTTGATATGATGCCCACGGCTACTTTTCATCACCGCACCGCCACCGACAGGGCATTCATCCTCACACTCTGAATCCGCAATGATCTCGTACAACTCGGTTTCAGAGATGTTTCCTTCCGAGGACGCTAAAATTGTGGAATGAACTCCCTGCCGAGGTTTTCCCGATGAGTTATAGTATGGAGTTCTTCAAGAGGGGTTTGAAAAGGTTTTTACAGGGTCGACAACGCGCGAGTGATACCCCTGGTGTTGCACGCGTCCATAGGCCGCGATAACCGCTTACCATCAGGCGGTCCGCGTGCTTGATTGTCACCGACGTAGTATAAAAAAAAACATTCAGGGGATGACCTTTAAGGATAAATATCACTGTGTTACGGGGTAACAGAAAAGGATTTAGGCCAGGGGCATCCCCCCGCACACCCACACCCGAGCCAATTTAAAAATATCGTTTCCTGGATTGACCCACGCATGCAATCGAACCCGCACTACGCCAATCGTGACGACAGCTGCTAATGTCTCTCCGTAAAATAATGTGGCCATCTTTGCCCATGTTTAATGTGATACCGGTCATGTTTCGTTCATTCACAGAAAGGAATGATGATGACGGACCTTTACAAAAAAATTGAGGCCGTTACCAAAATTACGCGCGGCCATTGCATATTTTGGAGTATTCGAATTACGTTTTTAGGTCTTATTTACTGATTGGATTGTAAAGAATACATTTTACTTCGATTGAATAACGATCATAGCTGTGCTGACATTCATTTTTAACAGTAATAATGCTTCAATTGTACTTAATCATTGAAATATTTCGACCGTAATCTTTGACATAATTGTATGGAGTCCACCTAACTTAAAATGTGTACCTTTAATATTTTTACAATCAGTCTTTTGTATTAAACTACTCACAACATTTGCACGTCGCATGCGATAGAATGTGATGGATGAATTTAATTTTTAAAAACCTTTTGTAACAATTTTTTGGCAAATGAATGATTAATTATTTTTAATATATATTTATTCAAACCAAACATCTGTCGTAAACTTTGGCTATTATTCGGAGAAATTGAGAAATTGAAAACCAATAGTTAGTGCATAATTTATCAAAATTATGCATTTTCTGGTTCATTAAGTGTCAACAAAACCATATGTCTGAAGATTTGGTATCTTCTTTCTGCAACCACAGTGTAATGATGCCGTTTCGTTCCAGTCTCATGGACGTTAGAACTTGAGTTTAACTTACTGGCCATTAATAGTATTCTGTACCTGTCTTTTCAAAATTTAATTTATCGTTCCACGTTCGCTGTTCAGCATTTTGAGTCAGTCCTACCAAAACCATCGTACTGAACAGGGCTTGCGAGCATTTTACCAGATTACCAGTTTAAGTTTAACTTACGTGACGGTGTATTTTCAAATACTTAAAATAACCAATTGTAAACAGTTATAATGTGACAGGAACCCGTGTATCGGGGTAAGCATATCATACCTGTTTACTTACCTATTATTATTAGATAATCTATTACCTAGGACTCTTTGTATTCATTTATTGTTATTTTGTTACAGTTTCTTACCTACCTATACTTTTACCCTATACAATAAACAAGTCTCTGGATTGGCAGATCTTTTATCCACTATTCCATTAATACATCTACTCCTAAATATTGTGTGACGAATCCCGGCGCTCCGGCTCCTGTATTGCTGGCCTGCAACGAGGATTTTGCCTCATAACAGTAAGCTTAATCAAAGATTTAGCCACAAGTTGACACGATTAACGCCTTTTCGTAAATCGAGGTGGCGAGATTGATCATTATATAATAGATTTAATTCACAAATGTGTTTCGTTATGTGTCAATACGAAAGGTTGGACTAAGTTTTGCATGTATTGAACAGACAAAATTTTTATCCGAAGGTCGAAATTGGGTGCTTGAAAAGTTGGGTTATGCGCTCAAAATACGAAATGGCTCTTAATCCATACATACATACATACCATCACGCCTTTTCCCAACGGGGTAGGCAGAGACCACATCTTTCCACTTGCTACGGTCCTGACACACCTCTTGCCCTTCTTCCACTCTCATTAATCCTTTCATACATGCTCGTCGATTATGGGTACTCCTGACCTGACCTTTTCTGAGCACGTCTTGGACTTGTCTAATGTATATACGTCCGTCTGGCCTTCTCTTTCCAACAGCTCCATCCACCCTCGCCTTGTAAATTTGTTTCGTTAATCGCCTTTCATCCATCTTTTCCATATGCCAAAACCATCTTAGCATTCCCATCTCAATTTTTGGCTCTTAATAAGAGTGGAAAAAGTGCAAGATGTATGTCAGGATCGTAGGTACCTGGTAAAATATAGTGTTACGGGTTTAAGTACATACTTAAAGTACGATAAAAGTGATAAGACAAATAATAGGATTTAAAGAAAGCAATCTTTTTTTTCTCTTTCTTTGCTAACTGTACCTGCAGTATGCGTTTAATTGTGTTTACATTGTTTCTTTGTACGTACGTACGGTCAGAAAGCACAAACAGCCCCTAGGGTGAAGGCAGGTCGCCACTGTAACCTGGCTATTCCGTCCGTATTAATACACAGTAATTAAAGACCAGCGTAGACTGGCTGGTTGATGAAGACAGAAGACAAATTACCAGTTTACGTAGACCTCGATTTTACAGCGATTTGTATGCGCTGTGGGGCCAGGATATACTGGTGTTGTCGTGGGGTCGGCAAAGCAAGCAGACTTCGTATTGCACCGTTAATTGCCCGCCTAATTGACTAACGCGCTTTGAAGCATCCGACAAGAAAAGCACACGCCAGTTGATCTTGACATCTATTTCCTTACTAAACGTTCACAAGCAGAGATTAGCCAAAACTGGACGTACAAAACTAACCAGTTTGTAAGTAATGACCTCAATTGATTAAACGATTTGTACGCATTGGGAGGTCGAGATATACTGAATCTGTGAATCATCTTGAAAGCCAAGAAGCGTTTGATTTGAGCAAATCAACGCGAAACTTTCTTGACCACAAGGGGAACTAAATTAACTAGTTTATGGTGAGCTTTCTGTTCTAATGATTGGTACCTATTGCTGGATCAGCTTAAACTGGAGGAATTGAAAATAGTTTGTAACTTAAACGTACTTAAATACATACATACATACATACCATCACGCCTTTTTCCCAACGGGGTAGGCAGAGACCACATCTTTCCACTTGCTACGGTCCTGACACACCTCTTGAGCTTCTTCCACTCTTATTAATCCTTTCATACATGCGTCGGTTATGGGTACTCCTGACCTGACCTTTTCTGAGCACGTCTTGGACTTGTCCTAGGTACGTCTGTCTAGGCCTTCCCCTTTCAACAGTTCCATCCACCCTCGCCTTGTAAATTTGTTTCGTTAATGGCCTTTCATCCATCCTTTCCATATGCCCAAACCATCTTAGCAATTATAGTAACTTAACTTGAAATATGTCAATAATACTTGAACATTGTCTTTCTATAGCATCCTGTTTTTATACAAAGTCGGCACTATAGGTACTATTTTCACTTTAAGATGATATGCCTGACAGTTCACATTGTTCCGTGTCACGCATACTATTTCAAATTAAATAAAAAGAAACTGGCAAAAGAAAATGTTATAAACTATTAAAAAAACTATTGTCCGTTCTAATCTTATCAAGTAAAGTATTGTTAATATTATTAACTGTTAATACATAAATAAAGTAAATGAAATGAAATTAATATATCTTTACAGCGCCTGATGCGTGAAAAGGAACGCCATTCAATAGTGTAATGACACTACTGAATCGACAAAAATCGATGAATAGGAGCGGCCATTTTGTAATCACGGCATTCGCATACAAGTGCGTCTGCCTTGTGTGCAATTTTTTAACTTTTATTTTCGAGATACCGCGTTTTATTATATAACTCATTAGCCATAACCCGTTTACCTACTAAGAATTTATTCAAAAATTAAAAATCGGTAAACCCTATTCCATTTCCTTTGCCAACTCGATTAAATTACATTCGTTACATCACTATAATTCACGAATATGTACTGTCAGGGATATCATCATACGGCGAAAGTAGTATAGTATTATATACTTATTGGCAAAAGTTTTTTTCAGAATCAGTTCGTCCTATCTTTTTCAATAATTTAATGTTTGAAATAAAAATAAAACCAAAACCAGTCTGAATTGTTTTTAGGTACTTCCCTACATACTGATTGTTCTTATATCGGCACGTAGGTAAAAAAATTTGAAAGATTATTTTGAGAATATATGTAGTCGTGGAAAATGAGCCACGCGGTATAAAAACATCGATTGCGAATAAGAAATATGTCGAAAAACAGCCGAAAATTATTCCTCATTCAGTTCACGCGGCCATTTTCATCAATGTTTTTATTTATGCGATAAAACGTCGTAACGGCGTTGATGATCTATCGTTTCGTTTTTATGGTCTAATAAATCCCTAGACATATTTTGTGAGAAATTGTCAGTAATGCGGAAGACGTTTCGGGGATCCCAGGGCTTGTGAAATGAAGGAAAATAATATTCAGTTCATTATCCATTTCTGCATTATAAGTTTAGTTTATCAGTGTGCCATTAGATGGCGCTGTGCTAATTAGCAATTTCTATTCCTAATCGGCGGTGCTAAGATTTTTCTCTGATAATAAAAAACTTGTTATAATAGCACCTTTCTTAGAATCAATCTGATGAGTTCCATTTAATGGATTTTCCCTACATTTGTGCCAAATTCACTTTTACACGAGTTATATTCTGTTAAATCCCCTATCTATTTTTCCTTCGTTGAGTTGAGTGAGTGGGCTATTATGCCTGAAAACATGTATTCACTTTGATTAGTGCGAGTGCAGCGATGGATTATTGCGAGTGATTAGTATCTTGCTTTATGAAGTGATTAGAAGCGCGTTCTATTCAATCGCACTAATCAATCGCTGTCCACACGTGTTTTCTCATAATCACTAAGCACCTGCACTAATCACCTGCGCTTACTACTAATCAAAGTGTCCAGACGAGGAACGCTCTTCCAGCACAGTGTTTCCTTATTTATTTATTTATTTAGCACAGCCATATATATATATATATATATATATATCTAACACTTACAAATAATTTTACGTACTAAAATTTTCTCATATACATGACAAGTACGGCGTACATAACATTCACAAACAGTAAAATTAAAATTACAAAATAGTATCGCTGTAATTATAAAATAACAATACCATAATTCAGGCTAACCGGCAGATGTTTTGATGATTTTCGTTTTGAAACTAGAAAATGTATCGTGGAAAATGTCTAAGTCGTATAATTTGTTCTGGGCGTTATATTTACTCAAGATTCTATTAAGAGGGGAAGAAAGGCCAAGGTTAGTACGAACGCGTACGACATGGAAAATATTTTTTATTTTGTATCTGGGGTATCTGTACGGGACACTTATAGATGTTTTATTTAAAAGGGGGCTACATTGAAGGGTTCCATGTAGGAGCCTCTGTGAAAGCACATATCCATTAAGTACCTACCTTCTATCTCGAAGGGGTGTTATGTGAAGTTTCCGTAAACGCTGAATGTAAGGGTTTCTGTGAGAGAAACCTCTTGACAAGTAGGTTAGATGTCTTGTGAAATTACGTAGAATTGTTTCAATGCGTTGTGAGTGCACAGCATACAGCGGTGACCAAGATGTGCAAGCATACTCAAGGTGGCTGCGAACGAGTGCATTAAAAAGGATAACTTTGGTTTTGACAGAAAAACCCACGGTATTTAATTCAAGAAACCAAGCATCTGGGCCGCTTTTGTAACGATAGCATCTAATATGACTTGTTAATTTTAGCTTACTGTCAATCACAACGCCAAGGTCTTTTATTTTGCCAACCTCTGTCAATATGTTTCCATCTAATGAGTAATTCGTTACTAAAGGTCTCTTCCTGCTGAACTTTATGTGAAAACATTTGCTAATAATAAGTGACATGCGGTTGGAATCACACCATGATTTGAGGCTATTTGAATAAGTTTAGAATCGTTATTTGTTTTGATAGATCTTTAAATCTTTATGTCATCTGCGAACATGGAAATGCGGCAATGTTTTATATGATCTGTTATATCATTGATGAAAACTAGAAAGAGGGATGGACCAAGAAGCGAACCTTGGGGTACACCAGATTTTGCGTAAAATAGGTCTGACCCAAAACCATTTGTTACTACGCTCTGAGATCTTTCTTTTAAATATGAATGGAACCAGTCAAGATTTTCACTTGCTTGTCAGCCTCATATTTGGACCTCACGAACGCTTTCCATCAGGTGGAGTGAGGTCGTCATGAAGGGCGAAAATAAAAAAATACATATACTCACGACTAGGATATCCCAACGGGATAGTCAGAGGCAACTTAACTGTTGCCGTCATGGTGAACGGAACACTCAGAAGCCCACTTTTCAACAAGCGCACTAGAACTCAACGTGGAAGGTGATGAGCCTTCACCAGTATCCCGGATGCTTGGTTTCTTTGGGAAATTTTTCAAGTAAACTTTCTCGCCGGGTCTTCTCAGTATAAGATCAACTTCCGATGCGGTGGTAGAGTCACATTATGTTTGTATAGAGTGTATTTATGTATTCATATTATTATAGTATTTAAGTCTATTACTAAGTTTTTTTATTTCCTTGTAATGACGATTTAAAAGTACTTGTTACAGGTCTATTTAAATAAAGATATTTTTGTTTGTTTGTTTGTTTGCTTCATCGTTGTTTTCCATCTAGGACTTGGGGCCTTAGACACTTTAGGATAATGGGGCCTGTTTGACTTGAAGTGACAAATATTTTTTGAACTGATTTTAGGGGTATTTTAGGGGAAGGGGCCTGCCCGTGAGGCACGTGCCCAAAGTGCCAAATGGGAATGAGGGGTCTATTTTTATCACCGGAGTGTTAGTGGCCCAAGTACTAAAAAAAGATCAGAAAACGTGTGGTCCGCAGTTAAAATTTGGTCAAAACCATCTTTGTCTTCATACATTTGGGACTGTCTTTTCATTTTTACCGCGTCAGAAATAAACAAAATGAAAAACTGACTGAAAGTTTTACTATTTTCTGGTCAAATGCTTTATCTATAAAATATGCAAAAGAAAAGATAATTTCCTATACCAAACCAACCTAATTGTATATCCATTCAGACTTCTGAATATTTTATTAGTTTACGTCATAATAATTGATTCTAGGTCATGACGATTTATACGCTCTACTTCAAACAAAATAAGGTCGATAATTCTATGATCTTTTTAGGTGGCTTGGGTAGCTTATTCCTTAACGAAGTTACTTGTCATCATGATTCAAGTGAAGGGTCCTTTAGGAAAATAATTGCCCTAGCCTGATCATTTATCCGAAAATTATAGTCTCTGCAAAATAAACAATTTGTATATTTTTTATGAAAAGTGAATTATCAATGATGGAAAATTTAAGTATCTAAAAGGTGTGTTTTAGTATATGTTTTCCGTTCAAAGTCGGCTGCAACCCCAGAGGTACCTATTACACGAACGTACCTCGCCTTTTACCTTCCAACCGTGCTATGCATCCATGCTGTGAGGATCATCATCATCATCATCCGTGCGGTCAATCCCGGTGGTGAACCCACAACAGTGTGTGGGGTCACAGGTTCCGCCTTTCTTATTTTCTAGGCCCACTTCGCGCGGTCTTGTGCATCCCCAGTGGTGAGTCTGTCGGCATGCTGTGAGGATGTGCAAGCTTAACTACCGAACTATCAGACCGTTTCCACTGATGCTATGCTAAGTAACGGAGCGAGTAAGATGTGCTACGAAGCCGCCGCAAGTAAGCAGTGCGAGCAAGATGCGCAGCTCGAGCTAAGCGATGTATTATTATTGTTATTTTTGATTAATCTAAAATGGGTTTGCGTTTGGCCTTAGTCTCGCCTGGTAAGCGATGACGATGCCGATGGTGGTACACGCTTACCTAGATGCCTATTCACTCTGGCCTTGAAGATACTAAGGTTGTAATATCCGAAAACACAGATGCAGGAAGAGCGTTCCACTCCCTAGCGGTGCGGACCAGAAAAGACGCAGCAAACCGTTGGGTGCGGATTGTATCGACAATAGACCGACACGCACGTCGCACAGCCCGCATCCACAGCACGCATCCGTTTTTATAAAGAAGGTAGTTAAGAAACCGTTACACCAGTGCCATGCTATGTGGAGCACTGTCTATGATTGGTGGATATCAAACTCATCTACTATCAATAGCATATAGCACATCTCTGGTGGAAAAGCAGCCTTAGCTTTTTTAAGGAACTGTTGCACAGTGCACGTACAGTCCGCAGTCATAGTGAGCACGGTGTTTTTGTATTCGTCGAACTCGGTGCAATTTTTCACATGAAGTTTTTTTTTTGGCGGGTTCTATAAAGTAGGTGTAACCACAAATTATGCATGCTGCGCGGCGCCTCTGACAGATAGTCCACTTAGAACAAACCGCAATTTTGATCACGCACACAGACAAAGTCAGTTTACAGACGATGCCGGTGAGAATCGGTCACGCGGCTAGTCGCACTGTCGCCAGTGTTTTTGTTTTCGTCGAACTTGGTGCAATTTTTCACATGATAAATTTTGTACTTGGCGGGTTCTATAAAGCAGGTGTGACTACAAATTATGCACGCTGCGCGGTGCCTCTGACAGATAGTCCACTTAGAACAAACCACCATTTTGATCACGCACACAGACAAAGTGAGTTTACAGACGATGCCGGTGAGAATCGGTCACGCAGCCAGTCGCTCTGTCGGAAGTGTTTTTGTTTTGATCGAACTTGGTGCAATTTTTAACATGATGAATTTTGTTCTTGGCGGGTTCTATAAAGTAGGTGTAACTACAAATTATGCATGCTGCGCGGCGCCTCAGACAGATAGTCCGCTTAGGACAAACCGCCATTTTGATCACGCACTCAGACAAAGTGGGTTTACAGACGATGCCGGTGAGAATCGGTCACGCGGCCAGTCACACTGTCGCGAGTGTTTTTTGTTAAATTTTTCACATGGTGTTTTGTTTTTGGAATTCAGAGCGAATTTAGTAGTAACCCTAGGCGGTCAGGTAAGTTTATGAAAAAGACGCGAGCGGTCCTTCTGTAAACTCTTTTTTTTTGTGGCGTGCTTAACCCCTACTACCCCTAGGCCACAATATTTTCTCCCTCCCTCACTTTCAATTTGTTACAAAAATATTTTTAGCAGCCGACCAAATCTTCCCATTCGCTCTTTGTTGTCATTCAATGTTTACATTTACGTATAAAACCGAAGTACCAGCCCTGTCACCCGTCAGGACATATTGCCTCCTTAGTTAACGTCTCTGAGGGGTGGTGGGGATTTATACTGTACAAAATAAACTTACGTACACTTTTACTTTGAATTGTAAACTCAAGCCCTAAAGGAACGTATAAAGAGAATACATGGAGAGATTGTATTGCTGACAGCAGGGAAAGAAATTCTCGTTTACACTTACATTCAGCTACATAACTCGCTAAATATTCTTTAACTTTTAGTGATTTTTTATTGTTAGCATCTACTAATGCACTATTTTCTAAACAAAGATAAAAAATAGAAAAAATCGACATGATTATATTGACTCAAGCGGGATACACGACACAAATTCACCGGGCCTGTTAACGGCCTCGATAGCTCAGTTGGAAGAGCAGCCACCCGGACTGTGAAAAGTCACGGGTTCGTATCCCACTTGAGTCCCTAGGATCTGTACGTCTACCACGAGTTGCCACTTAAAAAAATTGTATTGGGATTTGACATGACATGATAATGTCAAGTCCCAATACAATTTTTTTACGAAAGATAACGTAAATTTAAAGTGGCAAGTCGTGGAAGACGTACAGGTCGAACATTTCTAGTTTCTATCATTTTTTAACTATGTCAAAGTAGTTAATTTGACATGCCACTGTTAGTTTACGTCAACAACGTCTGCCATGAGTTTACAAAGATGAAAGCCGGTCGCGTCGGCGTTGATGTTTTTATTCAAGCTAAAAAGTGGTGTCAATTCAACACGAGACTTGAGCAAATAAAGAGTCCTTTTTGAAAAATATTCTGCTCCGCTTTTATGCCTCTCAGCGGTCACCCATCTTTCTTCTTACTCAACACTTTAAATATTTCTTTCATTTGTACAGACTTGTTTAATATCGTCGCTATATAGAGTTCAAAAACTCTTGCGTGTGTCCTAGACATTACAGTGCTCTCGTAGAGCTAGAGCAATACTTTGAGGGTAGTAAAATGGTAGAGTATGGTACGAAAGAAAATGTTGTAGACTAATGTTTCTCCTTAAATGGTGTATCTCTAATATGGTCTCCTTAAATTTTGTATCTATCTATTTACACATAATGGAACAATTACCGTTTTTTAAAACTATATACAATCAATTGGCGAATCCTTTTTGATGTGAAATATGAACGATACTGAATACGAAAATAACATCACAGAATTCGTATCTGTCTCCTGTATGAATTTTGATGAAACGTTAAATACTAAAATAGGTACTCTTAAACTAATAGTCTGGATAAAAAGGATTAGTGCTTTTTTAAAATAACAAAGTCAAAAATTCTTCGATCAACCAAATTGATTAATGCCCCGCCCCGTTCACATTATTCCAGTCCAGCGCTCAATCAATGTGGACATTCCAGTGCCGGTTCACACTATCCCAGTGGTATGCCAGGGCTTTTCTTAACGTGGACTTTACGAGATGTGGAAAGACAGAGGCTCTGGAGAGGTGGCGCTGAAGGAAAATGCTTGGAGTTTCAGGGACCGAGTTTCGCACGAATGTCTCCATATTCCAAGAACTTGGCATAAAGCAGCGTCTGTTTTCCATAGTACAGTCTCGCGTATTAACATTCTTTGGTCACGTTTCTAAGCGCGATAGACTCTCCATAGAGGGCCTTGTCATCCAAGGGAAGGTGGAACGCAACAGACCGCGCGCGAGGTCACCTACACGTTGAACCGATCAGATCAAGTCCATCGTGGGCGAGTCCATTAACGAGTGCAGTAGGATGACGTCAAGCCGCGAGAGATGGCGAGGCATCGTGCGGCGTGTTCTATAGTTATATTTGCCCCCTCCACTTCCAAGACTACATGACGACCACGACCGCTCTGTCAAGAGTATATCGATGGAGTAAAATAAGATTCCAGCGCTGGACTGGAATGCTGTTACTGGAATATTGTAAACGGAATTATTCACTTCTTTCGAATTGAAAAAATATGATTTAACCAACAGCTTAATAATTATGTATCATGTGAAATAACTTTTGATGACACGGTGAGCTACTAAAGCCACGGGTAGGGGTGAGTCACTATTTTAGGGTTTATCGAAAAAGTCGAGTTTTGACATAATTAAAACTGAACATTTTTTTTTATTTCTAAGTATGCACATCAAAATAAAAATAGACTTTTTCGCTAGCTTAGTTAATTTATTTTTGGAAACACTTTTCAATAGCCAAGATTTTTTTTTTTAATTTGGCTGTTTTTATAATTTTATTCAAAATGCATTTGCTCACTGTTAAAAATGAAATTAATTGATAATTTTTAATCGATTTAAGTACCTACTTGTGACTTTATTAAGATGAATTTATTGTTTTTAATAGAGTCATTCACATGCTTCACAATTTTAATTGTTAATAATTTATATATTTAGAAAGCAAAAGAGGTAAAAGTTAGAAAATAGATTACTTATTTGATAAATTTATATTATAATCTCATTTTAAGTCAAACTTGTAGTTTTTTATGAGAAATAAATGTCTTTAAACCTTATAGTGTTATTTTGTATTCACATGATCTATTTCGTCATCTCGATGTAGAAAATCTCTGCATGCATTTTTTTGTGTAACGACGGACATTTTAATTTAAACCACATTTAGAGCAACTGAAAAGTTTAAAGGCCGCAGTTATAGCAAGATTACGTTAGTCATTTTTAAGACAGAACTAAAGTGACAGTGTAACTTCTTCACGCCCAACCGGTCTCCGGAGACGCAACCGTTTTTATGGTAGACTCGCGACCGCGGAACCCTCTTACCGTTAGTGCATTAGTTAATGTGAAAATATTGTTCCAATGCAACCGAAAGAGTATTAAAGTTTTTCTCATTTCATAAATCTATTTTACATATTTCTTAGATTTGATAATTTTTTAACAATATTTAAAAGAAAGTTATTTTGTTCATGTAGATTCATGTAATAAACGGCAATTACTTGACAAAATATCCCCCACATTGGAGAAATATTATAAAACAAGTTAACTTTCACTTTAAAACTACAAAAAAATGCTGAAAATACATGCCACTCCGATTAAGAAATATATAATAAATAATTAATAAATACGCGCCAGACAACACACCACTTGTCCTCGTCTCGAAGTAAGAACAAATATCACTGTGTTACGAGGTACCAGACAAGGATTGAGCCAGGGGCGTCTCCCAGCACACCCAGACGAGAGCCAATTTAGAAAATATCGTTTCCTGAAGTGACCTGACCAGAAATCGAACCCGGGACACTGCGGAAATCAAGGCAAGAAACCGTGCTACAGCGCACTACGCCAATCGTGTCGTCAATTAAACAAGTTAACACTTCAAAACTACAAAAACTAACAGGCCACTCCGATTGATAAATATAAAACTAAATGTCACTCCAAAACTACAAAAAAATACTGAATGAATAGGTATTAATTGATGAAAGTAACACCCTGTATAGCAGATCTGATGAATCTATCAAGAGTGAAATAATAAATAATTAGAGTTATTTAAATCACATACCATCACGACTTTATACCAAACAGGGTAGTCAGAGGCAAGTGACTGTTGCCGTCATGGTGATCGAAACACTCAATAGCCCACTTTTCACCAGTGGTATTGGTACCTAACGTGGAAGCCGGTGAGCCTTCCACCGCCATCCGGGTTGATTTGGTTTTTTATCGATGTTTTCCATCACCGGAGAGTTAGTCGGAAATTAAACAATGACCACAAAGATTTTGGTTCTGGCCAGATTTAAACTCGGGACCACACGATCCGCGATCCGAGTTGGAGTGCTCACTAGGCTACGACGCTTTCCTTAGCCTTAATATAATTCTTGATTATTATGTGATACCTATATTCCTGTTTTTATCTACGAGTAAGTATCTCAAACTATTTGCAAGGAACTACGTTTGAAGTTTTAACCTACTTACTAGCTTGTCAGTTAACTGTGTCCAAAAATACAGGCACTCAGCATAAAAGGATTCGGTGGTTCCGCACAGACATAAAAACCTTCAGGGACAGCTTGGGACGTGGATGCGACGTGAAAAATTCAGTGAAGGTGACGCAGGTACAGTCGCCATCATAAGTGGTAATTCGGAATTTTAGGGTTTAGTTTTAATTAGTTGGTAAAGGTAGAAGAGTCCATACGTAATATGGAAATATAGTTATATTTAGTGATAGTGATGGTGTAATATTGATTAGTTAGATTTCACTACTTTTTATGAATTGAGTTGGTACCTATGTTTATATATATGTCTGTACCTACGTATTTATTTGACTATATGTATATATTTATAAATAGCTTCAATTTTTTAGTTGCTTCTTTTTTTTTTTTAATTTTTTGTTTGTCTTTTGCACCGTCTGGGTTTATCTGTTCGGCCGGGAGGTAGAGAAAGCCTTTTGGCATTAAGTCCGCCAATTGGTAATTTTTCTTTTGTGCAATAAAAAATAAATAAATAGTTAGGTCCACTAAATTCTACTCAGATTCAGTAAGCATTATTATAACTATGGATGCCTGGAACGTCCTCTGCTTAGTCACATCCCTGGTCCGTAGGGATTGGGCCAGCACCCTTGAGGTGATAGCAAATAGATTTAACTGTTGGTACATGAATCGGCCATTCTGGATAAATGGGACTGGGTAATGCCACGGTGCATTGTGCTTTGTGGCGGCAGGACCTACCGCAGATGGTCCCTGGTTAACTTCACGGTGTGCTAGGAATAGTGTGCCTTTCTGCATAACCGAGAGGTTGGTCGGGGGGGCCACTAAAATAAATCTCAGTAGTTGGGAAAGGGTCTTGTCGGTACATGAATCATGCAGCGATGATTCATATGCTGACATCAAGACAGCCATGCCTAAGGATGAATTTCCATTGTATTTTTTTTCATTTTTGTAGGATTTTATCGTATGTAATTGTTATTTTTTTTCGTTTCATTTCTAATTATAATTCTTTAAAATAATTAGGTATTGTATGTATAGTGTTCTATGATCCCAAGAGGGTTGAAATAAATGAATTTTAAATTTATTTAATTTCAATCCAGTTCAGTCATTTTAAATGTCAGCCCTTAAGCAACAGTAGGTAATTACAACCTGAAAGTCGGATAGGCTTAGGATTTCCAGCTTTCATCCTAACTCCCTGCAATTGACATAGGTACCTACTTAAAATTATCTAGAAAATAATAGCCCCGATTCGAATTACCGGCGCGTGTCTCGAAGTAAGGATAAATATCCTTGTGTTACGAGGTAAAAGACAAGGAATTAAGCCAGTGGCGTCTCACAGCACACCCAGACCAAAGTCAATTCAAAAAATACCATTTCTTGAATTAACCCGACCGGGAATCGAACCCGGGACATCACACATGCGAAAACTGTGCCACAACGCACGTCCGAACCGATCTATATGTTGTTTGTTTAGTTCAAAACGAAAACCGTAAGATGGCCGCTTCGTTTATCCACAAACACTCTTGACGTTGACTGTACATTTGTGGGAATGAAGTTTTAGGTATAAGAAGACAAATTGGTTTGAAGAAATTTGAGTATTACAAAGTTTTAGGGTTCGGGATCAAATAGGGAATGTGCCTTATTAAAATACTAGCAACTAGCCCCGAGTTCACATGCCAATTCATAAAAAAATAGACAGGTAATTTAATGAGAGTGTGCTATCGATCTGTACAATTGGGTTTCGCCTTTTCACCATCGGACAAGACGTAGTTGGAATGTATTTTAGCTATCTGAACAATGCCTTTTGCTGATTCTTTTATAGTAAATACAAACATCAAAGGAATATAACCCGCGCTGTTTTCCAGAAACATTTTAACCTAAGGCCGTATACCATCTCTTAAAGCTAGTCAAGTTAACTTCTTAAACTGAGGGTAGCCTAAATGCCTAGAGGAGGCATTATTTACAGGTATCGGCTAACTAGCTGAAAATAGGAAATCGCATAATTTTAAATCGACGGAATAATTTGACGGCACGATTGGCGTAGTGTGCTGTAGCACGGTTTCTCGCCTCGATTTCCGTAGTGTCCCGGGTTCGATTCCCGGTCGGGTCAATTCAGGAAACGATATTTTCTAAATTGACTCGGGTCTGGGTGTGCTGGGAGACGCCCCTAGCTTATTTCCTTGTGTGGTAACTCGTAACACAGGGATTTAATAATCCCTACTTCGAGACCATTACAAGAGGTGTGTTGTCTGGCGCAAAAAAAAAAAAATATATCGTCCGCTACGCTCTGTTTAGGAAATTAACCAGACTGGCCATTAGAGATGGTAAAACATACTGCTCCTGAATCTTCAAGACAAGAGTTTTCGAACTCAGAATTTAAATTTCAACGCGTCCTTGGCAAGGATCAGGGATCTGATCAGGTGAATTCCTCCAAAAAACTTTCAGATCAAACTTCCTTAGGATAGAAATACTAGTAACATTTTATGGTCAAAGTACGTTTTTACTATTTAATCTGTGGTCAAAGTATCAGGCGGCAATCGAAGCTGCAGGCGCTGGGCGATTGCTCAAACCATTGAGCTACCGAGACCTTAGAAATTACTTTTGTGAATGCAAGTTACATCTTATTCGATAATTTTATATTTCCAGAATTATTTTCTTTCATATTTCGAGTATGGAAGAAGCTACCTACGAGTACTTAGTATAAACACAGATACTTAATAGTTTCTACGTAACAGATAAATCACTCCATAGAAAATTTAGTTAGTACCTACATAATCTTACCTATGAATTGTCCTAGAGAGAGTCGTGGCCTAGTGGTTAAGCACTCCAACTCGGATCGCGGATCGTGTGGTCCAGAGTTCGAATCTGGCCAGATTTTTAAGTGTCAAATCATTTTTTTTTTTTAAAACGGTTTTTTATTTAATTTAGCAAGGAATTGGCGACTACCTAACTTTAGATTCAAATAGTATTACGCACAAAATAATAGAGAAAAAATTTAAGTATGATTCAATTCAGTGAAATAATCACGAAAATCTTACAAAATGCAACGTTTTCGATCCACCCCCAGCTAACGCTCTTAACAAAGACACGTACACCCAACAATTTCCACATTATTTGTTAGAACCAACCTCTAGTATTTGCGTAAGGTAGGTAAAAAGGACCGTTTTCGCTGACAAAGAAATATTTGTTACTTAGGCATGTTACGTTAGTATCTAAGAAAACTTGAATTTTTCACAAGGTGCACCCTTGTCGGCACCTGTCTCTGGGTTTAATTTGATGGTAAACAAAGCCTGAAAAAACTGAAAGAATGTCAACAGGGTTGGAAAACATGAGCCTTACATATTTTCACAAATGAGGCTACAAAAAGTTAGAAAAACCTAAACTACCTACATTATTAATATACTCGTATTTTAGGACATTTCATAAACAACATAACATAACATACCATCACGACTTTATACCAAACTAGGTAGTCAGAGGCAAGTGACTGTTGCCGTCATGGCGAACGGAACACCCAGAAGCCCACTTTTCACCAATGGTATTAGAACCCAACGTGGTAGGTGGTGAGCCTTCCGCCGCTATCCGGGTTGATTTGGTTTGTTTTCGATGTTTTCCATCACCGGAGAGTTATGTCGGGAATAAAACAATGAACACAAAGATTTTTTTTCACGATCCGCGATCCGAGTTGGAGTTCTTAACCACTAGGCCACGACGCTCTAAATTAAAAAGTAAATTGTTTCAGATATTCATTTATTTATTTCATTTTATCTTAGGTAAAATTAATCATCACCCGCTAACGTCCTACTGCTGAACAAATAGTTGCATTATTTTGACCGGAAACCCAACAATGACCTACTATCACACCATTAGATAAACCAACACAACACAAACCTCAAAAGCTCCACAAGTAGTGAAAAACTTTCGCTACGTGATCTTATTAGTTGGCGAAATTGGAGCTTGCACAAAGCTTTCTGCTCACGGTGGCTTTTAGCTGCCGGTCTTATTAAATGACATTTTAAAATTTGTAGCTGTTGGGTAAATACTGATCTACGAGTATACTACATACATACCGTCACGCCTTTTTCCCAACGGGGTAGGCAGAGACCACATCTTTCCACTTGCTACGGTCCTGACACACCTCTTGCGATTCTTCCACTCTCATTAATCATTTAATACATGCTCGTCGATTATGGGTACTCCTGACCTGACCTTTTCTGAGCACGTCTTGGACTTGTCCTAAGGACGTCTGTTTAGGCTTTCCCTTTTCAACAGCTCCATCCACCCTCGCCTTGTAAATTTGTTTCGTTAATCGCCTTTCATCCATCCTTTACATAAGCCCAAACCATCTTAGCATTCCCATCTCAATTTTAAACTAAAATTATGAATAGGTAAGCATTTGTTTGAGAGCGTCGTGGCCTAGTGGTTCAGCACCCGAACTTAGATCGTGGGTCGTGTGAGTACGTAAGATGCAACTTAAGGGATTTTCAGTGTATGAATAATATAGTAAGCGCACGCATCTAGTAGGTCGCCTCAATGCGGTCCCTAGTCGCATGGCTCTTGCAGAGAAGAACCCACGAGTTATTGGCCCCACCTACTTACAATCATCTACCCCTACAAGACGTACAATCTGACGAAACATTCCGACGTCAGCTGAGAAACCTGTTATTGTAAATAGAATAAATAAATAACAAATAATGTATTTTTATTGTTCTTTTGACTGTACTCTGAATTTATTTGTTGTAAAACAAAACAAAGTTCAAAAGAGTAACTATCGAGTTTCTTGCCGGAGTCTTCTCGATAAGAAGCAACTTCCGAACCGGTGGTAGATTCGCATTATGTTTATTTAGAATATGTACTATTATTGTATTATTTTATTTACGTCTATTATCGTTTACATATATTTTTTGTGAATTTTGACATTTCATAAGTGCTTCTTTGTAAAAAGAAAAAGTGAATAAATGATTTTTTCCTTTACTTTTTACTTTTACATTGGAAACTTTTTAATTATTTATATTTATTTTTGATTGAATTGTTTTATTTTTATTTGTTTATTTGAAATTTTCTAATAAAATCATAACTTGAAAACTACAAAAAATCGGGTAACATTCATGGGGTATTTTGAATAATTTGGAGGTAGTCGTTTCTGGCCACCCTGTATAACAATATGTTATGTTGTATATCTATATAATTATCGAAGCATCCACTCTTTTGATTCAAAACTGTATTTACCTTTGTGTTTCACCAACGGCTTCTTCGGTAAAAGGATTTACCTGAAAGAACATTTTTTTCATTAAATATAATTTGTCTAAATCACAGTGGAATTGAACATCCTAGGAATTGGGTATGGGAACAGACATCAAACATGTCCTTAATCGAAAACCATTTTGAGGTATTTGTATTTTATACCTTATTTAAATATTTAAAATTTTTAAAGCAAAGGCTCTAGGATATTTTTAATTAATTACGTTGGCAATCTGGGGTCAAATGAATGATTCCAGATTGCCAACGTCCGCAAAGAGTACATTAAGGTTCTTAATGTACTCTTGACGGTAATCAAATTGACATCTCACAATTGAAACCTAGTCGTATAAACGTCCTTTCACGTGACTGGTTGATAATCTATACATCAACCAATCAAATGACGCGATCTGTATCATACGTGAGATTTTTAGCTAGGTGATTCTACTGCATGGTTTATATGGTGTTTCCAGATAGCAGATTTAAAATTCACCCCGGTGAAAAATGTATTTCCACAAAGTTATTTTTAATAATACGAACATTATTTTACGCCCATTGCCCAGACGGGTAGGTAGGACTTAAAATAGCCATTTGCTGTAATCCCAACCTTTTCAGGTAAGGCTTGGTTTCAGAACTTGGAAAATTAATTGTATCTGAAGTCTACTTCTCACATTCTCGTGAGATGCTACATGATGAATGGTGAGCTCTGTTTCAGCCGAACGTAAGTGCAGTTAATCAGTTATTTTCTCCTTATAATTTATTAACAACGAATCAGGGAAAACACACATGTGGGAACACTGAGCGAATTTGTGACGTCATAAGTTCACATGTTTAAAAATTTATAAAATATTTACTACCGGCTAAATCAACGAAATATTCAAATTAGTTACTTAAAATATCATAATATTTTTTTTTTTTTAAATCCCATACCCAATTGTAAATGCGTGCTGTCATGTGATAGGCTTATATTGCCAAGGCCTCCTATGATACCTCCTACGATATAGATGTCAGTAGTCAGTACTTACAGTACGTCATCCTGTCAGTTCATTCGCAAGATTCGCGTTCAAATGCTCTACGAGGCTTTTGACATCCAACTTCCAAATGAGTCTTGTAAGACTCGGCGGCTGGTAGGTAATTATCACTCGCAAGTACATAGAGTGACAGAGACCTGGCTTAGCTTGCTTAGCAGTGTAGCAAGCAATGATTTGCTTACAATGGGACTAGTGTCAGTGGCATCCACCCTTTGTCTCTTTTTGACACGTATGAGTTAAAAGAGTATAAATACATTGTAATCTTTACTAATAATAATCTATACTTAATATTATAAAGAGGAAAGATTTGATTGTTTGTTTGTTTGTTCGTCTGTATTGAATAGGCACCAAAACTACTCATCTGATCGTGAAAATTCTTTCACTAACAGAAAGGTAAATTATTCAGGAGTGATATAGGCTATATTTTATTATGATTGAACAAAAAAAACAGTGAAAAATAATAGTAAATAAATAAATAAATATATAAAATAAATATGCGCCAGACAACACACCTCTTGTAATGGTCTCGAAGTAGGGATTAATAGCCCTGTGCTATCCGGGCGTCTCCCAGCACACCCAGACCAGAGTCAATTCAGAAAAGATCGTTTCCTGAATTGACCCGACCGGGAATCTGGAATCTGGGAAGGAAAATGTAAATCAAGTCGAAGAAAAGCGGGCAAAATGCACACCAGCTGTCAAATATTTGACAGAACGAAGTCTGGGCAGCTCGTAATGTTCAAGAAGGCTAGAAACTAAGGAGAGATAACTCCCTGGAAAGGGTTGGACTAAATCCGTATCCCACAGTGACGCATGCGCATTACGCTTCTTTGCCGCGATCCTCGCGAAGTGTCAAAATTGGTCAACACAACCCACAAAAAACAACAACTGTCGCACGTGACACCGTTCAAAACAAAACCATGTGACCATGAAATGACAAATAGCTGCCGCTGCACATGCGCAATACAGCGTTTTGCCCGGCACAGAGTATACGACTTTCGGCCCTCGAAAGCTTACCCCCACTTCGGGAGTTATCTCTCCTTAGTCTCTAGCCTTCTTGGTAATGTTATAAAGAGGAAACATTTGTTTGTTTTTTTAATAGGCCCCAAAACCATTGAACCAATTTAAAAAAAAAAACTAATATAAAGCTATTATCACGTCACTACGTGCCACTGCATAGGCTAATTTTAAAGAGAAAATACTTTTTTGTTTGTTTGTATGGAACAGGCTCTAAAACTACTGGACCGATTTTAAAAATTATTCCACCAATATTATGCTACATTATCAGGGAGTGTTTTAGGCAGTATTTTTTTTCTTTTTCACACAACACACCACTTGTCATGGTCTCCAAGTAGGGATAAATATCGCTGTATTACGAGGTAATAAGACAGCAGACAAGGAATTCAGATGTTGGGGGAGTATTATTACCTATTCCGTGATTGAATATCATTGATAGAGTACTCGCAAGTAATCCTAAAAGCAGCATTGAAAGAAAAGCATTAGATTTATCTCTGCGGTCCCCTCTTTTAAAGATGGAGGCTTCAGCAAAAAAGGAGAGCGTGTTCAATATGAGTTATTTCGGGTTTCGTGAATAAATAATGCCAGTTTTCCTGCATACAATTTGTTTTTGTTGCTTTCCTGAAAAGCGGTTTGTGTTTGGGCATTTTTTTTTAATATTTCCCCTACTTTTCCTTCGTGAGTGGGCTTAATAATGACATAATTATAATACTTCGCCACATTACATAAAACAATACAACGACTACTATTTGAAAAAGGACAAATCACACCAAGATCATCTGACCCCAAACTAAGCAGAGCTTGTACTATGGGTGTCAGAGACTGATAAACATACTTAAATACTGATGAATACATATATAAATAGATAACAAACACAAATGTTTGCCATGGGTGGGCATCGAACCCACGACCTCCGGCGCTAAAGGCAGGATCGCTGCCGTTGCACCAACAGGCCAGTCAAAGATGTATATTATTGTTACGCTCAATAAAACAACTTTTTTTCTTTAATATTAATTAATGAACTAGACTTCAGAATACAACCATTTATCGTTTCGACCAAAGCGTCGTGGCCCCCTAGGCCACGACGCTTAAGCACACCAACTCGGATCGCGGATCGTGTGGTCCCGACATATCTGGCCAGAATGATTTTTGTCTTTAATGTTCCGACTAACTCTCCGGTGATGGGTAGGAAACATTCAGAAATAAACCAAATCAACGTGGATATCTTTGTCGTACCATCCAGACGTGGAACGCTCTTCCAGCACATGTGTTTCCTTCCTCTTATAGTCCCGGGTTCTTCAAGCGGGGCGTGAAAAAGCATTTCTGCAGGCCTTCAAGGTGAGGATGGCCAGCCCAGTGATTCGTTGAACGACTCGGGCTTGTCAACCTCATACCTCGCGACCGCTTTCCATCAGGTGGAGTGAGGTCATCTTGACGGGCAATTTAAAAGAAAAAAAATATATTGGCGTAAGGTTCTCTATCTACCACGTTGTTCTTATACCGGGCGATTATCAAATAACTTACAAAAATATGGCATACTACGCGCTTTGTAAGCAAAAATTTGATTACTACAATTATCTTCAATTTTTAAGGTTTTCAAACAAAAAATACTGACCGTTCGAGTGATTCGTATGGTGACCTTAAAATGAAAGTTAGTTAAATCAATTTTATTTCCACTAAGATAGTTCTGATATCACTTAGTGAGTATGCCGTAACGTTTTCAGATTCAGATTCATTTATTCGCTCGAAAAGTGGTACAATAGTTAGTATAAATAGTAAAGTCCACATTATTCACCAAAACTGGCACGCAAATGTTACATTTTCATCAATGATCTAGTCGAACTTCTGTCATGCCCTTGTTTGCTTTATGCTGATGACCTCAAATTTTTTTCTACAATTAAAAACTCTGGTGATTGCGAGTTGCTTCAGGATAATGTGAACATTGTGTCCAGGTGGTGTGACGATAATCTTAAGAATCTCAATGTCTCTGAGTGTTTTTGTATATCGTTCACACAAAAACGAGTTTCGGTAAGGTTCGATTATACTGTTGACGGTCAGGTTTTGGAACGTCGACAAGTGGCTAAAGATTTGGGAGTTTGTTTCGATGACAAGTTGACTTTTCGCTCCCATTACGAACACATTGTTGCCAAAAGCTGTAAGATGTTGGGTTTTATACTTAGATCGTCTAAGGATTTCAAGAATGTCATGAGCCTCAATGCCTTATGCTGTAGTCTTGTGCGGTCTATTCTTGAATACTGTTGTATAATATGGTTTCCCTATTATGCAGTGCATATTAAAAACATCGAAACGGCCCAGAGGCGCTTTGTAAAGGCTTTGTCCTTCCGGCAGAATATGGGACGAATTTTATCGACCTATGGAGATAGATGCAAGCACTTTAATAATCTAGTTCTAAGCTTAGATAAGATAAGACATTCACCATGTACTGAGGCAATTTGTTTTGTGTACCAAATAAATAAATAAATAAAATAATAAAAATATACAATTCATACATTATTATAAAATACAATTATCTTGTGTGTTATTATAATCATATTAATTGTTGAATAAATTACAAATCATGTCATTTCATTTTAATCAAATTAAACATACAGTGACACACAAAACCAATTTACTTTAAACACTTACATTAAACATTCTGAATTTCCATTGCAATTAGTTAATAAATACATTAACATAAATATATTAACCACTCCTTCAATTTCTTTTTAAAGATGCTGAGCTGCAAAGATTTAATTGTGTCATCCGACTTATTGTATTTTTTGGCCATAAGCCATACAGTTCGCAATGTTACTGTATAAGGTTGTCTATTGGGATGGAGATTCAATCTGCGTGGATATCTCGTGTTGAAATTACATAGGTACACTTTTTTTGTGATTAAAAAGTGACTGCTCAGTTTGACAAATACGCATATCTCATAAATGTATATACCTACAGATTATAGTTAAAAAAATTAGTTCCTTAAAGAGGGGCCTTTTTGTAAGTTATTTGTTAATCACCCTGTATACTTGCTAAAGAGTGGGCTACTGAGTGTTCCGTTTACCATCACGGCAACATTCACTTGATGATGGTATGTTATGATATGTCAAAGTCAAAGTCAAAATATTTATTTACGAGAATACATGTCAAAAAGATCTTAAAATATAGCATAAATTGTCCATTGTATTCGGTCTGCATGCAGACGTGTAAATGTTTAATAAACTAGCTGGTTTTTACATAATTTTGAACAAAACTCTATATATTCCTTAACACTATAAAAACATTTTTCTAATAGCCATATCGTTAATTTTTTCTTAAATACATTAGGTTTTAATTCGTTCGGCAAGCTGTTGTATATAGAAATGCACATATTGTATATTTTTTTTCATATATGTATTTGTGACGCGCAGGTTGGTATAACATGTTGATAATATTATCTCTTTTCTGTCGTTTAATAATATCACTACGTTTCAGAAAATATTCTGGGTGGAATTTTGTAAAGACACACACATCTCTAATGTACACACGTATGTCCTTTTAAATATGTCTAAAATGTTTATTTATTTAATCATATTTACAACTATATTACATATGTAACCTCATGATATATTAAATGCTGAAAACGCATGCATCCAAAGAATAAGGCTGGTTGCTACGTTGACAAGAATATGGCGCTTAAATACACTGAATGAATCAACCTAAAGAAACACTAAAAAGTTTTAAACAAAAAAGTTAAATCATATTGGCAACTCCTTTTTTGCATGGTTAAAAATACTGTCAACACTTTTGCTTTGGTTTCTAGCTAGCTCAGCTGAAAAACAGATATGCTGAAACTATGAAAATGTAGTATTCTGCACTCATTCTGAGTTGAATATTTTACATTCATGAAAATTGGAGTGAACCACGCATTTATCAAGGGTTAAGTTAGCTTAGAGAGCATCGTGGCGTGGCCTAGGGGTTAAGCACCCCAACTCGGATCGCGGATCGTGTGGTCCCAAGTTCAAATCTGGCCAGAACCGAAATCTTTGTGTTCCTTGTTAAATTTCCGACTAAGTGATGGAAAACATCGATAAAAAACCAAATCAACCCGGATAACGGCGGAAGTTTCTGATACCATTGCTGAAAAGTGGGCTTCTGAGTGTTCCGTTCACCATTACGGCAACAGTCACTTGCTTCTGACTACCCCGTTTGGGATAAAATCGTGATGGTATGTATGTAAATTGGCTTTAAATCGAAATTGAGCTTTTATTTTCCAGGAATCTCTGTGATTAATGGTTGAGCTGGGCTACCAAATGCGACCACAAGTTGATGAGGTCAAGCCTAGACGTCACAAGTGGGAATGATCGTCACCAGTTCACCGCTAAAGTGCTCATACCAATGTCATACTACGACACGATTGGCGCAGTGCGCTGTAGCACGTTTTCTGGCTTTGACTTGCGTGGTGTCACGGGTTCCCGGTCAGGTCAATTCAGGAAACGATCTTTTTTAAATAGGCCCGGGTATGGGTGTGCTGAGAGACGCGCATGGTTTATTTCGTTGTGCTTTAACACAGAAATATTAATCCCTACTTCAAGACCAGGAGAAGTGGTGTGTCTGACGCGTATTTATTTATTTATACTAGCGGTAACCTGTGGCCGCTTACTAAGCAAACCTTATACTAGGGCTATTAAAGACAAATCTAAAACTTACTCTAAGGCCTCAGGTTACGGAGACGCGGGATGTCGCGCGTTGCGTTGGGCGGCGCGACAGCACTCATACAACGCCATATGCTTGAACTCAACGCGACGCGCAACGCCCCGCGTCTCCGTAAATAAGGCCTAACTCTCCGGTGTTGGAAAACACCGATAGAACACCGAAAGGCTAAACCGGATAACGGCGGAAGGCGCACTACTTTTTATTTATTTATTTAAAATTGGTTTGCGTCTGGCCTCAGTCTCGCCTGGTGGTAAGCGATGACGAGGCCGATGGTGGTACACGCTTACCCAGAAAATGCCTATTCACTCTGGCCTTGAAGACACCAAGGTTGGAAGTATCCGGAAACACAAACGCCTTAGCGGTGCGTACCAGAAAATACGCAGCAAACCGTTGGGTGCGGATTGCTGTGTATTGGCTGGAAGTCAACCATGCCCTCTCGGCGTCTAGTGGTCCGGTGGTAGAAAGCAGAGGGCGGTATCAGGTTATGTAGTTCCTGAGCACACTCTTCGAAATACAACTTATAAAAAACCGATAGACGGGCGACTTTACGCCGATGCTCCAAACTCTGGACTTTGGTTCCAACGAGCGCATCGTCGTCAATGAGTCTTCTGGCTTTTTGGTCCACTGAGTCCAATGCTTCCAGCTGGTATTTGGCAGAGCCATTCCACAGGTGGCAGCAGTACTCCATACACGACCGAACTTGTGCTTGATACAAGTGGAGCAGATGTGTGTTTCGCATAGGGGTTCTAATAAGCTCGGTAAAAAATAAACTTACACGTAAAACCTGCCTCTGACTTCCCCATTTCGGATAAAGTCACGAGTGTACAAAATTCACTAGGACAGCATCGGCAACGCTTCTGACTACCCCGTTTGGGATAACATCAGCATATAATTAATAAATATCCCTGGACATTATTCCACACAGCGCCATCTAGCCCCAAAGTAAGCTAATTAAAGCTTGTGTTATGGGATACTAGACAACGGATAAACATACTTAAATACATTTTCTTTTGTAAATACATACTTATTATACATAGGAAACACCCAGACCAGTACAAACAGACATGTTCATGCACACAAAATGTTTGTACTGTGCGGGGATCGAACCCGCGACCTCTGGTGTAGTAGCCAACTTCTTAACCATTACACCAACTCGGTCGTCAAATATATTTACGTATGTATCTAATAAACTGTTCCGTTTCATGGATATTGCTAAAATATAATGGTTCCTTCACCTTCATGCCTGCGGGACTCTAAACCAAGGCCGGTGGGTGTAGGTGTGTAATTTATTTAACATTGCCCCCATTTCTCGGAAGGCTAAAATTAAGAGGGAGGGCACCATCTTTTATTATATGCAAACACGATTTTGTGATGGAAATATATCAGCCTTTTAATAAACGCAATATTGGATGAAAGATGAGTTGATTCTGCGGAAAGAATTACTAATCTTCATATCTACACAGCGCGTAAAAACCAGGGGCACTAATACAGAGGGCTTATATTATCAGTAATGTTTAATAACTCACTTTACAAAACCCCGCCGTTAAGATTTCTGCTTCGCCTAGGTTGACTGGCAGAGAATGCCTTAAGGCATTAAATCCGCCAATTGTACTTATTCGTGCAATAAAGTATAAATAAATAAATATTTTATAATAAAAGCTTGATTTAAATTTTATTAGCTTGATTTGATAACTTAAAATATACATATTTTAGTTAAGAAGTAAACTGAAGTTGAAAATTGTGTCAAAACTTTAAAATTTAAACCCTGACACCCTCTATTAATGAGTGTGGAAGAAGCGCAAGAGGTGTGTCAGGACCGTAGCAAGTGGAAAGATGTGGTCTCTGCCTACCCCGTTGGGAAAAGAACTTGACGTGACACCCTCTAGCAAGAATCTCCAAAACATAGATCAAGTGATTGTACAGACGTGACAAAATAATAGACATTGCCCTTGCTAGACTAATATCCTAGGGTGACCAAAAATGTATGTGTTTTTATCGAAGATGAAATGAATGCTATCAGTTTTAATATTTTTACAGCTGAGTCTAGACACGGTGTGTATTAGTGGTCTTGTTTTTTACACTCTACGAGTATAATAATAAAAGTAAACTGATGTAAAACTGTAGGATGTAATATTTTTTGGTAGATCTGTCAGTCTGTAGCATACTCAGTGTAGAAACGACCTGCGAATATTTTTAATTTTTGCAATCCACCTAAAGTTTGAGGTTTTCGTACAAAAAATACGGAAGCGCCGGAGGTTGTAGGTTCGATTACCACACATGACGTGACGAACATGTTTGTTTCTTGTGTTTGGGTGTTTTATGTATGTATTTAAAAATATTTAAGTATGTTTATCACTCTCTGACGCACATTGTACAAGCTATGGTTAGTTTGAAGTCAGATGATCTTGGTGTAAACTTGTCCACGATATTTATTTACTAAGTAATGTGGCATAACCGTGTGTGTGTGGCTAGCCGTGAAAAGTTATTTCTCAATGAACGCAAGCTTCGTCGTGACTTTTACTCGTAAAATGTAGTACTAACTCATGTTCAAATTTATATTGCTTTACCGTAAACCACACACTTTCATTCAGAAAACTCATTAAAACATTCCAAATAAAAACGGGACAGAGTTCGGTTGTTTTGGTCGTAAAATGTGGAAACGAGTAACATTTTATTGGATGAAATATTTTGAGCTATTTTTGGTCAAGGGCTTTCTGAAACATAATGTTGGATGAAATATTTCGAGCTATTTTTGGTCAAGGGCCTATCTTTTCTTTGACTTTTTAAAATTACAAGTTTATTAATTTATTTGCCCGTAGCCAAGTTCTTTACTAGAACGGAATTTATAAAGGTACCTAACCTACTTATAAATAAATAATAGTTTCAAAAAATAAAAAGTTTCATCATTTCATTCGACGAAACGATGATTGGCGAGGGTTGGCACGGTCTCTAGTTTCGACTTCCGTGGTGTACCAGGTTCGATTCCCGGTCAATTCAGGAAAAGATCTCTTCTAAATTAGAAACAACCATTGTATTTTTATTGGGTCCCATAATCAGAACCTAACCAAACTCTCATCAAACTACCCTTGAAGTATATCCTTTCCAATAAAAAAAGAAGCCTCGAAATCGGTTGGCGTGAAATTGAGTTATTTGTCCATTTGTCGCGCATATAGTTTATCTAGACTTAAGACTTATATGGTTTTCTCATGGATGCCTTTGTCAGAAAGAGACCAAATTACTGACCACATGGGAAGCACCAGCTTTCAAATAAAAAAAGAATTATCAAAATCGGTTCACGCAGTCGAAAGTTATATAAAAAAACATTCAGTCGAATTGAGAACCTCCTCCTTTTTTAGAATTACGTTAAAAATACTTCCTGTCGGACAATTATGTAACAACTTGAACGTAAACTCACTTAGGTAACCGAACTCACCTTAAATACAAACTATTTCTATAAACAAAACGTCAAAATCGCATAAATTTTGGTTTATTTCATTAACACGTTTGTGGGTAAGGCGCTACGTCATAGTTATACAGTTTTTCACGATTTAATAGTTGAATGTCATAACATTCATAACTTTTTCTGTAAGTACCTACTTACAAACATAGGATTTATTAATATTTTAAATAACATACTTATACAAGTACAATAAAATAATATATATTTAAAAACTAACATCATACTAAATAATAGTTCTTGTAAATACGAGCGTAGGGTGACTCCTCCCCTCTCTTATCTTTGCCGTGCCCGACAGGGTCCATAATGTCCTGCATTATGTTTTTTACCAACTTTGTAACTTATGGTGTGCAATAAAGAATATGAATATGAATCTGACAGCGGACAGCGGATTCACTGGCCGATGTTCGCAGTGAGTTTTTCAGAATACACTACAGCCATACGATTACGCTCTCCTAGTGAAGCGCTACCGAGCTAACAGCTAGAGCTAAGAGTAACATAGCCGTTACTAGAGCGACACAAGCAGGAGCTGCGCGTCACGGAAATGAAGAAGCTGCGGAGAGCCATCGAGGCCATTAACAGACCTGGCGAATTTCCCGAGTGCATTTCAGGTTGTCAGCTAACGTTGTTACATCAACGATGACGGCACGATTGGCGTAGTGCGCTGTAGCACGGTTTCTCGCCTCGAATCCTGCAGTGCCCCGGGTTCGATTCCCGGTCGGGTCAATTCAGGAAACGATCTTTTCTAAATTGCCTCGGGTCTGGGTGTGCTGGGAGACGCCCCTGGCTTAATTCCTTGTCTGGTACCTCGTAATACAGGGATATTTATCCCTTCTTCGAGACCATGACAATAGGTGTGTTGTCTGGCGCAAAAAAAATAAAACGATAGTAGGCAAACGCCTTTTATTACCCGAAATAAATATTTTCGATTAAGATGGAACTACTCTTAGCTAATGTGTGATTTGTTAACTTTTATTTTTAGAATTAAATGCTAAAATGATACTAAATAAACTTTATTAATCATTTCTTTCATTTTTTGTTCAGACAAATGTGATTGATTGTAATTTTGTTGGAAAGAGCTCGAAGATCTTAGTTTGGCTGCCTAAAAAAGTGATTTTGGTTCAAAATTGACATCAGATCATACTATGGGTCTCACGTCGAGATTAACTATACTTGTCTTTTATCTTCGTGTGGAAAATGGTGCTACTCTTTATTGTAAGTTATTTAAAATAACCACCCGGTATTTAGGTATGTCATCAGTCACCGACACCCAAAGTATAAGCTCTGCTTAGTTTAGGTAAGGGTCAGATTATTTCAGATAGTCCCAGACAAATTATTTATAACTGTCTTTCCTGTCAAAATATAGGCTAATTAAAAAAAAATGTCTATGTCCCTGATCATTTTTGACGACACGATTGGCGTAGTGCGCTGTAGCACGGTTTCTCGCCTTGAATTCCGTTGTGTCCCGGGTTCGATCCCCGGTCAGGTCAATTCAGAAAATGGTCTTTTCTAAATTGGCTTGAGTCTGGGTGTGCTGGGAGACGCCCCTGGCTTTATTCCTTGTCTGGTACCTCGTAACACAGGGATATTTATCCCTACTTCGAGACCATGACAAGAGGTGTGTTGTCTGGCGCATATATATATATATATAATGTAACTTAATGGGCTCTCATGTGCCATGTGTGGAGTGCAGGCCGCTTGTCCCGCCACGCCGCTTTGAACGATGTCATTCGTCGGGCCTTCGCCTCCGTCAACGTACCGGCTATGTTGGAGCCGCAAGGCATCGTACGTGACGACGGTAAGAGACCCGACGGGATGACACTCGTTCCATGAAGCATGGGCCGGCCGCTGGTGCAGGATGCAACCTGCGTCGACACGCTGGCCCCTTCCCATGTTCCCGCTACGAGTAAACGGGCAAGCGCGGCGGCTGAAGCGGCGGAATATAAAAAGGCACAAAAGTACCAGCACATCGGTTCCGGTTACACTTTTGTGCTTTTCGGCGTGGAAACCCTGGGTCCGTGGGGTCCGAGTGCACAGAAACTTTTAAATAATCTGGCTAAAAAAATGATTTCAACTACAGGTGACCCAAGAGCTGGTACATTCCTCGCATAACGTGTGAGTCTTTAAAGGGTGAATGCTGCCAGCATCTTGGGTATCTTACCACCGGTGCAAAATTTTCTCAGTAGTTTTTAGTTAAATTTATTTTAAGGTTTTCTTTTTTATTTTTGCTGTACTGTATATATTAATTATTTAATACTTCTGAATCAGACGTTGACGTTTGAGTAATTTCAATTCAATATTGCTTTAAGGGCATAAGGAGAGGCTCCTGGAAACCCTGTAAACACAAGCTTTAGATTGGTAATAGTACATTGTCACCCTAGGGGTGAAAGTAACTTATTTAGTCCCGAGACGGGGTTTGGCGCCCGGAACGAAGTGAGGGCGCCAATAGTTCGAGGGACTAAATAAGTCTTTAACCCGAGGTAAACCCTGTTCTTTTCATTACAAATACAAGGAAAGTAAAAATAAAAACATGAATTAGCTAAAGAAAAAATGAGTAAATTTTATTTTCCACTACCGCTTTAGCCTCTTCTCTTATAAAATCAGGCGTTAAATTCATATCAGAATCAGATGAACTCATTTTATAGGTACAAATCTCTGCTATACGTGAACAAAAGTCTTCAAATCGAAAAAATAAATGAAGATCGAATTGCCGCTTTCCCGCCTATTTTGTTTGTTTTTTTTTTTTGTGGCCGGCCAGCTATTCAGCCATTATTTTTTATTTTCATCATTGGAAAAATAGTAAATATTTTGCACAAATCAAAGTTATTTTAAAGAAATTGTTGAAACTAAATTATAATAAAGTTATTTAAAAAATATATTTTCTTTAATCAATACTTAACTTTAAGTTATTTCAATTTTACACCGTGGCTGTATAGAAAGTTGGAACATGGTTCAATAGATATGTGAAAAAGAACTAGTTTTTTTTTTAATAATTTGACAGCTGTCAGTTGAAAGTGATTCTCCCTAGGTATTACTTTTATCCCGCTCCTCAGGCAACTTCAGACCTACTTTCAGAGCATGAGTAATGAAAAATATTTTTCAACATCGGTCCAGTAGTTTCGGAGCCTAATGAATACAAACAAACAAACAATCGAATTCGAATCTTTCCTATTTAGAGCACGCAGCCCAGAATCCATAAGTCCTGGGTTACAATTCCAGATTACGCAAAACGTGCTTTAGGATAACAGTCTGGCCTTGTGATCACCAACACGCATATTGTTAGCGTGGTGATCATGAAACAACTCATTGATCGTAACGATAAGTTTATTTTCCGAAAATAATATCTTTCACGTTCTTCGTTATTTCTTTCTGTGGTTTGAGTAACTTTGTATGGATCTTTGTTGGACCCGTGGCGTCATTCTTTTTAATTAGAGGCCAGCAATAATTTTATCACTGTTTTATACTGTTCTGCACTTAGGACAAGTCCAAGACGTGCTCAGAAAAGGCCAGGTCAGGAGTATCAATAATCGACAAGCATGTTTGAAAGGATTAATGAGAGTGGAAGAAGCGCAAGAGGTGTGTCAGGACTGTAGCAAGTGGAAAGATGTGGTATTTGCCTACCCCGTTGGGAAAAGGCGTGATGGTATGTATGGATGTTTTATAAAGATCTGATAATAAAGAATCTTATCTGAGTGGTGAGAATTGCTTCAAGTGATATCGTAGCTGAGATATGATTTCTTAAAATATTATTTTTTTGCCTCAGTTCTACTAAAATAATCGTTCTGAAATGTTATTTCATGAAGCTGATATCACCTACCAGCTAGTAAAATGATGCAGAAATGGGAGAGGAAGGTATTATTTTTAAAATTCAGACCTGTTGGGTATATTTTTCTAATAATAGCAGTAGATGTTAAGTTGGCATTATGAAGTGGAACACAAGCTATCACCTCAACGTCAATGACATCAAAAACTCATTTTCTAATAGTCAATATTTAAATAGGAGGTATTGGTTCTTATCGGTCGATATTACAGAAATTACATGGGAAAAACATCTGGAAGTCTATTTACCCATAATACAAGAACAATAATGACCTAATATTGCACCTTGCATTGAAAACTAGCCTGCTTAAATCCTAATTGCTTCGATGTTTATAACCAGAATTAAGGATTATAAATAATTCCGCTTTTAAACTTTTTCTTGGATGGATCAAGTTCAATTGACTAGTTAGTAGAAAAAAAAAAAAAATTGCTTCGATATACTTTAGTTATATGTGCTTCATAATAAAGTTTTTCTTCCTGATGTGTTTTTTCATATTAATAAGGTTTGGCGAGTGGCTGCGAAATTTCATAAATTACGCCAACAATACTCTGAATTTATTCAATTACAGCATAGCATTTTACTGTTTTTCTGCAAATATTGTCAGTTCTTGTAGTGAAGTCTAGCATTCCTCCTTATAGCCTTATTTCCTAGTTTTCGTGCCTATCTATAATTTTTTTTCATACCATCATTTCACATAGTGTTGCTGTTATCTCTCTATTTTTAACACCCCATAAATTGGCTAATTACTCCCCATATGGCTGGTTTTAATTCACTCGTAATTACGTAAAACAAGCTTTCATTCGGATAAATCTTAACAAAACTTTTCCCCGCATAACCGCCACTAAAAAACCTCTTTAAATAGAGGTCATTACGGAGCACCTACCTCTAGAGTCCTCCAAGTCAACCTCGAAACATCACAACACAGATACAGAATTCGCGCGTATTTTCCCGAGAGAAGGACGTCCTACCTCGGCGGGAGAGCGCGATCGACTGACGAGGGAGGCTCTGCCAGAGGTATTTATACAGACTTGCGAGGAGGGTGTAGCTGCGAAACTGTGACAAACTAAATTTGTTTGTTGCGAATATTTTGCTGGGCAGAGATATAATTTGAATTATAGACTTAGCGTGTCAAAAAGGAAAGCAGTGCACCTCTTGTTACGCTTCTTCATTAAGTCCATGCTTACATTATGTCAAAGAATGTCAAAATCAAGTAGGTTTAAATTTATTACCACTCCATCTTCACCTTCACTATGTTTCTGTTGCAAGGCATTTATTTATATTATTAACAAACAAAGCCACTATGGAAGTACCAGTTAGCAGGTATCATTAAAATCCAGTTAATCGTTAACATTACTTGACTGTGAGCAATTAGTTACAATATGGATGTTGACACGTCTTACCAATTCATGTAAAGTTATGTTTCTACAATAAAGACAGTATTTGAGAACCTATACTTGATAACATTTAAAAAATGCATAAAAATATTCGTCATAAATTCAATGAAATTATTTCAAATTTATAGGTATTTAATACCCATTACCACGTGACTGCAAACGCCAACCTGAGCTTAATGATGTCACTGACTGGCAAACTAGCTCATGTAACTGTCATACCCAATTTTGAATCTGGTTAACTTTGATAGAACGCGAGATTTTTTATCGATCAGTGACGTTATCATAGTCCCGTGACAGTTTAGAGTGTTTTGGCGGAAATTCTAAGAACGAACTTTAATTTACGTATTTCTTTATTGAAATTTTACGCATTTTTTCACGAAGTTGCTCGTATTTTTTTTTTAAGGTCTTTATCTTAAACAGAATAAATTCAAAAATTAAACAACTTCCCTATTCTTAGCGATTACCTACCACTTCTTAATTCGCAATAACGTGCTACGCGACTACGCGACTGTGTGCTACACGACTACGAGCTACGAGACGACAGCTATTATAACCGACTACGTGCTACGAGGCGTAAGTATGCGCTACGTATAAAGTGTTTTACTATCGGAAATCGGACCAATATTGATAAGGCTAAAAAGGTCAGAAATGACCCCCGCTGTGCGCTATTTTGATTTGATCCTTACTTCCAGGGACACCCTGTATATATATTATATTGTAATATATTCCGCCTCATCGATTCATAACAAAAAAACGAGGTTGAAGTCGCGAGGCAAAGCTAGTTGAAAATAAACATATTTCGCAGCTACACCCTTCCACTTTCTCCCAGCGGCTTATTCATATATGTAGATATGTAAGTACTGTTACTTACATCTACACATGAATACTAGCAAAGGCTTTTTGTAGAGAAATTTTCGGTCTCTTCACGCGTCTGCCGGTAATTGCCAGGGAAAGCTTGAATACTGGAGTACTGTTGTTCCAGAAAGGGATAATTAGGCATTATAATCATAATTGGATTTAGGATTTGTTCCAGTGCAGCTAAAGATGGAGATTGACATTCAACTTTATGTATGAGATTAGAAATTATTTAATGCTGGAACGAAACATTACACAAATTAAAACAATGTTGTACAATTTAGGCGGTCTCTTCCAGACAGAGAATCAGAATGTAAAAGACGTGGAAGTGCAAGATAAATAATAATTGATACTAAAACTCATTAACTATTTTATATATATATATATATACACACACACGACACGATTGGCGTAGTGTGCTGTAGCACGGTTCCTCACCTCGATTTCCGTAGTGTCCCGGGTTCGATTCCCGGTCGGGTCAATTCAGGAAACGATCTTTTCTGAATTGACTCGGGTCTGGGTGTGCTGGGAGAGAGTATTGTATCTATGTCTATTGTAATATATATATATAAATAAATAAATAATAAATATGCGCCAGACAACACACTTCTTGTAATGGTCTCGAAGTAGGGATTATTAAATCCCTGTGTTACGAGGTACCACACAAGGAATTAAGCCAGGGGCGTCTCCCAGCACACCCAGACCCGAGCCAATTTAGAAAAGATCGTTTCTTGAATTGACCTGACCGGGGAGCGAACCCGGGACACTACGGAATTCAAGGCGAGAAACCGTGCTACAGCGCACTACGCCAATCGTGTCGCCAATTTTGACAGGCCTGTTGGCGCAATGGCAGCGATCCAGCCTTTAGCGCCGTAGGTCGTGGGTTCGATCCCCACCCATGACAAATATTTGTGTGACATTTATATTTGTTGTGTGTCTGGGTGTTATTATCTATTTAAGTTTGTATTTAGAAATATTTAAGTATGTTTATCAGTATCTGACGGCCATAGTACAAGCTCTGCTTAGTTTGGGGTCAGGTGATTTTGGTGTGAATTGTTCCAGATGTGTTTTTTTCCAGAATTTATTTATTAATTCAATTCCTTGTCTGGGACCTTGAAAGTCTTGAAAGACAGGGAGATTTATCCTACTTGGATACTATGATAATTGGTGTGTTGTCTGGCGCATATTTTTTTAAAGGACTATACCGGGTGATTATCAAAAGACTTACAAAAATGATATGAAATAATCAGTAGGCATTTAGAAGCTATATACCAAATTTTTATTTTTATTGATTTTAGACTATCAACTAGGGCTCGGGTACAAAAAAATGTGATCTCTAATCTACTAGCTATGGGTTTTGCTTATCCTGCGGAAACCAATATTCAATTTCCGCTGATTTTGGACGATCTCCAACGCTGTTTCTGCTGCTTTATTAATGACATGCTTTCATTTGATAATATTCATTGCTATACCAAGATCATCTCACCACAAACTAAGCATAGTTACTACGTCACTTACTGAATATGTCATATCCTTTTTGTGAGTCTTTTGATAATCCCCGGTATATACCAACTTTTTTGCTGAACATCCTATCTTTTCATATTGACCTACGCTTCAGCGTCATAGTTAGAGGTCTTCGCAAGAGGGTAGTAGCACAAAATAAATGATTTTGTGTCGTGCTGGTGGCGGCACTTTAAAATAATACTTTACACCCCCCATCTCCTTCCCGTGGGTGTCGTAAGAGGCGACTAAGGGAGCCCTGCAGCAGACCATCTGCTCTTCAGGTGGGAGACATTATTATGTCGACCGGTTGATGTTACCACCATGCAGTTGCGTGAAACCCGCCAAGTGACTCTGACCTATCTCGGTCAGGTCGCGTTCCGGGACCAGCACTGCACTAACCGGTGCCAGGGCAGGTCAAGGTGAGTATGGCCAGCTCAGCAATTGCTTTGCATTATTGTGCTTGTCATCAGGTGGAGTGAGGTCATCTTGACGGGCACTATAAAAAAAAGTTTACAGAAAGCCCACTCTAGCCTTTTTCCAGTTAAATTACCTCAACTTACCTGGCTGCCTAGGGTTACCACTATATTATATATGATTTTTTTAAATGAAGTATACCTACTTGACAGAACCCGCCAAAAACAAAATACATTACCTATGTAAAAAAATTGCACCAAATTCAAGTAAAGTAAAAAAGTAAAAAAATCATTTATTCATTTAAGCTTGTACAAAGCACTTATGACATGTCAAAAAAAGTATATAGAAATAATAATAATAAACGTAAATAAATAATTCGATAAAAACATAAAGACAGTGCGACTGGCCGCGTGACCGATTCTGACCGGTATCGCCTGTAAGTTCACTGCGTCTGTGTGCGTGATCAAAATGGCGGGTTTGATATAAGTGGACTATCTGTCAGAGGCGCCGCGCAGCATGGACAATTTGTGGTAGTAGTTTGTGAGTGCAATCCTGACCTAAAATAATATTCATATGACTCTCATTTGTGTTTGTTATATGTTTTATTTAAATATATTATGTATGAGCTATAATATGCTTATTTGAGGTATGATTTACCATCGAAGGGTAAGCAGTATATCTACCACAGCGCCTCTAGTGATTAGAAATGAAACCAAAAATGGCATACTTAGAAAATTCTGAAGTCAACTATCGTAATTTACGGAAACTCAAGGTAGACGGAAGAGCTTTATAAGTATCAGTGGTAGTATATTTGAACATTTTATGACAGAAATCATCGTCATCATCATCATCATCATCATCATCATCATCCGTGCGGTCTATACCGGTTTTGAACCCACACTGGTGTGTGGGGTCCCAGGGTCCGCCTTTCTTATTGTCTTGGCCCTCTTCGCGCGGTCTTGTGCATCCTCAGTGCTGAGTCTGTTGGCACGCATGTCACCCTTGACGACTTCGAGCCACCGCTTCTTGGGTCGACCTCTTCTACCGGTACCTGGGTATTTGATGCCCATGTAGTTTGCCGATCTCCGTGAGACATGACCATACCAACGAAGCGCCACTCCTGCAGCTTGTCTGCGATGTCACGAACACGAAGGCTGCCGCGGATGTGGGTGTTCCGCACGCGATCTTTGCGTGAGACTCCACACATCCACCGCAGCACCTTCATTTCCGTGACGCGCAGCTCCTGCTTGTGTCGCTCTAGTAACGGCCATGTGCAGAACCGTATACCGGGTGATTATCAAAAGTTTTACAAAAACGATTCGCCATACTCACTAAGTGATGTAGAAAATATTTAAGTTAAAATGAATTTTATTTTATTTAATCACCTCAATTTCAAGGATGTGGTCTCTGCCTACCCCGTTCGGAGAAAAGCGTGATGGTATGTATGTATGTATTTCAAGGTCAACATACAAATTAGTCGATGAGTCAGTATTTTTTGTTAAGACCTTAATTTAAAGTTAACCTAAAAATCCAATTTTCACTTCCATACTTACTACATCACTTGCTGAGTATGCTGAATCGTTTTTGTAAGTCTTTTGACAGTCACCCTGTATAGTCTAATCTGAACGGTCACATAAGTATAGCTCGCCTTTTAATTGAACTTGGAATGTGTCACTTGGCCGGAGAGGTTTTTACCGAAACCCATTCTGCGCGTTCGAGTTACCCTCTTTTATTTTGCGATCGACAGAGTTGACCCCTTTAATTTTACACACATCAAAGGGTTCGAAAGGGGTAAAGTATTTTTGCAACTACTTTTTAAGGGGTGCACTGAACAAAGGTGCGATACGTACCTACGAATGTTTTAAAAAACTTAGGTGAATGAGTTTAGTAGGGTCCCTAAACCGTTGGTCAAATTTTAATAAGCCTCGAGTTTTCTTAAGAATTACATATTTCACTTCGTTTATAACATTAAATTAAACAATAATGATCTTCCTGCGTCGGTATTTCCAAAGGAATATGACATCGGAGCCTTCAAGAAGAGAGCGTATTCCCATTTAAAAGGCAAGCAACGCATCGTTGACACCTCAGGTGTTGCAGTTGTTCATGGGCGGAGGTGATCACTTTCTATCAGGTGACCTTCCTGTTCGTCCGCCCCCTATTACATGAAATAAACAACATGCGATTACGATAATGTGCCGAGAGGTACAATTAATTAATATACGAGTACATCTCAACAACATGAAGCATACCAGTTAACATAAAAATCAACAGCAGCGTGGGTACTGTTGTGCGAGTTTAAAGATCTTGACCAATGCGACTGTCGATATAAAGTACGGTGCGGGCGTCCGCGCGTCATCACAAAGAGAAACAGCTAATACATGTGGCTCGTCTTATAATAATTACAGAAACCAAGTCCGCGCGCCCATTTCGAAGCACCTTAATTGGAGCCATAAATGGCTCCAAACGGACCGCTTTGCAGTGTTCATTACAGCTCCGCAATGTTCAATGTCAAAGCGCGCCGCACGTAAGCCAGTAATAGTCACGCAAGTGTGGATCGGATTAGTGCTTCATTTTTGACGGGGGGTTGTATGAAGACTATCCTTCTAGACGTCATGACTGCGCTTCGTCGAAAGATTAAAAATATTAAAAATGTATTCCTCGAAGTCCACAAGAGTCTAATCATAGAGAAGAGCCTGCTAGATTTGTAGTAAATAATATCGATAGAAGGTATTCGAGCTGTAATAATAATTTATTGAAACTATCAGGAAAACAGAAATGTACTGGAATTAGGTGCAACCTACAACTTTGCTCGATAATGGTTAGTACAGGCTTTATAATTTTACTATCGAAGATAGTTATTTGACTAAAAAGTACCCGTGCGAAAAAAATTAACAGGAACTAAGCGCACAAATGATTTTGTGTTTATAGAGAAATCGATATTAATAAATAAAACAAATTCAAATAACCATAAATCTATTAAATAATTACAGCGCTGCGCGCCGCAAAGTATAATAATTTCAAACTTGGCATTATAAATATATGACTAGGTAATGGGGAATGCTCTGACGAGTTATTTCAGCTTAATCCACCCTCACCTTTCCACTCCCGTACCACGCGTGCTGGACTACGGCGTCACCCACACACAATTCAGCATTTGTTGGCCCGAACTAAAAGGTTCCGTGACTCGTTTCTTTGTCGTACCATCCAGACGTGGAACGCCCTTCCAGAACATGTGTTTCCTTCCTCATATAGTCCCGGGATCTTCAAGCGGGGCGTGAAAAGGCTTTTCTGCAGGCCTTCAAGGTGAGGAGGGCCAGCCCAGTGATTCGTTTGAATGACTGGGCTTGTCATCCATATCTGGACCTCATGACCGCTTTCCATCAGGTAAAGTGAGGTCATCTTGACAGGCAATATAATAAAAAGGTAAATAATCACTGCGCTGCTAGCCAGTGTCACCTTATTTATTCCAAAACCCATTTAAGCTTATTTCTTATCAATATTTTTCGTTAGTTGCACATCACCATCTCCACTCCGACCCCTAGTGCGCTTCGTCGAATAAAATTGTAATATTTTTAATCTTTCGACGATGCGCACATCCATAGTGCGCTTCGAGGAATAATAAATGCGCGCCTCTTCTTGTGCGCTCCAAATGTGTGCGCTTCGAGGAATACCACGTTATTAGTTACGGGGTTTTTATCATGTTTTTTGTTTTTCTAGTTTCCAATATTTCAGCACTGTTGCAATAATATTATGTTGATATGTCTGCCAATAACATCTCACCCGCAAGATCTTCAGTTACTCCGTGATCATGGCACTTGCAACAGTGCCGAAATATTGAAAACTCATAAACAAATAACATGGTCAAATCCCGTAACTAGTGGTAATAACTATATTCTAATGTTAGTGACCATGTAAGTTTAAAACAAGATATCATTGAAAGTGTAGTGTTTTTTCTGGAATCTGACGCCTATCTTTAATAATTTATGTTAGTTATATATTATTTATTCTACCGGGTTATAATAAAAAAGTGTAATGTTAAGCAGGGTTGGGAAACCGGTTTATTTTTCAAATCGGATTTGTACAAAAGCCTAAGAACGTATTGGTTTTGTTTCCGTTTGGACGGGAACGTAATAAAAACGATTTAGAAGAGGAACGAAACGTATATCTATCCCGCTCAATATACCGGTTTTGACCATTTTTAACCGGTTTTTTTATTAAATAGGATCAAAACGAAACTAGGAATGATAATTCAGAGCCATGCAGCTTTGTTACAGGACGTGTCATTAAAGTTTGAATTAAAGAACATTGATGCATTGACAAGGGATTTTTTTTGTTCCTGACGTTTATATTTTGTCATCAACTTGTATCATCTAAATCTAACGCATAGATCTATCGCCATGAAATATTTTCATTCTAAGATAAATAAAAAGTGTCGCTATGTATTAATTCTTGCTGTCACACCACGAGCCTCAACTGTTTTTTTCCGTTCTCAGAAAATGTTCAACAAAATATTTGCAAGAAACCGTTCGGAACGTTTTAAAAACGGTATTTTTTAGACCGGTTCCAAGACCTGGTATTGAGGCAATGACTTAAGATAATCATTTTGGTATAAAATATAAAAGTTCAAATAAAAGACGTGAATTGAAACAATAATTCCATTTTTAGATTGTTACTTTGTTAAGGTTTCTAAGTTAACTGCTATGGAATACCTATTGTCTTTCAAACACGACCAATGTGTGTTGGTATTTGTGACTTGTATTTGATTCATAGCACATTGTATAAGCAAATAATTCAACACAATACGTCATTGTATGGGGAAACCATATTTGCAAATCATTGAAACAATGTTACGATGCCGCGATGCAAATATCTTTTTATAGGCAATTGGCCTATCGGTGGCAGAAAAAACAAAATTATAAATACTTAAAGCAGTTTCAAATTAGCGTTAGGTAACATACGCGCGTATAAGCTAGTTTATGTAAGCTCGTGTAGGCACGTACGGGCGTCGACGCGCCACGACTCACCACTACCGATTCGAGCAAACCCATCGAAATATACCATGTACGTTTGTCAATCAATCAATCATTTATTTGCGTCAAATGTGGTATACAAACTCAAACTCAAATAACTTTTTTCAAATAGACTTTTACAGTAAGTAGGTACTTATAGATCGTCAAATTTAAAGCAAGATATACTAAATAATAGACATAAATACTATAATAATACAGATATATACACAGTATACAGACATAATGCGACTCTACCACCGCGTCGGAGTTGTTTCTTGCTGAGAAGACCCGGCGAGAAACTCAGCAGTTACTCTTTTGAACTTCTTTGGGTTTACAACAGGCGTTAGTAAAGTACAATGTGTCATTTTGATACAAATAAACCTACTGAGTGTCTAATCTAAAGAATATAAAACAATGGGAAAAAACAAACATAAAATAATATAAACTTAACCCCATTTAAACAATTAAGAAAAAAAATTGTTAGTCAGTACAGTCAGTACTAAGTATTAACTAGGTATTACAATAAAATATCTGTTACAGTAGAGTTATCTAATCCCGCATCGAGCAGAGAGCTTACACCCAGGCATTTTTATCTTTAACTTTTGTAGGTTATTAGTCCTTTTTCATTAAGGTGTCTAATTACAATAAAATAATCACAAATTTGGGCTACATAAATAAGCATGCAAATTTGAGGGTACAATAAAATATTAAAAATAATAATAATAATAGTTAAATTATCAAATAAATCTGCTAATAATAGTTACAATGTCAAAAAGTAACCGTAGTGTATAGTCTGGTTTACGACCGTAATTATATGCGGAGAGTATATAAAATATTTTTGCTGACAGAACACATTATAGATAAGATTTAAATCACAATGCCGCAATTACTTCAAATGCTAGCCAAAATTTTCGACGATGAATTTCTAATTACTCGATTCTCCTTCGAGGTACGAGTATAAGCTACGGATAGGAGTGCTGTAGCAACTAATGTTGGGGGCTATTCTGGCATTAATCCTGATGATTTAATCAAAACAATTTAAAAAGAGTAAAAACTAGAGCTTGTCTAATTGAAAAGACGCGGCCCGACAATTAGGGGACAATTATTCTGCTAAATTTTGTTAAAATTTCTTTTGTGACATGGCTAGAAAGTACAACACTTTTTTTGATTTGATTGTGCCGAGTGTACTTTTAGGTTTGAGTCCAACCGGCTTCTGAACGACCAAAATGCAGTCGTATATGTTTTGCGTCCATATCTAAAATTGATATTCGTGTTTAGACAAGCGGATCACTGACCCCCTCCAAACAGTTGTGCACCGCGCCCCTCACCTCGCATCCTAATGCGCTGTGCCTGTGGGCGCCCCTTTGGCCGGGCAGTGGTAAGCAGGCAGGCACCATACCACCACCACGCCCGGTAGCAGGCAGTGTGTGGGTGGGAAGTCCACCGCACTGCCACGCCTGGGCCCTCTTAGCTTCCACCTGCCACCAGTACTAAGCCCCCCGCCACGAGACATGGCGAAGGCTCATGGGGGGTCGTGCCTAACTTTTTTTTTCGGGGTAAATATGCATTACGCACTCTCCCACCACCTGGGTGAGTGGTGTGGGAGAGTGGGATTCTCCGCCGGTGAAGCCGGCGGCATACCCACTAAAAATACCCCGTTGTATCTCCGCTTCGCTTTTAGCGGGACGATGTGGGATTCCCTAAGGATTTCGGCCACATCGTCACAAGCGGTCGGCCCAGCCGCTGCCGGGCCTCCTCACGCCACGGGGGGGTATCCTGATACGCGACAGATACCTCCAGACAGGGACACCGTGCAATACGAGTGAGAACCCCCGGTCTCACCCGCTGGTGTCCTAGAACTGGATGTCCTCCATGGCCCTCTCCACGGTCTCCTTCTGTGCTATAACCTCTTCACAGATGGAGACCATCGCCTCCCACGACCTCTCGCTCTCGAGCATAGCATGAATTACCCCTGGGAGCGAGAGGTCCCGGCCTATTGCAGCAACTAGTGTGCTGCGCTGCACCTTGACAACTTGAGGTGCACTGTTATAAAAATCGGGTTATGTGAGACCAACATTCGATGCGGTGGTAGTCACTTTATGTTTGTATACAGTGAATTTATGTATCCTAAATAAGTATAAAAGTATTATTATGTTTTTCTTGGTCACTTTGGATTTTACTATTTAAAAGAACTTGCTACAGGTCTAGTTATATAAAGACTATTCACAAAAGATAAAACAGTCTTAAAAGCCGGTTTTCACTAGGGTGAAGTTGTCTTGGAGCACTTAGGTTTTTATGAATAGGGGGAGTTACTATTTTTGATACCTACATGACAATTTAATGTGACTGGCGTAGTGCGCTGTAGGCGTAGCACAGTTTTGTGTCGCAAGTTTGATTCCCAGTAGGATCAATTCAGAAAACAAACTTTTTAAATTGGCTTGAGTCTGGGGGTGCAGGGAGACGCCCCTGGCTGATTTCCTTGTCTAGTACCTGGTAACACAAAGTTACTTATTCTAACTTCAAGACCATGACAGTTGGTATTTCTGGTGCATAGGTATTTATATTAAAATTTATTTATACATTATTTCATTGGTAAAAAATGAAATACCTGGTAAATTGACCGCAATAAGTTGTGGGCTCTTTTTTTATGTTTCTTAATTAATGATTCTCTTTTCAACTCTTACTACTTACATAACGATTTGGTCACATTTTATGTTCTCTAAAAATAACATTGCTAATTCCTACAAAAACATTGGAAAATATGCTTATTTCACTGCTACCAATTACTCTGACATTAATTTATCTAAATAAACTAATAATACAAAGAAGAAAGATTTGTTTTTTTGTGGGTGAATAGGCTCCGAAACTACTGGACCGGTTTTAGAAATTATTTCACCAGTATGAAGCTATTTTTGAAAAAACATTTATTTTTCCTAAATAGTTATTTTTTATAAAAAATTAAATAAATATTTTTTTTATTAAAAATAAAATAAATATTTTTTTTACTAAAAATAAAATATTTTTTACTAAAAAAACCACCAAGGAGTGACATAGGCTATATATTTTTTAACTTAGGCTATATTTTCACGGTAAACACAAATACGCGAGCGAAGCCGCTGACGGACAGATAGTAAGAGAATTTTTTTTCAATATGTGTAGACATTCAATTGGAAAAATGTCGCTGTTTATTTATTTTAGATGAAAACAGAAATATTTTGAATTTAGTGTACTTTGGTAAGTAAAACACCAGAATAGCCACCTCATTGTAGTCTAATTGCTACGCTACTACGGCGTAGTACGAAAAGTATTTATTTCACTGTTGTCTTTGTTGAGCAATACAAACTATATTATACATTTCTAACAGAATTAATGAAGTAAAACTATAGTCCTGACCTACCGGGCAAAAGTAAGTTCATTAACCATTTGTTTATTGCCAACGGTACTCTTAATTTGTAATCATTGATTCAATGCACAAAATAAAGAGTTACAGAAGGACCGCTCTCGCCTTTTTCTATCAACTTGCCTGATCGCCTAGGGTTGCTACTCGCTACTATATTCGCCAGATAAGCGAAATTAGAGAGATACCGCCAAAAATAAAGTACATCAAGTGAAAAATACCCACCTACCTAGTAGGCTGTAGATAACACCATCAGCCACCGCTTCGGCGGTCACCTGTCGGCGGCGCGGATGCAGCAGCCGCGCGTGCCAATAAAAGAATATAACCAAAAATACTGGTGTTTTACCAATGCATGATAAGATAAGTAACTGAAAAAGTAAAAGCTCATTTGTATTGGATTTGAATGTGTTACGAAATATAATGGTTTACCTACCTGTATATTTATAATACTCGTACATAGTACTAAAAACTTGCAAACGTTATCTGAGTTTTACTTAGTTTTCAACATCATTTGGTAACTTAAAAAACGTATAATCACAATTTCGTGTGGTGTTGAAACAGCCAAATACACTGCAACAGAAATATCTGCGTAAACAATTTTAAACCATTGAATTATAATGTACAAGTATCTGACGACGTACAAATAATATCTCAATTTTTTTGACAGTGCAACTGACCGCGACACTGAAACTCACTGACTTCGCCTGTGAACTCCCGTCTCTGTGTGCGTGTGTCAAAAATGGCGTGCTGTTCTAAGCGGGCTATCTGTCAGAGCGCTGCGCATGTCTAATTTGTGTTCAATGTTAGAAAATAGTATTTTAAATTGTTAAATCAAGTCTATCTAATCATTTTTGGTATTCTGGTTGAGCATTGTTTTTACGATACTGATGAGTTTATCAAGTTTTGTAGTAATGAATATTTGAAAAGAATTTGTAATAATCTGTAAAGAAGGGCGGCGAAACTCGCCTCCATATTTTACAAAAACGTTACCAAACGGAAACATGTTAAATAAATAGAGTTAAATTTGTTGAATTTATTTCCATATAATCAGGATTTTTTAAAGAAGGCAGGTCAAAGATAAATTATTCCCGATTTCAATGAAACAAAACTTTTCTGTAGTGCAACAAAAAGTGCAAAAACTAAACGGTTTTATTTCCTGTGAGAGTATTCCAATCTACGCAGAAGTTTTCAATCATGGAATTAATTTTATTTTCAATTTGTGTTATGGTAAGTTATATTTTAACTGTCTTGACCTATTTTAATTAAATAAATACACTATAATGAAAATTTTAAAGCCACATAATTGTATTTTGAATGTATTCAAGTGCAAAGTGAAAAAACAAACTGACAAAGAGGCTGTATGGTAATATACTTCTTTGCCTTTTGCCCATTGTTGTCATCAATGTCAATATTGTCAATGTCAAACGAATCACTCACATTACGTTACGTTTAATTTTTATTATTTTATTGTTTGTAACAGTTTTTTTTCGTTTTCAACAAATAATCAAACTGTAAGAGAAAGTAGAATCCCTCCAGAATTACCTGCACCACCTGTTGCAGAAAAACATAATCAAATTGAAACCCAGCAAGCAAATAATAAAGCAAACACTCAAATAGCTCTTAGAACAACAAGAAGAGCAGCTGCCTTTGCTGGCCGTTGCTTGTTTCCAGAGTGTGATGATCGGGAAAAACTTCATGTACCTGAGTCTATACACAGAAGGGTAATACTTAGTAGACTTTAAGTAGTACAAGGGAGTGAAGCCATTTTAGGATATTATTGTTATTGTGCTGCTGGAAATCATACAGTTGGGTGTTGCTCGCACATAATGCCCATTTAATGGTACATGGGGTACGCTTGTCATCCGGATCATTTCGGAGCTCCTGCTGCATTCTTGAACCACTTGTAAATTATTTAAATAAATGTACATAAATAAGTTAATATGATTTTCATTTCAAAGCTTACATAGCAGTAAAACTTAAATAAGCCTCATACTGAGCTTAACGAACTTAATATAAGTACACCAGAAATGTACTTCTTTTGTTCTTTTTTTTTATATTGCCCGTCAAGATGACCTCACTCCACCTGGTGGAAAGCGGTCGTGAGGTCCAGATATGAGGTTGACAAGCCCAGTCATTCAAACGAATCACTGGGCTGGCCATCCTCACCTTGAAGGCCTTTGTCTTGTTCTATAGTTTTGTGATGATGTGATAAGGGCAACGGGTGACAGATCGCTCGTGCCGCGCACCGATGCGGCACGAGCTATACGCGTATTAGAAGAAGCACGCGGCCGTACTAACAAACTCGCAGTGCGCCTTTGCATGGGATGAGGATGTGGTGGATGAGGCCCATCGAGGGTTCTCATTGCACGTATCATGTAGCGCTGTTGACTGAACAAGCTCGTTCGTACACCCGCGACGGGACCCGTCGCAAAGACGTGGGCCCGTCTGGGAGGGCGCGGAGTCCGCCTTCCCATGACGGTCATCCGCGCAATACTCCGGAACGGAACACTTTGCATGAAACCGTGCCTAGTCGGACAAAATGCGAATATTGTACGTTGCATTGTAGTGGAACATGTATCCATTCTGACTGATGTGTAAGCATCAGTATCATTTTAATAATTAAAAAATGATTAAAAACCAGCGATTTAAAATATAACCTCACTACATTCGCCTTATAGCTTTAATATCTTTTTAACCCCAGCTTTAAGAGAGTTAAAACAATTAACTTTTTTGTTAGTCTAGCGTAGTTCTAAAAACATCTACCGATTTCTTTTATGTACGTGGCCCGTAAGTATGGGTCTGAAATTACACGGAAGTTCGCCGTCCTTCTTTAATGTATTTTTTCTATTTGTTTTATTGTTTGTTTGACTCTATTTGCTTGTGGTGTTTGTTTTTTGTCTTTGATTGATTTTGTGATTGTTTGGATATTGACATTGGGATTTATTACTATTGTATTCAGTAGTTTTTTTTTAATAATGTTTTAATTAGAGTTGAGAATTATCTATGAGAATTAAAAAAAGCATGACAACACTATTTGCATATCGACAGATCGATAAAACATGTGTTGAACATTTTTAATTTTAAGATCTTAAATTGTACCATGTTTTCAGCAATTAAATAAATATTCTAATCTATTCTATTCTTTAAAATTGTAAGAAATTTATGTACATAATTATGATATCGAGCTTTGGAGTTATTTGTCTAAAGGACCTCACCTTTAAGGTGACTCGCAGCGGAATGTTAATATATTTACCACCTTTAATTACCTACGATTTTTAACGAATAAATTATCCTTTCATTTCATGAGTCTCTTCCTCACCGGCTCTGTAGATACTGCAGATTGTTTACCAAGCGCAAGTTATCACTTGAGAGTTTCTAGACCTAGTAAAGGTTTTTTATCTTTGCTTAGAATCTGTACAGAGCGGCCACTCTCTACAGATGCCTCCACCGTCTCAACCCCGCCAGCTCCGCCGTTACCGTGCCGAAAACATCCAGCGCCTGTCAGAAAGTGTTTTTCAGCAGAAAATCTGTACAGACTCGGTGCATATGCGGTACTAAAACGAAAACGCACTGATCCAGTGAGGAAGATGCCTAAGCATGAATGCCAGTGACTTGACGGTACTCCTAATATTAAACGCCTAATTAAAGAATTTTTAACTTGCCAACTCTCAGTTTGCTCAGACCTCTTCCACGACGGTGGGATAATTAAATAATAATATTGGCTAACTCTTAACGGTCTCTTAACCGACTTGGCAATTAAGGGTTTATTCGATTAAACTTAATGTTTGAGTGTCTGGACGGGTTGAGATAATAGGGATGAATAAAAATGTAATTAGGCAATTTACTGGCCCACTGCTGGGCAAAGACCTCCATCTGAAGACATTTGGACGACACGATTGGCGTAATTCGCTGTAGCACAGTTTCCCTCCTCGACTTGCGGGGGTGTCCCGGATTCGATTCCCGGTCGGGGGAATTCCGGAAACTTCTTTTCTAATTTGGTTCGGGACTGAGTGTGCTGGGAGACGCCCCTGGCTTATTTCCCTGTCTATATATTTGCTTCGATACCATGACGAGTAGTGTGTTGTCTGGCGAAAAAAAACCAATTCTGCCATTGATGACTCCAAAATCTCACAGTTTGAATATAGTTAGTTGAGTGAATATACTCGTATCGGACTCTCTCTCGCACGCGGCCATTTGAAACACAAATTATAAATGTTACAGAAAGACCGCTCTCGAATTTTTCCAGTATAATTACCTAAACTTGCCTAGGGTTACTACGATATTCACTCTGAATTCCTAAAATGAAGTAGGTAGGTTATACATACTTGACAGGACCCGCCAAATACAAAATTCATCGTGTGAAAAATTGCACCAAGTTCGATAAAAACAAAACACTCGCGACAGTGCGACTCGCCGCGTGACCGATTCTCCCCGGTCTGTAAACTCACTGTCTGTGTGCGTGATCAAAATTGTTCGAAGCGCACTATCTGCACGGGGTGCCGTGCCACATGCAAAATTTGTGCTGGAAACCTCAGTTTACGGTGATGCAGTAATAATTGTATGAAAAAAATCACAGCTTGCAGTCTTCGCTTGCAGCCGTGATTTGACTAGTGACCCAATGTGCGGCAGCACTTAATTAAAAACATACACCTTGAGCAGTCATTTTGTGTTTCTCTACTGACAAAAAAATATATACTTTCATTATTAATCCTTTTGGGACTAGTATAACAGAATGGTCACCATCAACCATTTTAAAAAAGGAGCCACAGAAAACTATTTCACTATTGCATCAGATTTAAATTCGAATTCAGCCGCGGGAATCGGAAAGACGTTGGGCGCTTTGTGAAGACAGCGATCCCTAAACTGTTGATATATTTTTTCTTACTATTTTGGTAAAAGTTGTCGAAAACTAATTAATTATTAAGAAGTGATAAAGTAAGTACCAACAATACAAACATTTAATAATTTCAACACTATTACATCGATAGTTATAATTATATCGATGACTAGCTGTCAGTCAGCTGTCGGCTTTGCTCGCGTATAGTATTTATCTCGTTTAAATATAGCCTATGTCACTAGCTGATAATGTAGTTTTATATCGGTGAAGGAATTTTAAAATCGGTCCAGTGGTTTCGGAAGGGTGCGCCAAAGTTCACCTAAATTTTCAACTCCGATAATTGGAACTCCGAAAATGTTCTTCCTAACATTTTTCATACTAACAATCACAATTCCTAACTACTCTGTTTCTAATGTTAAAGTACACGTACCTAGATGACTATGCCCAAATCACTTATTTTCTACTGGACAAATATGTTTTTACCCACACCTGTGAATTTCTCATGTAAGTGACTGTATGGTTTTTAATGAGGAAATAAATATTATTTAAACCTAATGTTCATAATACGAATGATCACACTTCCTAAAAATTTTCTTCCGAAAGTTTTCATTCATACAATTTGTAGTAGAGTAGTTGTTTAAAACACTCATGTTTCCGAGAATTGGAATTGATAATTTCACTAATATAATATGTTCTTAACGGGTCCATATTGGCTCACCTAGAGTTCTTTACTTGAAAATGGTTCTTCTTATCCATCGATTTGTAATCCGAACACATACTAACTCAACAACTTAGCGTTTATGTCAACCTAACCCGCTCTTCGTCAGTCGGCCCATGCGCTAACACTTCCCCACCCCTCCACTGTCTTCTTGATCTGAACATTATCAACAAGTAACTTAACTATGCTATATATTTTCACGGTAGAAAACCGGACAACCAAAGGCTGTAGAATGCCAAAAACCAGAAGAAGTAAAAAAAATGGTGACTAACTACTATTCAATTATATTAAAAGTTTGAGAGCCGAAGCCTTCCTGGAGCCATTATGATAATGTAAGATAACGCTGCTTCAAGATATGAATAATATATAAATAAATATTGTTTGACTTACATTGCGGGTTCTTGTATTGTGTTTACTAGCGGCCATATTTGCAAACAAAATATTAAATTAAATTAAATGAACATTTGACTGGCCTGGAGCCGTATTATTACCATCTTTTAGGACTATCGCAGCGTGATGATTTAGGGTTCTAAAAATGCTCACTTTTAGTACCTATTAGGAGAAATAAGTGACTTTTCTTGAACTGCAAAGTTTTGACTGGTACTATTTTGACAGATAAACTATGGTACGCAACTTCGATTAAGAGATCCTAAAGCCATGTCTCCCGCGACCCTGTTTCGTGTTTTATAACACCTAACATAAAACATCTAACAGAATAAAGGCGTTGCCTAAACAGTTTTGTTAGCAAACATGTTATCCGAGACGGACGGAAAACATACCCGTGTTCGCCTGCGGGGGGAGGGGTAATTCATTTCATGATTGCTTTCGAACATTGCAGTTGTGCATTTCGTATTTCCTGATTTCCTATGTAAATTAATGTTTTACTTACCTATAGTGTATTGTGTGTGTTAATAAGAATAAAAAAAAAGCGCACTGCAAGACTACGATTTGAATCTGGTGGACTGGATGCATGATGGTCATCTTAAAGAAGACGTCATGCGAACTTATTTCTATGCAAAAAAGTCTGCCACTTTCTGCGGGGGGCGAGGCAACGTGTGTGCGTCAGAATCTACACGGATGCATTTTTCGGAGACGTCGTTACACACGCACTCTATGAAAATGTTTAACACTAGCATGAACAAGACGCAAACAAATACACTACACGACAATACACAGATGTTTAATTTAACACGTGACACGAATATTTATTCGTTTAAAGTCAAAAACTTAATTTCTATTACCGGATCATGTAAAAAAAACTTGGCTGACTAATATATAACATTTCATTTGATGATTTTAGACATCATCAGTTTTTTATGTAGGTAACTAAAGGAAGACTATAAAAATAATAGAACAGAATGTTCCTTTATCCACATTTAACTGGTTCCAATCTCATTTCAGGCAGGAGATTTTTGAGATATTTGAATGCAGGTTGTTTCATCTCAAAAGATGGAGAATTAAAGCTCTATAGCGATTTAGGTTTTTTTTCTTGTTGCATGTAAAATAACTTCTAAAACATCCAGTAGGTACCGACCTAAGTCTTCTGCGTCCGAAGTCATTTTGATGAATAGGTAGATGTTTGTTAGATGTTCGTGTTCAAAAAGTAGGGGAAAACTGAAAATGTTTTGCTAACATGTTTTGATAACATGTTTTGTTAGTTTGTTTTGTTATTATTAGGCGCAGGAGACACGCCTTATTAACAAAAAGCCAGGACGCTCAATTCAGAGACGATGCAAGCAAGCTTTAGAATATCGTATTATAAACCCTGTTAGCGCAATCGTAGCGATCCTAGCTTCGGCTTGAAGGTCATGTCATGGGTTATTTGATAAAATATTTGCTTGATACTTAACATGTTTAAAAAAATGCCATCACGACTTTATCCCAAACAGGGTAGTCAGAGGCAAGTGACTGTTGCCATATGGTGAACGGAACACTCAGAAGCCCACTTTTCACCAATGGTATTAGAACCCAACGTGGTAGGTGGTGAGCCATCCGCCGCTATCCGGGTTGATTTGGTTTTTTATAGATGTTTTCGATCACCGGAGAGTTAGTCGGAAATTAAACAATGAACACAAAGATTTTGGTTCTGGCCAGATTTGAACTCGGGACCACACGATCCGCGATCTGAGTTGGATTAACCACTAGGCCACGACGCTCCCATGTTTAAATATTTCTAAACACAAGTACTCAGTTTAAAAAATAGGGAGAGCATCGTTAGGTAAATATCCGACTATCTGACTGACGACACGATTGGCGTAGTGTTCTGTAGCACGGTTTCTCGCCTGGATTTCCGTAGTGTCCCGGGTTCGATTTCCGGTCGGGTCAATTCAGGAAACGATCTTTTCTGAATTGACTCGAGTCTGGGTGTGCTGGGAGACGCCCCTAGCTTATTTCCTTGTGTGGTACCTTGTAACACAGGGATTTAATAATCCCTACTTCGAGACCATTACAAGAGGTGTGTTGTGCGCATATTGTCTGGCGCATATTTATGATCGCTTTTATCTCTCCGGTGATGAAAAACGTAGATAAAAAACCAAATCAACCCGGATAGCGGTGAAAAGCTCACCACCTACCACGCTGGGTTCTAATACCATTGGTGAAATTTGTGCTTCTGAGTGCTCCGTTCGCCATGACGGCAATAGTCACTCGCCTTTGACTACCCCGTTTGGGATATAGTCGTGTTATGTTTGAATAGTAATACCACTTAAACACAGCCCAAACAAATAAATGATCGTTACAATAATAATGTCCAGAGTGATAAACGAACTTACGACCTTCGAAGCTGAGCAAGCACATGTATTTTATTTCTATTTCATTATTATTTCAAAACTGGCGACTATACTCCATTTATATGGCATATGGCATTAAACAGAAGTAAAAAAAGGTCTTTTTAGGGTACTCTTTGTGGTGAAAATACAACAAACATTATCAGCTTTGAGATTTGTGCCGAATTTATTAATATCTACTTAAATTATTGTTCTCATTTGAAGTAAAGTACTTCAGAATTTATGAGGCTTTTGCTTAGATGAAATATTTTTGCTTGCATAAAACTATACTTATTGTCGATGTTCAAAACCTAAAAGAAGCAGGGATTGAGTTTCCGAACACATGTTTTACTGTCACTATAACTCTACATACATACATACATACCATCTTTGACTTGATACTGATATTGAAACAGCAAGACTAGTAAAGCGTGATGTGCAGAACAGGACTCGCCGGTCCGCCCACTCGCTCATTCTGCCGCCGCACCGCACTGTTGCGTTCCGGGGGAGCTTCAGGTTCGCTGCCTCCAAGTGTTGGAACGATCTTCCACCACCTTTGCGCTGTCTGGAAACATTAGGTTCATTTAAAAATAAAATCAGGATGAGTTTAATAGATGCACAAAAACAGTTGCAAGTGTATCATTATAAATAAAAATTACCAGTGGGTTCAAGCCAGGCAAGCGATCTGGGGGAGTAGGGGAAACTCCACGGATCCGGTGGAGGTGATGAGTGTCGACTGCCGGTTCTGTCGCTGTTGTCTGTAGATACACGTAGGATATAGGTACGGTATTTTACAACGGTATCCTGAAATTGAAGATGCTATGTAACTTTGTGGTAAAAAATAATTAATTTATACATTCAATGCATATAATAAGGATACAAGGGTCTTACCCGTAATTAGCCGTTCACAACACTTTAATGCTCCTTGACATGCGACCTATATTTTTTATTTATTTTCTTTTATTACCTTTTGAATGTCGAAATAATTTTCCAAATACAATTTGTTAATGATTATTGTTTGTTAATATTGTACCTATTTTTTCTACTTTGACTATTACTCATATCAATTATGGCATGATCACGAAGCACCAATGCAATCATTTAGGAACTAATTTTAAGTGTGAGTTAGTCGATATTGAGTTATTACATCAGCGGGCCCAAGCGCCGCTCTGCACAGTCAAACTACCCACCTGCGGCAGATTATTATTATTAATTTCCAGTTGCAACACCACCTGTATTGTGTATCCAACACACACACACACACACACACACAGTCACACTACACATTCGGTACCGTATCTATTGTCTATGTATTGTATTACAATTATTACACTACACAATATATTGAATCACTCACCATTTATTTTTATCTATACTATAGTATTTATGATACTTATATGTATATGCACACACGTATGTCCGCCACAAATGTCCGTGCGTCATCTCAGTCTGGGCCTACTGAAAATCAGCGCCTGGGCCCATAAAGCCCAGGCTATATGCTGAGTGAGGTCCATTTGTCTTTTTGGGCATCGGGACACCGCTGTCTGATGGTATGATCTTTTTTTTTCCTGTTACCTATATGTTTTGTTGTTAATGCCTACTTCTTTAGTGTTTACTTTATAAATGTAACGATGTCCTTAAAGTTAATAAATGTTTTTCTATTTCTATGTTTTTCTATATTTTAGCTACTTTCATAGAGTTATGTCGTATGGTCTACTGTTGTGGGGTTCAGCTGCAGACTTAAACACCATTTTTGTACTTCAAAAAAGAGCCATCCGTTCCATTTACAAACTTAGACCACGCGACTCGCTTAGGGAAGTATTTAAGAAAATCGATATTTTAACTGTGCATGCTCAGTATATTTTAGATAACATAATGTATGTGCGAAAAAACTTGCATCTGTTCTTAAAAAACAGTGACACTCATAAACTTAATACCAGAAATAAAAACAAATTGAAAACTCCCAGTCTTAGGCTACACAAGGTGGGAAACTCATTTGTGGGTCAATCTGTGAAATACTTTAACAAAATTCCTCAAAGTCTTGTTGATCTACCTCTTCACAAGTTTAAGTCTGCGATTAAAGCAAAGTTAATGAAACAAGGTTATTATAATGTAGAGGATTACTTGAACGACAAAAGTTTGTGGTCATATTAGGAATAATCTGCTCCTCTGCTCAATGTTGTGTTCTTTTTTCTACTCTCATTGACTGTACTCTGAATTTATTTTTTGTAAAACAAAGTTCAAAAGAGTAACTATCGAGTTTCTTGCTGGAGTCTTCTCGATAAGAAGCAACGGCCGAACCGGTGGTAGATTCACATTATGTATATTCACGATATTATTATGTACTAATATTGTACTATTTTATTTACGTTTATTATTATTATTACTGTATACTTTTTTTTTGACATGTCGTGCTTTGTACAAGCTTAAATAAATAAATGATTTGTTTACTTTACTTTTACTTTACATCACCCCTTTTTCCAACGGTTTATGCAGAGACCACATCTTTCCACTAATTAAAATGTTACTTATTCCCTTCGTACGTTGTGGCGGAAGGGGTTTTCAATTTTTCCAGGTTATACTCAGATACTTATGTCATCCGGCATTGCAACGTCAAAATCCAAATTGACATTCATTTTAGCACCCCTGCTTCTATGAGCCTCTTATTTCTATTATCATAATGAATGGAGTATAAGTAGTTTGTATGAGGTAGTTAAAAAAACGCCTAAACGCGGAATCGAAGCAGCTTCACGCTCATCTTCACAGATGAGATTATTCCCTCAGAATGCGTTGCAAAGGCCGCGTCCCGTACTGTTCACTGATCAGTGATCGCGCACGCTTTGATGTCACACGCGGCTGGTCGCAGGTTTGATGCCTGGGTGACGCCACGTACACGTGAAGGACTTTGTTCGTGGTTAATAAGGATGTTAAAAAACAAGTTTGTAAAATAATGACCCAGATAGCAGCAACATACCGGACCTTCAACGCCTCCTGTCGAGTGGTTTCAGAGCTCGGCCCGAAACCCGGAGGGTTCAATTCCCAGGTCGGGCAAAGTGTGTTTTCGGAACTTATCAAGGGTTTGTGATCACCAACCTGCATTCGGCAAGTGTGGTGATTAAGCCAATACCCATCCATTGTAGCGGGGACTTGACTTCAATGTTGGAGGCCTTTGCCCAGCAGTGGGACAGTATATAAGCTAATTACTTTACTGGATCTTTACAGAGTATCCTGAACATTAATATGCTAGGGATCTAGAGGATCACAATTTTAAAAGCGACTATTAAATACTTGGTGGTACAGTCAGCAACAGTGATAATAATATAAAGTGCCAAAATTAATGATTTTACTAAAACTATAAAGCGCAATAAACTACTAACAATATTAATGAGACAGTCCATTCATTATAATGAATATATGCTGCTTATGATATTTTTTTTACGAATTTTTTTTATTCATATAAACAAAGAGAGCGTCGTGGCCTAGTGGTTAAGCACTCCAACTCTGATCGCGGATCGTGTGGTCCCGAGTTCAAATCTGGCCAGAACCAAAATCTTTGTGTTCATTGCTTAATTTCCGACTGACTCTCCTGTGATGGAAAACATCGATAACAAAACCAAATCAACCCGGATAGCGGCGGAAGGCTCACCACCTACCACGTTGGGTTCTAATACCATTGGTGAAAAGTGGGCTTCTGAGTGTTCGTTTCACCATGACGGCAACAGTCACTTGCCTCTGACTACCCCGTTTGGGATAAAGACGTGATGGTATGATATGATATGATATAAACAAATTGGAAGTTTGTTCAATCATCATTTACTTTTGCTGTTGCTATACAAGTATATTATGTTATGTTATCGTAATGTGACTTAGTAGCTGTCCGTTATTTACTTTCTTTATCTCGTTTCTCTGTTCTTTCCATATAGGCTTAAAACTTCTTATTATAAAATAATAGAATTCCATATTATATGACTCAATTCCTAACTGGGATTATGACTAAGAATAGAGGAAATTTAATTAAAGTCCTACCGGAGTTACAATGACTCTTTGTTCTGGAAACAAAAGTGTTGTAGACCAAGCGCTGGAGACAGGAATAGAACCAATCATTTAACCTTATTCATATACAAGGTCTTATTAATCCATGTGTGTACGAGTATGTCGCAGCCACATAGTAAATTCTACGCCGTATCTATCTATATATTTGATTTTTTTAATCTATATATTTTGACGACACGAATGGCGTAGTGCGCTGAACACGGTTTCTCGCCTTTATATTCCGTAGTGTCCCGGGTTCGATCCCCGGTCAGGTCAATTCAGGAAATGATCTTCTTCAGCTTAATTCCTTGTCCGGTACCTCGTAACACAGGGAAATTTATCCCTACTTCGAGACCACGACAAGAGGTGTGTTGTCTGGCGCATATTTATATTAATATATTAATATATTTATTTAAAAAATATATATATATATTAAATTTAATTATATATAAATATTAAATTATATTATATTTAATTATATATGTATATATTTCGAGTGGCCTGTTGGGGCAATGGCAGCGATCCTGTCTTTAGCGCCGGAGGTCGTGGGTTCGATCCCCACCCATGACAAATATTTGTGTGACGAACATTTGTATTTGTTGTGTGTCGGGTGTTATTATCTATTTAAGTATGTATTTAGAAATATTTAAGTATGTCTATCAGTCTCTGACGCCCATATTACAACCTCTGTTTAGTTTGGGGTCAGATGATCTTGGTATAAATTGTCCCAGATATTTATTTATTTATTTATTAAAAAAAAATGTACCCAGGACGCTACGGAAATCGTGGCGAGAATCCGTGCTACAGCACACAACGCCAATCGTGTCGTCAATACTTGAGACATGTCCATTTATGTATTCATTTTGTCAAAGTTCTTAGTCTCCTGGACTATGCTTTAACTATTCATAGAATGTAATTACACTGTAGTTTTTCCTTTTCTCTTTAGCTACTTTTCAGGTCTTAATAAGTCATATTTTACTGAAGTAACTTCGCTTTAGAGGAGCTGAGTCAAAATCGAAGTTAATTATGCAAACTAAGTACCGACACAAAGTTTCTACACGTAGAAAGAAAAAAGAATGACACAATATTGACAGCACGATTGGCGTAGTGTGCTGTAAGCACGGTTCCTCGCCTCGATTTCCGTAGTGTCCCGGGTTCGATTCCCGGTCGGGTCAGTTCAGGAAACGATCTTTTCTGAATTGACTCGGGTCTGGGTGTGCTGGGAGGCGCCCCTAGCTTATTTCCTTGTGTGATACCTCGTAACACAGGGATATTAATCCCTACTTCGAGATCATTACAAGAGGTGTGTTGTCTGGCGCATATTTATTTTTTTATTTTTATAAATCAAATCAAAATTTATTTATTACAGACTACATGGGTACATGGGTTAGTACAAATAGCTTATAAAATAGGGGTTAGTTAATACAATTTAATAATTTATTTTAAGTTTTAATTTATTAATTGTACCATGTACCTAAGTGGCACTCCGTGCGGACTCGACCCGGAAATGGTACTGGTTGCGACTTCGGTCATCGTTCGCATGAAATGCCTCAATATAGGCGCATGCGGATCATCTGCCACAGTCCTCAGGATGCTGTTGTCACTTCCCCGCACTCGACTTATCAGTGACGCCACCTTCTTTCGAATGAGAGCCTGAAAACCGTCAGTATTTGACTGTGCAAACATTTTAGACGCACTGCAGAAGCGAGGAAGTCCCAACATCATCCTGAAAATATTGTTATATTGGATACGGATATTATATGATATTAGTGCCCCCTTCGTTGGTGTGGTCATGTCTCACGGAGATCAGCAAACTATGTGGGCAACAAATGTCTGGAATTCCTTACCTTTACCCATCCGCAAATCTCAGTCCTTACATGTCTTTAAATCCCAAGTCAAATCATACTTCCTCTCTCTAACCTAGTATTTTATTATGTCTCATCCTTTTTTTTTCAGTCCTTAAAAAATGGAAAATGGAAATTGGTGATCCTATTGCAATACCTATATGTATTTTATGTAACACAATTCATTTAGTTTATTATTTAAATATCTCTTACTTATCCTTTATTTTGCACAGCCTTACCCGTTATATTATACAAGTCTCTCTTCAGAAGGTAGTCTGGAAGAGATCGCTTTAAAGCGATAAGACCGCCTAAATTGTACATTTTATGTCTACTTACTGTTTAACTTGCTGTATTTGTTTGTTTGTGCAATAAAGATTCTTTATCTTATCTTATCTGGCTATGCCGCCCCCGCCAGGTACCGGTACTGTTTAGCGACCCTTTAGTACAACAGATCCATAGACCGCCCGTGTACAGATTCTGACAATATGCCTTAAAGAGAGTTATTTTGACTTCCTCTGTACAGCGAGCGAACCTGCGGGCTAACATGTTGCCACGGGCTGCCAAGGCTCTTCGCTCCCTTAATAAAATTACAAGCATTCCTACATAAACTTCTGAAGTCTACACATTGAGCTAACTAAATCATCGAGTGCAGTTATAAGCAATAAGTAAAATACAGACCCTTGTTTCATCTTCTGTAGCTTTGCTGTACTTGTTAGGTTGTTCTGTCTAATTGTTAGAATTTAAGCAGTTTTTTTATCAACAAACTAATTGTACTCACAACAAGTTTAAAAGAGTAACTACTGAGTTTCTCGCCGGGTGTTCTCAGTAAGAAGCAATTTCTCTGACGCGGTGGTTAAGTCGCATTAAGTTTGTATATTGTTTTGTATTGTATATTCATATTATTATAGTATTTATGTCTATTATTTAGTAATTTTCTTTAACTATTTAAAAGTACTGAATAATTGGCCGAGGCGACTTGGTTTGATGCTATTGGCCGAAATGGCATTATTGGTGTTTGTTACAAATTATGATTAGAAGATGTGTAGGCGTTTTTGGGTCGATCTTAGAATGGTTTAAGGTGGTTTTCCTTTTATTTGCTGGTCGTTTTTAGGTAGTTTTTTGATGACTTGCAGGTAGTTTGCATAGGAATTGCCTTGTAAGTCTATTTAAATAAAAATATTTGATTTTTGAGTTTTGAGTTTGAAATAACATAACATACCATCACGACTATATCCCATTCGGTGTAGCCCTTTGTAAGTGACTGTTGCCGTCGTGGTGACCGGAGTGCCAAGTGCGAGTTACAGTGAGTGATGCAAATGACTTCACCATCGCCTTTTGCTAGCACGTAAATTTCAATTAGTATGGCATTGAGTCAGCACAATCTAGCGGCCTTAATGTTGCTCGAATTGGCCGCTAGGTGGCGCTGCTACTCGGTGTTTCTCTACGTGATCGAATCAGAAATGAGGAAATCCGTAGAAGAACGAAAGTGACCGACGTAGCCCAGCGGGTAAGTAAGCTGAAATGGCAATGGGGCATTAGCATTTCAGCTTACTTACCCGAACGGCAAGGCACATAGCGCGCAGAACTGATGGCCGTTGGGGCAAGAAAGTTCTCAAATGGAGACCGTTTCAGGGCAGGCGCAGCTTCTATAGACCACATAACACCTAACGCTCTCCTTTTTGCGAATCAACATTCAGATATGTTTGCAAATGAATGGACAAAAATTGTGTCTCAATGTTTGTGTTTTTGTGAAAGTAAATGTATGTAGTGTATTTTGGTATAATTAATGTTTGTCTATCACTTATTTTGTTTCTTATTTTCTTTCTGTCTTTAATTATTGTTATATTGCGATTACCGCGCTCAGCCGCGGCGGTTTACGGCTGTTGATCGGCGGTTGTCCAACCGCCGCCTTGCGATAGTCACCCAGTTTGCAGGCGAAAATCGCAACGCGGCGGCTGCGGCAAGGCACAAAACTCCGGTCTCGTGAGTTTGGGTAAAAAACCGCTGTATCGGTACCGCGGCAGGCGTGATTGAAAAACGCTCCGTGAGTTCTAAGCCTAAGTGTCTAAACACACTATGCCGAAGGTACGCGACCGAAGTTCCGCGGCTGATTTTACGTTGCGACGTATTTGGCTGATATGACACACCCTAAGTGCCGAACTTAAGTAGCAGAAATTCAGGTGCTCAACTTTGAGTGTGGTTTCAGAGTCTATAATTGTGTGCTCTACAAGGATCTACAAAATAAGTTGCCGCTGAACTTACACCCGACCGAAGTTAGGCTGCACGCTATAACGCAACGTAATTTCGGCTTAAAGGGTCATAAGTAATTCAAATAAGATTGCAGGCGTAATAAGTGATGGCTCGAGGCTTCCGAGTTCTTTTGTCTAGAGCTCGGTGTCGTTTACAGGGCTCACCTCGTTTGTATGAAGCTCGACGCCCCGGGAGTATTTTCCAGAGCCCGAGCCTTCTTGATAGCTCGATCGATCTCGAGGCTTTTTGCAGGGCTCGATCGATTTCGAAGCTTTTTCAGGGCTCGAGTCTTTTCTAGCGCTTGAGAAGTGGTGAGTCGCGCTCAAGTTAGTTTCTGTTTTGAAGCTTCTTTTTCAAAGTAGGTAATAAAATATGTGTGGTAGCATATATTGTGACCAGAAGGGTATTTTGAAAATTAGAGGTTTTATTAACAGAAAAAGACATTTTAATCATCGTGAAAAAAATTAAGTGAATAGGTTTAACAAGACTCGAGCTCTTTTAAGACTCGAGTTCTTTTGAAGGCTCGAACTCTTTTGATAGGTTCGAGCTCTTTTGAAGGCTCGAACTCCTTTGAAGCCTCGAGGCGTTGCTCAGAGAGCTCGCGTCTCGGCTGGGCTCGGGTCTACGAGCCTACCGAGCCCATTGAGTCCAGCCAATCCGCCTCGAAGCTTCAAAAGTAGAACTCGACGCCTTGATATTTTACATCACTTAGCGTAATTATACGGAACTTCGGTTGCGTTACTGTGGCATAGTGTGTTTAGACACTGAGAGCTGCTTAATTTTGACTGCTGTTTTAAATTAGGGCGTGACATCAGTCTCAATCCCGAATTCAAAAACACATACTCAAAAATGTATTAATACCTACTAATTAAAGTAATAAAAACACTCAGACACAGAACTAAGAATTTCTCACATCAAGGCAAACCGTGACGGCAGGACAAATCCTGGTTGGTGATCGAGCCCGCGACCTCGGAGCTATAAGCAAGTTCACCAACTTTTCCAAGCTCTCTGCTCGCTGTGGGATTAAACCCTCGTAGCTCTATTGTAACAGATGTTATATTGTCATAGTTAATAGGTACCTAGGTATGTACTGACAAACAATTTTTATTTTTGAATTGTTTAAATGAACTTTTGTTTTATATTATTTTATGGTTGTTTTTTTTTCTCTTTGTTTTATATTCTTTTAGGTTTATTTGCATCAAAATGACACACTGCTTGTACTTTACTAACGCCTGTTGTAAACCCAAAACAAGTTTAAAAGAGTAACTGCTGAGTTCCTCGCCGGGTCTTCTCAGCAAGAAACAACTCCGACGCGGTGGTAGAGTCGCATTATGTCTGTATACTGTGTATTTATATATCCCTATTTATGCTATTTGTGTCTATTATTATATTTTGCTTTAAATTTGACGATTTGAAAGTACTGATGCAGTCTATTTGAATAAAGTTATTTGAGTTTGGGTTTTAAGTTTGCTCCAACGCGAACGGGCCAGTCAATAGTAAAGTAATAAGCTGACGACCGACTTGGTGTAATGGTTAAGAAGTTGGCTACTACACCAGAGGTCGCGGGTTCGATCCCCGCACAGTACAAACATTTGTGTGCATGAACATGTCTGTTTGTACTAGTCTGGGTGTCTCCTATGTATAATAAGTATGTATTTACAAAAGAAAATGTATTTAAGTATGTTTATCCGTTGTCTAGTATCCCATAACACAAGCTTTTAATTAGCTTACTTTGGGCTAGATGGCGCTGTGTGGAATAATGTCCAGGGATATTTATTTATTTATTTATTTAAGCCTATATAGTGTCCCACTGCTGGGCAAAGGCCCCCACCATTGTAATCAAATTATCGCTACAATGGATGGGTATTAGCTTAATCACCACGCTTGCCAAGAGCGACTTGGTGATCACAAACCCGGGCTATCTTCCGAAAATTCCGAAAACACACTTCAACCTTGGAATTGATCCCGGGACCTCCCGGTTTCGGGCCTCTCTCAACTCTGAAACCACTCGGCCACGGAGGCCTCAAAAGTAACTTTTAATATTAGTGGCAAAGCTTATTTGACTTATTTTACGACACGATTCGCGTAGTGCACTGTAGCACGTTTTCGTAGTGTCCCGGGTTCGATTCCCGGTCAAGTCAATTCAGGAAACAATATTTTCTAAATCGGCTCGTGTCTGAGTGTGCTGGGAGACGCTCCTGGCTTGATTATTTGTCTGGTACCTCGTAACACAGGGATATTTATTACTGCTTCGAGCGGGACCATGGCGAGTGGCGACTGTCTTTCCCGTTAAAATATGTCCTGAATTAAAAAAAAATTGCCAAATTCACTCCCTGATGATTTAGCTTTATATTAGTGAATGATTTTTTAAAATCGGTCCAGTCGTTTTGGAGCCTATTCAATACAAACAAAGAAACAAAAAAATATTTCCTCTTTTTAATATTATAGTATAGATTTATCCCATTCTAGCTCAATGCGGAACACAACCTAAACCAGTCTTCAAACCCCGTTTCACCTGAACTATTAAATCATGCTCCTTCCTAGTTCACAAAACATGACAAAGAAGCCCACCCTCTCACTTATCCCTCTTTCTAGCTGACGCTTTGATCGCTAGCTTGAAGCTAATGTGAGCAAAGGCCGTTTGATAAAGGATATTCAATCTTAGGGGTGCTCTTCCAGCAGTCTTTGCTATGCTACGTTGCTGTGGATGTGTTAGATATCCACCAATCATTTTTATTTATTCGTCCACATAAGATAGCACTGGTGAAAACGTACTAAAACATGATTTTTATATGAATGGATGCATGCTGTGCGTGCCTTCCCTAATGTCGCAAAGCTCGAGCTGCGCATCTCCCTTGCACAGCTACCATGCAGCGGTGCATCTTCGTAGCTCATCTTTCTTGCCCCGTTAAAAAGCATGGCATCAGTGAAAACGATCTGCTGGTTTCTTAGCTCAGCATGCGTACCACGCGTGCTGGATTAAGGCATCATCCACACTAATCAGCATTTGTTGGCCCGAACTAAAAGGTTCAGTGACTCGTTTCTCTGTCGTACCATCCAGACGTGGAACGCTCTTCCAGCACATGTGCTTCCTTTCTCTTAAAGTCCCGGCTTGCATTTCCACAGGCCTTCAAGATGAGGATGGCCAGCTTAGTGATTCCTTTGCATATTACTGTGCTTGACAGCCTTATAATTATATGGACCTCACGACCGCTATCCATCAGGTGGAGTGAGGTCATCTTGACGGGCGATATTAAAAAATACGCATACTCGCGTGCTACACAGCTTTGGTGGAAAAAGCACCATAAGGATGCTGGTCCATTGACGTGGAGCGAGACAGCGGAGATTTGAACTAACTTGTTGGCATAAGAACTACGCTCTGATAGGGATTTTTCGACTAGTTGAACATTCATACATTTTGTTTAATTTAAAATGGGTTTGCGTTTGGCCTCAGTCTTGCCTGTGGTAAGCGATGACGAGGCCGAAGGTGGTACACGCTTACTCAGAAAAGGCCTATTCACTTTGACCTTGAAAATATCAAGGTTGTAAGTTTTAAGTATCCGGAAACACGGACGCAGGGAGTTCCACTGCCTAGCGGTGTGGACCAGAAAAACGCAGCATACCGTTGAGTGCGGATTATTGGAAAGTCAACCACATGGGAGTGGAAGCTGAGAGCTGGGAAGTGGAGCGCGAAACCAGGAAAAACCGGATAGTCCAACTGTTCCGCTTTGCATTGCTACTTCGGTCCAATCTGCTGCCTTGCTCCTGATCAATAAATGTAACCATGCGCCAGACATCAAACCTATTATGATGGTCTTGAAGTTAGTATAAAAATCCTTGCTTAACGAAGCGACAGACAAGGATTTTACTCACCAACCAGGTGTCTCTCAGAATACCTAGACACGAACTCATTTATAAAAGTTCGTTTTCTGAATTGAGCACGCAAACTACGCACTAGGCCAATCGTGTCTTCTAATGGTAAATCTAAAATCAATGGACAGACAGCCGCTACACAATCAAAGAGTTTACAGAAAGACCGCTCTCTTAATTTTCCAGTTTATTTACCTAAGCATGCCCGAAAGCCTAGGGTTGCTAATATTCGCTCTGAATTTGAAATTAAGTAGGAAGGTCATATTTATCTATTTATTTTGTAACGTTGTAATTTTCATGCACATCAGTAGATGTGTTTTTTCCTTTATACTACTTTCTAGCAAAGGGTGTGTTCTCACCCTATATTATTTGTTTGTAATCTGCGCCTGCCTTTTGTACGACCTAAATTATAATAGATTAAAAGGTTTTATAGACCAAATTTATGATAATATACAAATTAATTTATTTCCTGTTTTTACTTTCAAACATTTGTTTCTTTTAAAGATAACCCTTACATAACTTAAGTTACTCCCCCTCTGGGATAACGCCCTATGCCTAGCTTGCATACTCATCTTTAATTACTTCCCATTCTAATTTGCTTACTTAAATTTCGTTAGTTAACTTACTTACTTTCATTCTCTTTCACCTTTTAGCAAAATCATGACACTTTCTCTCCCCTAAGGAGGGTAAAATTAATAACATTATAATTTATTTATGAACACGAAACTAATTAACATCAAAAAAGAACACTTACATGAGAATATTTAAATTATGGTCTAGATATTATTCCTGAACATGTGTTACGGCATGATCATATTCCAAGTAGCAATAAAGAAAAATGTATAATATTTCACACTCAATAATTCAATAATTCAAATCAATATAATTTAACTCAATATAATTTAATTCAATATACACAAACAAAATTATTAACATACAATTGTTACATATTCAACAAACTCACCACTGAGGATGCACAAGACCGCGCGAAGTGGGCCAAGAAAATAAGAAAGGCGGACCCTGGGACCTCACACACCAGTGTGGGTTCACAACTGGGATATGCCGCACCGATGATGATGACGATGATTACAATTTAACACAGTTCAATTCAATACCTATATATTCAATTGAAATTAATTATGTAATTACAATTCAGAATAATTCAATTTATCAAGTATTGAAGTATTCATTTGAGAGAATGTCCTTAATTGCCCTCTTGAACCTAGGCAAGTTATCAATAAATATGTCTACAGTATTATTATCCTCTTTTGATATCTCGTTGTAGAGGCGACAATCTTAACTAAGAAATTGTAGAAAGAGGTATTATTTTTATACCCTTGAAGCGAAAAAGTATTTACGAAAGGACTTCGAAGCTTAGGCTTGATGTTAAAGTTTATAATGGCCAAGGGTTTATGAGGTATATCATACCTACTAGACAGAAGCAGCCAAAAACAAAATCCATCATGTGGAAAATTGCACCAAGTTCGACAAAAACAAAAACACTCACGACAGTGCGACTGGCCGCGTGACCGATTCTCACCGGTATCGCCTATGAACTCACTTTGTCTGTGTGCGTGATCAAAATGGCGGTTTGTTTCAAGCGGGCGGACTGGTCCGGTCCGCCGCGCCGAATGCGTAATTTGTGCCACTACTCCATTTCGTATTACTCGCACGCTATCCGCTGCGCGTAGCTCCGGTTCAATGGACAGTCAGCCTAACAATGTTTAGTTAGATTATAATCTCTGAGAGCTTTGAATGTGTCACGTGTGCAGAATCTCACGATGTTCATTCAATTTCTACATACCGTTTAGAACTAATTTAATGTATCACTGTACGACGAACATATACCGGTGACCGGGTGATTATCAAAAATTTACAACACTCGTAACGATATCGCACAGGTACAATATTATACTTTAATATACTCAGTAACTGATGATGCAGTAACGACGTAAGTGAAAATTTGACTTTAATTTTAAGGTTTTCATACAAAAAATATTGTTCCACTGATTTGGTTCAGTGACCTTGAAATAAACGTCATTTAAAAAAAGGACAAGACCCCTGGGTTAATTACTCGTTTTTACCTCGTAACACAGGTATATTTAACCCTACTTCGAGACCATGACCAAGTGGTGTGTTGTCAGGGGTACACATGAAAAAAGTGTGAGCTCCCGGTGAATACGATCAGCATGACGACTAAATACAACATGTCCCTGTCCACTGCCGTTGATATACCAGTGTGTATTTATGTACAAGGATATATCCATTTGTGAAATAATAAAGATTATGCGTCTAACATGCCTTAACCCTACACGTGCCAGTTTCCAAACTCGGCCAGTGTATGACGTGTTAAATACCCCTAAAACAAACTTAATAGGCTGGAAAAAGTTCTCCCCTAGTACCTATTTTTGTATTTTTACCCTCACACGTTTTTTAATAGAGCGTAAAGTCCGCCAAGCTCTCATCAAACGACTTGCTCGCCGGTGTCTGAAGCTCAACTGACCGTTCGAACGTTATAATTTTAAATAAAGAACGCGGGAAGCGGGGCTAATGATTGGTCAGGGGCGACCACAGACTAATCGGCTTATTTTCTCAATAGAGCATAGGGCCTTTGATCGTTGTTTCGCTCCAATGGCTTTTTAATACGACAAAGGAGGTTAGTTCTGGTGGGTTGTGTGGGGTACGATGCTCCGCTGGTTACTTAAATACTTAGACTTCCAACGATGTCAGTGTGAAATCTATCACTTTGTAAAGAAGAATAGAAATATTTTGTTTTAACTATTATGTGTACCAAGTATAGCAAAAGGCACAATCTGTGCAAGAAATTGATAGGAAAACCGTAAGATGACACAATACAATCCTTGATTTCAAATATTCAAGTCTGTTTACGTCTGTTTACTAGCCTTTGACACCCATAGCACAAGCTCTGCTTAGTTTGGGGTCAGATAATTCATCAGTCATCATCGGTGTTACCTCCTGGTAGAATTGCCCTATCATCTCCCACCTTCCGAATTTTCAGGCCTACATAGCTACTGGTTCTGACAGAAGATCACAGGTTCATAGGTCCCATTACCAACCAAGGGCCTTATTACAATCCCTTAATATCAAGTCCATTCTCTGAACTAAGCGTATCGAGCAATTTCCTTAAATGATTTTTTTTCCAGCCAGTCAGTAACCTAGCATCGGCGCATTTTCTAGACTCTGTATTTACTGACGAAATTGCTCGCTCCCCTCAGTTAGGGGAATTAACTTAACTGGAAATTAGTGATTGTTAAGGCCCGTATTCACTTTGATTAGTAGTAAGTGCAGGTGATTAGTGCAAAAGATCGCGTGCGGAACACCCACATCCGCGGCAGCCTTCCTGTTCATGACATCGCAGACCAGCTGCAGGAGTGCCGCCTTCGTTGGTATGGTCATGTCTCACGGAGATCGGCAAACTACGTGGGCAACAAATGTCTGGCCATGCCGCCCCCGCCTGGTACCGGTAGAAGAGGTCGACTCAAGAAGCAGTGGCTCGACGTCGTCAAGGGTGACATGCGTGCCAACAGACTCACCACTGAGGATGCCCAAGACCGCGCGAACTGGGCCAAGAAAATAATAAAGGTGGACCCTGGGACCTCACACACCAGTGTGGGTTCACTACCGGGATGGTCTATCATCACGGATGATGATGATGGGGCAGGTGAACACGTTGATTATTGCGATTAAATAGAACACGGTTCTAATCACTTCAGGACGCAGGTAAGTAATCATCGCTGTCCACACGAGTTTTCTCCTAATCACTAAGGACCTGCACTAATCACCTGCACTCCCACTAATCAAAGTGAATACGGGCCTCAATAAGGCCCCAGGATAATCCCCAACTTGTGAATAGGTGCTACTTTCAGGCAAATAATAATGTCACTGTAATTTGGGTAGGTACCTACCGTAATAAAAACTAAATTTATTTTCAAACTGTATGACTCTGGTTACAAAGACAAATACCTTAGAATAATTACATATAGAAACCAAGTCCGCGCGCCCATTTTTCAAGTACCTTAATTGGAGCCACAAATGGCTTCAAACGGACCGCTTTGCAGTGTTCATTACAGCTCCGCAATGTTCAATGTCAAACCGCGCCGCACGTAAGCAAGTAATAGTCACGCATGTGTGGATCGGATTAGTGCTTCATTTTTGACAGGGCAGTTGTATGAAGACTATCCTTCACTACGTTATTACCCTAAGACAAAAACCTAACTAGGTTGCAGTACCACCTCTTATTTTAAAAGAGTAACTACTGAGTTTCTTGCGGGGTCTTCTCAGTGGAATCAGCCTTCCGAAGCCGGTGGTATGGATGTATAAACTATCGCTAAAGTTAAAATATTTGATGACGATTCAAAACTGTCACAAAAATGGTCTACTAGAATTATGTATTTTTGAATATAATATGACAAAAAAAATTATGACTACCACGTCCCTGAATTACGACGTATTTTTGAAGTGATTTAGTTTTATTTCATTTTTTTTTTGCAATGGCTGATAACTTAATCGGATTCTGAAAATAATTTATTACACAAATAATACATTAAAAAGCTCTTCCCCTTCGTTATACGAGAACGTGGGTAGGTAAATCCATTTTCGTAAGTGGGAAGTAGCAGATAAGTAAAAAAAATATACCATTCGATCATCTACCTACACAATTTATAGCAACTTTTGATAAGAAAACATATACATAAACGCAAAACTTAATATAGCTGCCGAACAAGCGGTCTGAACCGCTAAGAAATAGATGGCAAACGACGTCACTTGCTAGCGACAGTTTTGTAGTGAGCCTTTTGGGCAGCTCCACAATTATCTAATCTAATCTAAATTAGCCGTTAAGATCCCACTGCTGGTCGAAGGCCTCTCTTCCAGACCAGTCCCCGGTGAAGACATCCAGTTCGTCACGCCATCTGCGTCTTGGTAGAAAAAATGATTTACAAAAATCTGGAGTTTTGATGCTTTTGATATATTTTTTTTACCAATGTTCTCATTTTTACGGTTCGGTACCTCGAAAGGAAAAAACGGAACCCTTATAGAATCTCTTTGTAGTCCGTCTGTCCGTCTGTCTGCATTTTACTCAGGAACGCGTGGAGGGATCAAGCTGGATCCATGGAGTTGTGTAAAAATAAAAATTCAAAGCCTACGCAATCAAAAGATACAGTCGTTTGTGCCGCAAATTTTCGACACTCGCAAGGGATCAAAACCTACAGGGTACCTACTTTCCGTGAACTCAGAATCTTGAAATTTGGTACGAAGCAACGTCTTATAGCACTGATAAAGGGAAAATTGCAAAAACCGTAAATTTTCAGTTACGTCATATAATAAAAATATTTTTAATAAATATACCTACAGGTTTTTACGGAATCCTCGGTGCGCGAGTCCGACTCGCACTTGCCCGGTTTTTTAGAGGTACTTCGACTAAACTTCAACAAAAAGATTCTTAAATACCCCATTCTTTTCAAATAATAAAGCCGAAGGCCTTAACTTATAATTAAAAGAAAGCAAACGCTGCTCATTTATACTACTACTATCTTTCCGCCCGCGACTTCGCCCGCATAGGACATAATTACCCAAACTCAAATAACTTTATTCAAATATACTGTATCAGTATTTTCAAATCGTCAAATTTACAGTAAAATATACTAAATTATAGACATAAATACCATAATAATATGGATATATAAATACACAGTATAAAGATGCGACTCTACCACCGCGTCGAGTTATCGTAATATTTGTAATATATACCATGGCTAAATTACATAAAATCTTTATTAATTATTGTAGCCTATATGTTATTCTGATGGATAAGCTGTTTATGTGTCAAGTTTCATCTATATCCGTTCTCAAGTTTTTGCGTGAAAGAGTAACAAACCTACTCATATACATACTCACAAATTATAAAATTAAAAAGGATTACTAATTCGAGGAAAGTTATATTATTTGAATTGAATTTATTACGTTTTTATTGTAATTTTTTTTTTTATTGAATTAATTTTGTTAGTGAAATAAGTAGGTAATGTGAGTATCATACACACATCAAAAGTGTCTAGGGATCAAGCATTTTTATGCGGATTTCTTGAGATTGAGATGTGGCTTTGTAATAAATTTATGATTTTATAAATTTATATGGATCCTTTTTGGTGCATTTCATAATCTGAAACAGGAAATGTCAATCAAATTCGAGTAAAAGATGAAAATCAGCTGTCAATATTTTCCCTATAAAAACATACAACGCATTGAATACATTATTAGTGCTACTGTTTCCCTACTACTGATTAAAACCAACGTTATTATGGAGCGGCGACGTCATTTAAGCAGGGAAGAAATGCTCAGAGCCGTGGGAATGATAGAAGCTGGTTCCCGGCAACGTACTGTGGCTTTAGCTCTGAATACAAGTCAGAGTGTTATCAGTCGACTTTGGACACGTTACCTAAGCACTGGTACCGTGGCTGAGCGCCATGGAGGACGGTATCGCTGCACCACACGGAGACAAGACCGATACATTCAAATCACAACTCGAAGAGCTCCAACAATAACCGCCATGATGTTAGCCGTGAGGCTTCATCACTCTTCAGGGAACTTAATTAGCGACCAAACAGTCAGAAACCGCTTGCATGAAGTGAACCTTCATTCCTGAAGACCGCTAAGGGTACCACCCATAGCAATGCACAATCGTAGGATTCGATATCAATGGGCTCTTGAACACAGAAATTGGGCAGAAGATCAATGGCGTTTCGTGTGCTTTTCTGATGAGTCTCGTTTTGGTATGAGACCGGATACAAGACGTATACGACACTGGAGAACCCCTGGACGCCAACAGCGATTAAAATCCTGCCAGGAAGTCCATCCTTATAGTGGTGGAACCATCATGGTATGGGCGGGTATTTGGATCGGCGGAAGAACTGAGTTGATTTGGATCAGAGGCAACCTCAACGCTCAAATTTATGCTGAGACGATTGTATCAGACGTCATCGTTCCTCTACAAGTGCAAATAGGTCCCTTATTTCAGTTAATGCATGATAATGCACGACCGCACACCGCAAGAGTTGTAAGACAGACTCTCGCCGCAGCTAACATCAATGTCCTGCCCTGGCCTGCTCAGTCGCCAGACTTGAACCCGATTGAGCATGCATTGGATATGCTACAGAGAAGAGCTCTGCCGAATATGGAGGGTATCCAGTCGCAAGAAGACCTTTTTTTGTTGTTGCAACGAACATGGGCGGCCATTCCACAGCGTGATTTGGATGAACTCATTTTGAGTATGCCAAACCGATGTTCTTGTGTTGTTAGTGTTCGCGGTTGAAACACGGATTATTAATTGTTTAAGTTACCCAATAAAATTTTAAAGAAAACTGTTATTTCAGTCTTTTTTTCGAACTTTAATGTTAGTGGTTCAAATGTCAAAAATACCTTTATTAGGAAAATGGCAAATTTCTTTATTAATGCAAAGGTGACTTGGTTTATCGTTACTGTAGACAAACGAAAACACTTTATTTGATGAATCCTTAAAGAAAATTTTAATTAATATCAATCAGGAGAAAAGTTATTGCAAAAATATATGTTGATCCCTAGACACTTTTGCTGTGTGTATTATAGTTATCTAAGTAAAATAAGTATAAACGTATGTATTATTCAAACGGTCATTTTAATTTTTAATGACCTGTAATACCACGTTCTTTGAAATAAATGTTCTCATTCTCATTCTCAAACTCTCGCATTTATAATATTAGTAAGATTAAAATAAATATTTGATTGTTTGTTCATATTGAATAAGCTCCGAAACTACTATGTCGATTTAAAAAAATATTTCAGCAATATAAAATAAAGATACATCATAAAATAAAGATCATACAGAAGGACCGCTCTCGCCTTTTCCCAATATAATTACCTAAACTTGGCTGACCGCCTAGGGTTACTACTCACTATAATCGCTCTGAATTCTTAAAATGAAGTAGGTAGGCTATACTCATACTCAAACTCAAACTCAAATAACTTTATTCAAATAGACTGTATCAGTACTTTCAAATCGTCAAAGTTACAGCAAAATATACTAAATAATAGACATAAATACACAGACATAATGCGACTCTACCACCGCGTCGGAGTTGTTTCTTGCTGAGAAGACCCGGCGAGAAACTCAGCAGTTACTCTTTTAAACTTGTTTTGGGTTTACAACAGGCGTTAGTAAAGTACAGGCAGTGTGTCATTTTGATACAAATAAACCTAAAAGAATATAAAACAAAGAGAAAAAACCAACCATAAAAGAATATAATAAAAAGAATTCATTTAAACAATTCAAAAACAAAAATTGTTAGTCAGTACATACATACTAGGTACCTATTAACTCTTACAATAAAACATCTGTTACAATAGAGCTATTTAATCCCGCATCGAGCAGAGCGCTTATGGGTATAAGGCATTTTTATCTATAAGGTAGTCTTTTGTAGTATAATAGCCCTTTTTTAATAAAGCCGTTTTGATGTGATTTTTGAATCTATGTAAAGGTAACTCACAAATTGTTTTTGGAATTTTGTTGTAATAATGTATACCTTGCCCCATAAAGGATCCTAAAACTTTTTGTAACCCAAAGAGTGGAAGTGCAATTTTATCCTTATTCTTAGTATTTCTGCAATGTATGTCACTGTGTTTAGTATAGAGACCAATATTTTTTCTCACCAAAACAATGCAATTGTAAATGTATTGTGACGCTACAGTGAGGATGCCAATTGCCTTAAAAATCTCCCTTACATACCTTCAAGTACTTGACAGAACCCGCCAATAACAAAATTCATCATGTGAAAAATTGAACAAAAAACACTCGCGAGAGTGCTACTAGTCGCATGACTGTACCTAGATGTAAAGCGGTTACTAACATTTCTAGCGGCTAGATTATTATTTGGCTTATTATCATTTACAGCAATAACCAGCTGCTGGAAACGGCTGCTACATTACATTGATATATTTACATGATTTAATTTTGTTTTTGCGGTTTTTTCAAACATTAATAGACATGGGAAGTTGATTGCCGGGTTGCAGCGGTGCTGTTGCGGCGCCGTGATAGTCCACGGCATGCATTATAAAGACAAGAAACTTCTATACTGGCCTGTTGGCGCAATGGCAGCGATCCTGCCTTTAACGCCGGAGGTCGTGGGTTCGATCCCCACCCATGACAAATATTTGTGTGACGAACATTTGTATTTGCTGTGTGTCTGGGTGTTATTATCTATTTAAGTGTGTAATTAGAAATATTTAAGTATGTTTATCAGTCTCGACGGCCATATTACAAGCTCTGCTTAGTTTGGGGTCAAATGATCTTGGTGTTAATTGTCCCAGATATTTATTTATTTGCATCTGCATTAACACATAATTATTCTCATACAAAATTTAACACAGCAATGGGAAAGAATGGATAGGATAACTTAATGATTTATTTTGTGAGAGATTTGGAAATAGGTATTTATCCATGAAATAAGTGTGGGCAGACAGATACCATAGTTATAGTAAGCATTTAGTTGTATCTATCCTGCCGCACAAGATTCGCGCGTTTGGTTTTTAATGATGATTAGTGTGCCGTCTGGTTTTAACGATACCGGAACAAATGTCTCCGAAGTGTAAGCTACATCTAGGCCGCAGATGGTTCAAAAATTAACCCATGGAGATCGGTTCGAAAAATTGTACGAAAATGGGTTAATTAATTGGTTAGTTAATTCCTCCAGAGCGAGTTTGATTTCTTAGGTTATCGTGTAACGAAACGAGCCAAGGGATACGCCAGGAAGAAGAAATATTATACAGCATCAACAAGTTCCCCAAGCCGAGGACAACAAAGGTGCTAAGAAGATTTTATTTCGCAATATTGCACACATAAGTGGCCGTGACAATATTGTCGTAAAAGTGCATAGGCATACAAAATCACCTATGAGAAGGTATTTGCCTGCACAGCGTTCATTATAAATAATGGTTCGAGAACGTGATGGTTTGGAAAAAGACAAGAGCACGTACATGATAAGATCAGGTAGATTATTCAAACCAGTGCTCAGATTCCGTTGAAGTGATATAATTAACATCCTATGTCATTGCAATTTTTCAGGACTTCAATTTTGCAAGAGGGTAAATTATGTTTTTTTTAAAAGGGGGGAGTACTGTGCCGTCTGGTCACGTAGTGAGATTAGGTACACACAGTGTTCGTGTATGATTTCGTATATAAGCTTTAGTATAATTATAATAAGCCAGACTATTACCAACTGTTGTCCCATTTCACTGCCATTCCGTCTGTGGTTATATACACACATCAAAAGTGTCTAGGAATCTACATATATTTTTGCAATAACTTTTCTCCTGATTGATATTAATTAAAATTTTCTTTAAGGATTCATCAAATAAAGTGTTTTTGTTTGTCTACAGTAACGATAAACCAAGTCACCTTTTCATTAATAAAGAAATTTGCCATTTTCCTAATAAAGGTATTTTTGACATTTGAACCACTAACTAACACTAAAATTCGAAAAAAAGACTGAAATAACAGTTTTCTTTAAATGTTTATTGGGTAACTTGAACAATTAATAATCGAAAATAGCACTAATAATGTCTTCAATGCGTTGCATGTTTTTATAGGGAAAATATTGAAATGCACCAAAAAGGATCCGTATAAATTTATAAAATCATAAATTTATTACAAAGCCACATCTCAATCTCAAGAAATCCGCATAAAAATGCTTGATCCCTAGACACTTTTGATATGTGTAGTTTTAAAAAACGGTAATTGTTCCATTATGTGTAAATAGATAGATACAAAATATCACCATTTAAGGAGAAACATTAGTCTACAACATTTTCTTTCGTACCATACCTACTCTACCATTTTACTACCCTCAAAGTATTGCTCTAGCTCTACTGTAATGTCTAGGACACACGCAAGAGTCTTTGAACTCTATACAGCGACGATAATTGAGTAAGAAGAAAGATGGGTGACCGCTGAGAGGCATAAAAGCGGAGCAGAATATTTTTCAAAAAGGACTCTTTATTTGCTCAAGTCTCGTGTTGAATTGACACCACTTTTAAGCGTGAATAAAAACGTCAACGCCGACGCCAGCGGCTTTCATCTTTGTAAACTCATGGCAGACGTTGTTGACGTAAACTGACAGTGGCATGTCAAATTAACTACTTTGACATAGTTATAAAATGATAGAAACTAGAAAAAATCGACCTGTACATCTTCCACGACTTTCCACTTTAAATTTACGTTATCTTTCGTAAAAAAATTGTGTTGGGACTTGACATTATCATGTCATGCCAAATCCCAATACAATTTTTAGGTGGCAACTCGTGGTAGACGTACAGATCCTAGGGACTCAAGTGGGATACGAACCCGTGACTTTTCACAGTCCGGGTGTCTGCTCTTCCAACTAACAGGCCCGGTGAATTTGTGTCGTGTATCCCGCTTGAGTCCCTAGAATCATGTAGATTAGTAATGTCTATAAAAATCTATAATAAACTACCAGATTCCATAAGAAACATAAATAACAATAAGATCTTTTTTAATGACCTCAAAAATATACTAATACAAAAAAGCTAGGTACCTAATACACTATTAAAGAATTTTTAGAAGATAAACATTTAAAATAAATTGAAGACTGAATATTAATACTGGCTGTCATTGATGTAAATTCCAGTAGACAATAACATTATAAATAAATAACTCTTGAAATTAAGTACGTCTTGTTCACTTGACACATTTAAATACTTACTTATTTGTTTAACTAAACATTGACAGAAACATTATATAGTATTATAAACCAAACTATTGATATAAATATTCTTTAAACTTAAATAATAATCTATAAAAGTACCTAAATTATAACCTTTAGACGAGTTTCTAAATAATAATTAGATATAATTTAATATTATTTTGTTGCATTATAATTTAATTTTCTATGAACAATGGCTTTCCTCCTCTTCATTTTTGTTGTGCCCGACAGGGTTCATGGTGCACTATTTAAATATATTTTAAGATCTTGTACTACACTGGGAAATGCAAAAAATTGAGTATTGAGTATTGAGATTTTTTCTATTTTCTATCTTTGTTTAGAAAATGGTGCATTGGTAGATGCTAACAATAAAAAATCACTTTAAGTAAAAGAATATTTAGCGAGTTATGTAGCCGAGTGTACGTTTAAACGAGAATTTCTTTCCCTGCTGTCAGAGAGATTGTATTCTCTCCATGTATTTTCTTTATACGTTCCTTTAGGGCTTGAGTTTACAATTCAAAGTAAAAGTGTACGTAAGTTTATTTTGTACAATATAAATCCCCACCACCCCTCAGAGACGTTAACTAAGGAGGCAATATGTCCTGACGGGTGACAGGGCTGGTACTTCGGTTTTATACGTAAATGTAAACATTGAATGACAACAAAGAGAGAATGGGAAGATTTGGTCGGCTGCTAAAAATATTTTTGTAACGTATTGAAAGGGAGGGAGGGAGAAAATATCGTGGCCTAGGGGTAGTAGGGGTTAAGCACGCCACAAAAAAAAAGAGTTTACAAAAGGACCGCTCGCGCCTTCTCAATAAACTTACCTGACCGCCTAGGTATACTACTAAATTCACTCTGAATTCCAAAAACAAAACACCATGTGAAAAATTGAACAAAAAACACTCGCGACAGTGCGACTGGCCGCGTGACCGATTCTCACCGGCATCGTCTGTAAACTCACTTTGTCTGTGTGCGTGATCATAATAGCGGTTTGTTCTAAGCGGAAGCTGTCAGAGGCGCCGCGCAGCATGCATAATTTGTGGTTACACACACCTACTTTATAGAACCCGCCAAAATCAAAATTCATCATGTGAAAAATTGCACCAAGTTCGACAAAAACAAAAACACTCGCGACAGTGCGACTGGCTGCGTGACCGATTCTCACCGGCATCGTCTGTAAGCTGACTTTGTCTGTGTGCGTGATTAAAATGGCGGTTTGTTCTAAGTGGACTATCTGTCAGAGGCGCCGCGCAGCATGCATAATTTGTAGTTACACCTACTTTATAGAACCCGCCAAGAACAAAATTTATCATGTGAAAAATTGCACCAAGTTCGACGAAAACAAAAACACTGGCGACAGTAATAATAATAATAAATCTTTTTTATTCCTCACCATAATCATACAGTAGACTCATTAACACAATGTGTAGGAACACTGATTAAATTTTTTTTTTTTTGACTATGGCGGGCTGACGCCCAAACTAGGACAAGTCCTGTATCTTGGGTCGTCAACCCTCCATCCATGGTAAATGCACAAAGTTAAAATTGATCTAACATATTGCAGAAGGCAGAGGTATTATTACTAGGCATGCATGAAATATTATTACTTATAATGTCTGTATAAGTGTGTGTGCGTGTTATATATGTGTGTGTTGTGTGTATTTTGTGTGTGTGTTGTATGATTTTGTGTTTGTGTATATGCGTGTGTGTAGTGTGTAGTGTGTGTGAGTTTGGAGAATATAGATATTTATATCAGCGAGGGGGCGCGTGAGCCATATGTGGCCAAACGTGTAACCCACACTTATTTCTTTATAGAAAGTAGATCTTCAGTGCATATAAAATCAAGCTCTAAAAGTTTCTTTATAATTTCTAAATATTTTACAGGAAGGATTTTAATGACATCCTATTCATCCCAAATATGGCAGTCATGTCGTTGAAATGTCGGTACAGAAAGGAACCCATGTGTATAGCCTGGCGCTGAGCAAAGCCTGTTCTGCAAGGCAGCACCTGAGTGCGTATTCGTCTCTTGGTTAGGGGTAGGTTACTGGGAATAAAGGATTTATGGTGGCGAAGGATGGAGGCCTTGATATACAACTGTCGAACAGTCAGGAGTTGTGCTTCCTTGTAAAGTTGGTCAGTAGGAAATCTTCTAGGCCTGTGAAGCATTACTTTAATCACAGCTCTTTGTGCCCTCTCCACCTCCAACATATGGGTAGCGGCTGCCCCTCCCCATACGGGAATGCAGTAAACTAGCACGGATTGACATAAAGCGAGATAGATCTGCGTAGCTAGTTTGGCATCAGCAGCATCACGCACGTTCCTAAAAATGTGAAGTAGCCTTCTAATTTTTTTGCTCAGTGCAGTGATATGAGGTTGCCAGTTTAAGTTCTGATCTATCAATATGCCTAAGTACTTGTGTGTATCTGTTTCTTGTAGAGGATTGCAGTCGCAATGTATGCCAGTGGCTAGATCCTTGTTGCAAGATACTGCGTGGGCTATTAGATTAAAATTTACTGGCGGTTTTGTTACACTGTTTATCCTGTAGCAAATATATTTTGTTTTTGATGTGTTCAGAGTAAGCAAATTTTCGTTTAACCATTTAGTTACTTTTAGTAGCCCTTCTTCAGCGAATTTTTGGACCTCTGGCCACGTTTCTCCACTGAATATGAGTGCCGTGTCATCTGCAAAGGAAAGTGTGCAGCCGTGTGGTATATCCATCTCACACAAATCATTCACGTAAGCCAGAAACAGAGTCGGTCCAAGAGTGCTGCCCTGGGGAATGCCATAAGAGATGGATGAGCTACCACTATACTGGTCTCTTATTTTGACAACTTGACTCCGACCAGTTAAATAACTACGAAACCAGTCCAGCACGACTCCTCGAATCCCCAAAGCCTCAAGTTTGGCCAAAAGTTTAGGTATTGAAACCGTGTCGAAAGCTTTTTTTATGTCTAGGAAGACCGTAACACACTTCCGTCCCACATCCAGGTGCTCAGTCACTTTAGCAGCGAGGCAAGCAACCGCGTCCTCCGTGCTTTTACCCGAGCGAAAGCCATACTGGTTACAGGATAGAAGACGGTTTGCCTCCAAGTAGTTTGTAATGCGATTATTGACCAATTTCTCAACAACTTTTCCGACTACACTAAGGAGGGAAATAGGCCGGTAGTTAGACACCATATTCATATGTCCGTCCTTGTGTACGGGTATAACAACCGCTTCCTTGAAAATAGCCGGAAATATGCCGGTCGTGAAACTTAGGTTGCATAGATGTGCTATCATGGAGGATAAAATCGAGTGAGAGTTGGAAAGAACTACAGGAGGAATGCAGTCCTTGCCAGAGGCGCTGTTTTTTCTCATGTTTCGAATGATTTTGTCCACCTCAATATAATCTGTTGGTGCCAAAATCATAGACTGAGCGTTACTTAGATGGCCGTTAATGCTGCGCCTATTTGCTTCAGATGGTACAATTTTACTAACTATTTGACTGGCCAGTTCGCGACCAACAGACGTGAAATAGCTGTTTACTGAGTTTAGGGACTCTTCAGCGGTTGGCATTATATCAAGGAGAGCATAGGCATCTGCATTTTTCTTTTTAATATTGCATAGATCCTTTATTGTTTCCCAAGTGGCTTTATTGTTTTTATAATTAAGGGCAAGTCTATTTTTGTAATAGTCGTTTTTAAGGCTTTTAGCTATGTGATTGCAGATATTTCAATACCTGATGTAACTAGTTTTCAACTCGAGATTATCAGGGTCTTTTTTGACCAATTTATGCATTTGGTCTCTTTTTTTAAAACATTTGATCATGCTAGTTGTAATCCATGGTTTAAGTGGTTTTCTCCGTTTGCTGAATGTGGCAGTGCTAGTGTGTTCGTTAGTCAATTTCTGTATAATCTCAATCAGAGTTGAAGCAGCCACATGGGGATCTTTAAGAGTGAGGTAAAAATTCCAGTCCATATTTGTAATAGCTTTGCTAAGCGAATCAGAGTTAATTTTTGTTCTGGTTATAATATTTCTATCTGCCGAATTACGAATTAATGGACTATTTAAAGACAATATTATTGGACAATGGTCTGTAATATCAGCTTCCAGAACAAAGCACCGTAGATCCGCTCGTGACTTACACATAAAATGATCTAAGCATGTGCGTCCGTGTGTAGGAATATCTATTGCATTTTGTAAACCATGTGAGCCTATGATTTCTAAATAATCACGGACGGAATTGCTTGTGTGTCAATATTAATATCTCAAGTGTGTCAATATTAATATCTCCTGTCATGACGATGCTACTAGAGCGAGCAGAGGTCAAGAGACGGTCCAATGAGTCCAAAAAAATATTATGGTTTTTAAAGCAGTACGGTCTGTAAATACCAAAAATAGTTAAATTATTTATTTTTGCTGCTAGGCCATTGGCTTCTTCCAGTTCAACTTCATTAACTGAAGCGTTCAAGTCAGTCCTTATATACATTACTACACCATCATTCTGGTTGTAGGTACGTTTAGAAAAATACATGTCGTAATTATCAAGCAATAGGGGAGCTGAATCCATGTTACACCAACACTCAGACAAAACCATAACGTGAAATTCAATATTAAGTCCCGCAACAGAAGCCAAGAAACGGTTAATGTTTTTATTTATGCTTCTAATGTTAATTGAGATTATATTCAAATTGTTTTGACTCACCTGGGCACAGTTACTCAACTCCAGTTTAAGCTTATCCGGTTCTGTTATAGATTTACAAGGAACCAGGCAGGAAATCTCTATTTCTTCCGATAAGGCGTGACTATTCATAATGACAGTTAAGTGGTGAGTGCTGGATGCAGTGGCTAAACAAAACAGGACCCACAAAACCATGTATAGGTGTGGCACAGAAACATATGGTATTGTTGATGATCTTCAATGTAGCCTCGCAATCCTCTGTGAGGAATATTGTTAGTGTATGGTGTGTTTGTTGTGTAAGATGTGTGTGTGTGTGCTGCATTGAGTATGTATAATGAGTAAGACAGAGTTGCATGTATTTGAAAATATAAATATTCACACTCTCAATTTTCAAAGAACGATTTCGCATGCTGTTTAGCTCTAATAAGAAATACATTTTTAAAAACGTAAAAACATAGGACAGTCATTTAGTAGCTTTGTAGCTGTTGAGTTGCTCTTCAGTTTTAATCAAAATAGGGGTGTCACCTTCCTGTCTGCGCAGGTAGACCTTCCCATTCGATGTCCAGCAGAAGGCGAAGCCCTGGGATTTAGCAACTTCCCTTGCCAAGTAATGCAGCCTTTTAGATCTGGATGTAAGCAGTTCAGAAATGTAGATTGGAGAAGTGTGTTCATTCAACCCAAGGTGTTTCGCATTCAATTGATCAGAATGTGTCTTATAATACTGTTTTGCTGATGACAAGATTCGATCCTTGATTAGGGTGTTGTTGAACTCAATTATGATGGTCGAACAGTTGGATTCTCTCTTACCAGGCAACCGATATGCATCCCGAATGTCGAAGTTGCTTATGTTGATTTCCAGGGCCGATGCTAGCGATTTCACTGTATCGTATAAATCATTTAGCTGCTCTTTAGTTCGCTTTGGTACGTTTCTTACTTCGATACAGGTTTTTTTGTTTGCTCGGTCTAAATGCTCAAATCTGTCATTGATTGCAGCAATTTCTTGATTGAACATTTTTTTGTCTTGTTTCAAGCCGCTGATTTTTGATTCCAGGCTGCTTATTTGTGACGACACAAACTCAATCGATTTTTCAATTTCACTATTTGAGCACTGAATAGAGGTTGCTTGAAGGTTCACCGCAGCTATTTGCTTTTCCAGGGAATCTAATCTTTCGTCCTGGCTTCTTTTGAGTGACTGAAAAAGCTCCCGCATTTCCTGCCGAAATTCCGCCATTTCGTCGGTTGAGATATCCGAAAGGCGTAACTGCTTACTACCGCGGTCCCTTTGTGTAACATAGTCCAATGTATCATTTTGCGATTCCGCGCATGTCGGTGTGGAATGCACGTTCGGAGGCGTCCTTTTAATCATTATGAGTTTGTCCCTGTAGCACTTGTTACTTGTTGCTACAAACGACCGCAGCGTGACGTAACTCGTAGCCTTTCGTAGTAGCGATACACTGTAGCACTGGGCTTGTCCGTGGAGCTGTTTAAACTCGTTCCGTAGGCACTGCTTAACTGTACACCATTCGCGGCCCTATGTCGCACTATCTTAAACAACAGATCAGCGTAAATATTTTGCATAAACTATTAAAATAAACATGTAACACGTCTGCCTTCTAACGTGTCTCGGACGAAGAGGAGAACAGTGCGACTAGCCGCGTGACCGATTCTCACCGGCATCGTCTGTAAACTGACTTTGTCTTTGTGCGTGATCAAAATTGCGGTTTGTTCTAAGTGGACTATCTGTCAGAGGCGCCGCGCAGCATGCATAATTTGTGGTTACACCTACTTTATAGAACCCGCCAAAAAAAAAACTTCATGTGAAAAATTGCACCGAGTTCGACGAATACAAAAACACCGTGCTCACTATGACTGCGGACTGTACGTGCACTGTGCAACAGTTCCTTAAAAAAGCTAAGGCTGCTTTTCCACCAGAGATGTGCTAAATGCTATTGATAGTAGATGAGTTTGATATCCACCAATCATAGACATTGCTCCATATAACATGGCACTGGTGAAATGGTTACTTCACTACCTTCTATATAAAAATGGATGCGGGCTATGGATGCGGGCTGTGCGTGTCGGTCTATTGTCGATACAATCCGCACCCAACGGTTTGCTGCCTCTTTTCTGGTCCGCACCGCTAGGGAATGGAACGGTCTCCCTGCGTCTGTGTTTCCGGATATTACAACCTTAGTATCTTCAAGGCCAGAGTGAATAGGTATAGGTAAGCGTGTACCACTATCGGCATCGTCATCGCTTACCAGGCGAGACTAAGGCCAAACGCAAACCCATTTTAGATTATTCAAAAATAACAATACTAATACATCGCTTAGCTTGAGCTGCGCATCTTGCTCGCACTGCTTACTTGCGGCGGCTTCGTAGCACATCTTACTCGCTCCGTTACTTAGCATAGCATCAGTGGAAACGGTCTGATAGTTCCGTAGTTAAGCTTGCACATCCTCACAGCATGCCAACAGACTCACCACTGGGGATGCACAAGACCACGCGAAGTGGGCCAAGAAAATAAGAAAGGCTGACCCTGGGACCCCACACACTGTTGTGGGTTCACAACCGGGATAGACCGCACGGATGATGATGATGATGATCCTCATAGCATGGATGCATAGCAAATTTCAGTCGCAAGGCAAAAAGGCGAGGTACGTTCGTGTATTAGGTACCTCTGGGGTTGCAGCCGACTTTGAACGGAAAAAATATGCTAAAACACACCTTTTAGATCCTTAAATTTTCCATCATTGGTAATTCACTTTTCATAAAAAATATACAAATTGTTTATTTTGCAAAGACTATAATTTTCGGATAAATGATCAGGTTAAGGCAATTATTTTCCTAAAGGACCCTTCACTTGAATCATGATGACAAGTAACTTCGTTAAGGAATAAGCTACCCAAACAGCCACCTAAAAAGATCATAGAATTATCGACCTTATTTTGTTTGGAGTAGAGCGTATAAATCGTCATGACCTAGAATCAATTATTATGACGTAAACTAATAAAATATTCAGAAGTCTGAATGGATATACAATTAGGTTGGTTTGGTGTAGGAAATTATCTTTTCTTTTGCATATTTTATAAATAAAGCATATGACCACATCACACATCAAAAGTGTCTAGGGATCAACATATATTTTTGCAATAACTTTTCTCCTGATTGATATTAATTAAAATTTTCTTTAAGGATTCATCAAATAAAGTGTTTTCGTTTGTCTACAGTAACGATAAACCAAGTCACCTTTGCATTGATAAAGAAATTTGCCATTTTCCTAATAAAGGGATTTTTGACATTTGAACCACTAACATTAAAGTTCGAAAAAAAGACTGAAATAACAGTTTTCTTTAAATTTTATTGGGTAACTTAAACAATTAAAAATCCGTGTTTCTACCGCAGACACTAACAACACAAGAACATCGGTTTGGCATACTCAAAATGAGTTCATCCAAATCACGCTGTGGAATGGCCGCCCATGTTCGTTGCAACAACAAAAAAAGGTCTTCTTGCGACTGGATACACTCCATATTCGGCAGAGCTCTTCTCTGTAGCATATCCCGTGCATGCTCAATCGGGTTCAAGTCTGGCGAATGAGCGGGCCAGGGCAGGACATTGATGTTAGCTGCGGCGAGAGTCTGTCTTACAACTCTTGCGGTGTGCGGTCGTGCATTATCATGCATTAACTGAAATAAGGGACCTATTTGCACTTGTAGAGGAACGATGACGTCTGATACAATCGTCTCAGCATAAATTTGAGCGTTGAGGTTGCCTCTGATCCAAATCAACTCAGTTCTTCCGCCGACCCAAATACCCGCCCATACCATGATGGTTCCACCACTATAAGGATGGACTTCCTGGCAGGATTTTAATCGCTGTTGGCGTCCAGGGGTTCTCCAGTGTCGTATACGTCTTGTATCCGGTCTCATACCAAAACGAGACTCATCAGAAAAGCACACGAAACGCCATTGTTCTTCTGCCCAATTTCTGTGTTCAAGAGCCCATTGATATCGAATCCTACGATTGTGCATTGCTATAGATGGTACCCTTAGCGGTCTTCGGGAATGAAGGTTCACTTCATGCAAGCGGTTTCTGACTGTTTGGTCGCTAATTAAGTTCCCTGAAGAGTGATGAAGCCTCACGGCTAACATCATGGCGGTTATTGTTGGAGCTCTTCGAGTTGTGATTTGAATGTATCGGTCTTGTCTCCGTGTGGTGCAGCGATACCGTCCTCCATGGCGCTCAGCCACGGTACCAGTGCTTCGGTAACGTGTCCAAAGTCGACTGATAACACTCTGACTTGTATTCAGAGCTAAAGCCACAGTACGTTGCCGGGAACCAGCTTCTATCATTCCCACGGCTCTGAACATTTCTTCCCTGCTTAAATGACGTCGCCGCTCCATAATAACGTTGGTTTTAATCAGTAGTAGGGAAACAGTAGCACTAATAATGTCTTCAATGCGTTGTATGTTTTTATAGGGAAAATATTGACAGATGATTTTCATCTTTTACTCGAATTTGATTGACAGTTCCTGTTTCAAATTATGAAATGCACCAAAAAGGATCCATATAAATTTATAAAATCATAAATTTATTACAAAGCCACATCTCAATCTCAAGAAATTCGCATAAAAATGCTTGATCCCTAGACACTCTTGATGTGTGTAGTAACTCTTAAGGTCCGACTGTGTCTTATTGCGTCTCCTCGACAGCACTGCAACAGTGGTGGACCCTGACGTGATGTCACGTCGGGGTCCGCAACAATTAGATCCAAAGTAAACTAATTCAGTTACCATAATTCTTATAGTTTTCACACACCACCACCTAAACACAAACTGGTTGGGCATGTCCCTCCCTAGACTTGGAATTAAAAAAAGTAGTTTACTTTTAATCTAACCTCATTGCTAGACCACAGACTAGCTATTTTTTTGTTGATGCTCGAATTTCAACAGTATTTTTTTTATTGCATTTCTGATGCTTTTGTTTTTTTTTCTCTCTTCCCGCTCATAACTTTTTCGCGGCAAATGGGCCACATCAAAATATTTCGTGCTGATTAACAGGGAAAGTGAATATTTATATTTATTTGAAGGCAATCCACCAGTCTAGCCTGTAGGGACCACGGACACTATGATCGTGGTTGTGGATATCTGAGTGTAATGATACACAAGTGGTTAAATTCGGGGGTTATAGGCCTTCCGTGTTATTTAAACCTCGAACCCTACCCATCCTAGGATAAACATTATTCTAACCCAAGGGTTCCATAGACCCCACTATTTATATCATTATTACTAAATAAATAATACACATAATTAAAAAAAAAAATCTATATATTTAGAATGATACATTTGATAACATTGTTACAAGATGTATATTTTTTTTGGTGTCACCGCAGAGAGTTTACGGCCCATGCCACAGAAAACCTTCGTTTTAAGGTCCTTCCCCCTTGGGCAGACAGTACATCTTTTTTTTACCATGGGAGCAGGATTTGCGTCGACTAAAGGATGCTTTTTTCGTAAAATTCCTCTTAGGAGGTCTTGGAGATTTGTGGGCAAAAAAAACTATGTTATTTTTTCTCAAGTCATACTGGCGTCGTCAGCCGACGAGTTGCAGGTAATGGTAACGTTAATGAATGCGTCGTTAGAAGCGAGAGGTATGAAAGTGAACGTAAGTAAGACAAAAACCCTGGTTTTTGAAATAGATGAGGATATGACAGAATGTGATGTTTTAATTGGAGGTGAAAAGGTAGAACAAGTGAAAGAATTTGTGTATCTGGGGACTAGGTTCACGAGGGATGGAAGGCATGAGGGTGATATTGATAGAAGAGTGAATGCAGGGAATATGTTAAATGGAGCGCTGCATGCCTTTATGAACAGCCAGAAGGTGTCAGAGAAGGCGCAACTGTCTGTTCATGCGGGGGTGTTAGTGCCGACGCTTATGTACGGAAGTGAGAGTTGGGTATGGCAAAAGAAGGATGAAAGTAGGATAAATGCAGTGGAAATGAGAGCATTGCGAAGTTTGGCAGGAGTGACATTAAGTGATAAAGTAAGGAATAGCATAATAAGAGAGCGATGTGGTGTGAAAGAGGATGTTGTCACAAAAATTGAGATGGGAATGCTAAGATGGTTTGGGCATATGGAAAGGATGGATGAAAGGCGATTAACGAAACAAATTTACAAGGCGAGGGTGGATGTAGTTGTTGAAAGGGGAAGGCCTAGACGGACGTACTTAGGAGAAGTCCAAGACGTGCTCAGAAAAGGTCAGGTCAGGAGTACCCATAATCGACGAGCATGTATGAAAGGATTAATGAGAGTGGAAGAAGCGCAAGAGGTGTGTCAGGACCGTAGCAAGTGGAAAGATGTGGTCTCTGCCTACCCCGTTGGGAAAAGGCTGATGGTATGTATGTATGTATGTATTTTTTCTCTATTTTAGGGGTATTCAAGTCCAAGGCAAGTTTTTACACGTTAAGACGTCTATGAAAAAAATCCATCTCGGCCACTGGTTTCGGTAACTATATCGGCGGACATGCCGCTAGTTGCTGGTTTACAACTACACGCGTGACCGATTATCAACGAGTAACGTCGGCTTTTTATGGGCCTTATTTTAAAGGGATGTATATCTTAGGCGAAGGCGCTGACGGACAGGTAGTAACAAGTTAATAAAAAACTAAATACCGAATCGGAAGACAACAACGTTCTGTGCTGTCGTTTAGTACCTAACTCCGAATTGATCAGTAAGTTCATTCCGAATAGGAGAGTCGGGCTATGTTTCGGAAAATACACACTACACTCTACTCGACCTGGGATTTTAATAAGTGATTTTTTGTTTTTGCATTAGTTATCAACCCATTATTTTATATTATTTAAATTTTACCCTAAAAAATCGATTTTTAATTGGTGGTATCTTTGTGTAGAAAATATTGCATTGAAATATTATTAAATTATAAAATCACTTATCCTATCATCTAAACCGAAAATCAAATATTTATCTAAATATAAAAGTTTATTTTTAAATTGCCCGTCAAGATGACCTCACTCCACCTGATGAAAAGCGGTCGTGAGGTCCAGATATGAGATTCACAAGCCCAGTCATTCAAACGAATCACTGGGCTGGCCATCCTCACCTTGAAGGCCTGCAGAAATGCCTTTTCACGCCCCGCTTGAAGAACCCCGGACTATACGAGGAAGGAAACACATGTGCTGGAAGAGCGTTGCACGTCTGGAAGGTACGACAGAGAAACGAGTCACCGAACCTTTTAGAAAAAGTATTTCTTTCGGTTGTTAATAGGCGCTCGCCTTATAACATTGATGAAACAACGTTGGCTTACAACGTAAAATACACTAGACAAAGTGTTACATACATACATACCATCACGCCTTTTTCCCAACGGGGTAGGCAGATACCACATCTTTCCACTTGCTACGGTCCTGACACACCTCTTGCGCAAAGTGTTAACGGCCTTAATAGCTCAGCTAAAGAAGCAGCCACGCGGACTGTGAAAGGTCGCGGGTGCATTTATTTATTTATTACATATGCATCTTATACAGGGTCAAAAGATCTTAAAATTAAATGTAAGTAGGTTCATGTACCCTGAGAGGGTGTTGCTTAAATGACAATGGTTTTGCGAGGTTAACATAATTGTATGGAAAAACATTGATATTAACATATATAAATTCAAATATATAACTTCTACAAACACTTATTGGTACTTAATTAATGTAATTGCATTTTTAATTAAGAAAACTAACATTTTATTGATTATAATTTAATCCCGCTTGAGTCCCGAGGATCAAGTCGATTATTTCTAGTTGCTATTTCTGGGATTCAAACCCAGATCCTCCCGATTTCAGGCCGAGCTTTTTACCACTCGGTCACGGAGGTGTTTTATCATTACTTTTAGCGTCATTATTATTTGAGAAAAATTTTAAATATCATCAATGGGTCTTTTTCAATTTGAAACTAAAAACATTATCTAAGTGTTTTGACCTTCATCGTAATTTACTAAGAAGAAATGAGTCAAGAAGTGACCAGTATACATTGACCTCATAACGTCTTATTGTCTCATTCAAAATGTGTGGAAGCAGTAGGCCGCAGTAGGAAATTCAGTAACTCATGTTTTAATAGTGGGTTCCTCCACCAGTAATTAAGTTTCCTTTTTAGATAAGTACAGCAAATACAAATACAAATACAAATTCTTTATTCAGTATCAAGTTTTTACATATCTCAATTTCGATTGAGGCTTTCTTTTAAGTAATAAAATACTTGTGTTAGAAAAACCCCGCTCTCCATACAGATTTAATACATGAGTGATACCTATTATTTTAGTATATTTTCAGTCTATAAATTATTGGTTATGTAAAAGTAATGAGTATAATACGAACAATAATGCTAATAGTTCGTGAGTGCTCGTGTGTGTGTGTGTGTGTGTGTCTGTGTGTGTGTGTGTGTGTGTGTGTTTGGGCTTGTGGGTGTAACCAATTTATTTAATATATAATATTTATTAGGTAAAATGTAGTTTAGTTTAAAACAATACGAAGCAAACAAATAGCGTTCAGTTCAATTGTCTTTTCTTTTGTTACTTTCAATTATTTATTTTTTTATTATTTATTATTTCCAGAAATGCCTCAGTTTTGTCGTAACTCCATGATTTTAGCAATGCTGTAAGATTTGTTTTACAAGTATAGTTATTCATAGGATAAATGTTCAAAATTTTGTTTACCTTGTTGTACAATAGTGCAGACCGTGCCATTAGCTGTCTCCTAGCATACACTGTCTTAATTCTAGCAGTTGGAGCCATGTTATGTTTACGTCTTCTGGATAATGAAGAAGGATCGTATGGCAAAGTTCTATGAGCTTTCGAGATTATATTGAGCAAATATAGCTGCCGAACCGACAAACTGTCACTCATTTTATATAAGCTTTCTTTAGGGAATCTGTACGGCTTAAAGTTAATTACTTTTAAGAGTGCCCTTTGCGCTCTCTCTAGTTCAAGAAATTTAATCTTACTAGCCCCTCCCCAGACTGGAATACAGTAGACCAATAGCGACTGAGCCAGTGCAATGTATATTTGTTTCAATAGCCTTTCATCAGCAATATGTCGGAGCTTTTTGAAAATCCACATTAGTTTTCTTGTTCTTCCCGCCATTAACTCAATTTGGGCATGCCAAGAAAGCCTCTGGTCAACCACAACGCCTAGATATTTGGTATCTGTCACCTTTTTGATAGCCCTGCATGAGCACGTCATGTTTCGATCGTTACAATAATGGATATGAACTAAAAAAACAGCAACAAAACAACAACCTGATACTAGGGCTCAAACGGGCTTCAAACACGCGTCTCCCACAAACCGGATGCAACTACTACAACTACTCTTGCAACTGAGCTATCGAGGCCATTAGAAGACCTGGCGAATTTGGTAAGTGTATTTTACGTTGTAACGCAACGTTGTTTCATAAATGCAATGAGGCAAGTCCCTATTAAACCCGTGGTCTCTATCTTTTTGCGGATAATATTGCATTGTTGATTGCAAAAATGCCACTTAATCTTAATCGAAAGTCAAATATTCCCAAAAATATTTAGTTATTTCGGGTGTTAAATGACACATGCCTTATACATTGATGAACCAACGTTGGATTGGCTTAGGTATAACGTAAAATAATGAGAGTAAAATAATATGAATTTGATGAGAGAATCGGTGTCACCGGGTAATTGTAGGTAGATTTAAATTCACATTTAAATGCAGCAAACCGACTGCCTGATGGTAAACGTGTAAACATGTGCAACACAGTTTCTATTTGCGCCAGACGACACACCATTTGTCATGGTCACGAAGTAGGGATAAATATCCCTGTACGAGGTACCAGAAAAGGAAAAGCCAGGCGCTTCTCCCAGCAAACCCAGACACGCGCCAAATCGGAGAAGATCGTTTACTGAATTGACTCGACTGGGAATCCGGGACACTTTGTAAGTCAAGTCTGTTAAACCTTGTGGTTGACTGGTAGAGAATGCATCTAGGCATTAAATAAATAAATAAATATCCCTTGACATTATTCCACACAGCGCCATCTAGCCCCAAAGTAAGCTAATTAAAGCTTGTGTTATGGGATACTAGACAACGGATAAACATACTTAAATACATTTTCTTTTGTAAATACATACTTATTATACATAGGAGACACCCAGACCAGTACAAACAGACATGTTCATGCACACAAATGTTTGTACTGTGCGGGGATCGAACCCGCGACCTCTGGTGTAGTAGCCAACTTCTTAACCATTACACCAAGTCGGTCGTCGAAAGATTAAGTCCGCCAATTGTACCTATTTTTTTAATAAACGTGCAATAAAGACCAAATAAATAAATGAATAAGGCGAGTAATCGTGCTACAGCGCACTCGTCGTAATACTGATATTAAGGTGTACTGTGACGATGACAGGTCATCTTACGCCGCCACCGGCAACGACGCTAACTCAGGGGTCGGGGGTCAACTGCTTATCACGCGTCCTGATAAAAGCGCTGATGACTAGTGTTGCAGCTCCAAAATTTATAATTTGTGGATTTTGTTTTATTTTTGGAGAAAGTCCATAATAGAGTCTTTGCCTAGCGTGGAACAGCTTACATCCTAAATTTACATTCAATGATAGTTAAGTTTAATTGTAAATGTATTATTAGGACTTACTTAGAGTTATGTTTGCCATGCCATTTAACATCTTAAAATTGTAATGTGACACGCAATAAACGATTGAATTCAAAATGAATTGCCTTTTTCCAATCTATTTAAGTTCCTTAAAAATTATGATTTTTATAAACATCTGGAAACTGTATGTTTTTTTTTTTCGTAGAAACCATTTTAAAATAAATCAATGAATATTTTGTTGTTAATTCCAAGAGCAATCATATTATTTTGAGAACCTTGTGTAGTTTCACGAATGAATACATAAATATCTGAATATCCGACTTGTAATTAATTACAGCATTGTACAATCATCATTTTGAAAAGTGTAAATGCCTAGATTATATATATTGTCGAGTCTTTACGATTTTAAAATAAATTATTTCTAGAGCTACAACTCTACAACAATCATTCACTAAGAACAATAATCAGCTCATTCAATGCGTTCGCCGGCTCAAGACCAACATGATAATTTTATTAAAGTAAATTATAAAGTAAAAGTAAAAAGAATATAAGTAAGTTAGATAATATGTGCGTGTTAATTGTGTTGTAAGTTTTTGGCAAGAGTGGTGAAAACTTGGATGTGATAATTATAAAATTCTAAGAAACACGAAAATATGATAAAACTTCTACTCCTTATTTTCGGTAAGTAGTTTTGGTATATTAATAGGTTGGAGAAAAAGTTTGTTCGCATTTTTTAAGAAAATTTAAAACATTTTTTAATATAGTTTATTTACATTTAACTAAAGTATGTAGGTGCCATTTTGTTCGATTACTTTTTGCCATCTTGTAGGTAGGGACATGATCCCACTGCTATAGGAATTTTGAGGCTTCTGAACAAAATACCGCGACAAGTGGTTTTGGCAGTCCTCTCGTGATGTTAACCTGACACTGCCTAAAGAATTCTGAAGAGACTGAAACAGGTGGAAATCTGAAGGTGCAAGGTCAGGGCTATACGGCGGATGCATTAACACCTCTCAACCAAACTCTCTTAATTTTTGCTGAGTGGTTAAATATGTGTGAGGTCTAGAGTTATCATGAAGGAAAACCACACCCTTGATGATTAATTCCGGCCGCTTTCTCTCAACTTCTTGCTTTAATCTCATCAGTTGTTCGCAGTTACGTAGAGTTCAGAATCGATGGTCTTGCCTAGTGGTAACAGCTCATAATGAATAATGCCCTTCCAATCCCACAACACGTACAGCATCACCTTGTTGCGAGTTAACCCGGGTTTCGCTATAGTCTGTGAAGCCTGACCGGCCTTTGACCACGACCTTTTTCGCACGTTCTTGTCGTACGTGATCCACTTTTCATCAGCAGTAATCAGCTTCTTCAAAAATGGTTCGGTTTCATTACGTTGTAATAAATAATCACAAATGAATACACGGATCAATAGGATTCTTTCAGTGAGCTCATGAGGTACCCAAATATCGAGCTTTTTTGTGTACCCAGTTTTTTCAAATGCGCCAAAACAGTTTTGTGGTTAATTCCCAGTTCTTCAGCTACGTCGTAACTACTGATATGCCGATCTTGCTCCACTTTTTCAAAAATGGCATCCATTTTATCCGTGAGTAATAGAGCGACCGGAGCGACGTGCATCTTTGACATCAAAATTTCCGGATTGAAAACGCTTAAATCAAAATTGTGCTACTCTTACCGACACTGCACTAGATAAACCATAAACACCGCAATTTTTTTTTTGCGGCTAGCGTTGCATTTTTACGTTTTTATAGTAAAATTTTAAAATGTATTGAATTTCTTCATTAGATTCACTCATCTTGACAGTAAGAAAAACAAAAGAAAATCACACATATTCCTAATTTGAATTTGGAATTATTTTCTTTAAAATTTAAACTTTTAATGATACCAAAACCAGCCAGATACAAATAGATTTTATTACAAGTTCATACATACTATATGTGAAAAGACTTTTTCCCCAACCTTATATGAATACATACAAATAATATATGACGTGGACGACACGATTGGCGTAGTGCGCTGTAGCACGGTTTCTCGCATTAGCTTGCTTGGTACCCCGGGTTCGATTTCCGGGTAGATCAATTTAGGAAACGACCTTTCCTGAATTGGCTTGGGTCTGGATGTGCTGGTAGACGCCTCTGGCTTAATTCCTTGTCTGCTACCTCGTGAGACAGGGATATTTTATCCTTACTTCGAAACCATTAACGTGGTGTTTTGTTTGGCTCATATCTAATTTCTCTAATAATAATAACTATAATAACTAATAATAATAACTCATAAACGCGAAAGTAACTGAGTAGGTTTGTTACACTTCCACTTCTAAATGAATATGGTCGTACATTTATCAACCCAGACAGAGAACAAAAACATTTTTTTTGTCATCTGGAATTCCGACTCTTCGGAAGCTAATACTTAGCTAGAAAACTTTCACTATTATTTACAAATAAACTAAAAATATTCAATCGTCTTCAAAAATCGTAGAGTATGACCATTTTACTATACAATATTGAGTGATTTTTTTTCTGAAGTCGGTTTTGCGCGAATAATATGTACCTAAGTCAGAAAAAATCCTGTTTGTCATAAAAATGAAATTCACGGGGACGGAGCCGCGGCCGGAAAGCTAGAAATAAATAAATCTTATAGTTACAGTAAAATGAGCTTATTTAGTCTGAAAATGCTCTCAACTCTGACACCGAGAACAACACAGCATCGTAAAATGGTCAATAACACATAAATAAATACCCATTTAATTTATTTTCCAGCTGTCACGAGACCAGCCTGGTCTACTCCGAAAGACGTCCGCTTATTCTTCCCACAGGACAAGCAATATGTATACGAGGTCCATGCGTCCCTCACCACGGGCACAGGAGCTGGTCCTGACGAGTCTTCTACATGGACCATCATGGGAAGACTGAAGGGACAAGTGCTGAATGACAGTCAAGTGAGGTTCGAGCTGGATGATATTAAGGTAAGCATTTGTGGAACAGAAGACGTCACTTGTGCCCTGAAGCCTTAAGGGCCTTAAGGGCCTAAGTATATCTTTCAGCACTGAATCGACGAGGCACTCCCTGCTCTGCAACACCTTTCTTTTTCGTTGTAGTTAATGACAGTTCTGAATGATAGAAAAATATAAAAGCATGGTAAAGTGCGATTCGATTTTGCCAGATTTAGTTTTACCTTAAGCCATTTTTTTAATTGGGTTTGCGTTTGGCTCAGTCCCGCCTGGTGGTAAGCGATGTAAGCGATGACGAGGCCAATGGTGGTACACGCTTACCCAGAAAATGCTATTAACTCATGCCTTGAAGATACCGAGGTTGTAAGTATCCGGAAACAGACGCAGGGAGAGCGTTCTACTTTCAACGCAGCAAACCATTGAGTGCGGATTGCGGGAAAGTAAACCACATTTTAAAAAAAGCAGGTGATCTGCAGGTCTCCAGCTGGGCCACCTAACAGCCCTAACAAGCTCTGGCAAATTTAGCTGCGCTTTTCCTTAAGGTGAGGGGGTGGGGGGTATTGGCATCTAGGCAGGCAGCTCAATTATGTGCTGAGGATTCATTACCCAAGAGTGATCCCAAGCTGTTTTCTCCCCATTTTGTTTCTCCAAAAACACTTTAGTCTGAGCTTTACTTAACGGTACATGACGGTAAAGTTGAATTTGGTTACAGGTTCACGTCTCCAGCAAAAATGATGGCCACATTTCTTATCAATTTGACGAGGATGCTAAACTGCTGAAGTTACCTTGGATTGTGGAGTATTATAAAGTAAGTTCAGCAATTATTTACGACTCCCACCCGCTAGTAGGTAGTTGGACGAACAAATGCGAGGTTTATGCAGACCAATGTTGGTCAATGTGTAAAATATTTTAATAAGATTTCGTAAACTCTTGTTGAACTGCCTCTTCACCAGTTTAAGTCACAAATTTTAATTTGCTAATTGTATTGTATTTGTTAATTTGTTTTTTTTTTAAATGTTTTTTTTTAGCTTTAGCTAAGTTAATGAAGCGAGGTTATTATAGTGTTGAGGATTTCTTAAATATTAAGAATTTGTGGTCATCTTAGGTATAATCTGCTCCTCTGTACACTTTTTTGTTATGACTTTACTCTGCTAATTCAATTTCTGTTTATAAAAACAAGATTGAAAAGAGTAACCATCGAGTTCCTTGCCGGAGTCTTCTCGATCGGAAACAACCTCCGAGCCGGTGGTAGAGTCACATTATGTTTAATTATGATATTAACTATCATAGTATCATTTTAAGTAAGTTTATTTTTATTCAGTATATTTATGCTACAATTTTTTTTTTTGTATATGACTTGTCATAAGTAGTTTTTAAAAGTCTATATGAATAAAGATATTTTTTACTTTTATTACTTTTACTTTTACCGCCTAAGAGATATCATAAGCCAATTGTCGCTTGAAGTATACACTAGGCAACAATTGACGCTCAACACGTAATGCTTCACAAGATCAACAACGTTGCATAACAATGACGACCGACTTGGTGTAATGGTTAAGAAGTTGGCTACTACACCAGAGGTCGCGGGTTCGATCCCCGCACAGTACAAACATTTGTGTGCATGAACATGTCTGTTTGTACTGGTCTGGGTGTCTCCTATGTATAATAAGTATGTATTTACAAAAGAAAATGTATTTAAGTATGTTTATCCGTTGTCTAGTATCCCTTAGCACAAGCTTTAATTAGCTTACTTTGGGGCTAGATGGCGCTGTGTGGAATAATGTCCAGGGATATTTAATGCGTGACGTTTGCCAGTCGTCAACAACATGTCGATAAACTTCCTCTTAGTTCGATATACGCCATTATTTTTATCAAAAAAAAATACTGTTCAGGTGCATCACGATCATCATTGAGGACATCATGGCGCAGTACGCTGTACTACGCCAATCGTGTCCGATTCCTTTTCGAGTCAATTAGGTAGTTGACAACATCATCGAATTGTAAAAAATATTCAAACTAAGCAAAAAATACACTAAAAAAGTGGCATTTGTAAACTTTTAGTTCGTTTACTTGGGTATAATAAAATTTATTTCAATTCAATTCAATTCAAACATTTATTTCAGACTTATGTCCATAAAGTTATTCCAAAATACAATTAAACAAAAAGAAAGAAAACACAACAAACATACATTAAAAAGGATAAAAAACATAGCAAAAATTAACATTAATGGCTGTTCAAACTCGGGTGGGCAAGTAAAATTTTGAAAGTGTAAAATTAATAAAAATAAGTATACGTACTATATAATAATCCACACAATTTTCAGTAACTCTTGTTATGAAACTATACTTATATTCATTCAAACGCAAAATTTATTTAGCTACCGAATCTTGCAGAACGCATAGATATAGGCGACCTGTGACGTCATTATTTTGCGACAGTGTGTAGGGAGCGTTTTGGGCAAGTCCAAAAATATGATTTTTAAAATTGTCATATCTCGTGGAGTTTTCGTGATGTCAAAATATTTAATTTACCAATGTTTCTATCATTGAGAGGTCTTTCGATAACACCTCAACAAAACAATTTCAACTACCTACCGTATTCAGGAAATGAACTTTTCTAAAGTTCTTGATTTGATTTTCAGACTACGCCAATTTGTGTCTTATCTGGCGCATATTTATTGATTTTATTTACATCAGTTGAGTATAAAGATGGAATTTCAAGTCCATTATTTATTCAAATTCATCTTTTTTCAGGGTAGCTGCCTTATAGAGTCCATATACTTGGCATCTGAACCCGTCTGGGTGTCCAACATAAAAAGAGCTCTCAGCCTCAACTTCCAATTGAAGAAAGGAGAAGGAGTATACACTGTATACGAGGTAGGTGCTGAAGTCGAACACAATTATTGAGATAGATGACTTACTGTGACGTTGCTGTACATTTGTACACATATAATTGGGCCACATAGCATAGCACTAGTGGAAACGAGTTCTACTAAGCTATTAGCTAGGTTTTATATGAATGCATACTATAGAACCGTGCTATGGATGTGTGCTATAGATACGTGCCTTCCTTATCTGTCAATCCGACGCATAGCTCAAACTGCGCATTATCCCCGCAAAGCTAGCTCTCTCCGTTACATAGCGTAGCATCAGTGGAAACGGTCTAATAGTTTCGTAGCTAAGAGCTTGGAGTACCAAGGCTCCGTTCTTAGCCCGTTTCTGTTCAGCGTAATATTAGACGTTCTGTCAAACAGCATCCGAGACCACCACGAGTAACCACCCCAAATGGCGTGAGTTGACTGGTGTCATTTGTGACCCCAAAATGCCGATCAAGCTGAAGGGGCAGGTCTATAAAACCATCACTAGGCCTGTCCTTTTATATGGCAGCTAAACATGGCTTTTACTAGAGCGACACAAGCAGGAGCTGCGCGTAACGGAAATGAAGATGTTGCGGTGAATGTGTGGAGTCACACGCAAAGATCGCGTGCGGAACACCCACATCCGAGGCAGCCTTCGTGTTCGTGACATCGCAGACAAGCTGCAGGAGTGCCGCCTTCGTTGGTATGGTAATGTCTCACGGAGATCGGCAAACTACGTGGGCAACAAATGTCTGGCCATGCCGCCCCCGCCAGGTACCGGTAGAAGAGGTCGACCCAAGAAGCGGTGGCTCGACGTCGTCAAGGGTGACCTGCGTGCCAACAGACTCACCACTGAGGATGCACAAGACCGCGCGAAGTGGGCCAAGAAAATAAGAAAGGCGGACCCTGGGACCCCACACACCAGTGTGAGTTCACAACCGGGATAGACCGCACGGATGATGATGACTGATTACGAGTATAACGTTGATACAAATCATGATAAAGTAAATTAAATTAATCCGAAACCGACAAGATTTTAATTATTTATTTGAAATAATACTTCGACTATATACTTGCTACAGGAAATATGATACATGCGCGATTCAATTACGTATAACGCCATCTAGTGAAAATTTTGGTGTTGCATGTTACTTAAGGTTGCATGTTGCAATTATATCCTTTTTTTTTAATTATCGTGGGGAAATCCTCATGGATACCTCGTCGCTCGGGGGAACGACGAGGTTATGTCGGACTTCTACCGACTAAAACCCCACGGTACTCGACCTCAACACTTCAGCGGCGAAGCGGGGTCCCTAAAAAGTTTCGCAACGCCCCGCCGCCAGTGTTTCCCCGTATTGGGGCCCCCTCCAGCCGACCCCCCAATGAAGGGGGGAGGCCACGGATGTACCTGGAGCACGCAGGTACTTCCGCCGTCGGGGTGAAAGCCGTGCATTGCGGGCAAAAGCACCCCCGTACTCAAGCCCGCTGGCTCCCACCGTACGCGGACCCTACTAGGTCCGCAACCACGATCCACCTAAAAGGTGGATCCGCTGCCACATCTGGCGGTGCGGCCCCGCCGAGCCGCAGTGCACAGGGGGGGCCAGCCGCGGATCACTGACCCCCTCCAAACGGTTGTGCACCGCGGCTCCCACCTCACGCCCTAAGGCGCACCTTTGGGCGGGCAGTGGTAGCACCATACCACCACCACGCCCGGCGGCAGGCAATGGGTGGGTGGGAAGTCCACCGCACTGCCATGCCTGAGCCCTCTTAGCTTCCCGGTGGTTCCACCTACCACCAGTACTAAGCCCCCCTGCCACGACAAGGCGAAGGCTCATGGGGGGGTTGCAATTATATCTTCTCTCAACCACACTGAGATGAGCGTTAACAACGCATGGGGTTTTAATTTAGTCTTATTCTCTTCTGTTTTTAGCCCTGTATACACGACTATAGATGCCTAATAACCTATATGGCCAATGGAACCTCGTTGAAGAAGTATAACTCCTCACCATCTTCTCCAAAATATGGCAACAGCTGGATCTCTGTACCCTGGACAGATCCTATCTACCGGCAGGATCAGATCGTTTGGAATTCGCTTGTGAGTATTAAATTCTACCTAAACTTTAACGACTCGATTGGCGTAGTTCTCTGTAGTACGGTTTCTCACCTTGTCTTCAGTAGTGTCCCGGATTCGATTCCCGGTCGAGTCAGTTCAGGAAACGATATTATCTAAATTGGCTTGTATCTGGGTGTCCTTGGAGACACCCCTGGCTTCATTCATTGTCTAGTAACTCGTAACGGAGGGATATTTATCCGTATTTCGAGACTATGACAGGGAAATTTATTTATTTTTAAACCTGATAGAAACCAAACCCCTATTCTGAAAAACTACAATTGAATCCGCTGTGAGTTTTAATTTTATTTTTTCTGTGAAATTTAATAACGACGTGTGGCATGTTGACGAAAGTGTTAATAATAATATAAGCTGAGTGATTATCGCCCAAATCCAGAATCGTCAATCAAAGATGAGCAGTCCTTACATGTATACTTAGCTGTCCCTTTTATTCCTATTGACATGTGCCAGGGCAGCATTAATTTGAGGTTTGCTCAACTTTTGATTAGCGTCTAGCGTTGTCGCGATAGCGATAGTCTATCGGTAGTATCGTGATACTATCGTGACCTCGAAAATCAGTTGTAATGTCGATAGTCCTATCGTAACTATCCACCGACTAGAGTGAGATTTAAGCGACACTATTGACCTTCTTCGATACTATCGATAGTATCAGTTAATAACTATCGATAGTTTCGATACTATTGAAACTATAGATAGGATGCGTTTTTCGATAGCACCGATAGTATCGATAGTATCGTCACAGGTCGATAGTTTCGACAGGACTATCGATAGTATGACTGATTTTATAGGTCAACTATCGCTATCGCAACAACACTATTAGCGTCTGTGGATACGGGGGTTTGTCTTCCAGTTTGTAAAAATTGGTGTAATCCCTTCCAGACTATGACATTCTCCTCTTATTTTTGTATTACGAGTTCGTATGTTTAGCAGTAACTCAATAAACCCGATGTTTTTTTTATGTATTTAAGAAGGTATGTGTTTTCTCACCTAAGTGTGTTCGAGTTCGAATCTCAGAATCGCTCTTCCGGTTCGGGAATATTGTGTTTTTGGATTTCCGGCACATAATCCGGGACTGTGATTTGACTAGCACCATTTGACCACCCACAGATTTTGACAAGCATGGCAATTATGTGTCCTGATACCAATTTATGAAAGCTTTTGTACAGTAGATATTATTTAAGTCCTTAAGATCTAAGTTTTATTATTTTTTCCAGCCTGATACAACAACTGTGACAACGCAAAGAGAATACAAACTTAATGACAATGACGATGGCATATCTAGTATTCAGTTAGAAGAGCATATCTCTTACAAGATTGGGGATCAAAATCTGCAGATTTTCACCGAGTAAGTATCATCATTTACTTTCTTTACTAACGTCTATGACAAACAAGAATACGGACGCGTGATGAGAAGGTATCACAGCTTAAATACACGCGATTATACAAATTACGGACAGATAGTCCACTTAGAACAAACCGCCATTTTGATCACGCACACAGCCACAGAGAGTAACGGCGATACCCGGTGAGGATCGGTGTCGCGGCCAGTCGCACTGTCGCAAATAAGTGTACGCCGCGCATTTTTGTTTTTGTCAAACTTGGTGCAATTATTCACTTAATAATACTGTTTTTGGCGAGTTTTGTCAAATCAGGCTTGTACCTTACTTCATTTTAATAGCGAACATAGTAGTAACCCTAGGTGGTCAGGCAAGTTTAGGTAATAAACTGGAAAAAGGTGAAAGCGGTCTTTCTGTAAACTCTTTATTTTGTGGTGTTAACCCCACGCGTTGCTACCCTTTAGCGCAAAAGTAGTAAGGCTGATATGGTCCTCAAGGGAAAATCAGGTCCTCTGGCTGACTGAACAGCAGCTCTTGGATGAGGTCTGACTACCATACCCACCAGCAGTACCCCAACACTGCTGGCTAGCGTTATTAGGCTTTGTTTCCCTTAAAGAAGAAAAACAAAGGCCAGTAATGGTAACATTCAAATTATGACCTGCCCCCCGATTCAGAACGAAGTTATCGACCGATTCGGTAAATTTGTTTTAACCATGGTAAATTACCCGCTAAACGATAGCATTTAATATGTAAAGGCCTTTAGTTTGTGTATTATAAAAAAAACAGACATACCCCAAACTAAAAAGATGATTTAAAAATAAAAGAAAATAACCGACTTGGTCGATAACTTTGTTCTGAATCGGGGAGCGGACCCGTTCTTAGGCCTCTTACTCGCCGGCTCGGTGCGTTTACGTTTCTGTGCAGATCTTATGCTGAAAAACATTTCCTGACAGGCTCTGTACGAGTATGTTTTCAGTACGGTATTGTTTATTCGATTTGACTGGTGTCAGCGAGGCCCACGCCGGAGCTGGCGGGAGTGAGACGGGGGAGGGGGGGGCTTTCTGTACAGATTCTACACAGAGGCGCACGTGTGCGATAGGTAGAAATCTGTACCGAAATTAGTCGGTCTAAAAACTCTCATTTTATTACATGCGCTCGGTAAACAATCTGTATAGATTCGGGGCACAGGCTTTACTGAAACAAAAACGCACCGAGCCGGTAAGGAAGAGGCCTTAGAAATCCATCGCTAGATAAATGCATCCTATAGATTACCAGAGCGCTCGCTTTTATTCGCAGTTTAATATATTCACAGTCAGTAATTGGACCGCGCCCTAGGTATATCAATTTATGGAAACAACTGTTTTCCAATAGCAAAGTAATTTTATACTAAATCCAGTTTAACTTTCAGTATCTTTAGCTTAAGAACTTGTACCCAATTACAAGATTGTACGAAATCGTCAATGCGTGAGTCAGACTACATTTAGCCGCTGTCTTTTATAAAAATGGGTATTTTTTCAGGATTAACATTACCTACGAAACAGAACTGCAAGGCGTAAAAGCTGACTGGCCTAAGCTGACCAGAGCGAGCGTGAAGTATGACAGGGAGAGCTGCGTGGACTCTCTATGTGGGATCAAGACGCACTCACAGGGATATCTGAAGAATAGGACCTTTGAGGTAAGACGGAGACACCAAAAAAGCAGTGAAAAGTAAGGCTGGTCAGAGTCAAAGAACTCGATGCGCTGCGACACCGCAATGTTGTTAGAGCGAGGCCACATGAAGCGGTAACGGTGCGGTGCAACGTCACCCTACATACAAATTACTATACCATGTCACACGACGCGTTAGGCCGCCGTGCGGAGTTGCATAGTAAGCGCGCCGGCCTGCTGACCTGCCAAACTAGGCGGGAAGGGGTGATGCGCCGCGGCACTGGAGTGAAAACGTGCCACCACTCACCGCCCGTGTTGCACCATAGAGCTCGAAAAATTGCAATGCGGCGCTGCACCGCACCGTTACCGCACCGTGTGGCAGCGATGCATAGTCGGCGTCGCAACGCATCACCCCTCCCCACCTCGTCTTAACGGTTGCAAAGCCGGTGTGGTGCCGCAGCGCATCGTGTGATATGCCACAGATATTGCTATGTAGAACGACGCAGCGGCACAGCTCCGGCTTCGCGTCGACGCCGCCGCGTGCGCGTGGCTTTGCCTCGTTCTATCTATATCTTCTTCAGTCTGCCGCCGTCTGGTCAATGATGCAAGGTGTCCTTCCATTGTCACAAGTTCCAAATGTTCCTGACTCTTAATCACCAGAGCCAGATATCGAGTATTACCGAAAGCTTTCGTTGACGGCATCAAAAGTTGTGCTTTTAGACCATGGACTTAATATTCAAACAGGACTGAGCACTCACAGCTGAAAAACGAGCCGAGCGAGATATGTAGTAGTAAGGCTGTATGTCTCTTTCTAATAGGGTGACAAAAAAATATTTGCTATGTGTGACATCGCATGTTGCATTTTTTTTTTCATACGTTTCACAGAAAAACGTATAATTTTTATTGGTGTGTGTTATTTGGTCGAATTTTAGCCTAAAGTCTAGTTTTCATAATTATGTATTTAAGTAGGGATCTACCGTTGATTTGATTTTACCGGGTACTGTTGGTTGAATTACGAAATAAATAATACAAACAGTAGGTACACAAAAAAAAACATTTTTTACTAACATAATTCTTCCATAAAAGTGAAAGCGATTGTAAGCTTTTTAAGCTGTGGTCAGGCCTATTTACCGTTTGTGAAAATACTTTTACTTTTCTTTTTAAATCATCTTCTACCGCATTAAAACATCTATTAGTAACTGTCTGAAGACCGACTTCCTTTACATTCAAGCAGAGCTTCTCTTTTGAGGTTTTTCTATATTTCTTGAACTCGTTCCAGCAATAACAGGAGTTTCTATAGTGCCGGCAGGATGAAGAACTTTCGTTTCAGACGTGAACGATTCTGGCTGTTGTATCAATTTATTGCCGAGAACTTCTATTATTTTTGATTTTTGGCTGTAAATAAACACGAAAGTAAGGTTAAAGTATAACTGTAAGTAAAATAATCACGCATTTAGTCCAAATAGAAACATGAATTATAATTTGTTTACTTTTAATTCATGAGAACAATAAATATCTCTGCCCTCTGACCGGAAGCTATGCCGGAAGCTACTATTTTAAACACCTACGCAAGATAAATGACGGTTAAATAGGTGGCGTGTGGGTAGTAGGTACCCACGTGTAAGTAATACTTAGATAGATCCATAAAATCATCAAAGTGAAGCTCATATTGATTTAAAAAGTAGCGATTAGAGGTGTAAACTTCCAGGAATCATTCCACTTCTAAGGAAGTATTCCTGAAAACTCCAAAACTTTCGGCAACTTTGGAAGTTAGCGAATATATTTTTTTACTCAAGAAACAGGTACAACAATTTGAAAAAGTAATGTCAAAATTAATAACTATTTGAAAGCTGCGACATATGCAAGACGCGGTCTGACACCTCACGACGCAAGTATGTTCATACGTTTTGCGCTCAGCCGAGCAGGTAATGCTGTTTCAGCAGAATATCGAGCTAAAAGCGCTTTTTTCAACTTGGTATTTGGACAGCTGCTGATCATGCTGAACCAAGAACGTGGTGGAAAGGTTCTGAAATATTTCGAAGTTTCGGAAATATTATCACCTCTAGTAGCGATACATAGACCATAGCCGATATTTTTATGGAATAGATGACTCTATTACAAGTAATATTCGTAATTGCACACACACGCGTTGCGGGCAACTTTTCATAGGTATGTCGACTACTGCATAAGGTAGGAAAATCATTTGTTGGTCAATGTGTTAAATATTTTAATAAGATTCCGCAAACTCTTGTTGAACTGCCTCTTCACCAGTTTAAGTCACAAATTAAAGCTAAGTTAATGAAGCGAGGTTATTATAGTGTTGAGGTTTTCTTAAATGATAAGAATTTGTGGTCATCTTAGGTATAATCTGCTCCTCTGCACACTTTTTTGTTATGACTTTACTATGTCAATTTAATTTTTGTGTTAAAAAACAAGATTGAAAAGAGTAACCATCGAGTTTCTTGCCGGAGTCTTCTCGATCGGAAACAACCTCCGAACCGGTGGTAGAGTCACATTATGTTTGATTTTGATATTTACTATCATAGTATTATTTTTTGTAAGTTTATTTTAGTATATTTTTGGTATATGTATGTATATATGTACTATAAGTACTTTTTATAAGTGTATATGAATAAAGATATTTTTTACTTTTACTTTACTTTTTACTTTTATGAAATGAAAAACAGAAACCAAACTTCGGAATGCATTTAGACATGTATTGCTCGTCATTCTAAATGGAAATGGTTCTGAACTTGTGGAACCATGTTCAACTAAACAAACAGTGTAGGTACTTACATTTAGGAAGGACATTTTAAACGGGAACCAAACAAATGCTGTCGATGAAGCAGATATTAGATATTAAAGGGTCTGGGTGTTAGTGGTTGCCAGATTAACTGTAGAAAGGTCTCGTGCGATACTAGTGGCACGTTGACTTGGGGGCAGCACTAAGGTTTGAATTTTGAATGGTTTCAAGACTTCTGCTTCCAAACGGACAGGAAATACCCTGTTAAAATAAGGCGATATCAAATAAGGTCCACCAGCTGACACCACCGTTGCTGAGATCTGACTATCTTAGGCCAAGAAGCGGAGCGGTCCCCTGCCGCGCCCGCCGCAGTGGCGGAACGGCGGTTTTTACCCAAACTCACGAGACCGGAGTTTTATGCGGTGCTGCAGCCGACGCGGTTGCGACTCTCACCCGCAAACTTAGCGGGTGAATATCGGAAGACGGACGGTTGGACACCCGCTGATCTACCGCAAAGCGCGGCTGCAAACCGCCGCGCCTGCGGCTGACCGCGCGGGAATTAAACGCGTTAACAAATCTGCTTTAAATTTTTTCATTTACATTTCTGCATTCTATAGAAGCTGCGGGCCCGCAACCGCGGCGGGCGTGGCGGAGGTTGTACGTTGTTTTATAGAAAATGGTTACATAGAATTCCGTCCATCAGAAATTGTATCGCATAAGTATTATCATTTCATAGAATAATCAATCCGCAGAATATTACTCAAAAGAAATTTGAATCATAGATTTTTGTTACGAATAAATTTTATGTCATAGACTTCATATTTTCTGCAAAACAAAATTCTATGAAATTTCTTTCTGTGAAACAATTGTTCACACGCGTTAGAAAACCGTCCATTCTTAGCCTTACTCACAGCAGCAACACTACTACAGTGTCATCATCATCATTTCAGCCGAACGCCGCCCACTGCTGGGCATAGGCCTCCCCCAAGGATCTCCACAACGATCGGTCCTGCGCTGTCCGCATCCAGCGGCTTCCCGCGACCTTGACCAGATCGTCGGTCCACCTTGTAGAGGGCCTGCCCACGGAACGTCGTCCGGTACGCGGTCGCCATTCGAGAACCTTTCCGCCCCAACGGCCATCGGTTCTCCTCGCTATGTGTCCCGCCCACTGCCACTTCAGCGATGCAATCCTTCGAGCGATGTCGGTTGTTTTTGTTCTCCTGCGGATCTCATCATTTCTGATTCGATCGAGCAGGGAAATACCAAGCATCGCCTACTACAGTGTGACTTAGCTCAATGAATGTTTTTTTTTATATATATTGCCCGTCAAGATGACCTCACTTCACCTTATGGAAAGCGGTCGTGAGGTCCAGATATGAGGTTGACAAGCCCAGTCATTCAAACGAATCACTAGGCTGGCCATCCTCACCTTGAAGGCCTGCAGAAATACCTTTTCACGCCCCGCTTGAAGAACCTGGGACTATACGAGGAATGAAACACATGTGCCGGAAGAGCTTTCCACGTCTGGATGGTACGACAAAGAAACGAGTCACCGAACCTTTTAGTTCGGGCCAACAAATGTTGAATAAATTCGCTTAGTTCAAGCTCTCTGAACAAAAAAGAATAATTAAACTTCTTTATAAGTAATATCTGTTTTTTAACTTTATTTTCAGATTCTGCTGAAGATCTCTAAGAAAGGAATTGATGCTGATAACATAGTTAGGAACCCAGCAATGATTCATTCTCTCGACTTCATACACCTTTTGAAGTAAGTACCAAGTATTCAAGTGTTTTATAAATATTTTTCAAAAAATACTGGCAAATTATTCAGGCCATAAGCCCAGTTCACATTATTCCAGTAGAAGCATTCCAGTCCAACGCTGGAATACCACTAGAATAATGTGAGCTGGCACTGGAATGTCCTTACTGAAATGTCCACATTAATTGAGCGCTGGGTTGGAATAAGAGAACAGGGTATTAGAGAGATTGCTACAGATATAAGGTTTCAAAGTCAACGGAAGCAATTTCTAACAGAAAAGAGGTACTAAATGTTATTTTCTTGGTGAATTTATTCACAAGGACGAGTTTAATTATTAGTTGCATTAAATGAGTTAGGTAAGATAGGTGGGTAACGAAGTTGTAGGTGTTCTGAGCGGGATTGAACCTGGGCTACAGTGGCTTAGAAGTACCATGTCCCCTGTGCTTAAGAGGACCAACACGGGCAAGAAGTTGGAAAAGTATTTGTAACTATTGCTGTCTTTTGCAAAACCTCGAGCGCCCCGCAGAGTGCGATAGAGACAGATGCAAATCGAACCGAAATTATCTTTGAAAATACACTAAATCGACGTTTCATTGTCCCCTGATCCCTTTTTGAAAAGTTGACGGATTTAGTCACTTTTTTTATTTTATAAATTAAAGCATGACTTGGACCGTGTTTTTCCGTTTTCCTTTTTTTATATAAACTAGTCAAATTGGTTTTATGGATGTTTGAACACAGCGGAAAATAGGGCTAATTTTTTCCGATTTTTGAAGGTTCCTTTTTATAATTAACTTAGGTATATCAAAAAAAGAATACATAGAGACTAGAGGCAATAGATTTTGAAGAAAAAAATATTCATCTACTAGCAATATCCAGAAAGGAAACAAGGGACTACGTTTGTACGGAAAAACGGCCCTGCTGTATCCTCTTATATTCAACAGAAGAGAAAGAAAACCACCATTTGAGAGTAAAACAAGTCTAGTTAGATAAATAAAATAAGTTTATTTCGTATCAAATTTGTTAATACATTGCATGCCTTTGCACCATAGTATTTGTTTGGATTAGAGTGCTTTAATGTTCTTAAACACAAAAATTATAATTATATATATACCTATACTCAGGAGCAGAAGAAATCGAACTACCCGTTTTGTAGATTCTTTGGAATTATTCATGGTATTATGTAAAGGTCGGTTTAGACCATATTCATATTCTTTATTGCACTCCATAAGTTACAAAGTTGGTAAAAAACATAATACAGGACATTATGGACCCTGTCGGGCACGACAAGAACTAATATTTAATATGATGTTAGTTTTTAAATACATATATATTATTTTATTGTACTTGTATAAGTATGTTATTTAAAATAATAATAAATCCTATGTTTGTAAGTAGGTACTAACAGAAAAAGTTATGAATGTTGTGATACTTATTAGTTCTTAAATATATAGGTATTATATTATTATATGTTCATCAAACGAGCGAATGCTCATTCTATCAAATTCTCTTAGTGTAAAGAGAGACAAGAGAATGCCCTGTCTCTATTTACACAAAGACAATTTCTAAGAGTCAATTGAGCATTGGATTCATTGGTCTAAACCCGCATAATGGTCCGTATTCACTTTGATTAGTGCGAGTGCAGAACTCTAGTGCAGGTGCTTAGATAATGAAAAAACACGTGTAGACAGCGATGAATTATTGCGAGTGATTAGTATCCTGCGTCGTGAACTGATTAGAAGCGTGTTCTATTCAATCGCACTAATCAATCGCTGAACCACACGTATTTTCTCTTAATCACTAAAACCTGCACTAATCACAATCACTAATCTCCCGCACTAATCACCTCCACTAATCACCTCCACTAATCACCTGCACTTACTACTAATCAAAGTGAATAGTGGCCTTAATTCGGGTGACTCGATTTCTTTGCGCACAAGTATCTTTATATTTTTTCATCAGCACAATGTCCCAACTGAACTACACGACCCTGCGCTTCCTCTTCGATGACTTAGTCCTGGGCACCAGCTACGAGTTGGAGACGTCAAGGAACATCTTCCTGGAAGTGCTTCCCTATGCTGGATCTATTGCATCGGTGAAGTTCGTCAAGCATCTTGTCATTGAAGAGAAGGTAAGGTTTTTTTAAAGTTGAAAAGGAGGCTGGTCCATAATGAGCCCCAAGCCTTATGGTGCGACTGCACAAAAACACTGGCAATTGCAATATAATAATAAATAAATTAATGAATGAATAGACCGATGCTTGCGGATTTTTGAGACACATTAATTTCACGGAAAGCTGCAACAAACCCAGATTGTGATTTTCTATAGGCTAATTTATTATGCATTAGTCCGAAATAAACATATCCCAAGAAATATTGGGCTAGATCTAAAAAAAACAATGGTTGGGCACTATTATGTCCCTTTTAGAACATAAAAAAAGTTTTTACTTTTAATCTAACCTCATTTTTAAATCATAGAAAAGTTATTTTTTTGTTGATGCTCGAATTTCAATGGTATCTTTTTTTGATTGTATTGTGATGTGACATTTGAATTTAAATTGATTTCCGCTTCGGTGGATAGATCTATGGATGCTTTTGTTTTTTATTTTGTTTCTTCCCGCTTAAAACTTTTTTGCGGCAAATATTTTTCGAGCTGTTTATCAATATATACCCTTAATATGTGATTACCTCTATTAAGACACTTTAATCGTGAAATTGTGGATATCTGAGTGTAATTGATACACAAGTGGATGAAATTCAGTGGTTGAAGGCGATCCTGCCCCCCGCTTCAGAACGAAGTTATCCACCAATTCGGTAAATTTGTTTTAATTATAGTAAATGATCCGCTAAGCGGTAGCAATCAATATTTTGATATGTTAAAGCCAAAGACCCTAAGTCTGAATAAGGCCTGGACTGGTGTAAAAGGTTAGAGGAATCTTAAGGTCGGTATTCAGTGTAAATGAGATTACAAATGGTTTCTATAGAAAAAAAGGATTTTAGGTCACTCACATTTGCAGCTTTCTAAGGTATTTCCAATACATTTAATAATTATCTTACTAGCTTTCCGCCCACAGCTTCGTCCGCCTTATCGATAAATACTGAAGCCTAATTACATAAAATCTTTATAAATTGTAGCCCATGTGCTATTCCCATGTGGGTATAAGCTGCATTACTGTAAAGTTTCATCCATGTGTGGAGTCTCACGCAAAGATCGAGTGCGTAACAGCCACATTCGCGACAGCCTTCGTGTTCGTGACTTCGCAGACAAGCTGCAGGAGTGCCGTACCGCCTTCGTTGGTATGGTCATGTCTCACGGAGATCGGCAAACTACGTGGGCAATAAATGTCTGGCTATGCCGCCTCCGCCAGGTACCGGCGGGAGAGGTCGACCCAAGAAGCGGTTGCTCGACGTCGTTAAGGGTGACATGCGTGCCAACAGACTCACCACTGAGGATGCACAAGACCGCGCGAAGTCGGCCAAGAAAATAAGAAAGGCAGACCCTGGGACCCCACACACCAGTGTGGGTTCACAACCGGGATAGACCGCACGGATGATGACTGTAAAGTTTCATCCATATCCGTTCAGTAGCTTTTGCGTATATATAATTTTAGACATAAAGATGCTCTATCACCTGGAGCTTTTTCCTGCATTGTAACGTACAGAGTCAAGCATTACATCGGTGAGGGAGGACAACCAATCATTGCAGTGCGAAACTTGATGGTATAATGTGTAATATTTTGATACAACTTTCCTAAAGTTTTGTAAGGCAGTAAATCGAATGTGAAATGTTCCTACATTACAGATGAATGTTCGTCATGTCAGGGAGGACGTTCTGTAATGTAATGCTCAAAAGCGAATCTGAAACGTGACATTACAGGCAAATGCTCTAGGTGAGGGACCACCTTAAAAATCATGATTTCACTCACCGCATGCTGGCTATTGAAAAGCCGCAGCATCAACTAATTATTAAGTAAACAGTGATCAGCTGATAAGATGCAATTTACGGAGGTGATATTTTTTTCATCGTCCTAAGTTTTTAGGGGAAATCTTTAAAGTTAAAAAAAATGTTATCTAGATCAACTCGTTGAGCTTTACGTGTGCACCAACTTATGCTGCTAATTTAAGACCCATTTTGCAATGGTCAGCCTTGGTTAACCTTCTTCCTTCGTAAATCTAAGTCCTCATAATTCCACAGGAAAAAATAGAAGACTCCGCCCTACTAGCCCTCATCAGGAAGCTACCGTTCACCGGAGCCAACTACACGCAAGAACTGCTGCAGGAGCTCGAGGCTTTCACTAAGTTGGGACTGGATTTCCCGCAAGTATGAGTTTCACTTAGTAATAAACAAAACAAACAAACAAAGCAGGTAGCAAGTACCTTTAAATCATCAAATCATTACAAGAAAAAAATATACATAATGGACTTTTTTTTTATATTGCCCGTCAATATGACCTCACTCCACCTGATGGAAAGCGGTCGTGAGGTCCAGATATGAGGTTGACAAGCCCAGTCATTCAAACGAATCACTTAATGATGCACTTAATCACTTACATTTAATGATGCCGGCGTATAGTCGCTGGCACGTTTTGTCCGGGTCGCCTTCGTTGGGGAGCAGCCGGCTTAAAACTCCCGCAGCGCGGATGAGGCTTGGGACGAGACGGGTGAAGTGCTCCCCGAATCGGCATCTCCCGTCCAAGAATAGGCCCAGATATTTCATCAGGGCCTTTCTCACATGAGCTACGTTGAGGCTCACAGCGGCGCCAGGTGGAGGTCCCTGCCGAGGCCCATGATATAAAAGGGCCTCAGTTTTGTTAAGGATCATCCGTAAGCCTAGCGCGTCTATCCGGTCGATGACAAGGCTGGCTGCGGCTTCTGCCAGCCTCCTGGCCTCGAGGAAAGATCCCCCTCTCAATACCACTAGGGTGTCCGGGTAGCAAATGACGCCACCCCAGGTGGGAGCGCGCCGCGGAGCACCCAGTCGTATCCTTTGTTCCACAGCAGGGGCCCAAGAACGGACCCCTGGAGAACTCCACACCTCATAGGGCGGCGGACGAGCACACCATCTCTGCCCTCAAACAGCACCTCCCGGTCCCGCAGGTAGTCATCCAACAGTCTGCCGAGTTAAGAGGGCACTTTAAAGTAACGGAGTGCCTCTTTTACCACGCTGAACGGCAGACTGTTGAAGGCGTTGGCGATGTCCAGGCTGGTTGCCAGCGACCTTTCACCCCTAGCGTAAGCTGCCTGGGCTTCTTGAGGAGTGCCAGAGCATCGATTGTGGATCGGCCCGTCCTGAAGCCGAACCGCGCCGGTGACAAGTTCGGCCCCCCATCATTTAGGTGCTGAATGAGGCGGTATGAGATGATACGCTCAAAGAGCTTCCCCGCGTCATCCAGCAGAACAATCGGCCGGTATGCTCTGGCTTCTACCGTCTTTTTGAAGGATTTACAATCGTCCCTCCTTCCACAGCTTCGGGAATCGCGCTGACGTGAGCGCTGCGTCAAAGATCTGCCGAAGCTGTTTCCACGGGTGCTTGAGGGCTAGGGCAAAGGCGGGCAGTAGGTACTTATAGCAAGCCAAGGCATGTTGTTTAGTTTTTATTGGTAGGGTTTATTATTTTTTATCAAGCATTATATTGGTGATTTCTGTTGCCTACCAATTGTATAAAAATACCTACACAACAAACGTTTCTCACTTATCTCCCTCTCGTATCTTTGTCTTTATGGGTGTGCGACGCTGAATTTGTCGGCAAAATGAGCTGTCAGTAAATACCTTTTTTTTAGAAATACATGGTTTTGCGGTGAATGTTTTACTTGTGCAATTAATCGGCATTTGGGGTGAGTGTGGGGCTATTTTTTTTCTATGTTTATTCCGACACGGCGAAATTACGGCGGAATACATTAGATGTGCTAACCAGCATATTTTGCGGTATGCGAAAGCTCCATCCGCATTTGAGATCCTTTCTACATAGGAAAGTTACTAGCAAACACATATCCTGTCCGTTCATGGATGGTACCAACAGGCCATCCATATGGCTGGCCTGTTGGTTCATTTGTAGCGATCTTAGTGCAGGAGGTGGTGAGTTCGATGAGAGAAACGGGCAAAGAACAAGGCAATATATGTTACCGTACATTCTTAATAATAGTCCTAAAGATCTAGTCCAGAAATTAATGATGCAGAAAAATGTTAAACAATGTAAAAATTTACTAAATTATCACTATAAAAACGTATATACTTAAAACAAAAATGCATTGTATTGATAATACCTACATTGTAAGCACTTATTTCAAATTTGTGTGTAAAGACTCAAACCGCCTACACATAAACCCACTGTATGGGATTACAGTAGGTAGGTTTATACTAAAATATTGTAAAGTTTGTGATTTGGATAATAAATATAAAAAAAAAAAAAAAAAACACCCCAAACACGAACATTTGTGTATGTGGTGTGTCTGGGTGTTACTATCTATTTAAGAATGTATTTAGAAATATTTGATTGTGTTTATCAGCCTCTGACACCCTTAGTACAAGAAGATTAGTTAGGTAGTTAGTTTATTCATAGGAGGACAATAGTTTGCAACAGGTATTCATGAAAAACTAAGTTTTAATTCAGCTTAAAAATTAACATTATTATTCCTATTTTAGGATTATGACAGTATCGATAGCCCTGATAGTCTACCAATACTGCCGCACATGACGTTGTATACATTGTATACGCTACAGCGTGCAACACTAACTTAGGTTTAATCTACTTCTGTCAGGAAATCCGTCACGCAGCGATCCTCAGCTTCGCGACGCTGCTGCATCAGACCAAGCGCGAGGGGAAAGTGGGGGACGACCACTTCGACAACATGGTGGTTAAATACGTCAGGATGTATAGTGGTAAGTCTCAGGATAGCATTTGCGGGTAACCAGTCAAAGATATGCCTATGGCTTAAGCCACGAAATAAAGAGTTTACAGAAAGACCGCTCCGTCCTCTTTCCAGTATATTTACCTAAGCTTGCGGGACTGCTTAGGGTGGCTGTTGCTACTCTATTCGCTATGAATTTTTAAAATAAAGTAATTTGACAGAACAGAACCTGACAAAAACAAAATACCTACATCATTTCGACAAAAATTAAAACAGTCGCGACAGTGCCTGTGGTTTCACTGTGTCTGTGTGCGTGATCAAAATGGCGGTTGTTCTAAGTGGACTATCAGTATGGGCCCCGCACCGCATGCGTAATTTGTGCATAGCAATATTTGTTGTGTGGATCAACAACGATCCACACCAGAGGCCCTAGCCAAGAGCAACACGCTACTTTCGCTTCGACACGTCAAATCAAAAAATATACGGGAATTACATTATCACGCTTCTAATCGAAATGAAATTTGATGTCAGTTCCATATATTTTAGACAACAGGCGTCGCCATGTCTAAAAATTATAAGAACCGTATAACAGCGGAGTAAACCACAAACAATACCATTATAATGTTTTCAGACTGCCCTCACTACATGGACCGCCTCATCTGGCTCCAAGGCCTCTGCAACATAGGCTTCTGGGCCCAGAAGTACACGATGGAAATCTTCACAGATACCTCTAAAAAGCGGAACGAACGTCTGTGGGCGGCTTTCTCGACGAATTACGTGGACAACCAGTATTACACGGATGGGCAAGTAAGGGTGAGTTCCTAATATCAATCACCATCCACAACACGGAAGAACCTATACAATCAGTGGATCCGTCCTTGACGTATTATATAGTCGGATTATTTGGGACATATCCGATGCACGCATGGCTTTTTGTGATCTGCGACCTCCTTTGGCAAGCATGGTGGTTGAGATATTACTCGATAATCGGTATAATTAATGTCATTTTTATGATGGATGAACCAGCAGTTGTTAATTGGTTATTTTTGCGTTTGCCATTTGTGGAACAATGATGTCATGTCGGACGTTATGACAATTAAATCAGCACGGTAATGAAACCTGAAGCGTTTGCGGTGAACCTTGTGTCTCTTGAATAATTTTCCTCCAAGTGGAGATGGATACTCATAAAGGAAGGAAACAAAATGGTTAACAAACCCCCGTATCCACAAACGCTAACCAAAAACTGAGGACATCTCATATTTATGCTGCCCTGCCACATGTCAATAGAAATGAAAGGGACAGCTCTATACATGTAAGGATAGCTCAGCTTTGATTGACGTTCGTTGATTCGGGCGTAAATCACACAGAAATAAAAATACAGAAATGAAAACAAATAATAACAAAAGAAAACAATACCTAATAATACATGCCTGACAATAATTAGTAACCATAATTGTCACCACTCAGCTGCTAGGCAACACAATACCAAAAAACAACAGATTTTTATTACAAGAATTACCAAAAAGCTCCCAATGATTCCTATCTTTCAGATGATCGACCTCCTCCTCCCGACTCTAGCCAATCAAACGGAGGACGTCCAAATCAAAATGGCGGCTCTCCACGTCTTTCTGACTTCCACCACCAGCACGCAGAACGACTTCCTTCTCGTCTCCCGCTATATCGAAGGGAACCCTCGATTAGAGCGGTTTTGGTGCATGGCTGTGAACAGCTTGAAGACTTACAGGAACTTCGATGGGTACAAGTTGGCGTAAGTTTTGAGGATTTTTGGTTTTTGATATTTTCGTCACGAAATTATTTATAAATTGCGATGTTATTTCAAAATTATGGAGTATAGAACATGTAAAATATGTAAGTGATATTGAACCCGGTATTGTGATCACTAACTTGCATCTAGCAAGCTTGGTGATTAAAAATACCCATCAATTGTAGCCATGACCTATATCAAACCATTAGGGGTGGCTAACTGCACATGCACAAATATTTCTAAATACATACTCAAATAAACAATAACACGCAGCCACGGAACAAACACAAAATTTCTTCGTCACATTGCATTAGACAGATCGAACCCAGAGCTACAGGCAGAATTGCCCCTATTGCGTCAAGAGGTCACTCTACTTGATTTCATGGATCGAGGCCTTTGTCCAGCAGGACAGTACATAAGCTGATTAACTTCACTTCCCTAGGGCTATGTACGTGCCTTCCCACGAGTGTCCCTTCGCACCTTCTCTCTGGACCACGAACAACCTCATCATCACCTCTGAAGACCAGGCCTCCTCAGTGCATTTCCTGAGCACTGCTGATGATATGGACTTACCGAATTTTGCTGGGCTGAGGCTAACTGTTAGCGGAAGGAGAGTATCGGTAAGTTTTTAGCTAAAAAAATGTGTCAAAATAACTTGGTCCTTGTCAATACTTGTACCTAACTTCATTTCTATTTAAAGATGCTCCCTCACTTGGAGCATTTGCCTGTAATATAAGGTGACAGAGTCGAGCATTTCATCAATGAGGGAGGAGAACCGAGCATTACAGTGCGCAAACTGTAATGTTACTCGATTCGCAACTTGATGGAACAATTTGTAATATTTTGATACAACTTCCCTGAAGTTTTGTAAGGCACTAATGTAATGCTCAAAATAGAATCTGAAACGTTACAGTACAGGAAAATGCTCCAGAAGAGGGACCATCTTAAGGTCAGTTATTTGTGAAAATATTTCACATTAATAACGTTGCCTTAAAAACATAAACACATGAGTTTACATCGTTGACAGTCGCTAGCATCAGCGTTGACGTTTTTGTAAGGGATTTTGGTAAAATGCCTCCAATGAATAGAAATTGAACTCAAAATGATATACAGTGAGCCTACAGTTCATAAGAAATGTTTAATCTTGACTTAAGTTGACTAGAAACAATAGCTCATGAGTAAGTAACTTAATGGATCAAAGACAAAACTTCAACTACGGCGCTGTGATAGGTGACACTACTATGTACGTATTGAAATACCGAAAATTCACAAGTCCGACAGTTCAAATACCTAAAGTTTAAATCCCGAAAGATACTGATATAGATGTAGATATAAATATAATATCATAAATATGCGCCAGACAACACACGATTGACGTAGTGCTCTGTAGCACGGTTTCTCGCCTCGATTTCCGTAGTGTCCCGGATTCGATTCCCGGTCGGGTCAATTCAAGGAAACGATCTTTTCTGAATTGACTCGGATCTAAGTGTGCTGGGAGACGCCCCTAGCTTATTTCCCTGTATACCTCGTAACACAGGGATATTAATCCCTACTTTGAGACCATTACAAGAGGTGTGTTGTCTGGCGCATATTTAATATTTATAATATTTACAAAATTTATATATTCATATAAAAATTATTTCTATATAATAATTATAAATACATCATTATATTATTAATATTAATATTTTTTTCATAATTATTTTTATATATTATTTATATTTTTGAATATACATTTATTCTTAGGTGTACATCGTAGCAGAAGGGGTACCACTGAACATCTACAAAAGGATGCACCGCTTAAACGAAGCTGACCTGAAAGTGGACAAGCTGGTGGAACTGCTTCAAGAGTTCAGGGCTTATGCCGTGAAGCCCGGGAAAGAGGTAGGCAAATGTGAAAGTGGTAGTGTAATTTTGGTCTAAAGATATTCCCTCACTTGGAGTCCCCCTAAATTAAAAAAAATATAGCCTATGTCACTACCTGATAATGTAGCTTTAAATAGGTGAGATTTTTTGAAATCGGCCCAGTAGTTTCGGAGCCTATTCAATAAACAAACAAACAAATCTTTCCTATTTATTATATTAGAAAAGATTATTTTGATCATCAGTAATATATAATATGCGAAACAATTTAGTTTTTTTTTTTTAAGTTGTTTTTAGTAACAAAAAAAAGAATTATTTATTTATTTGTTTTTCAAGGTACACGTAGATCTCGTATTGAAGGTGCAAGAGAAGGCTGTATTCATCGGCCACATGAACCAGACTCGCTTTGACAGCTGGAATTTACTTGAGTGTAAGTACTTATCCTCTGAAATGGTTTTTAATAGGTTTTTACGTCTTAAACTTCTCCTGTGTATATTGTTTAAGGTTCAGATATTATTTTAATTAATTTTTGCTCGAAAAAGTATTGGCGGACTTAATACCTAAAGGTACCTCTACCAGTCGACCACAGGCGAAGCAAAAATGTATACGGCGGGGTTTTGTAAAATTAGGAGTTAATAAAATGAAAGTTAACATTTTACTCCTCTCCAACGATTGGTAACATTTCCACGTAAATTGATTCTACCAAATTTCAAATGCCTGCAATCATTTTCTATCCAATCGTGTCATTGTAGTGGTACTGTACCATAACTTTACGCCGATGTTAGGCACTTATTTATTTATTTATTTATTAACATTTGCTTACTACCTAGGTGTATTACATTATACAGGTGGTAGATATAACGATACAAAGAACTTTTCTAAGTTCTTTGTATCCTAGTATCCTATTGTATCCTTTGTATCCTAGTTACCAGCAGGTATAGCAAATTTGAGGGCAGTTTTATGTAGCTGCTTGAACTAAATATAAATATTTGTAATGATTATGTATATAGAGCAGACTAGATTACAGAAATGTTATTTTGTTATTGGGTATTTATATATTAAATATAATATAAAAAATGGGTGACCCCAATGAGTTGTAGCATCTTGTAATTAAGTAAGAGCGCAGATTTTTTGAAAAAGATTTTAAATTTGGGTTGTTTTTTTATGTGAAGTGGCAATTTATAGTCTGGCCTAGTTTTTCAGCAACCGAACTGAGATCGTGGATCGTGTGGTCCCGAGTTCAATTCTGGCCAGAAACAAAATCTTTGTGTTCATTGTTAAATATCCGACTAACTCTCCGGTGACGGAAAACATCGATAACAAACCAAATCAACCCGGATAGCGGCGGAAGGCTCACCACCTACCACGTTGGGTTCTAATACTATTGGTGAAAAGTGGGTTTCTGAGTGTTTCGTTCACCATGACGGCACAGTCACTTGCCTCTGACTACCCCGCTTGGGATAAATCGTGATAGTATGTTATGATGTTGTGTCACTAGCGTCTGTTTTATTTATTTGTTTATTTTAAGGAAAACAGTCAGCTACATAATTTTACACTAAACAAATTAAATATACTTAACACTAGCCTAACAGTTTTCACTGGTATACATGCAAATATTACTAAGACAGTAAAACACTGCGAGAAAGGATCTAAGCCAAGATAAACAAATTGTAGTTGGATAACAAAAGCAAAGGGAAAACAATTATTTATTTATTTGGCAAGAGGTTTACAAAAGAAAAAACCTATTAAAATCATTACGTACGTGTCTGGCTCAATTCTTAATATTTTTCATCAGAAAACGGAACTTACCGAATAAACTGACTGTTCGATCCCCGCACAGTACAAACATTTGTGTGCATGAACATGTCTGTTTGTACTGGTCTGGGTGTCTCCTATGTATAATAAGTATGTATTTACAAAAAAAAAAATGTATTTAAGTATGTTTATCCGTTGTCTAGTATCCCATAACACAAGCTTTAATTAGCTTACTTTGGGGCTAGATGGCGCTGTGTGGAATAATGTCCAGGGATATTTATTTATTTATTTAGGTTTTTGCCTTGTATTTTGATACATAGCCCTTAAAGGATAGTTAAGTAATTAAAAATAGCATTTAAGTGGCTGTAGTTTTTACAAAAAATTAAAACAATTTTCGATACATAAAAGCTACTACACTATGAAGAATATCTTTTTAAAAAATAAATATAACGTTAATTAAATACAAATAAATAAAAGTCTATAAATATCTATACTTCATTCATTAGATTAGAAATAAAAAGCAGGGGGGCTAAAATGAATGGCAATTTGCATTTGATGTTGCCATGACGATAACATACCTGAGTATAACCTGGCAAAATTGAAAACCCTTTCCGCCACAACGTATAAAGGGATTATGTAACATTTTAGATTTGGTAAAGTTATAGTGACAGTAAAATTGAAAACCCCTGCCTGTTTTAGGTTTTTACATCGACAGTATAGTTTGATGCAAGACAAAATAATTTATTTAAGCAAAAGCCTCATAAATTCTGAAGTTCCTTTACTTTAGATGAGAAGAATTAAGTGTGACATCTGCTATATACGTAGATTTTAATAAATTCGGCATAAATGTTAAAAGTAATGATGTTTATTGTACTTTGACCACAAAGTGTACCTTAAAAAGAACCTTTTTTACTTCTGTCTAATGCTATAATGAATGGAGTATAGAGTTAAATAATTATTTAAGTTGAAATTAAATAACTAATATTAATAAAAGCATCCTCCTCTGTCCTATTTGCTGTGCCCGACAGGGTCTGTAATGATCATAAGAACTTTTGAAAAAATGATTTATATGGAGTAGTTAGCTAACGCAGTTTACTTGGAGTAAACTCTTGGAGGCATACAGCTCTCATCCAGGGTTCATATTGGACAGACGGAATAAGATTTGGATGACGGAGAAGGCAAACGAAGCTGTGAATGTTGGCTCGAGGAATTCGTGGCTCTTAATTTGCCTTAAAACCCTATCAGGCCTCTGTTCATAATAAACTATACTCCATTCATAATAGCATTAGACAGAAGTAAAAAAAGGTTCTTTTTAGGGTACACATTATGGTAAATGTACAATTATTATTAATTACTTTTAAAATTTATGCCGATTTTATTGAAATCTACTCAGAAAGCAGCTGGCACACTTAATTGTTTTCATTTAAAGTAAAGTAACTTAAGAATGTATGAGGCTTTTGCTTAAATTCATTATTTTGTCTTACATCAAATATCGATGTAAAAACCTAAACGTTAAGAAGCAGGGGTTTTTATCCGAACACATTTTTACTGTCACTTTAACTCTACCAAATCTAAAATGTTACTTAATCCCTTCATACGTTCTGGCGGAAGGGGTTTTCAATTTTGCCAGGTTATACTCAGGTATGTCATCGTCATGGCAACGTCAAATGCAAATGGTCATTCATTTTAGCACCCCTGCTTCTTATAACTAATGTTATAATGAATGAAGCGTGGAAGAGTGTAGGTGTGGGTTACTGTTTGATCTGATTTTCCTTTCAAGAAATAGAAATAGAAAAAAGTTTATTCGGTACCAATAATATACAAGAAACAAAAAAAACATACATTCGACAGCAAAACAAAAATACACTCTGAATCTTAACATAATAGACAAAGGTACCAAAATGGTATCTCAGTATATAAGCCGTAACGAGACAGCTCGTCACGGCCACTGGTATTCTGCGGATGCCAACAAAATAGACACATAGCCCAGCAGTAAACAGGCTGCAAATGGTGTAGTTACATTAGTTTAAATAATAATAATAAAAGATCTTAATACATTTATGGCTTGATACACTTTGATACTGTATATAGGCATAGATAAAAATATACAAACAACTACAAATACGATATATTTAATGAAATACATATTTATTTATTTTTTTCTATATTCTATGATCTCATGATGACGAGAAACAAAAGGTCATACGAGTGGGTACTGCTTGGTTTTACATTTTCATTTAGCCGTTATTTTTTGGATGTCCAGTAAATGTTTCCTGTAATTTACCTTAAAAGCGTTAACCTTTAGTGATCTGTCACGAATTCAAAACTGTCGAGTCCATCTTTGTGTTCTTTGTCAAATTGATTTGAAATTAATCCATTTGGCGAAATGTGGGCTGATGAGTGTTGCGTTAAACTAGGCGCCTGTGAACTTGGCTCTGCCTACCCATTCGGTATATACTCGTAGTCGTGATATGGTTATTATTCATTATTCTAAGAAAGAGCTGACTTCATTAAAAAAGTTTTTTCCCAGTGGCCAAGTCGGTGAACGACTTCCTTCGCCTCGGCAGCCACATTAACCAGCAGCTGGTCTACTACCCCTCGCATAAGGAGCTGATCTTCCCGAATGAGTTGGGTGAGTGGTTTAAGTTATCAGCCTATATTGTGTTCTATTAAAATCTATGAATGCAGTTCTATTGTCACTGAAATTGATGACATGGTTCCTAAAAGAACAGGGGCCGTATCACCATCTCTTACAGCCAGTTAAGTTAATTTCCTAAACTGATCGTAGCGAGCAATTTCATAATAATATGATCTTTCATTTCCAGCCAGTCAGCGGTTATCTATCAATAAAGCATCCTCTAGACCAGATGTTTACTGACGAAATTGCCCCCTCCCCTCAGTTTAGGAAATTAAGAGATGGTTATACGGTCCCAGATCTGTGTAATGCCGGCTCTACACGTCGACAGATGCGTCTGGCGATGTCATCTGCGGATGCGTCCGCCGACGTGTAGACGGGTAGGATTGTGCGTCTGAGGGTATTTAACTTTTCGGCACACGTCAGAGGGTTTCCAGCACGCCCGATGTCTGTCCACACGTCTGACGACGCATCAGTCAGTACGGAGTTGCGAATGAGAGTGCATGCGTGCTTGTCGCGGTTTTTTTTTCGTTGTTGTTAATCTCGTTCGCTAAAATGACTATGAGCACTGACGAAACATTTAAATGTATTTTCTTTAGTCTCTATTCTACTTACTTGGTAGTTTTTCTATGTATAGCCTGCATCCACCACTTTCTTCTTCCCCATGTTTTTTTAGTAATTCTACTATGATGCACACTCAAGCACTATTTTAAAGTAGGTACTAAACAAATATATAGCTGCAGCAGCTACAGTCTCAACATCCATTTTTTTAAATGTTGCGTACATTTTCCGCCTGTCGAGAGTTAACACCGACTGATCGGCCAACGGACGTGTGGACGTTCCATATGCTGATGCATCTATCAACGTCCGCGGACGCATCTGTCGACGTGTGGAGGAGGCTTAAGTCTTAAGCTGTGTATTTACCAACGTTACCTACGCGGCGTAATGTAACGTTACACAGCGAGCATTCGTCAAGTCAGTATGGGGAAAAGCGAATAACCCGTACTGACTTGATGAATGCTCGCTTTGTGACATGTTACATTATGCTACGTATCGCTGGTCAGTAGCCACCTTTATAGTTTTAGACTTGCCTATACTGACCTATCTAAATGATTCCTACTGTCCCGTTGCTGGAAAAAGTCTTCCATCACTGAAATCAAATAGCTACCTATATCACTTTCCTTAATATATTATATGTATTGTCTGCAGGAATCCCAGTTAAGTTACAAACAACGAAATTGTCCTTCACGTCGATTCGAGGAAACCTTACAACACCATCAACTGATTTGCATATAAGGTAAACATTACTGCGTCTGGTACTCCGTATCTCTCATTTAGGAAAAGTTTCATTAAATGTCCCTTACAAATATCCTAGAACCAGAATAAATAAAATATTTATTATCCCACGCGTCCGAACTAACCTTGGCCTTCAGTCCCCACTTAATCGAATCTGAAGTAAATATATATAACACCCTTAATAAGTTATCCAATTCAGACGTCTTCTACGACACTTTAAGTGGTTTTAAAAAGAAAATAATAAAATCCTTTCAGACTACCATCAAAAAGTTTGGCTTTTAGTTTTAGTATACTATTTATTATTGTAAAAAAAACACACTATTTTGGCAAATGTTACGCACACCAATAATGTCATTTATCTATAATTATATTATAAAGAGGAAAGATTTGTTTTTTTGTTTGTATTGAATAGGCTCAGAAACTACTGGACCGATTCTAAAAATTCTTTCGCCAATATGAAGTTACATTATCAGCGAGTGACATAGGCTACATTTTATTATGATTAAACAAAACATTCAGTGAAAAATAATGGTATATGTAAATCAAATCAGAGAAACGCGGGCGAGATGTGCTGCTTTACCGACGCCGCGACGTGCAATTACTTTCGACAGAACGAAGTCTGTCGAGGGAGCTAGTATAGGATGTATTACTTAATAATAAGATTATTTGTAACTTTGAAATATGTATGATGTGGCTGTGCTTTTAAAATAAATAAATAAACCCAAGGATCAATAACTATTTGACATTACAGATACCAAGGCGTAACTCTGACGTCACTATCCACTTTCGGCGCTCTCGTCCAATCAGAGCACTCGGCGCGGGTCCAGTGGTCGACAGTCGCGCATTTGCCGATACGCTTCAACGCTACGGCGGCGGCGGGGGGCGTTGTCAAGTAAGTTAGGTTATGTGAATGGAAGAAAGGAGAAGCATTTATCAAGTAAAAGTTAAGTGTAATTGCATTCATGAATTCATGAAATGACTTCATGTTTGTGTACAGGGTGGTCCAAACATACACGTCAATAAATTTTTTTTAGCTCCCTTACACTCAGGGGTATCCGAAAATACCCCATGTATGTTACCCGATTTTTGTAGTTTTCAAGTTATGAATTTTATTACGATTTTTTGAAAATTTCTGGGTTAGTCACTTTTTTGGTCACTGTTGCGCGATCTGTTGAGATGAATGCTTGATTTTTTTTTTATTCATTAGATGAATAACAGCGATAGGTGATTCTCAAGAAATCACATCCATAACGCTTATCATAACTCTAAAAAAAAAATAAATTGAAAAAGTTTGAAATGCTGTTTTTTCCCTGAACTTTGAAGGCCGTAAAAGTTACCTAATTTTTTTCATTCAAATCTTTTTTAAAAACTCTACTAAACTCTTAAATAATTAAATTTAAATGAGTTACTTCACCGGTATCATACCTAAATTTTAATAAGACAACTTGTAATCAAGTTTTAGTTGATACACAAATTACTTGAATTTTACACTTCTGACATTTTGAATGAAAATTTAGGTATGATACCGTAGAAGTAACTCATTGAAGTTTGCATGGTATTTAGTTAAAAATGTAGTGAAGTTTTTAAAAAAGATTTGGATTAAAAAATTTAGGTAACTTTTTTTTTAAAACGGCCTTCAAAGTTTAGGGAAAAAACAGCATTTCAAACTTTTTCAATTTCATACTTTTTTTAGAGTTATGATAAGCGAATAAAAAAATAAGGATGTGAATTCTTCAGAGTCATATATCGCTATCAATCATCAAATAAATAACAAAAAATCAGGCATTCATCTCTACAGATCGCGCTACAGGAACTGAAAAAGTGACTCAACCCAGAAATTTTCAAAAATTCGTAAAAAAATTCATTACCTAAAACTACAAAAAATCGGGTAACATACATTAGGTATTTTTGGATACCCCTGAGTTTGAGGAAGCTAAAAAAAATATTGATGTGTATGTTCGGACCACCCTGTATAGTCCGACTATCTCACACTACCTTACCCATTTCTCTTATTAATCTTGTCCTCTATCCTATCCTCAACCTGCAGGTTGTCTGGAAGAGTTCGCTTCCTAGCGATAAGACCGCCCACATTGTACAATGTACAGTCTAAGATAATGTTATGCTAATGTTATAGTTTGTTTTACAATGAAACTAAGTACATATAACATACCTTAGAGTTAACGCCAATTTGTATTATTATGAGCTCTGGACCTCACGGCCGCTTTGCATCACCAGCAGTCACGTTTGGTTACCACTAAACTCAAGTGACCCAGTTTGCGGCAACGTTACCCTATCTCAATGCGATTATTTAAAAAAAAACTTTTAAAAATATGAAGCTAATCAAAATAATCCCAAAATATTTTAAACTTGTAGCGTAGTTTACTAAATGTCAATTTGTTAGCATTGAACTTTTTTAATAAAACTATTTTTTTGAGTTTTTTAAGAGCTAACAGAATAATTTACACGATGAATTACCTATTATGTAATAAATATTGGTTAATTTTATCCTACAACAAATAAAATAAAGTATTTTTTATTAAGAGCGTTAGCTGGGGGTGGATCGAAAACGTTGCATTTTTGTAAGATTTTCGTGATTATTTCATAGAATTGAATCGAACTTACATTTTTGCTCTATTATTGTGTGCATATTACTATTTAAAATCACATTGCTTTGTCTAAAATTAGGCGGTTGCCAATTATTTGCTAAATTAGATAAAAAACTGTTTTTTTTTAATTGATAAGACATCTAAAAATTTACTGTAGGTACACAGTTATAATAAAATTATCAAATTAAAAGGTGCATTCAATAATAGAGAGATAAATAAAATAAATAAATATCCCTGGACATTATTCCACACAGCGCCATCTAGCCCCAAAGTAAGCTAATTAAAGCTTGTGTTATGGGATACTAGACAACGGATAAACATACTTAAATACATTTTCTTTTGTAAATACATACTTATTATACATAGGAGACACCCAGACCAGTACAAACAGACATGTTCATGCACACAAATGTTTGTACTGTGCGGGGATCGAATTCGCGACCTCTGGTGTAGTAGCCAACTTCTTAAGCATTACACCAAGTCGGTAGATAATTTATACTTAATTGGAATTCAGCTAAAAAATCACGAAAACCTTAAAAAAATGCGACGTTAACGATCTACCCCAAACGCAAAAAGCAAACCCTCTTAAGTAATTTAAATAATGGTTTCAATCCGAATGCGCCCTAATGTCCCTGTGAGTTACACTTTTTATTAAGTGAGTAAAGTTTTTGACAGGAATTCATGTGAGTTACGTACGATTATTCTGACTTCTACCCATAAATCAGTTACCTTTTTAGTTTTTCCACCTATCGTAATAATGTTTCGCTTCCAGCTTCATTTCACCAAATCTCCAAAGAGGTGGCATAGTGATGCACACTCGTACGCAAGTGGAGAAGAATGCGAACGGAAGTATCGACTCTTACTACATCAGCCGGAATCCTGTTGGAGAAGAATATGAGGTTAGTCTAGCCATTGCTTAGTACACAGACTAGATCAGAATAGAGCACGCAAAGGCAATGAGTGTTGAAAGGAAGAGCATTGCTCTTTGTTTATTTCGCGCTTCATTATTGTTCCGTGGCCCAGTCGTAACAAAGCTGGGCCCAAGGAGGTCCTGGGTTCCAATCCAACGTCGGGCAAACTGTAACTTCGGACTTTTCGGAACATAGCCAGGAATTCTGATCACCATAACTGGCCATAACTTGATTTCGATGATGGAAGCTATTGCCCAACAGTGGGTATCAAAAGCACACGTTGTATGCTAATTGTATTTTTTTTGGTACTTGCTTCTTTTTATTCACGGAACAGTGAAAATATATGTATTTTTACATTTATTTGACTACCAGTAAAGGTGATACTAAGCTATATGATAAATACTAGCTTGCCGCCCGCGGCTTCGCCCGTGTGAAGTTAATTTTTATGACATATGGGTTTTTTTAGACTTACGATACTTGTTATTCACAAAATCCCGTCTTAGTTAGCAACTACGTCCTGAAAAGAACGCCTATGCAATTTGAGACTCCTAGCACTTGAAGTAACGAAGTTTCATACAAACAAACGATCAACCCCAAAAACAACCCCTTAGAGGTCGAATTTTTGCAATTTTTTAAGGTTAACATTTCTACAAACTTTGAATGCCAAATTTATTTATATCTAATCAACTGCCTAAATTATAAGTTTTATGCTTCACGTTCTGAGAATGACAATACTTACATACGACCTTTCATCCCCCTTTTCAACCCTTTACAACACTTTTTTCCAATCAAAAAGGAGCCTATGTCATTTCTGAGGCTCTAGCTAGAGTCTAGATACACAGATAGTCTAGAGTCTGGACTATCTGTGTACCAAGTTTCATTTAAATCGGTTCAGTAGTTTTGGCGTGAAAGCGAGACATACAGACAGACAGAGTTATTTTCTCATTTATAATATTAGTATGGATTATTGTTCAGTAGTAATGGAAGTAAAATTTGCTAGACTTACGGCCGAATCCACAAACGTCAGTCAATGCTGAGCAATCCATACATTGGATAGTGTCACGATTCTGCAACCGTTCTGCCACAGTCGTTTCTCCATTGGACTGATCACCAATAGGACGTTTCGTTTTTGAGAGATTCATCGTCAGAATGTTTCACCTATGGACGTTTCGTCGACAGAATGGTGTCCCGTCGTCTAAACATTGTACACATAGGGCTTAGTAAATTGAATGTTCATGTCAATGCAAACATTATTCATTCCGATTTGAAAAAAAAATAAAGTCAGAAAACACGTCACTAAAAAACATTATCCAAGTTTAATTCATGTTAATAACAAACAGACTTATCAAATGAATAAAGAAATCAGCCAGTATTCGTCCACGGGTGAAAACCTCTTTCAGTGAATAGTCCATAGTGGAAAACGCCAGTCGTCGAAACACACAAATGCGAACCATTCTGTCGACGAAACGTCGATAGTTGAAACATTCTGACGGTGAATCTCTCAAAAACGAAATGTTCTATTGGTGATCAGTCCAATGGAGAAACGACTGTCGGAGAACGCTCGCAGAATCATGTGTCACGGCGGCATCAATTTAAGATGTCCTCAACTTTTGATTAGCGTTTGTGGATACGAGGTTACAGAGATACCTTCTGATTTAGGAAAACCATGTAGGTATTTAATAAAATAGTTATTTTTTCCAGGTAAACGAGTCCAGTATATACTTTGACTGTGATCACTCGGCTGCTGGCTTGGAACTCGAAGATCTGTTTACGACTAGTTTTTACGAGTAAGTAGCATTTCAACCTCCAAATTCGGTCCCAAGGGGTTTTCACATAATGCTCATATAAATTTACCGGGAGATTTTTTGAACTGTAAGGAAGTGCATGTCGCAAATTCAGTTGTAGATATTGTTCAAAGAGATCTCAGAGTAAGAATTGTATCTTTTAAGACTGAGAAAAAAAATCTATATCTGCGATTTTCAGAAATCATAAAAGCAACTTTTTAGTTCATCGTATGGCATAATTTGTCGAAGAAAACATTATAATTTTAACTGAAGGCACTTCAGCCCCTTAAGTGACTCGTCGTTCAGGACAAGCAGGTCCTCAGGAGGGTCACCAGCATACCGCGTTCTAGAACATTCCTGTATGTTATGCTGAATGCTCTGCACATCAGTACCACAGGCACAAGCAGGTAAATTGATCCAGCCGCAAAAAACAACTGCTTTATGCCTTCTGAAGCTGCTTATCCCTGAGCGAGCTTACATTAACTTTTCCAACAATCTGCACTGCGCTCACGTGTTCGAGTATAGCACGTACATACCACCCCATAGTTGAGTTATGAAAAATCATCAGAGATACTGCGTGTATCCCTGATGATTGAAGAAATAAAAATACTTATCTACTTACTAAATGTTTTTATAGTATAAATGAATATTTATTGATAGAGTTAGCAATAAATAAATCCTATAATTACTAAAACGTCGTGCATTGTGATCTACATCTTATATATATATTTTTTTGTTAATCTTAAATTTGTATTTTTGTAGACTCATCTTATCTTATCTCTTTAATTGAAGCGTTTCCTCTCTTTCATTACCCTTTTGCGTGCCCGACATGGTCCATATTGGTCATGTATTATATTATAATAATTTACCATCTTCTGTACATATGGCTTGCAAATAAAACATTGAGTATTGAGTATTGAGCATTGAATATTGAGTATTGATTTTTGGCACCATGAGGAAAGATTTTGTTACACAAATATATAATTTAAGGCCTGAATAAACCAAGAAACCAGAGGGCATCACGCAGCGAAAGTAGCAGCTAAAATTTTAAATCAAAAAGGCATATCAGTACCGCAAAATTGGTAACATTGAATACCAATTTCCAGCAAACATTCATATTCACACAAATTAAACCACGATCATCATCTTTCAGCTTCCTAAATTCCCTCCGCCCCTCCAGACTGTTCCTCAACAGTATCCCTGTCCTAATATCCTCCCCCTCCAAGACCTGCGGGGTGATCTACCCACCCAAAACCCTGGGGGAAGACAACGGACTCCTGGCAACACTGACGATGGATGACGCGCCGTCCGTGGCCGGGTTCATCTCGGGGAAACAGAAGGAGTTGAGCGTCGCTCTCGTGTTTAAGTACTATCGGTGAGTGGTCCTTACTAACATTTGATTGTTTTCTTGTTTGTTTGTATTGAATAGGCTCCGAATCTAATCGCCCGATTCCAAAAATACTTTCACCGAATGAAGCTACATTATCAGGGAGTGATATAGGCTATATTTTATTATGATTGAACAAAACATTCTGTAATTGTCAATGTTCAAGTCAATGTAGAAAGTTAAAGTTAAGTTCAATGAGTGTTCGAAAGGATAAAATGCCGTAAATAGAACTCACGAGTTAACCGTTTGTTGTATATTCGAACACTTAAAGAAATTATAAATACATCCGACAAAGTTGTCATAAGTGTACATCATTTAGGTCGCGATCAAAGTATCTACATCTAGAGATTGAATCGCGAATAAGCAAAATCGTAGAGAAGGCGGAATCACAAATAACTTACTAATTTAGGAATCTAGGTCTTTAGATCGCGGTCAATGTATAACTTGAATCGTGACTAGGTAACAATCTAAGAAATTGAATAATAGCAAATTACTTAATAAAATCATGCACGTACATCGTACACTTTCAATAATAGTATATGTAAATCAAGTCGAAGAAACGCGGGCAAGATGTGCTGCTTTACCGACGCCGCGACGAGTTACTTTTGACAGAACGAAGTCTGTCGAGGCAGCTAGTAATCAAAAATCTGACGACACAAATGGCGTAGTGCGCTGTAGCACGGTATCTCGCCTAGATTTCCGTAGCAGTCAATTCAGAGAACGATCTTTGCTGAATTGGCTCGGGTCTGAGTGGGCTGGGAAAGCCCCTGGCTTTTACTTGTCTGGTACCTCGTAACACAGGGATATCCCTACTTCGAGACCACGACAAGGTGTGTTGTCTGGCGCATATTAAAATAAAGAAAAAAAAATGTTGTCAAGGTGATGTCAACTAGTTAAGTAGTTACTGTGAGAAAACGTTACATTTTGAGGATTCTAGTTCCCTTTTATTTTTACTAAAGATTACCCCACCAACACTAAATGCTAGAGGTATTTATAACCTAAGTGCCACGAAGCTAGAAATGCATAAATATCTCTTGAAATAAATAATTGTCAATGCGTCGAAAAACATTTGTCAGAATAATTCACTTAACCTAATATTTATTTCCTATAATATTCTTTGACATATGTGACTGGCCTGTTGGTGCAATGGCAGCGATCCTGCCTTTAGCGCCGGAGGTCGTAGGTTCGATTTATGTGATGAACATTTGTGTTTGTTGTGAGTCTGGGTGTTATTATCTATTTAAGTATGTATTTAGAAATATTTAAGTATTTTTATCAGTCTCTGACGCCCATAGTACAAGCTCTGCTTAGTTTGGGGTCAGATGATCTTGGTGTGAATTGTCCCAGATATTTATTATTATTATTAAAAAAAATCGCTTAGTGAAAACTAATTCTGCTTCATTATGGCTAATATTAATTGGGCAGAAAAAATATTCACAATTTTTTTTACTTAATATCTAGTTTGTAAAATCTAACTTTTATTTGACATAAACTGTAGCTGGATAGTAAAACCATGAAAAAAACGGCCATTTTACAGATAATCGCTATTCGAACCCTCGCCATTTTATTGAAATATGCTTCTTTTCATGATGAATTCCATTTCAATGGTGAAAGAAATAAAGAAAGCTCCGAATTGATATTTTCTTTACAGACAATACGCTGAATCGCCAGAAGACGACACAATATTCAAGTTCGACGCGGACTTCTCAATAAGCCACGTCGATGAGAAAGTTATAACTAGATTGGTAGTCAACGGGTCCCGACCTAACACGTCCGTGGATGACTGGAAAGTAAGTATTTACGAAAGAAAGAAAAGTTTGGAAATGGGGTTTTTACCAGGTAATGCTATAAGTTCACTGTCAAGAAGCATAAAAATTTTAAGCATTAAATAAGTTAGCATATTGTAATTACTACTAATTATAATTTCGCATAATACTAATAAGCACAACAGTTTTTAGCATACAATTTTTAGCATGAATGCAATGAGCATAAACATGATTAAGCAGTTTTTGTGGATTTCTGGGTGGTCATAAAAAAAAATTACCCTAACCTACTGACACCAGAAGGATTATAATGCATAAATGCATTATGCCAAATAATAATTATGCCACAGCACATATTATGATAAAACCAAATTCGGCCTAATTAATATTATGCTAAATAAATTATGCCAATTTCATTATGCCAAACCATTTTAGGACAAAACACATTATGCCAATGAAAGGGATCCCAATGCTTTATGCTGTGGGTAAAATGATATGGCATAATCACGTTAAGTAGAATACTTATTATGGGAAAATTTGAGTGTTTGAAATGACATGAAAAATAAAAATCTTACTTTTGATTATCACAAATTAATTCTTAGTAAAGAAATATACACACAGGCACACACGCGCACACACACACACACATTCACACCACTTACACGCATACACACACAGGCTAGCACAGATACACACACTCACAAAAACACACGCATTTTCTCTCGCAAACCGAGATTTAGATATAACAATTATGTTATAAGTTATAAACAAAAAAATAAATATCTGGGACAATTCACACCAAGATCATCTGACTCCAAACTAAGCAGAGCTTGTACTATGGGAGTCAGAGACTGATAAACATGCTTAAATATTTCTAAATACATACATAAATAGATAATAACACCCAGACACACAACAAACACAAATGTTCGTCACATAAATGTTTGTCGTGGGTGGGGATCGAACCCACGACCTCCGGCGCTGAAGGCAGGATCGCTGCCATTGCGCCAACAGGCCAGTATAAAAGTTTCTTGTCTTTATAATGCATGCCGTGGCAACTTGTAATAGAAAAAAACACTAATAGCAGGAAAATGGTTTATAAGTGTACTATTATTTTACTTGGTGTATGTTTTATAAGTTGTCCTTAATAAATAAATAAATAAATCACTGTTTTAGCATTTTACACTATCACGGCGCCGCAACAGCACCGCTGCAACCCGGCAATCAACTTCCCATTGAAATAAGAGCATTGAATTGTGTGCACCAGAGTATATTTTACAATGGCAATATGAAAAAGCGGGCCCTTTTAAAACGAAGCGATGATAGATTAGAGCGGTGCCGTTGCCGCGCTGTGATTATGTACCCTTAGAATAATTACAAATAGAAACCAAGTCCGCGTGCCCATTTTGAAGCAACTTAATTGGAGCCATAAATGGCTCCAAACGGACCGCTTTGCAGTGTTCATTACAGCTCCGCAATGTTCAAAGTCAAAGCTCGCCGCACGTTAGCAAGCAATAGTCACGCATGTGTGGATCGGATTAGTGCTTCATTTTTGACGGGGTGGTTATGGACTATATGAAGACTATCCTTCTATACGTTATTATTCTAAGGCTGTACCTTTATTCTCCGCTGACACGGCGGATTTTATAAAATTTTTGATATCATATCTGAAGAAAAAAAACTATAAAAATTTGAATTTCGGACCTTGAAGATATCGAGCGGGGGCGGGATTCAAGGTCCAAAATTCGAGTTATTCTGAATATCAAAAATTGTATTAAATCCGTCTTGTCGGGCAAACTCCGTTTTTTTTATTTATTTTCTTTATTAAGGAAAACAAACAGCTATTTCTAATACATTTGCTCAACTTAACTAAAATAGTACATTAGCATTCAATGTTCTCACTGTTGGGCAATAAGTACATAAAGTAGTGATCTAGAAAACACTGCGATCAAAAAGAAAAAGGCTATCAAAACAACACATGAAGATATTATCTAAGTATGTTTGTTTGCGTGCTATTACTAGTGAGGCAAGATTTACTAGATAAGATCCGCTGGCCTTCTCAATAAGCCACGGAATCGTTCTATTCCTTCATGAAATATGTCGATGTTACTGTAAGTGCTGTTGTATTTGTTTTTGGATGTCTCGGAAAATACTTGACCTTATAAATAACTAATTACCTATTTTCCTACCCCGGTTTCGTCGAATATTTTCATATTTATAATTTATGTACTAATAAAACAGATAAGAAAAAAAATATGCTGATTTATAAACTAAGCAACCTTACACTTGATATTTTTTTTCAGCTATTACTAGAAAATGAAGATTATTACGTAAACAGCAAGAACAGTTATTTCCTAGGACTAGAGTATCTTGGAAATCTAGATATCGTGTATACAGCAAAAGACGTTTCTAGAATCGTAAAAGTCGGATACAAGACACCGGAAGACCTCGGTGGCATTCGTGGAAAGAGGATTGATTATCACGTTATGAATAAAAATGTAAGTTTTTTTTAACACTCACAATGAGTCAAGTTTAACCCACGCCCTTTCGTAATCTGGGAGACTGCTCTTCTTTTTGACCTACCGGTACTCTAACCGAACTGTTTTTTTGTTTCTGATAAACATGTAACATGATATTTATTTATTTTTATTTATTATTCAAGACATTTTGAATACACAATGGATGACTTACAATACCCATACAAAAACCTTGTAGGTTTATCTGTAAGAGTGAGACGTTCTTCTACAATACATATTGATGATAGGCATAATAATCTAATACAATCACATCAAAGTTCACTTAAACTTGGATTTGACAAATAGAATCTTTTGTATTGACCTTTGTAATTAGATGAATTCAGATACATACACTGTAAATTAGCTGGTATTTCATTTAAGTATTATATGGAATAGTAGATTATACACCAAGGGGATAAAGCACTGTTTTATGTCACGGGCGCTACATTGAATCCTGAACGTAACGAAGGACTCCAAATTTAACTCCCGAGCGCAGCGAGGGTGTTATATGTTAATTCCCGAGCAAAGCGAGGGAATTGAGATTGAGTCCTGAGTGCAGTGAGGGATTCAAGCGCCCAAGAAAAAAACAGTTTTATCCCGGTGGTGTATACTCTACTTTTCTCACTTTATGCAAGACAATAAACAACCAGGCTTAGTAGATAGTGTTTATTACAGCATATTAAAGAATCTTCTAAAGCTAGTAGTACTACTAGCTACGGCTATAGCAACTTCTTTCAGCTGGCGTGGCCTACTCGATTTGACAAACAAATGAAGTTCGTCTCAGTGCGAATCTAGTGGGCCACGGCCTCGGTCTTCGAAAATCGAGTTGGCAGCGCCCGCTGAGGACACATTCTGTTTAGTGAAATTAGACTTTATGGACATAGCAATAAGAATTATGAAAGTGAAAATCACATTATTGACCAGCGGGTTATAATAGAACATTATAACCCGGCTAAAGCCAAGAGATTTAATGTCTTGCTTTCGGTAAGGTTTACATGACATATAATTCGGCATTGTCGAGCATGTGGTGTGAAATTATTATTTACTAGCTGCCGCAACAGACTTCGTTCTGTCAAAAGTAATTGCACGTTGCGGCGTCGGTAAAGCAGCACATGAATCTCCCCGCGTTTCTCCGTCTTGATTTACATACTTAAACTATTATTTTTCACCGAAAGTTTTGGTCAATTATAATAAAATAAATCCTATGTCACTCCTTGATTGGTGAAAGAATGATTAAAATCAGTCTAGTAGTTTCGGAGCCTATTCAATACAAACAAACAAAAATATAAGCTAGATTGACGACACGATTGGCGTAGTGCGCTGTAGCGCGGTCTCTCGCCTTGACTTACACACGGTTCCATTCCTGGTAGTAATTATAGAAAATGATCTATGCTAAATTGACTCGGGTCTGGGTGTGCTGGGAGACGCCCTTGGTTTAATTTCTTATCTGGTGCCTCGTGACACAAGGATATTTATCCATACTTCGAGACCTTGACAAGTGGTGTGTTGTCTGGCGTATTTCTGTACCTATAATAGGAAAGATTTGTTTGTTTATTTGTTTGTATTGAATAGGCTCCGAAACAGATTCAATCGTAAAAACTCTTTCACTACAGAAAACTAACTAATCAGGAGTGTTAATAGGGTATATTTTATTATGATGGAACATAAAATTTTGAGAAAAATAATAGTATAAGTAAATCTAGTCTGAGAAATGCGAGCAAGATGTGTTATTGGACACCAGCTGTCAAACATTTGACAGAACGAAGTCTGTCAGCGCAGCTCGTAATATATATTTATTTAATTATTTCCGGCCGACCCCTCCACCCTTTACAATGTCTGGATACATTTTCTTGGTTTCAGCTTCCCCAAGAACTGCTCACCCATTTGGGTCTTGGATGCGAGTCTGAAACGTACCGAAGGAACCCGTTATTTAGTACTTCTGCGGAGAAGGCGGAATTCAATGCTTCCTTGAAGGTAAATAATGTTTTTTTCCACAGTAACTTGTTCAGGATCCTACCAAAACGTATTGAAAAGAACCATTATCTAGGACACATCAAGATCAGCCAAGACCCCAAATAGGGTAGGTGAGAATTTTTTTTTTGAGGAAAGCGAAAGACCTCTCAATATTAAAACCATTTGTGAAAGAAATATTTCGAAAACACGAAAATTCCCCGAGATATGGCAATTTTAAAAACTACATTTTTGGACTTGCCCATAACGCTCCCTGAAAACTATCGCAAGGTGGTGGCGTCACAGAACGCCTATTTCTATGAGTCTCTGTTCGGACGCTATATAAAATTTTGCGTTTATGAATATGGTTTCTTAACTTAAGTTGTAACGATGCCGTTTCGTTCCAGTCTCATTAGAACCTCCACGATGACTGGAAACTTCATAGTTTAACATACTCGCCAACAATAGTATTCTGTACTATTGTTGGCCAGTAAGTTACGTGATGGTGTATTTTTAAATACTTTTAATAACCAATTATTGTAAACAGTTATAATGTAACAGGAACCCGTGTATCGGGGTAAGCATATCATACCTATTTACTTACCTACTATTAGATAATCTATTACCTAGGACTCTTTGTATTCATTTATTGTTATTTTGCTACAGTTCTTCTTTCCTACCTATACCTACTTTTACCCTATACAATAAACAAGTCACTGGATTGGCTGATATTTTATTCATTATTCCATAACTAACATCCTAAATATTGTGTGACGAATCCCGGCGCTCCGACTCCTGTATCGCTGGCCTGCAATGAGGATTTCGCCACATATGGCGCCCAACGTGGGGCGATAAATTAAATTTTGAAAGGACAGGTACAGAATTGATGGCCAGTAAGTTAAACTACGAAGTTTCCAGCCAACGTGGAGGTTCTAACGTCCATGAGACTGGAACGAAACGGCACCTTACAGAGTTACTATGGATTGTATGTACAATGGTTTAGAAAATATATATTATAATAATAATAATAAGTCTGCTCTATGCATCCTTTAAGGTTGTGATTAGTTAAGGAAAGAGCCTTTATTTTATTTTAATTTTTAGTATATTGTTTTAGCTCTAATGTAAAACTGCTGTCCTCAAACGTTTGCAATACCATAGCGGTAACTAAGTTTTAAGTACTATTTTGTTATTAAACACCTATTTGTAACACTTAGTAAGCAAATAAAGAATTGAATTGAATTGAAATTGAATTGAATTGTGTGGATTATTTATTTATTTATTTATTCATACAAAAAATAGTTCAGTTATATTTCACATTTACAATGCCACTTAAACCAATTTTGGTTTTACCGGACACTGGTATTATCGAATGGTATACTTATTTTCATTTATTTTACAATTTTAAACATAGACTTGCCCTCCTGAGTTTGAAGAGCCATAAAATTAATGATACCCAGGGAAACGAACTAAAAGTTTTCATAAGCCTCTTTTTTATTGTTTAATTTGATTATTTTAAATATTTTTTTTGAATTTGTTGATGTTTTCAACAGAGCCTGTACTCAGAGATATAATTATTTGGGTGGCAGGACTGGAATAATGCCACGAGAGGTTTCGATTTCAGAAGTGACAATGTTATATTTTTTCTTGCGTCCCCATCCAATAAAGGAGATCATTCTGGCTCCATCCATTTTTGGGCCTTTTTTTAAAGTGCCGGCCTACAAAAAAAAGTGGTAACTACATGTAGTTAGAACTAGTCATACGGAGCAATAGTTATCGCTGCATGAAAGTCATAGGCTCGCCACAAGCCAAGTTATACGAGTTCAATGATTCTTCATTTTCATACATTTATTGATTTTTGAAAGTGCGTGGAAACATAAAATAATGATAGATATTGCTTGATTTAATGATCTGAAGCCTTTTTACTCTATCGCAAAATATATCAGCTCATTAGAAAACCGTCATTTCCACAAACAAACAAAAAAAACCTTACACTGCATGAATTATAACCGATTTTTTTTCTGGAAGTGCCGGCGTACAAAAAAAATGTTTGTATAGTTAGAACTAGCCATACGAAGCAATAATCATTAAAGCACAATAGTCGTTGGGTGGCCACAAGCAAAGTTATACGAGTTTGAAGATTCGCTAATTTCATACAGAAAAAAATAAAAAGGCATGAGATCATTACTTTCAGTAATATCTATCACTATTATATTTATCCCAGCACTTTCAAAAATCAATAAATGTATGAAATTAACGATTTTTTGAACTCTTATAACTTGGCTTGTGGCAACCCTACGACTACGACTTTTGTACCATAATGATAATTGCTCCGTACGACTAGATCAACCTATACAAACATGTATTTTTGTTGGGCGGCACTTTCAGAAAAAAATTGGTTATAATTTCATGCAGAGTAAGATTTTTTGTTTATTTATGGAAATGACGGATCTCTAATTAAAGTAATTACAGTTTACTATGCTAATTTGATCCCGATTGTTCTAGTCTTAACTAACGTCCTGTCGCTTCCGCGATTGAAGCTTAAAAGCACCCGAAAACTGTCCTAAAGTTCCAATGTGAACGAACACTGCTAACCATGCACTTTTGGTACTATTGCTTAATCTTTAACACCTGCACTTGCACAACACATATACACTGGTGACGCATAGCAGTGACGTAGACGAGGCTTGCACTCGCAACACGCACTTTCAAAAATCAATGATAGAAAATAACGAATTTTTAAACTTGTATAACTAGACTTGTGGCAACCCTACGACTTTCATGCTTTAATAACTATTGCTCCGTATGACTAGATCTCACTATACGTACCACATTTTTTGTTGGCCGGCACTTTCAGAAAAGGCCCATAAAAAATGGTCTCCTTTGGGCTTCAGACAGTATATTTGCGCCACTGCCTGTCGTTCTACGAGTAACAGTTACGTTATTTTATCAAAATTGCCGTTTTTGTACACCCAACGTAGCTAAGTAGTCCCGGAACGTAAAACGCTCAAATTTTTACTGGGATCAACAGTACCTGAGACCGAATACAGGTTAGGAGGCGGCGAATGATGATGACATTGATGTTTCTTCACAGGTTGAAGACACGATAGCCTCTGTGTCGGTGAACAACGACTCGGAGACCAAGTTCGTGTCTCTCGGCTTCAATTGGCTCTTCGAGACCTTCACCAACCTGAAGACGATGGCTAACTACGGGTTATATCGTGAGTACAGTCAACTAAAGTATAGGTTGTAAATGAACATGCGATTTTCTTCCGTCCCTTTTCGTTTCGAATAATCGAGCAATAAATGTCACAATTATACATATTTGGTAGCGTCTAAAATCCAATCTATCCAATTCATTCAATCAGATGTAGCTCATCCTATTAGGGGCCCGTTCCAAATCGCTTTTCGCTGAGTGATTTTCACCCTCGTCGAATAGAAAGAGACAAAACGAGCAAAACCTTCGTCTGACAGTTGTCAGGTGAATTTCATCGGGCTCCAGCCACCGGTAGAATGCTCACTTGTCAGAGTGATACACGTCACCCGAACCCGTTCCGAAACAACTGGGAAACTGTCAGGCGACAGCTCGGTCATCTTCGATTTCACTCGGGGTCAATTTGGAACGGGTTCCAGTGATTTTCACTCCTCAGAGTGTGATTTCCACTCGATAGATCTTTACCTATAATATCTCACGCTGTGGTTCATTTTAGAACCGAAGTTTTAAAGATTTGAAGATGTATTTGGGAACCATGGGATATACTTAAAGAGATTGTGTGTTTTTTACGGATGTAAATCTTTTAACTGACTTTTTTTTTTGACTGGCCTGTTGGCGCAATGGCAGCGATCCTGCCTTTAGCGCCGGAGGTCGTGGGTTCGATCCCCACCTATGACAAATATTTGTGTGGCGAACATATGCATTTATTGTGTGTTTGGGTGTTATTATCTATTTTAAGTATGTATTTAGAAATATCATCAGTCTCTGACGCCCATAATACAAGCTCTGCTTAACTAAGCTAAGGTCAGATGATCTTGGTGTGAATTGTCCCAGATATTTATTTATCATTTATTTATTTATTTTTAAATGAATCACTACGGAGTTACCAATCTATAAACTATTTTACTAGTGTCTTATCTGTTATTTAGCATGCACAATGATCTATTGTCGAGCAATGTCGTAAAATAAGAGATTCGCTTTGGTGTGTCTACCACGAGGTATTAACAGATGTAGCTGGTGAATATTGAAAACTAACTTTCAAGGATCCTTGTTGTCCAAAGATTAATTTTAACAAAAAAATCAAATAGGTGGACTAGAAAAATATCATTTATAAATAAATAAATAATAAATATCTGTGACAATTTACACATAGAGCATCTGACCCTAATCTAAGCAGAGCTTGTACTATGGACGTCAGAGACTGATAAACATACTCAAATATTTCTAAATATAATTATGCTTAAATAGATATCAATACCCAGACACAACAACAGAAATTTTCGTCACATGAATGTTTGTTACGGGTGGGTATCGAACCCGCGAACTTTGGCGTTAAAGGGCAAGATCGCTACCATTGCTCCAACAAGCCAGTCAAACGGATTACTAATGTGTGGCCAGAAAACCTTTGCCAAAATGTCACATCGCAAACTATTGAACGCTCATTTGGCAAAAAAACATTTCCTATAACCACTTTTCGCAAATTTACTTTTAAGAATCTTTGTTGACCGGAGATTTTTTTTTATTTTCATTATAAGAATTGAGTACCTACAATGACAGATCTTGGTTTCAAGCAGGGATAATAGAAAGATAAGGGAAAAGCCGGCAACAATACAGGCTGAGTTAAAAAAAATGAGAGTTAAATAAGACGACTGCAAAAATATAAAAAAAACAGGACTGTATTGATTTTTTTCTGGGAGGATCACCATCAGACGACACGATTGGCGTAGTGCGCTGTAACGCGGTTTCTCGCCTCGATTGGGTTCGATTTCCAGTTGGGGCAATTAAGGAAACGATCTTTTCTGAATTGACTCGGGTCTGGGTGTGCTGGGACACGCCCTTGGCTTATTTCCTTGTGTGGTACTTCGTAACACAGGGATATTACTTCGAGACCATTACAGAAGGTGTGTTGTCTGGCTTAGGTATATATTTGTTCAATTATATTTATTTATTTATATTGTCCTAGAAAAGCTCACTACTGAGGTTATTTATTCTTGCCACACCGACTAAGGATTTGCCTAACAAAATATCACTTTTCAAAAATTGAAAATACAAAAATTCGACCTGATCCTAGGGACTCAAGCGGGATACGAACCCGCGACCTTCCACAATCGAAGTGGCTGCTCTTCCAACTGAGCTACCGAGTCCGTTAACAGACTCAGCGAATTTAACTAGTGTATTTTACGTTGTAAGCCAACGTTTGTTTCATCAATGTTATAGGCAAGCGCCTTTAACACCTGAAAGAAATATTTTTGCAAATATTTGACTTTCGATTAAGATGTAACTAGCTATAGGTTAAGTTAATTTTTATTTTTAGCATTCAACAATGCACAGATCTTTTTTTAACAGAATAGGTCAGCCCCCCGATTCAGAACGAAGTTATCGACCGATTCGGTAAATTTGTTTTAGTTATAGTAAATGATCCGCTTAACGGTAGCTATCAATATTATTATATGTTAAAGCCAAAGACCTTATGTTTTAATAACAATAATTAACATAAAATCTACCCTTCTTGAAAATGAATTAAAAATAAAAGAAAATAACCGAATCGGTCTATAACCGATTTTACAATGGGGAGTGTTCAGACGAACTGCATGATCTTATACCTGCCGCTGAGTTTCATCACCGCACGACACGCCATAAGTTGAAATTCCATGCACATCACCTGGATGGCTGGCGCTCAACAACCGTGCGTTTTTCGCGCCAATTTCTTCCACGTACAGCCAAGATATGGAATGATCTTCCTGCGGCGGTGTTCCCAAAGGGATATGACATCGGGGCCTTCAAGAAGAGAGCGTATTCCCATCTAAAAGGCAAGCAACGCATCGGTGACACCTCTGGTGTTGCAGTTGTCCATGGGCGGAGGTGATCACTCTCCATCAGGTGACCTTCTAGCTCGTTTGCTCCCTATTACATAAAAAAAAAAACTATATTCTGAATCGGGGGGCGCGTCACTTAAAATATCACTTATTAATGAAACGACTTGACAGTATAAAAGATGAAATAAATACATCTCCTGACAATTTAATTTATTTATTTTTTTAATATTTTTATTTTTATTTTTTTTTATTTTTTTATTTTTTACACCAATTTCCATAATATGTCACCTGTGATTCACAATAAAGTTTTTATTTTTTTATTTTATTTATTTATGACAGGTGCATGTGGTTTCAACAAGTCGTCACCAGAAAACATGACTTTGCTGACGGCTCCCTACGATTTCTACTACCGGCCGCGCTCCGGGCCTGTCGAGTGTTCGGAACGAGTTTTGCTGGCAGACTGTACTGCAGTACCACGGTGAGGGTTATTTAATTTCCAGCCTACTTTATTTTGTGATATTAACCATAAAATTCTTTTGCTGCATTTACCATCCGGACATCCGGGGTCACGGTGTGAAAATGCATCTTTCAGTCCCTAATCGCTCCACTACCGCGTTATACGTGCGCATTGCGTGCGTGAGCGGCGCCTCAGCCAGCAGGTTGGTGCGCGCGCGCGGCAGCGCCAGCAGCGCCGGCGCGCGCCGCCGCCCCACGTACCGATCCGGTACGCTAAGCCTAATATACCTAAGGAACTCCGCGTTGTCCACTTTTCCCCTCAACATCTTGTGGATAAGACAAGCCAACGCGAAATCCCTCCTGACCCTTAGCTCGCTATATCCCACCATTCCCAAAACAAAATAGATTAGGATATCGCAGCGGATAAAAAGGATAGACACCGTAAAGCTTCATGTATAGATACCTAATAAACTTGTTCTGAACTCTTTCCAACATGAGCTTATACTTAGTTTCATGCGGTGCCCAGACAACCGCATTGCACTCCAGCTGACTTCTGACTAAGGCGTTATACAGGGAAATAATAGCCGTGATGTTGGTAAAACCGTGGGCTCTTCTGAGTACAAACCCTAAGTTGGGATATGCTTTCTTACATATGCTTTTAATATGATCGCTGAAAGATATGCCAGCAGTAAGCTGAACGCCCAGATCTCTAACCTGTGTCGCCCTTTGCATAGTTACATTTCCCACCGTGTAGCTGTTTACGACAGTATTACGCGCGCGAGATAGGGTTATAACTACACATTTGGCTGCGTTAAACTGCAATCGGTTGCACTCACTCCAAGCCACCACCCTATCAATGTCCTCTTGTAACCTTTTGCAATCCCCCGGCCCCTCGACAGGCAGATACAACTTTAGGTCGTCCGCAAACAATAGACACTTAGCCTCCTTTACTACGCCTGGCAGGTCATTAATCATTAATAAAAACTCCAGAGGTCCAAGATTACTGCCCTGAGTAACCCCCGACCTTGTGAAATAAGGATCCGATACGTGGCCCGCATACTCCACATACTGCTGCCTATCAGCCATATAACTAGCAAACAGTTGCCGAAGGTGAGGGGTAAAACCGACACCCGCTAATTTTTGCAGCAAGACATCATTGTCCACCAAGTCGAAAGCTTCTTTATAGTCAAAATAAGCGGCGTCTAACTGTACCCCACCATCCACCACTGAAATCATGTCTGCCATGTAGTTGAGGAGGTTAGAGGTGGTGCTGCGCGCCGCGCGGAACCCGTGCTGCTCATCCACCAGCTGCGCGTTCACCTGCTCGTATAGACTCTTGTGTATGGCTGACTCCAACACTTTTGCTGGTGTTGATAGCACCGCCACGGGCCTATACCCCTCCACACTGCTCGTTGCACGCCCCTTCGGGACTGGGACGACTCGTGTCATCTTCCACCTCTCCGGAAACTTAGCGGAACTTAAACATAAATTAAATATGTGAAGTAAGGGCGGAGTCAAAAACGCTCGACATGAAGATGAGGTTGATCTGTGGTAGCATTTCATTACTGTGCTTGTAACTTTTAAATCTAAATAAATAAATGAATAAATAAATATCCGGGACCAATTACACCAAGACTGATAAACATACATAAATATTTTTAAATACACATACATAAATAGATACTCAAACTCAAATAACTTTATTCAAAAAGACTGTATCAGTACTTTCAAATTGTCAAATTTACAGCAAAATATAACAAATACAGCCCTATATGTCCCACTGCTGGGCACAGGCCTCACCTCAACTATGAGGTGGTACGAGCCATTCTCCAACACGCGGGCTCAGTGCGGATTGTTGGAGAGGTGAATGTAAGGCCAGTGATAAACCTTACCGTCAGATGTTATCAAGCCGCCTTTTAAGGCCTCTGACTAGGCTTTACGACTGATATCTTGCGACGTCAGCCGGGACCAACTGTTTAACGTGCCTTCCGAAGCTCGGAGATGCCCAAAAAACACATCACTTAATTTCAGTCGGGATGGTCACCCATCCATAACCCGACCTGGCTGGCGTTGCTTAACATCGGATTGTTGCCGATCCGCCGCCGTCACTTAGCCACGACTTCGAATAGACATAAATACCATAATAATATGGATATATAAATACACAGTATACAGACATAATGAGACCGCGTCGGAGTTGTTTCTTGCTGAGAAGATAGGGTGGAAATCGAACCCATGACCTCCGGTGCTAAAGGCAGGATCGCTGCACCAACAGGCCAGTCAAACGGATTACTGATGTTTAGCCAAAAAACCTTTACCAAAATAACCTTTTGCAAATTTTTATTTAGCAAACCTCTTTTAAGGCAAATTATTGGGTAACAAATATTTGTTTGGTCATGTTTCATTTGGCACAATATGCTCTTCCCAAAATGTTGTATGGCATACTATTTAGAATGATACCAAAAACTGATATAATGTCAACATTTTTTTGCTACTTATGTTCATTCGCTGACGATTCGGTTCTGGCACTCGCCGGCCGTGGCTGTGTTCCTGTATCAGCAAAAATAATCATTTGCACACGCTATTATTTAGGTAAGTATGTGAAGTGACAATTTGGCCAAAAATTTGTTTGAAATACAAAATTTGCCAGAATGAAACATTTGCCATATTAACATATTATTTTGTCTAAATAAAACTTGACAAAGTAAAATTTTGCGAAATGATAATTTGACCAAACGAATAAAGTGCAAAGTGTACATTTAAATGTTGCTAATGATTGTCTAACACATGCATTCTCTTGCAGGTCTACCACGAGTTGCCACTTCAAATAAAATTTACGATAACGTTCGCGTAAAAAAAATGTATTGGGATGACACATGACATGACACGACAATGTAAAATCCCAATACTTTTTTTAACGCGAACGATAACGTGAATTTAAAGTGGCAACTCGTGGTAGACGTACAGAGCACAACAAGTTACACTAGTAACTTATTAATTAGTAACAAAAGGAATTTGAATAAGTACTAGATGGGACTGCTATCACGCATTTAGTAGGGTAGGTGATCATGAGGAAAAAAACCAGACTGAAAATATTTGTAATTTAATAAAACCAGATTAAAAATATTAGTTTTTTGTAACTTTAAACCAAAGTTGTTACGAATATATGTATTCGCATTTGCTTAAGCGAATGCTTCGCATGACGATGCGAATGTTTTGCGAATACGAATCTGTGCAATTTGGTGCATGCTCGCGCAAAACGCTCCCTAATCGATGAATGTCCTATGGTTTGGTGGAAAAGTAAATTGAAATTTGACAAATTGACAGTTCTTGCTCGGAAATATTTAAGCGCTCCACCAGCCAGCGTTGCGAGTGAGCAATTATTTAGTGCAGCCGGGCTCATCTATGAGCCACTCAGAAATCGCCTCATGGGAGAAAAGGCTGCCAAATTACTTTTCGTTAAATATAATTTTCCATAATTAAAATTTGACTACTAAAGATTATGTTATGTATGATTTAATTTGATATGTTTACCTAACTAGTACTTACTGTACCTTTATTACAATTTAAATGCATAATTATTAATCAATGTTGTGATGACGTAGTTTTCTTTAGTTTTATTTGTTATTTTAATGATTTACCTGAATATTCGTATTCGCATTCGCATTCGCGAATGTCGAAAATATGATATTCGTAACATCCCTGCTTTAAACTATAGCTCTAACTTAGTATCAGCGGACTGTCTTTCCATTCGCCCGCGTGGACTCTCTTTCCGGTCAAAATATAACCTAAATTAAAAAAAACTAGCCCGTATCAAACCCTGATACTTTAGCATTATATTGGTGCGTAGCGACATCTATCTCGCCACATACGAACTAAGAACTATCGAATCCTACATCGCGATAGCAAAATTATCCGAGCGATTAAAAGCATAAATACAACCGTCGGGCAGTAGCCCACCAGACACAACACCCGTCTGGTCGGAGGATCCTCCCTTTTTAATGGTGGATGAGGAACTTCACACCCTGTTCCTCACGACCCCATAACTGGTGACCCCGACGTGACGTGAAGGCTGCGCTGACGTTCGTGCTCGGGAGACGGGTGTTGTGTCTGGTGGGCTACTGCCCGACGGTTGTTGTCGGGTTCTTGTATTTATGTTTTTAATCGCTCGGATAATTTTTCTATAGCGATGTAGGATTCGATAGTTCTTAGTTCGTATGTGGCGAGATAGATGTCGCTACAGGTGAAAGAGTTTTTAAAATTGGTCCTGTAGTTTCGGAGCCTATTCAATACAAACAAATCCTGCCTCTTTATAATATTAATGAAGATGAGTATAAAGTTTTGATAGTTTTAAAGAACTTTGATACTTAGGTCCTACGTAACATTATACCAAATCATATAACTACTTCACGTTACAAAAAAAATCACTGCGATCACTGTACAATCTTTTCAATTTTAGATTTGCTGTAATCCACCAAATTGATGGGGGACTGAAGATCTACGCAGGAGGGTACTATGTCGATGTAAAGAGAGTGGGGGAGAGGATATCTGTCAATGAGACACAGTCTGGAGGCCATTTGAGGTAAGTTTTATAATACGGGTACCTCTTACACTAACCACGTACACAGAGATGACTATAGCCCCCTATATGTTATGGGGGTAAATACACATTTTCTGGGTGGTATCTGACATTAAAGACCATATTTTACCATTATCATTAGTGATTTTTTTGTCAAACGTCGGCCTAGAACAAAACAAAAAGAAAACATTACATGCTATAGGTAGATAGATAACATAAAATAAATAATAAATGAATAATAAATGTCTGGTACAATTTACACCAAGATCATCTGACCCCAAACTAAGCAGAGCTTGTAAAGTAAAAAAAAATCTTCATTAATATAGACTTATAAAAAGTACATAAGACACTTGTACTATGGGTTATACTGAAATAGATCATACCACTCAGACACACAACAAACACAAATGTTCGTCACATAAATGTTTGTCATGGGTGGGGATCGAACCCACGACCTCCGGTGCCAAAGGCAGGATCCAACAGGCCAGTCAAAGTGAAACCTAATGGTTTTGAAACAGAGGTAATTTGAAACGCCTATGATTTTGTGGAACAAAAAGCCATTTTTCGCGCTGGTAATGTCACATATCTCTCACGTTTTACCGCTGGCACCTTTATTTACGTCCGTGGTAAGATTTGGTAAGGCGCACTGATTTTAGGAGTGTTCTGCATTCCTAAAAATCAGTGCTGTTTCAAATCACCTCTGTTTCAACACTTTCACGACTAAGTATATCACAAAGCTTGGTAGTCAGTAGTAAACTGAATGAACCATATAACGGACCATAGAGGGCCCACATTTATTTACATCTAAGGGTAGAAACTGATACCTATAATATTTAGGAAAAACTAATTTTGAATAATAACTTTTACAGGGTGTTCCCATTTCAAGATGGCGTCAAGATAACATCGAAACTGTCAGCTGTTGAAGTCATCTACAAACAAGAGTCTGTCTCTATATTAGTACCGAATTCACATCTACACGCTGTCTGCGGAGAATGCGTTGGAGAAGAATATAAAAAATGTCCAGAAACTAAATAACGTTTTAAGTTGTATTTAAATATTGTTAGAGTTGAATTTTGAGTATCTAACAGATGGTAAAGAAATTCTAACCGTTTTTAAATTTGTATACAAAGACACAAATCCAAAATTGATGAAGTGAGATAATAAACTTCGAGTGTCAAAATGGAGTGCCTACTCTTCTTCTGTGGCTGTTTTATTTAGTCTGTGCCCTTTATCACAATGGATGTCAAAATCAAATGGACTTACATTTTTATAATCGATTCGGAAATGAAGAATTCCTATCACTATAGTACCTACTATCCTGACGTCATAATATGTTGGTTTTCATACAGACAGAGAGACTTGCATCACCTTCTGCAATTGGGTATTAGACAATCTATATATTTTTTTAAATTATTAAAAAAGGGCATTTTGTAAACTTTTATTTGATAACATAGGTTTTTACGGCCCTTCAAACGTGTGTGGGCAAATCCATTTTCCATAATCTATTTAGCTGCCGAACAGAAGGTTTTGCAGAACGCATACTAATACAACTGAAGTTGCGAGATGTGACGTCACAATTCGTTTGCTGGTATGGTATTGGGAAAGCCCAAAAAATATGGTTTATGGTCAGCCATAGATAAAATAATATCTTTATTGGGCCTGGTTACAAAGGCTATCAGCTGGCAGATATTTTTATCAAATCAATTACATTATTATTGTTCCTTTTTAGATTATGAATTTTGTAAATTTAATTGAATAATATAGAATCAATAATGATCAAACAAAATAAATATTTGAATGTTACATACTATTTGTATGAGCGTGGCCTAGTGGTTCAGCACCCGAACTGAGATCGTGGACCGTGTGGTTCCGAGTTCAAATATCGCCAGAACCAAAAATCTTTGTGTTCATTGTAAAATATCCGACTAACTCTCCGGTGATGGAAAACATCGATAAAAAACCAAATCAACCCGGACACCATCTACCACGTTGGGTTCTAATACCATTGGAGAAAGCATGGGCTTTCAATTTCAATTTCAATTTATTTATTGCAAACCATAATGTTGTACATAAGATGGCAGGTTATAAAGAAAGTTTCAATTATGGACCCTGTAGGGCGCCGCAAATATAAAAAACAGAGGGATTTACATACTTAATCATTCAATCAATATCATGCACTAATTACATTCTCATAAAGTTCACTGGATACATATTATAAATTATAAGTATTAATATTAATTATTAATATTAATTATTAATTAATTATTATATTATAAATTATTAATATTCTGAGTGTTTCGTTCACCTCGACGACACAGTCGCTTGCCTCTGACTACCCCGTTTGGGATAAAGTCGTGATGTTATGTTACTATCGCTAGCTGCAGGTGAGAGGCTAAACAATACTACTTTTAAGAACTTAGGTGAACCTTTTCTTGTTCAAATGAATTCATTCATTCATTAAAATTGCAAGATCTCGGGGAGTTCTAGTGATATCGTTATATTTGATTTAACAATGATACTTTCTATTATTAAGAGCTCTTTCATTATCATAATAATAAAAAAAGTAAAATACCCATTTTTTTTGTCTGTGGTAAGATCTTTAATTTCGCAGAATGGTATAAACTTAGAATAATTACACCTAGAAGGATTAGTTCCACACAAAAAGGCGCGCCATTTCAAAATAACAAATCGTTACACATATAATCACAATTTTCAGTATTTAACATGTCTGAATACTACTTGTGCTTCTCTGTTATGTTGTTGCAACCATTTACCGCACAAATAAACATTTTGAAGAAGCTCTTACCTCGAGAAATTAACATCGGTAAGTTCAGATCCCGACGTGACGTCTTGATATTTGTGGCATCAAAACCTTCTATGCGTTATTATTCTAAGGGTATTAATTACACGGAAACTTGAACATTGTCTCTGGTATTAACACTTCAGATTACTTTACCAATTAATTTGTATCTCTGCCATTTGAGCTTTTAGTGCAATTCATAGTTAGAGCGGGTTCAGGCTAGCCTTTTAGAAGCGCGCATAAGCTCATTTTGAAAACGCATGTAGGCGCGTACAGACACCTCAAGCGAAAACGCCGCAATAAGCCCGTTTGCGCGCGTTTGGTTTTGTGAACCGCGAAATACTTATAGCGGAGCGAGTGTGTAACCGCGTATTCTAAAATGCACACACAATATTACAAAAGAAACTGCTATCCAAATTGTATTAAAATGTATAATAAGCTACCACCCAAAGTAAGAGAGATTAATGAAATGTTTTTACTCTGTCAAAGAATATTTAGATTCAGAAATTGATTACTTGAGTAATTGCGACATATTTACTTAATCTATTTTCATTGTTTTGAATATCTCTATCTACGCACATATTATTAGTGCTCTATAATGCGTTCAGAAACCGTAGGAAATGACCAGCATTATTGCAACCAATTATACTATGAGTACTTTCTTGTCTGTGGTAGTGGGTAAAATCTGTACTGTAATGTTTTGTAACGTTCTGAGTTTAAATTTGGAACAGCTGTCAAAATTCAAGCGGAAAGCCAAATACGAGAAGGCGTACAAAGATTAGTATAATTGGTTGTAATAATGCTGGTCATTTCCCTACTGCTTACAAATACAAATACAAATAAACTTTATTGTGAATCACAGGTATAACAATAATGTTCAGATCATACATATTTAAGAGTCTCACTGTGTTCCGCCTCACAGGCATACAATAGTAACAATTTTAATCCGAATGTCAGAATTTATTACAAAGTAGTCAATTAAAAATAATAATAATAAAGTAATTAGATAGGTATGTCAAGAAGTAAATAGAACACATTTAAATTAGGTTAATTCAAACAAATTGTCAACAAATCGGACTACAATCTGTATCGTAGCAAGCTGCCGTCGCACAAAAATTCAGTGATAGCGTAATAGCACTTTAGAATGAGAAGATCATGGAGTTCCGTTTTAAATATGGTTAAATCATTAATATTGCGAATACAGTCTGGAAGTTTATTATAAATACGAGGAGCATTACAAAACATAGTTAGGTTTAACAAAGCCGTTTTGTTCGGCATTAAACAAATCTTATTTTTATGACGTTCACGCTTGTGAAAAGTGTATAAATGTTTGTTACTTTTCACGAAAATTTCTGAACCCATGTTAGAGTACATGATATGTGTGTTGATAAAGTAATGTATGCAACTGTACATAATTAGGCCTTATACACTCGTGTTTTAAGGTCCCTCATTATGTAACGGTTGCATAAACTACTATTTTATTTGACATTTTGTGTAATTAAATATTACCTATATGATTTGATTTACGCGCGTAAAAAACTCTGTTCTGAAACTGCTCTGAAGAGAGGAAGGAGGAAAACAATATTAGTGTGGTTTTTTTAATGTGCACTAATATCTTTTGATTGCCAATATGGTCATTTTTGTATTAACGATTAATCAACTAATAAAATCTTCCAAACATAATGTAAATTATTTTTATTTAAATTAAACAGTTTTTAAATTACTCACCTTGTTTTCTTTCTTACCAATTTACCGACCGAATTTTTTGTAAAAAACAGAATAACAAATTGATTATTGTCATTGGTAAAAGTAACACTCAGAAGCCCACATTTCGCCAAGTCTCATTAGAATTCAACGTATGGCGGTGGCGAGAATTCACCGTTATCGGGTTGCTTTGATTTTTTCCATTACAAGAGAGTTAATGTATTTTACATTGATCACATAGGGGCCTTCAATCCGTTACAACTTGTCATGTTCATCGACTGAGCGTATGAGTGTTCATTTCCAGCCAGTCAGCGGTTACCAGTCACTCATTATCTAGGCTGGATACGTTACTGACGAAATTCTCGCTGCTCTCAGCTCAAGAGGCCTTCGTAAGTTTTAATCAGAGATTTAGCAACTTGAAGTTGACACGATAACGCTTTTTTGTAAATCAGAGGCAACTTTGACCCTTGAGCCTCTCCAATTACGTAGAGACGTTGCCAGACTAAGTGTTCTCTATCGCTTCTACAATGAGGAATGCTCTGACGAGTTATTCCCAATCACCTTTCCACTCCCGTACCACCCGTGCTGGACTACGGCGTCACCCACACACAATTCAGCATTTGTTGGCCCGAACTAAAAGGTTCGGTGACTCGTTTCTTTGCCGTACCATCCAGACGTTGAACGCCCTTCCAGCACATGCGTTTACTTCCTCGTATAGTCCCGGGTTCTTCAAGCGGGGCGTGAAAAGGCATTTCTGCAGGCCTTCAAGGTGAGGATGGCCAGCCCAGTGATTCGTTTGAATGACTGGGCTTGTCAGCCTCATATCTGGACCTCACGACCGCTTTCCATCAGATCTGATGTATTAGCTGTATTAGTGTACAGTTTAAGTTAAATCCGTTCAGTAGTTTTGGCGTGGAAGAGTAAATAAAATATAAATAAATAAATATGCGAGTATAAATATAAACACACCTCTTGTAATGGTCTCGAAGTATAAGAATTAATATCCCTGTGTTACGAGGAAATCAGCCAGGGGCGTCTCCCAGCACACCCAGACCCGAGTTAATTCAGAAAAGATCGTTTCCTGAATTTATCCGACCCCGAATCGAACCCGGGACACTAAGGAAATCGAGGCGAGAAACCGTGCTACAGCGCACTACGCCAATAGTGTAATAGTGTAATAGTGTAGTGTACATTATAATATTAGTAAGATGTTTCATTATGAGTCAATTCGAAAGGTTGAACTATAATAATATTGTGCATGTATTGTACAAGTCCCTTTCCCAAACTACAGAGATTTATTTTGGTGGCCCCCCCGACCAACCTCTCGGTTATGCAGAAGGGCACACTATTCCTAGCACACCGTGAAGTGTACTAGGGACCATCTGCGGTAGGTCCTGCCGCCACAAAGCACAATGCATTACACATTATGGTGCTCATAGGCGAGTAGCCCGTGGCATTACCCACTCCCATTTATCCAGAATGGTACCGGAGCAGTTATAGTCGCTCACCACGCGCATCCAAAGAACGCTAGTGGCTTCAATCCCCGCTGGGGACGTCAGAGAAGCCAACTACCATTTCTCCAGAATGGTGCCGGAGCTGTATAGCACGCTCACATCTCAATGCACTGCCGTACATCTACCCTTAGCTACAGCAGGGTGGCCGGATAGGCAATCTAGCGGATACCCATCTCCTTGCTATCCAGGCAAGTACCGCATGCATTGTACAGTAAATTTTTGTTCCGAAGATCTTAAATTAGGCGCTTGAAAAGAGTTGGATGATGCGCTCAAAATACGAAAGGCCTCTTGAAATAAGGCCCCTGGACCACATTTGAACTTGACCTTTGTCCCACGCCATACGCATGTCCATATTTTTCTGAGGTGAAAAAAAAAAGATTGGGTTTAGAGATAGGTAGGTACGTGAAGCAAAATGTTTTTAACCAAACCAAAACTATTTTGGTTAAGTTAACGTAGGTAAGTACACTATTTTTTCATAAGACAAGATAAACTTTATTAGACAAATAAAATTTTACAGATACAAGTACAAAATTACATGTACAATTTAGGCGGTCTTATCTCTAGTAGCGATATAACCTTCGGGGAGAGAATCTTTTTGTTTCATGTTGAAATGTTAATCTTTTTCCATGTGAGCAGTTGACTTGCTAAGCTGCTGACATTTTGGCTGTATTCCACTATATCCACCTCGTTATCTATTGATGGATAATCTTCTTTTTTTGTCCCACTACATCCGTTGCTAATCGCAATACAAGAACTGCATCCCGACCACGTTCTAGCGGACAAATCCATTCACTAACGCACATTAAATCCATAATGCGACTTTTGTATCAGAATGTGAGGATGGCCAGCCCAGTGATTCGTTTTAATGACTGGGCTTGTCAACCTCATATCTGGACCTCACGACCGCTTTCCATCAAGTGGAGCGTCATCTTGACGGGCAATATAAAAAATAAAAAAACATTTTATAAATTAACTGTTAAATTCATTTTGTCTAATGTCTTTTGGTTATCTTAGTCTACTGCCAGTAGAGATACCCTCTTTATTAACCACCAAATCTCCTTCTTGAAGACCCTTCTGCTTTACACGCCACCTAAGTTTCTGTCGTAGCTCACATTAGTACTCATTCCTCCAGCGTTCCCAGAAGTGTTGTCGCATCTTCTCTAAACATTTGTAGCGATCCAGTCTGCTGGTCAAGGTTTCTGTGTGATTTTCTGAAGGCAGCAAGGTTAGTGGTCTGCCGATCAAAGAATGCCCGGGAGTGAAAGGATCGCTGGAGAGTGGAGTTAAAGGTTTGGAATTCAGGATAGCCTCAATTGGCACAAACAATGTCAAATATTTAAACTGATTAAGTGGGATAATGCAGTAAGTTTGCATTTCTGAAAATGTTTAATCTATTTGTTACATTGGCGATCATTTTCATCCGTGGATAAACTGGGACATAATAAGTGAAAAAACACTTGTCCCACTAAATCAATTCTGTAGGTATATTATGTGATAATGTGGTGGTGTTCACCGTGAGGGTAGAACGGTTGGAGAGCCGCCACATTGTTAATTTCAATTCATTTGTGGTGAGGGTTCCCACTGAACATCTGTCGACCTTCATGAAAGTGGAGTTTTGGCCGAAGGGGGTTTTTTACCGGCAGTACCGAGGCCGGTTACCTGACACCATGGTGCGCCACACGCCGCTGATTAACAATGCGTGTCTCGAATAAGATATTAGGTTGTTTATCAAATATATATGTTTCAGCAAGTCTTTTATGAAGGCCCAATTATGCTTTGTAAGCTCCTGAAATGTAATTTTGTTGCCTGATTATAAATGATATATAATATATACATATATTATCCATGGATAAAGTCCAAGACGTGCTCAGAAAAGGTCAGATCAGGATCCATAGTCGACGAGCATGTATGAAAGGATTAATGAGAGTGGAAGAAGCGCAAGAGGTGTGTCAGGACCGTAGCAAGTGGAAAGATGTGGTCTCTGCCTACACCGTTGGGAAAAAGGCGTGTTGGTATGTACGAGTATGTATGTATAAAATGGGATCCACCCGACATACATTTTGATATTTCAATCGTTGAACTAACCTGATGTTTAGATTGTATCACTGAAAGAACTGATAAGCGATTTTCAACAATATCGTCAGTCTGTTTCTGTAACATATAATTTAGCCCCCATACAAATTCAGACTTGAGTAATGCGGGATCCATTATTATAACTACCAACTATTTAGCTAGAACTGGTAGGTCTGTCTGTTAGTTTGTCATTAAAATGAAATTTATTTTTCAGATCAGTAGGTACTCAAGCTGAATGTCATTTTCTGACTTTTTTCTTTTTTAGAGCACTATATGCATTTTCAGTACACTTTACTCATAATTTTTTTTTTTGATAAGTAACGCATGGGTTTTTCGTAAGAGCAGTCCGATTCTCAGGTTATGCAAGTGTGTTAAAAACATAGCATGGGTTTGTAATCATTCATTAGTGTATGCTCCGAAGACGTGGAACGCTCTTCCAGCACATGTGTTTCCTTCCTCTTATAGTCCGGGGTTCTTCAAGCGGGGCGTGAAAAGGCATTTCTGCAGGCCTTCAAGGTGAGGATGGCCAGCCCAGTGATTCGTTTGAATGACTGGGCTTGTCAGCCTCATATCTGGACCTCACGACCGCTCAGGTGGAGTGAGGTCATCTTGACGGGCAATATAAAAAAAAACGAAAACACTTTGCCCGATCGTGGCCGAGGGGTTTCAGACAGAGTACGTAGTGTTCTATTATCATAAAACTGAACTGAACGTATTTTGGAACAATTTCAAGAAGTTTTTGTGGAAAGTTAGGTCAGAAGTATTCTTGGCGAGGGTTGTAACAATAGGAAAGATGTGATATTTATTTAAGAAGGAAAAGCGTCACAGCAGGTCATGGTAGGTATGTAACAACAAGACCCTTTTCCAATCTACAGAGATTTATTATAAGATTTATTATAGTGCCCCCCCCGACCAACCTCACGGTTATGCAAAAAGGCACAATAGTGTGCCTAGCACACCGTGAAGTGTACCAGGGACCATCTGCGATAGGTCCTGACGCCGTAAAGCACAATGCACAATGCATTACACATTATGGTACTAGGCGAGTAGCCCGTGGCATTACCCACTCCCATTTATCCAGAATGGTACCGGAGCAGTTATAGTCGCTCACCACGCGCATCCCAAAGAACGCTAGCGGCTTCAATCCCCGCTGGGGACGTCAGGGAAGCCAACTAGCATTTCTCCAGAATGGTACCGGAGCTGTATAGCACGCTCACATCTCAATGCACTGCCGTACATCTACCCTTAGCTACAGCCGGGTGGCCGGATAGGCAATCTAGCGGATACCCATCTCCTTGCTAGCCAGGCAAGTACCGAAGGAGCGGCAAACCGCTATTAGGTTTTCTCACTATCCCGTGGTACCCTGATCCTAACAGCCAGACCTGTAGTTCCAGCTGCGAAAACCCTACCTACCCGGGTAGAGTAGATAGGGTATGTAACAACATATAATATTACTCCATTCATGAACTTTTATCCGTCATTTATTAGTTAAAAGGGAATTAAACAAAATAATTCGTGCGAAGAAAGCAGCGGGCAAGCCTAGTTCTTGTTCACATAAAAGGCGACCGTTTTGTTCCGAATATTCACAACTCTAAAATGCTCGTCCGTCGCGTCTATCTGTTCGTGGCAGCTTTTATCATATTTGGTAAGTAGGTACTGCCCAAGCACTTCAAATAATCTTAATTTTTTATAATTTTCATATCGAAATGTTCAACACAAATTGAGGAGATTTGAAGATTGTAATAACTTATTGTGCTCTTGCCTGTAACTAACTATATTGAAATATTTTAAACAGTTAATTAAACGCAAACTACATAAAATGGATTTGAATTAACTCTCAAAAAACAAATTAAGTTTCAATAAGTCAAGGGGTTGACTCTTGCGTGGTTCATAATATGATCAAACTTAATAAATGCATTAGCTCAGTTTTAATTCGCTAAAGAATATTATTTTTGTTTTTCATCAGATTTCGCAAGTAAAGTCATTCATTACTGCCATTGCTCTACAATGTATATCTACTTATTTGTTAAGTAATACTTAATGTATTTAACATTTCAGACGCGTTAGATGCTACCTCGTTAAGACAAAAAAGGTGAGTTTAAAACGTCTTTATTTAGCATTATAATTTGAAAAACAAAGTTAATTAATAGTAAAGTAAATTATTTGACTATTATTGTGCACATACTTACCCTTTTTTTTTAACATTTTCCTCTACTTGGGTTGTCTGGAAGAGATTGCTTTTTAGCAATAAGACCGCCTAATTGTGTCATCTTACTATTTCGTGTAATACAAACCTTCATTGTTATTTTTTGATGTGCAATAAAGAATATTTATTATTATTATTATTATTATTATTAAATTGGTCGGTAAGAAGCGAAGTACCACGTTGACGATTAAATTGATGAATGTGTGATCATTTATAATTTTGATGTTTTGAGCGTCGTATAAAATATGAATTTAATAAATTGGCCTCTGGGTTAAGCGGAGTCAATCATTTAATTTTCGATAAATTGCCTCCACCTTAGCCATTTAGTCTGGCCGAATATATTTTTCTGCTTAACAAAATACGATTTTGCCACCCAGTTAAATGACACCCATTTTAATATATATCGGCTGATTATTTATGCCAGCAGGAATATCACATGACATACTCAGTAGGTGATATAGAAACTTCGATTTTTTAAAACAACTCCTGATACCACCGTCTACTTTCTACCACCGGACCACTAGACGCCGGGAGGGCTTCCACCCCTATGTGGTTGACTTTCCGACAGTCCGTATCCTACGGTTTGCTGCGTCTTTTCTTGTCCGCACCGCTAGGGAGTGGAACGCTCTCTCTGCGTCTGTGTTTCCGGATACTTACAACCTTGGTGTCATCAAGGCCAGAGTGAATAGGCATTTTCTGGGTAAGCGTGTACCACCATCGGCCTCGTCATCGCCTACCACCAGGCGAGACTGAGGCCAAACGCAAACCCATTTTAAATTAAAAAAAACCTCACATTTTAAGGTTTTCATGCAAAAAAATCGAATGTCGGACTGACTTTCTATAAAAACCCAGGGTAAAAGTTTATTCAAAAAGTTCTAATTTTCAATTGGTGTGTACTTAACCTACCGAATATGTTTCATCATTTCCTGAAGGAATAAATAATAGAAATAAAAATAAACCGGGTAATAATCACCCGGTATTTCTTTAATAATTTTTTGAATTGTTTTGGTTGCGTTTTTTTGCTGTAAGTTGTGATATCCTTTTCATTATTTGAAAACCAGATGCATAGTCGTGCAGAAGCAGTCAGGGTCTAGAGACGTAGATGAAGAAGATGATGAGGACTACAGGATCCCAGAACCGAAGGCCCCGAGACCTGACAGGTTCACTAAAGATATGCTAGTGAAGAGATTTGACGTTGAGGTAAGATTTTTTTTTACCTTTAATTTAAGAAATTCATTATTGCAAATCCAGCAGTTATTTGCAACTAAGTAACTAAATAAAAAAAAAATTAAGTCCACAATTACGTGGATTATCAAACTTACAAAAACGAAATGGCATAGAGGTACCCAGTAAGTTATATAAGATGTCATGTGATGAGTGATTCTGTAAGTAAACATTTGTTTTTTTTCAGTAACTTTCACTTCAAGTTCACATTTTAAAGTCAGTCGCGCAGTGAGTATTTTCTGTGTGAAAATCATATTTCTAGCTTCCTAGTTACTAAGTCACTTACTGAGTAATGCCACATCGTTTTTGTAAGTCTTTTGATAAATTACACAGTAACTAAATGAGGCAGCGTCAAAAGAGGTGAACAGGGGCCGTATTACAATTTATTGCTACTATCGCAGCTCGACCGTTTACGATATCTTGCGACGTCAGCCGGCACCATCTGTATAACGTGCCTTCCGAAGCACGGAGATTCCCTAAACTTCACTAAATTTCGGTCGGGATGGTCACCCATCCATAACCAGACCTGACTGGCGTTGCTTAACATCGGATCGTTGCCGATCCGCTGCCGTCACTCAGTCACGGGCACCTCTCACCTTCTTTTTGGATGTTGAAATAAAATTTGTCAGCTAGTCTACGAGAATTTGGCCACTCAGTGCGCCATGATATAAGGTGGGAACGAGCTAGACTAGGCAGGTCAAGGGGAAATAATTTATACGCAAACATGAGTCAGCTGTTACATTTCCTGGAATACCACTATGTCATAGGTTTTAGGGTTAATAGGAATAAAATGACACGATTGGCGTAGTGCGCTGTAGCACGGTTTCTCGCCTTGAATTCCGTAGTGTCCCGGGTCGATCCCCGATCAGGTCAATTCAGGAAACGATCTTTTCTAAATTGGCTTGGGTCTGGGAGTGCTGGGAGACTGAATTACTTGTCTGGTACCTCGTAACACAGGGATATTTATCCCTACTTCAATACCATGACAAGAGGTGTCTGGGCGCTTATAAAATAAAATGTAATTAAAATAAAAGGTTTTCATTTCAGACATCAAGTCCATATCTTTGTTAGTAGGTGTACAAAACGCCCGTGGTTAAGTGACGACAGCGGATCGGCAACGATCCGACGCTAAGCAACGCCAGTCAGGACCATCCCGACCGAAATTAAGTGATGTGTTTTTCGGGCTTCTCCGTGCTTCGGAAGGCACGTTTAACAGTTGGTCCCGGCTGACGTCGCAAGATATCAGTCGTAAAGCCTAAAAAGGCGGCTTGATAACATCTGACGGTGAGGTTTATCACTGGCCTTACATTCACCTCTCCAACAATCCGAACTGAGCCCGCGTGTTGGAGTATGGCTCGTACCACCTCATAGTTGAGGTGAGGCCTGTGCCCAGTAGTGGGACGTATAAGGCTGTATTTGTATCTATATCTTTCTAAAACTAACGTGCTGTGTGATCCAGTGCCTAATAAAGCGACTATCTCACTTATCAGCAATAAGTAACAGCCAGGAGGCTGTTGGATGGATGGGTGAGTGTATACTGCCTGAGAATCAGAGGGAGTATTTATATTTGAGTCCATGACTGCTCTTTTAGCCGGCTCATCGGGAACATCATCGCTCAAACTTCTTTTAGTTCCTGCTTAAAGATTGGGAAAACCTGGGTTTGGGATTAATCTGAGTTCGCGCCCCATTTGGAGGATCAGGCAGTTCAGGAGGGGACACGTCCATACTTACCTTGTACCAGGAAATCTACGACCCAACACCCTACTAGACAATGTAGCGTAGATTTTACAGAAAAAACCACGAAACTTTCGGCACGTGTTGCAACTGACACTCGGGAACACGGAACCTCTTTTGTTTTTATACATGACAGATAAACAATAGGATGAAACGTCAAATAACCGGTAGTGGTGTCAGTAAGCACTTGACAATAAATTACAACCTATAACAAAAATCTATAACAAAAACACAAAAATATAAATTTACTTTATTAGTAAGACTCCGTGAGACTGAGCCAGTGGTGACAAATCCACATGGCGAAATTGTTAAATGTACGCTTTTAGTGGAGGAACAAGCTTACAAGCGCGTCAACGTATGTACATGTTGCGAGAGTGCCGAAAGAGGCGCCTATACGCGCCTACATTACGAGCTTATACGCGCGCAACAGGCCAATCAACACAGCCAGACTTTTTTTTTGCAAAAATCGCATATTTCAGGTTAGGGTATATTCCTTTTGCCATTTCGGTAGAAATTAAAACGCCCTACTATACCAATACGTGTGACATGCAAATGTGGAGCCAATTTCCCGGTTCGATCGCCGGTTGAGGCACGTTTTTCGAGCTGTCGCCCACCCCTGCCACTGAACCGTTATAATGACAATAACCTAAAAACGGTGAAGTGCGGTAATCCCAAAGTACCGGGTTCCGTAGATTTAGGTTCGTAATCTAAAGTCTTACTCAAGCACTGATCTGCGTACTTTAGTAGGAATTTCAGAACGTCAGTTCATATTAAAACGTCACTCAGATCTATACTCAAGTACAGATTTTGTTTCAGAATACGGGCCTTAGTTATTTTTGCACTAAGTAAATATAAATATGCGCACCAATTGTCATAGTTTTGAAGCCTGTTGGCGCAATGGCAGCGATCCTGCCTTTAGCGCCGGAGTTCGTGGGTTCGATCCCAACCTGTGACAAATATTTGTGTGATGAACATATGTATTTGTTGTGTTCCTGGGTGTTATTATCTATTTATGTATGTATTTAGAAATATTTAAGTATGTTTATCAGTCTCTGACGCCCATAATACAAGCTCTGCTTAGTTTGGGGTCAGATGATCTGGGTTTAAATTGTCCCAGATATTTATTTATTTATAAGGATCGAACAGGGATATTAATCCCTACTTCGAGACCATTACAAGAGGTGTTTTGCCTGGCGCATATATCGATATCCCTGTTTACGTGGTAGGAAGAAAGGAGCCAGCGATAAAATGTTCTACTTGAATGAACATATTTTCCGACTTTGACTTTAATATCGCCTTACATTGATGTAAGATTGTTTCCCAACAGTTCCGCTTGATCTACGGTCGACTGTACAAGTAGTGAATTATTTCTTCCAGTTGTTAGTTCATAGTAAATCATAATAGCAGTGTAGCAGCAAGATGTTCAAATCAGCAATTCGGTTAGACGCCTATCTCTTTTTAAAATCGCAGGTTTTTTCATGATCAGTAGCCGCCGAACTAAGCAGAGATTGTAATAATAACATATAATAATAATATAATTTATTACAGATTGCTCCTTATCCATATTATAAAATCACAAAACAACATTATTTAAAATTCACATTCAGTTACACAAACTCATATTATTAATAAAATCCAACACACATAATCTATGCCACACGAAAGTCTTTAAAATTCAATTTATAATATGATTATCAATAAATAAATGTCAATAAAATAAAAATAAAAATCAGAAGTTAATATCAAGATTATAACATTAAATTATGCATGTCAAACAATTTTTTTTTTTTTATATACTACGTCGGTGACAATCAAGCACGCGGACCGCCTGATGGTAAGCGGTTATCGCGGCCTATGGACGCGTGCAACACCAGGGGTATCACTCGCGCGTTGTCGACCCTGTAAAAACCTTTTCAAACCCCTCTTGAAGAACTCCATACTATAACTCATCGGGAAAACCTCGGCAGGGAGTTCATTCCACAATTTAAGCGTCCTCGGAAGGAAACATCTCTGAAACCGAATTGTACGAGACCATTGCGGATTCAGAGTGTAAGGATGAATGCCCTGTCGGTGGCGAGCGGTGCGGTGATGAAAAGTAGCCGTGGGCATCATATCAAACAGTTCTTCAGAACAAAACCCGTTGTACAAGCGGTAGAACACGCATAAGGAGGCGAAGTCTCTCCTCAGACTTAACGGCTCTAAACCCCTTGTCAGTTTGGGATCGTCGACAATCCGGATCGCACGCCTCTGGACCGAGAGACACAAACAATTCAAATAAACAAGAATAACAAATTAAAAACACAATCAGTCACACATAATTGTTTAGACAATTAGTAATATAGACATCAGTGATTACATACCCACATTAATTAATTACTAAATGCATCATCATCATTTGTGGCGCATGATCAGCAGTTTTATGAAGTCTCTATGAGTGCATAAAGACGTCATAAAACTGCTGATCATGGGTCACCACCGTAGATTAGTCAGGGCAAGTATATGACAAGCAAAAAGTGTAAAATGTTTTTTTTTTTTTATATTGCCCGTCAAGATGACCTCACTCCACCTGATGGAAAGCGGTCGTGAGGTCCAGATATGAGGTTGACAAGCCCAGTCATTCAAACGAATCACTGGGCTGGCCATCCTCACCTTGAAGGCCTGCAGAAATGCCTTTTCACGCCTCGCTTGAAGAACCCGGGACTATAAGAGGAAGGAAACACATGTGCTGGAAGAGCGTTCCACGTCTGGATGGTACGACAAAGAAACGAGTCACCGAACCTTTTAGTTCGGGCCAACAAATGTTGAATTGTGTGTGGGTGACGCCGTAGTCCAGCACGCGTGGTACGGGAGTGGAAAGGTGAGGGTGGGATAAGCTGGAATAACTCGTCAGAGCATTCCCCATTGTAGAAGCGATAGAGAACACTTAGTCTGGCAATGTCTCTACGCAATTGGAGAGGCTCAAGGGTCAAAGTTGCCTCTGGGTTTCCAATAATACGGATAGCACGCCGCTGCAACCTGTCAAGAGCTTCGAGTAGGTACTTAGCGGAACCGTCCCAGAGATGAGAGCAGTATTCCACACACGAGCGAACTTGTGTCTTATACAAGAGACAGAGCTGCTCAGGCGTGAAGAATCGTCTCACTCTGTTCAGGACTCCGAGTTTACGGGATGCAGTTCTAATGACGCTCTCAATGTAGTCCCGCTGGCTTAGGTTGCTACGAACATCCATGCCAAGGATGTTTAGGCTATCCTTAATCGGTAGTGGGGTGCTCTGAAGAGTGGGATGGGAAAGGAAAGGCGACGCCTTTACTGTGAATGCAAAGCAAAAAAATACAAAATGTTGCGACATCACAGCGTTTAATATTAATTAATATGAATAATTCACTTCAATTCAATTCAAATAATAAGGTACAGTCAGACCCAAGCCAATTCAGAAAAGATCGCTTCCTCAATTATTCCTTCCTGGAATTGAACCCGGGACACTACGGAAATCGAGGCGAGAAACCATGCTACAGCGCACTACGCCAATCATATAGCCAAATGGCATTGTTCGCTGTATCGCGGCTATTCTGCCTTGACTTGCGTTGGGTCCCGGGTTCGATTCCTGGTCGGGTCAATTCAAGAAACGATTTTTTCTAAATGGGTTCTAATTTGGGTGTGCTTGGAGACGCCCGTGCCTTAAATCCTTGAATGGTATCTTGTAGCACAAGGATCAAGCCTTATTTCGAGACCATGATAATTTGTGTGGTATTTGCATATTGATGAAGTATTTATTTGTTAAGGCCAACGAAACAAGAAAAAAAAGATAAGATTGTTATCTATAAAGTAATTCACACTACACCGTTACACATAGACGCGTCACTCACTCAAGTCCCTTGCATTTGAGAACAATCGTGAACCTCAAAATAGAGCATTGTAAAATACTAAATTATTAAACAAATATCTGGGACACCATTCCCGAGATTATCTGACTTTGCGTGCCATATTCGGAACATGGTTGTAAAATAATGTTTTTTTTTAAATAATGCAAGAACCTACCTATCATTTTTAATGTTGAACGGTGACATTTTTACATTTTCTTGCAATACGACTTTTTTTTTATATTGCCCGTCAAGATGACCTCACTCCATGGAAAGCGGTCGTGAGGTCCAGATATGAGGTTGACAAGCCCAGTTATTTAAACGAATCACTGGGCTGGCCGTCCTCACCTTGAAGGCCTGCAGAAATGCCTTTTCACGCCCCGCTTGAAGAACCCGGGACTATACGAGGAAGGAAACACATGTGCTGGAAGAGCATTCCACGTCTGGATGGTACGACAAAGAAACGAGTCACCGAACCTTTTAGTTCGGGCCAACAAATGTTGAATTGTGTGTGGCTGACGCCGTAGTCGAGCACGCGTGGTACAGGAGTGGAAAGGTGAGGGTAGAATAAGCTGGAATAACTCGTCAGAGCATTTCCCATTGTAGAACTACGTGGAACGCCAATTAATATAAATAAAATTAACAAAACCGTTTTCAGCAGTGTTTGTTACGGACCCCTAATAACGCTAATTTCGTGCGGAAAGTTATTCTCGCTATTGAAGGGTCAGTGGCCCGTTTTAAAAATTATTACATAATTGACCCGAGCGTTAAAGGGTTAGCGCTCAATTTACTCGACTGTACTTAATTTGGGCAGCGAAGGGTTATGGTTAGGGAATGCGAAGTATTTTTTAACACTTTGAATAATGCGGTCTTTTTTGTGTCACTAAAATATCCGTTTACGTAAATATTGGTTGTAATTGTTTGACTGGCCTGTTGGTGCAAGGCAGTGATCCTGCCTTTAACACAGAGGTCGTGGGTTCGATCCCCACCCATGACAAACATTCATATGACGAACATTTGTGTTTGTTGTGTGTCTGGGTGTTTTAAGTTTTTATCTATTTAAGTAAGTATGTGAATGTTTAAGAATGTTTATCAGTCTCTGACGCCCATAGTACAAGCTCTGTTTAGTTTGGGGTCAGATGATCTTGGTGTAATTTGTCCAAGATATTTATTAATTTATAACTAGTTTTTTTTAATTATTCGCTAGGTAGGTAGCTGTTCATCATCATCATCCGTGCGGTCTATCCCGGTTGTGAACCCACACTGGTGTGTGGGGTCCCAGGGTCCGCCTTTCTTATGTTCTTGGCCCACTTCGCGCGGTCTTGTGCATCCTCAGTGGTGAGTCTGTTGGCACGCATGTCACCCTTAACGACTTTGGGGGGCTTTGGGGTCAGATGATCTTGGAGTAATTTGTCCCAGATATTTATTAATTTATAACTAGTTCTTTTTATTTGTTGACTAGGTAGGTAGCTGTTGCATCAGTTTAAATTAGGGGAAATCTTCAACATTTGATGTCAAATTAGATCCTTTAAGAAAACCTGAGGGCCTACTTAACGTCAAACATGTAGTTACGTGAATTCTTAGTCTTTAAAGTGAAATTCAAATAACTATTTTATTCTAAAAATAAATGAAATTTATTCATAATATACCTTTTTTGTTATTTATCCCTTCTAAAGTTTCACGTAACTTCGATAATTCGAACCGGAGTAGGCCCCCTTGTTCCACAATATCGAATTCTGCCTAGACTTACGAATTCAAAGTTTCTCGTTAAGTTTCATCGAATTAAATTAAAAAGATATGACGTGAATGCCGGAACATGCAAAAGGGCTGCGCAGATGAAGGACTTTCGTCTGCGCGGAGAAAAAAGTCCGCTCCGCTAAAAAGTCCGCCGAGGACTTACCACGGACTCAACGCACACGGTGTACGATCATTGTTGTCCAGAAATTTAGTGCGCGCGTAATGCAGTGGAGACAAATATTCGTAGATCACGTTGTGTTGTAATTTAGTGGGGTTTTTAAGAAAAAAAAGGACGTTTTTATTGATAATGCTGGGTCCGGGTCCATCCTTTACGAGGACTAAAGTCCGCTGAGTGCGTTGCTGCTCATAGTTCGTTAGTTCTATTTTTATGCGGACTCTCGCGTTTTTTGTCCGCTTCGTTCCGTCGGCGTCCGCAGTTATTCCGAGGACTTTCTGTACTGCGTACTTTTAGTCTTCCTTGTCCGTTGCCCTAGCAAGAGAATTTATGTGTGATTTTCATCATGTTATGAACCGATAATCGACCGAATGATGATGAGATGACACATCTTGAATAGGGTATTTGACTTTTTTTTGTTGAGGGGTTATCGAAAGACCTCTCAAAAATTGAAACATATATGAAAAAATATTTTGAAAGCACCAAAACGCCCCGAATAGATAAAGCACTTTGCTGACTTCTTCATAGTGTGAACAGCAAAGGAGTGGAACTCGCTGCCCGCGCATGTGTTTCCGAACCAATACAAACGAAGGGTTTCTTCAAGACAAGAGTGAATAGGCATTTACTAGGCAGACATGTACCATCATAGATCGCATCGTCACTTACCATCAGGTGCGATTGCGATCAAATGACTGTCTAGTCCTATATATAAAAAAAGCAATTTTAAAATCAAAAGTTTTGGACTTGCCCAAAGCGCTCCCTGCAAACTGCCGCTTGCAAATGACGTCATTTCCTATCTATTTCTTTGCGTTCTGCAAAACATTTGTTCGGCAGCTATAAATTGCGTTTATGAATATGATTTCTTAACGAAAGGTGCTATTAATTGTGTAGATTATCGAATGGTACCTACCTATAGTTTATTTCATTTACTTTACACTTTCGAAATTGGATTTTCCCACTCAAGTTTGAAAGGCCATAAAAGAAATTGTTCAAAGTTAACAAACTAAAAAGTTTGTTAACTTTGAACAATTACCTAAACAACTAACAACTTTGAAAAAACAATAAAAAAAGGGAAAAAAAAATGTTTTCTCTTTTTTATTGTATTTTTTAATTACAATATAATGTTATTATTATTGGAATCCGATGATGTTGTCAAATAAGTACAAGTAGGTGATACTTTAACCATTAAGTTTATTAAAATAAATAATATAAATGACATACTTAGCTAATTCAATAAAATGAATATTTGCTGCATGTGATCAATTTTTTACGTAGTTTTCATTCATAAAAACAAATTGGAAGTTTGTTAAATCATCATTTAATTTTGCTGTTGACTGTACCCTATTATATAGGCTCAGCTCATGCATGAGTTGTAATTTGTACTCGAAATAAATAAATATTAATTCATTCATTCAGCAGTGAGACTGTGATAATCTTTATAATGATTATGATTAGGATATAGGTATCTACATTATGATATTTATGATTTATGTGCGGTAAGTTGAAAATTACAGCCGAGGCGATATTGCTAGCCCGAGTCGTAGGCGAGGGCTACAAGAAAGCAGAGGCTGTAATTATCAAAGCGCACGTATGTCATACGACGTTTTATAACATATTTGCGAGGAAATAAATAAAACTCTGACTTTCTTAAACGAATAAATCTTTAATCACTTGTTATAGCAGTTAAACAAATGTTTACTTGTTCACAAATGAGCGATGCGCGCGCATCAGCGCTTTTTTAAGGCAAAGGCATAAAAAACAGCCAGTATTACTAATAAAGTAAATTAATATTTCTTTGTTTTTGTTACTGATAAATGATTGTAATTAATAGTCAAAATTAATTAAGTTAAATAATTAAATGTTTATTCATTATATTTTATCTCCCAAAGTAAATTTTATTCATAAAATGTTGACCTCTTTTCTGACCTAAAAACTCTTTGCTAAGACTTAAAAAAGTACCGTTAGTTTTAGACGGAGCATCTTGATAAACCGTGCGTTTTACATTACAATAACGCACAAGTGCGTAATGAGATACAATACGATATTGAAATTGGTGAAATAAGAGACCCTTTACGAGCAAATATGTTATAAAATACATAATATGTGCTGACCGTTTAGTGTGAATGTGTTGGTGTGTCTCGACGGGCCGAGAGAAAACAAATATGTCTATTCTGTCTGATTGTGTGACACTATTATTTATTTTATTTATTCATTTATTTATTTATTCAATAAACAAACAACAGTTTACAGTGGACTAGTTAGTTGTCCCACAAAACTATTTTCACAGTTTGTCTGTGGGATCATGAGTCTCTAACTTATTTAACTTAAACTTAAATGCTAAGGTAAATTAGCTAAATAATATTTTTTGAGTTTTCTTTTAAATACTTTTATATTTTGTTCTCGGCGTATGTCCTCAGGCAACCGATTCAATAGATATGGTATCCGTTTCTTTAATGTTCTGTCACCAAAATAGTTATTAACTTTAGGTAGACCGGGTGCAATGACCATGATTAACCAATGTTGGGCTAATCTATATACCTATGTGTGCTTTAGCGTTCCAAAGTTTCACGTAGCTACTTAATTTTTACACCTGAGTAGGTGCCCTGGTTTTTTTAACACAAGGAAAAACCTAACTTTGGAATCAGCAAGACTTTGATGCGCACCGAGACAAACTTTTCAGGCTTTTTCGACCCGTGACAAATTTTCTCACGTCGTCGATTTATTTTTTTTGGCAATTTAGACGATTTTCTCCAACGTTCATTGGTTTATCTAGATAAATAATTAACTGGAAAATATTTTCCCATTACTTTCAGGAAGTACCACCGGAGCTGCTCCAGTCGAGGACAAAACCAAAATGGCTGAATAATAGATTGATGCTTCGTAACAAAATCATCAAAAATCATCTGTACAGTCGTCAACTAAATTAATATACACGGAATCTTATACGTAAACATACAATTACGAATTACTGGTAATACGCGCACATCCAAATGAAGCACAAAATAAAGGAATTATTATCAATAATCATAATCATTTATTCATTCATAAACATAGGTACTTAATATTAAAAGATGTTATTACAAGATTTTGAGCTCTATGCTTCACCTACGTAGGTACATGAATATAAGGCAATTCAGTGACGATAAATTTGAGGAGTTTACCCACATACAAAATAGGAATTGGTGAACTAATGAATTTTATAAAAAAAAACAATCAATGAAATTAATTAAAAATATACAATTTTGAAATTTAAAAACACAATGTCAAGTCATCATCAAAGTAATCATTATTATAATAAAAGCATTTTTCGATAAGAAATTTAAATAGCACCTATTTAAATTTTTCATCACTTAAACTTCTTATATCAACAGGTAGTTTATTATACAAACGGGGAGCCATAACTACTTCTACACTTTTCTGTAACATTGCTGTTTTACATATTACTAACGATACTAACGATTATGAACTACCCCATCCCTATTGTGAGTTGTCAAAATTATCATCTTTAAAAACAAACTATAATTATGTACTGCTTTCAGCTGAACTATTCCCCCATATATATCTAACTAACTTTCCGCCCGGGATTCGCCCGTGTGAACTATTTTTTCTTACACGTTGGGTTACATATAACAAAGTTTGCATACGGATCCCTAACGTTTTAAAAACACGTTATATGTATATAGAAATCAGTAGTTTTTTAACAGTGAAATAATTTTTCGTTAGTTTCGGAAATTACATACTTCAAACATACAAACTCGCAAACGCTGACCTCTTTAAAATATTAATGAGGCGGACCGCATTGAGTGTTGAAAAACGGTACCCGATAGATGGCGTTATACGTCATTACATCGCGCTGACATTGTGTTTCCACATTGAGTCTTCTGGATGGTGCTAGCAAAAAGAGTAACATCTACGCCCTACAACTAAATTTTTGAAGCGCGTATATTGCAATTGCCGTATGTGCGTGTGTAATCTAGGAGTGGGTTGAAACAGGTAAAATTAGAAACCTGTTCTGCCTGTTCTAGTTCCAGTAAAATAACAGTTACGGAAACCTGTTCCAAAATAACAGCCTGTTGTGTTATAACATAGTTTAAGTAGAAATGACCATTCGTAACACCCTACCGAAAACAGTGCTGTGGCACGGTTTGAAGTTTAGATTGTCATTTTTTTTACTAGGAAATTACGTTCGGATACACGTATACGCAATCTAAATGTTACTTCGGAACAAGTTAAAGTAAAAGTCTATTTCAACAAACTGTTTTGAAGAAATAGAAATAAAGTTATTTAAAATGTTGCCTAATTCATTTTGTTTCGGAAGTCCAAATGAAAAGAAGTCAAGCCGTCTATTACTAGATGCTACCCCCTGTTGCCAGTGAAGAAAGTGATTAGCCTTTATACTGTCCCTCTGCTGGGCAAAGGCCTCCATCATTGAAATCAAGTCATTGTTACAATAGATCGGATTCGGTATGGCTTAACATTTTTTTTTTTCATAATGTGTAAAAGGTAAGGTATAGCCGTAGGTGAGTAAGCAGCTAAAAAATGCTAGGAGAAACAAACATTATACCCTGTCCATTCATTTTTTTTTCTTTTTGACAGTTGGAGACAGGCTGAAATTGGTAACACCCTCACCCGTTACCAATTCGATTTGAAATAATAATACATTTTATTAAAGAAGAATTTCAAACGATTTAATGCATTGAAATACTTTTGGTTTAGATATTTATTATTCGTTGATTGTTTTTTTTATTATTTGACGAATAAATGAACATTAAATCGTAAATAATAAAACATTTACACTTAAATAGTACTTTAGCTGTCCGAACATGTAGGCGAAGTAAGGCGTCCTCTATGATCAGAGCCGATGACCTCATCACAGTACAAAAGAAACAATACTTACATAAAGTCAAATCTTTGGTTGTTTGTGCACGCACTAAGGCCCGTATTCTAAAACAAAATCTGTACTTGAGTAAATCTCTACTCAAGTACAGATCAGTGCTTGAGTACGATTCTAGAATATGGGCCTAAGTGGGCGTTACCCGTCAATAAAGTACGACATCACTGTGGTGCTTTATTCCGAAACTAAAAACTGTAATTCAAAGGCGTGAGCTGTCAGAAAAATAATAATTGAATGGACAAAGTATGAGTCAGGCAAATAGGAAGGTTAGCATGTAGATGGATATAATAAAAAGAATAAACCTCGTCTTTATGCCCTTTCTTTATTTAAAAACCACAATATAATCATAATAGCCTCATCAATCTCATCATGAATAATATAAGAATTCAAAAATCTGCAAAGTTTAAATGACGCGAACATGAAGGGTTTTATTCACACACAACAACACATTTGGGGTATATTCGACTGAAGCTTCTTCAAAGCTTTCTTCTCCTGTTTCACGATGACTGTTTTCATCTTCTCCCGTTTAATTTTTTGCTGTTTTCTGGTTCTCCAGTTTCATGTTGAGTTTCTTCCACTAATCTAAGTTCTGACATACTGTACCCAAGTGTCCCATGATTCGATATTTCCTGTAGCTTACAGAAAAAGTGGGTGACAGCAATAATTCGTCTTCCAATATTTTTTTGCGGAATTTTCTCTTCTTATTCGTCTGAGATTTGCAGCTAAAAACAAAAAAAACTTTAGCGCTGAATATTGCAAAGGGTGTCATTTTTGTTTAAGGAACCCGTGCATTTACTGACCAGAGTATAAGTTGCCCTCAAAAACATAAATTGTAAAAAAAAACAAGTCTCGCACGCAACTCAGTTCTTCTACCGTAAAAATTTGTAAGATCCATGTAATACCGTGGGTTAATAGAATAAATAGACTGACTTGGCCATCGCAAAAGACAATGTATTTCACAAGTACAATTTATTTATTGGATTGTTTAGTGCGATCGCCAAGTCAATCTAACAATTCTATGAACTTTTTACGGTAGAAGAACTGAATTGCGCGACTTGGGTTTTTTTACAAGTTATACTTTGATGGCATCTCATTTCTTTTTGTAGGTAGCTGCAAAAGTGACTTTGAAATCCTACATATTTTTATGGGATTACAAAGTTATTTATGCAATTAGTGTATATCTAGAAAAGCGATTTTTTTGCTTGTCTTAGCGGGGGCACTGTCATATCCACAGATACCGAGAGATACTAATTACTGAGACAATGAATTTAGCCGGAGTGATAAAAATGACTAAAGTTAGATTCATAAATGGATCAATCACTTATTTAAAAAATAACGTTAAATTAAAATAGATCGGATAAAATAGATTCCACCTACTTCTACTGAGAGTAAGTAGATTTTAAGGAGTTTATCAGCTTAATTATTTCGTATTCGTCTGTAGGTTTAAGGAATAAACTAGCACTATTCAATTTTATTCTAGACAATTTAGGCTTCGCATTAGTATTATCAGAATTTGTCATATTTATATTTTATTTATTAAATGTATTTGCAATGTCAGTTGGATTTTCAATAATGTCATTATCTACTATAATTTTATCAATATTTGAAGGAAATTTTGCCGCTTTATTACGTATTAAGTCCCATGTAGCTTTGCAGATAGTTTTAGACTGCTTAAGGTATTTTGAATTCGCCAATTTTTGCGATTGGTTTATGCAACGTCTTAAAATTCTAGAATGTGGAGGTATTTTGTCTTATTGGTTGTGCTAGAATTTTTTTAATATGCAAAGCGCAAATGCCTTTTGGTTTTAACTGATTTCTTAATACCTCGTGAGAACCAATCCGCTGTACCCCTTGTGTGTGACCTTACTTTTACTCTCTTTATCGGAAAACACAAGTCATAAAACAGTTTAAAATCCTCATAAAAGTTGTTGAATGCTTCGTTTAAACCATATTCCATGTATACATTGGCCCATGAGATTGATTTTATGTATTCTTTGAACATTGCAATATTATCTGATTTGTAATCTCTTTTTTTAAGAAACCAAAACTTTGGGGGTTGAATATCACATGATAAGGAAAAGTTAATAGATTGTGCCGTATCGTGATCAGACAGACCCAAACCATGAGTTTCACTTTGAACACCAGGAATGTTGCTCATTATGTGATCAATGCAAGCATTTTTACGAGTAGGATCCAAGATATGTAATTTAAAATTAAAGTTGTCTATGATCCTGCTAAGCTCAATTGAGTCCTTTGTTTTTTTAAGTAAATCTATATTAAGATCTCCAGCTATAACAATGTTATATTTTGTTTTGTATTTTAATTTATTCATTAATTTTTCAAATTTCACAAAAAATACTCCTATGTTAGATGTAGGTGTTCTGTAAAGGCAAACAATGATACATTTTATCGAGGTAATGAGCGCTGCACAACATTCGAATACGTAGTCCTCTGTGAGTTCCTATATAGGAGTCCATTCTTGTATTTCACCGTCTTTCCCTAAAATACATACACCACCTCTTTTTTGGTGTGTTCTAGAGTAGGATGCCACCAGGCTATACCCTGTGATATTAATATTGCTCTCACTTCCAGATCTCACGAAGGTTTCGCTAAAACACAGAATATCAAAGTTACACTTAATTTCTGATAATTCTTCCAAAGTTAGCTCTATAAGTTCTAATTTGCTTAAAATACCCGCTATGTTTTGGTGAAATATACTAAATTTCCTATTAGCCGAGAAAAAACTAACTGTAAGAACGTTGGTCAACTTTCGTAACACAGCGTTTCAAAAAGTAGTCTGTGACTCTCTTTTGGACCATTACCTTTGAAAATTTGATTGAAGTATGTTTCGCTTCCGTTATATTTACTTCTTGAAAAAGGTATTGTGCCTCTACTTTTGTTAGTATTTTTGTTCCCATTGGCTGCGCTCCCGAAAGAACCGACCACATCTCTAGTTGTTTTAGTAAAACAACTAGAGGTGTGGCTAGAAGTTTGTTGGAAGATTAATGGACACCCGAACAAAAATCTAGATCTGGTTTACTGGATCCATCAATTATTAGAAGTATCACAAGATCGTCGTAGTGAAAGTAATATATTGGAGTTGTTTATAACACCCAGAGGCCCGTGCAAACCTGCTACAAGAACAATTATTGGAGGCTGGATTAAAGCTGTACTTCGGGAAGCAGGGATTGAGGCGTCTCCTGGATCGGTACGTTCTGCGGTTTCCTCGTTAAATTGGTTAGAAAATTACAGTATTGATCAGATTTTAGCAACTGGAAATTGGAAACAAGAACATACTTTTAAATCCTATTATCACAAACAAATCGTTGATTTTAATAGATCAGTTTCTCACAGCGTCTTTATCAAAGTATTTTGAAGCGTTGTGAGATTCAAGGTGATTTAAGTCATGAATAAATTACATTTTTCATTGTAAGCAATCTGTTTAGGTTAATAAAATATTTTTATAAACTAAATTGCTCTATTACTCTAGCCAGACACATTAACGACACATTATAGCATCAATTGTGAGTACCAGGAGAAATCAAACATTTCACTCAACATGGATTCCGGATATCGAAGACGGAACAAATAATAGAGAGTTTTACCTAAAAATAAAACTTACCTATTATTTTTCCTGAGATATCCGGAATCCAGACAACTCCTACCTGGCACTAGGACGTATAATGACAAAATAAAGCAGCCTGAACCCAGACGTCGCCATAGGTCACGTGAATGGAAGGCGGGAAGGGCCGTCGGTAAGCAGGGGGCGCCACTAGCGTTAGAGGGAAGCACGATTGACCGGAAGAACACAAGAAAAACGAAAGGCTAAACTCAACATGGATTCCGGATATCTCAGGAAAAATAATAGGTAAGTTTTATTTTTAAGGTAAAACTCTCTATTACATTTGTTGATGAAAAATTTTATAGTTCAAAAGACTTTTGAACAGATATTTAAATTTAAATTAAATTATAAAAATTGATCCATGATAAGTAGACTACTTCTTACTCGTCATAATTGGTTATCTTTTTTACAAATTGTTGTTGATAGGTTAGCATCTCCAGATTTCCTTGCGCGCCTATCCTATAATAAAGGACAAATAATATATCGTTATCATCACTTAGGAATATAATTGTGATTTATGTTTATCTATATTTTAGGTATTTTAAGGTTTAAGGTTTAAGATATTCATTTCTCATAAGAACATTACAATTCATTTGCTGAGAAACACAAGATAAGTTTTAAATATCTACCCAGACATACGATACATAAAGGTACAATTTTATTATAATAATTAATCACACATACCATGCAGAATTCACTATCAGGCACATATTCACAAAATACACAAAACAATACAACTAATCACAATATTTCAAAGAGTAACTTAAACACTGGGTAATTTTATCCTAAATGTGGGTAACGTTACAATTTAGCATAGACGGCCGCGCACAGATAGTAGTTTCTATGCGCCATTGATCAATTACGTGTTAGGTTTCGATGGCTATGAAGTAAACTGCTATAACGAAGTTTTTATTTTGTTTTTTTTTGTTTTTTTTTTTTATACTACGTCGGTGACAATCAAGCACGCGGACCGCCTGATGGTAAGCGGTTATCGCGGCCTATGGACGCGTGCAACACCAGGGGTATCACTCGCGCGTTGTCGACCCTGTAAAAACCTTTTCAAACCCCTTACTAGATCAAAATAACCTATCAAATACTAAATACTTTTCAGAATAATTCAAATACAATTGCCAGTTAATAATAACATATTTTAATTTATTAAAAGTGTAGACAGGGTTAGATGATTATTTTTAATGTTTTAAAGTAATGTGGTATCGCATTTTTTTTTTAAATAGTGGCATAGACTGTATGTTTTTAATATCATTGGGAAGTTGGTTATACATTTGCGCGCCCTCATAAGTGATATTGTTTTTACCATAGTTAGTCCGTGGATTAGTCAAACAAATATTATTGGCGTTTCGCAGTTTTTTGGTCTGGATTTGACATTTCTTTTTAGGCATTACTTAGGAAGCATGTTTCATTATTAGTTTACTTTAAAATGCAAAAAATGAAACGTGTAAAGTGTAGCAGGGATTCTCGAGAATATTTAAGTATTTTTTTAATTTTTTTATTATTATTAGTTATGAAAACTGCCCATGCGTTTGCTCTCACGCAAGACCTGACGCAACTGGTACACCAGCCCACCCGGGACGACCCGGGTATATATTGTCGGTCATACTCCCTCCTTATTGGACCTTCTGCTGACGAGTCACCCAGCCGGGTATAAAGTGTCGGTTGGTGCTCCATTGGGCTCCTCCGATCACTGTCTGGTTGGCGCTACAGTGCCTTGTGCAGCTCCCCCACAACCTGTGGAGGTGACACGGCGGTTATGGCACTACTCGTCGGCAGATTGGGACGGATTGCGAGAGTATTTTGCCTCCGTCCCTTGGAGGCAGTGCTGCTTTGGAGAAAGGGATGCTTCAGAGAGTGCATCTGCTATCGCTGACGAGATCAGTACCGGAATGGAATACTACAATCCTTTTACTGATGTCGTCAGTGCTAGCAAAACTGGTCCCTGGTTCAATCGCGAGTGTGCCGCAGCTGTTGAACAAAAACAGGCGGCGTACCGTGCTTGGTCTAGGGCCCAGGCACTCAATGATCATTCAAACCTTGCCTCCCTGAAAGCAGCCTTTAATAAAGCCCAAAGGCCACGAAGAGGGCTTACATTAGAGCAGACGCCCAGCGAATTGCACGTGTTGGCCAAGAACTCATCACGCACCCTACGGGTAGCCGCTCCCACTGGCGACTGGCTAAACACGTGCAATCTAACTTCTGCGTGCCTTCGCTGCCCCCACTGAGATACCCTGATGGATCGTTGGCTCATCAGCCGCAAGAGAAAGCCGATTTACTGGCTAACCTCTTTGCCGCAAACTCTTGCATCGATGACTGCGGTGCTGCGCCGCCTGAAATTACACATTGCGACTCCACAATGCCTGATATTCGTATCAGGCAGTGTGATGTTCGTGCTGAACTGCAGTCACTCAATGTCAGGAAAGCCAGTGGCCCTGATGGAATTCCAGCTGTGGTGCTGAAGAAATGTGCATCGGAGTTGTCTCCAGTGTTCACTAGCCTGTATCGCCTCTCCTACAATTCGGGTCTTGTGCCGCTATCTTGGAGGGAGGCGAACGTTCAACCAGTTCCCAAAAAATGGGACCGTCTGACCCTGCCAATTACCGTCCAATAGCCGTAACCTCAGTTTTAGCTAAAGTGTTTGAGCGGATCATAAACACGCAGCTCATCCGCTACCTAGAGGATCACTCTCTCATTCACGACCGTCAGTACGGCTTCCGACCGAAACGGTCTACGGGTAATCTTCTAGCGTACGTAACACACATCTGGGGGGAGGCTATGGACAAGCATGGGGAATCTTTGGCCGTCAGCCTTGACATTGCCAAAGCTTTCGACCGTGTATGGCATCGTTCGCTTCTTTCCAAGCTTCCGGCATATGGTCTGCCACCTCGCCTATGCGACTGGGTCGCCGGATTTCTGGAGGGACGTAGAATTCGTGTCCTTTGCGATGGTCAAACATCACGCTTTCTCCAGATTAATGCCGGAGTGCCGCAGGGCTCCTTCTTGTCGCCGACGTTGTTTCTTCTGCATATCAATGACATGTTATCTCTTGGTAATATTCATTGCTATGCGGATGATAGCACGGTCCACACGCGATATTTCGAGCGCCCTGGGGCAAAGCAGACTGACATCGAGGAGAAGAGGCGAAGTCTTGTTGTTGAGTTAGACGGAGTTTGGACCGCATTTCAGAATGGGGTACATGCAATCTTGTCGAGTTCAATGCCAAGAAAACGCAGGTGTGTGCATTCACAGCAAAGGCGTTGCCTTTCCATTCCCATCCCACTCTTCAGAGCACCCCGCTACCGATTAAGGATAGCCTAAACATCCTTGGCATGGATGTTCGTAGCAACCTAAACCAGCGGGACTACATTGAGAGCGTCATTAGAACTGCATCCCGTAAACTCGGAGTCCTGAACAGAGTGAGACGATTCTTCACGCCTGAGCAGCTCTGTCTCTTGTATAAGACACAAGTTCGCTCGTGTGTGGAATACTGCTCTCATCTCTGGGACGGTTCCGCTAAGTACCTACTCGAAGCTCTTGACAGGTTGCAGCAGCGTGCTATCCGTATTATTGGAAACCCAGTAGCAACTTTGACCCTTGAGCCTCTCCAATTGCGTAGAGACATTGCCAGGCTAAGTGTTCTCTATCGCTTCTACAATGGGGAATTCTCTGACGAGTTATTCCAGCTTATCCCACCCTCACCTTTCCACTCCCGTACCACGCGTGCTGGACTTCGGCGTCACCCACACACAATTCAACATTTGTTGGCCCGAACTAAAAGGTTCGGTGACTCGTTTCTTTGTCGTACCATCCAGACGTGGAACGCTCTTCCAGCACATGTGTTTCCTTCCTCTTATAGTCCCGGGTTCTTCAAGCGGGGCGTGAAAAGGCATTTCTGCAGGCCTTCAAGGTGAGGATGGCCAGCCCAGTGATTCGTTTGAATGACTGGGCTTGTCAACCTCATGTCTGGACCTCACGACCGCTTTCCATCAGGTGGAGTGAGGTCATCTTGACGGGCAAAATAAAAAAATAAAAAAAATGAAGCTAATGGCTTTCTAAACATTGCAAAATACGGCATTTCGCTAGGGGGACCGCCTTAAATTGACTAAAGAAGAGCTACCACTCTTCAGGCGCTCCGGAGAAGAGTGGAAGGTCTGTCGCCGTAGTTTGTCTGGCAAGAAAGTTACATAAATTGCTGTTGGGCGAGGCGCGTTCGCGGGCGGCGCAGGCGGTTTCTTTAGGCGCATCGCTGCAGTTGCGGGCCGTCGTGTTGCTAGCCGTTGTGGCAAACATCCGTTGTGTGCCGAATGTGCGCGTCCAGGTTCGTCGTCGTTGTCGTCAAGTTCCAGGCGTTCTAGTTCGTAAGCTGTCTGTTCCTGTATTAAACGCTTCTGAACTTCAATTTGACGCTGCTCGAGGTCGGCGAGTTGCTCCGCAGCCTTGCGCTTCGCCTCTAGGACGCGCTGACGGCGCGCCCGGTCGGACGAGGTTGTGACGGCGCTCCCGGCTACAGACACACGAGATGGTGCAGCAAGCAGCGATGGCGGGTCGGCCGTGTCGTTCACTGCTTGCGCACTTTTACTTCGGGTCAGCATCGTAGTCGAAAGTTTTGGACTGTATTATTCGTTTACCATAGGAGTGGTCGTGGCGGTGTCCTCGAAAGACAATGAAAGGGTGAAAATCTTGGAATTATAATAAAAAGACGAGATTTTATCAATATTCCTTTGTCCTCCTGTCGTGTCAAAATCAGTCTGTCTCAGTCCATCTTTCAGTCGTCTTTCTTCGGTCAAAGTCTTAGTCGCCAGTCATGTCACTCAAAGGAGGCTGGACGTCACGACAGTCATGTAAGTCCGCTATTCTAACTAAGCGCAAATCATGAACCACATTTTCACTTACCACCAGATGCGATTGTGACCAATGACTGCCTACGCCTAGTCTTTAGAAAAGGGGTACCTTCTGCAATATGTAAATAAAAGGTAACAGACGCCGTTTTTCCATACAAACGTCTGTTTCCTCCCTGAATAATGCGAGTAGGGGAATATTTTTGTTCAAAAATACCTATAGCCACCATCAAAATGTTCCTGTTTTCTTTTTTTTAAATAAACTAATGGACAAAAGAGATATGACCCTTCGAAAATTTTAAAATTTGGTCAGATTTTACGCTGTGTTAATTAATTTGACTTGTTAAAACAAGAAGAAGAAGGGAAAACATAGGAACACGGCCAATGCTTTTCATAAAAAAGTAATCCAATTAGTCAAATTTTCGAGAAGGGATCACTACAACGAAATGTCGATTTTGTGTACTTTTAATAGATAATTTCGGTAATTTTAGAAAAGAGCTGATACTCTTCAAACTGCTGGACCGATTTTCACCAAACATAGCTAAGAACCACTACTACTTAACTGGCTTTTGAATGAAAAAAAATGCATCCAAATCGCACAGACATCTACGTCAAACTCAAACTTATAACACTCCTCTTTTTTCGTCGGAGGTTGGAACAGGCATTCAACTTGTTCATCGCGTCATGTTGCGAAGCTGCGCCCGATAGATGGCGTTATACGTCATTGAATCGCGCTAACATTGTGTTACATCATTTAGTTCTTGTGACGGGAGCTGTCTGTTAAATTCAGACTGAACAATAATTTTGCATTAAACGCTTTAGATGTTTTAAGTGTAATTTTTGTAAACGCGTTGCTGATTTTAGCAGATGCGTCGTAATTATCAAATATTTTCCGAAAACGATATGTCATATTCATTAAGGCCCGATTTTTCAATTCTTATATATTCCCTAGACAGCTAACTTTACTGAAGTATTAAATTAACTGCCTGTTTATCAAGCGAATAGATTTTTTTTTCTTTAAATCGTGTTTTAAAGAATATCGTTTGTCTTGTCTATGTACTTAAATCGCTACCTTCACACTGATTATACACAAGGGAGAGGCACGTATAGAATCATTGCAATGTTAGAATGAAACAAGAAAAAAATTTGTTTGACAAATTGACACTGACGTAAAAGAAAAACAACCTCAACTTTTTTTGTTGTTAAAGTTGTGGTAAAAAGTTTGTGATTATAATAACAGTGTTATTAAGATCACAAACTTTTTAAAAATAACACTCCAAAACTCCATAACAAAATTAAAATAATCCCGATTATCACACCACATGACCTCGAAATGGCAAGAAAACGCATGGATAAATCATATCTAGCCCCTCAAGAAGCAGATAACTTTATTCCTAAGTTATCGGCTTTATTCAACAGATAACATTTATCTGACTGTTGAAAAATTAAAAATCTTGAATAATAATAATAAGACATTAGTTGTATTCAGACGGCTCAGAACTGGAAAAGTCCTGGCCCGGATGGATTACACAACTTCTGGATAAAGTGGTTTCGATGTTCGCATCCATGCTTGGCAGTGCAGTTCCAGGAATCCCTAGAGGTTGGTTCTCATCCTAGTTTCCTTACTACTGGTCTCACTTTCCTTTTACACAAGTCTGGTAGTACATCGGAGGCAAAAAACGATAGACCCATCAAGTGCTTGCCTACAATCTACAAGCCCCTTACGTCCATTCTAGCAAAAAAAATTAACACGCATGTCGTTGCGAACAATGTTTTGGCTCCTGCTCAGAATGGATGTAGGGTAATGGGTCCCGAGGTACTAAAGAACTCCTCTCCATAGACACGACCATTTGCCAGCAAGTCCAGCGGAGCAGGAAAGCTCTTTCTCAACTCTGGGGTCCTTTTTAAGCACATGCATGGGGCAGTGGATCACAGTCCTTTCATCTCAGCCCACTTAGCAGTACTTTTTAATAACTGCATTGACGAAGGTCAGTTTCCCAACTTAATGAAATTTAGTAAAGTCATCCCGCTTTTTAAATCTGGTAGCAAAAGTGACCCATCTAACTATAGACCCATTTCTATACTACCAGCTCTTAGTAAAATCTTTGAAAAAATTATATTAAATCAGCTGCTTTCACACTTTACTTTAAATAAATTACTACATGAGAAACAATTTGGTTTTACTAAACATAGAAGCACTACTGATGCAGGCGTAGCACTTATCAAACACATATTTGATGCTTGGGAAGGCAAGCAGGATGCAATAGGAATATTTTGTGATCTTTCGAAAGCGTTTGATTGTGTGGATTATGAAATCCTACTGATTAAGCTGAGACATTACGGTGTTTCAGATATTTCGTCTAAACTTATACAATCTTAACTCACAGACAGAACACAAAAAGTGGGTATAAACGGAACCACCTCTTCCGGTGCCACCATTAGCATGGGAGTGCCCCAGGGATCGATATTGGGCCCACTGCTTTTTCTTATTTATATAAATGACCTTCCCTACTTTGTCAAAGACATTTGTGAAATAGTATTATTTGCTGATGATACCTCGTTGATTTTTAAAATCAACAGAGGTAAGCAAGCATTTGACGATGTAAATAATACTCTTTCAAAAGTACTATGTTGGTTCACAAGCAACAATTTATTACTAAATGCAAAGAAAACGAAGTGTATTAAATTCACTATGCCTAATGTTAAACAGGTTGATACCATTATCAACATGAATGATGAGACATTAGAAATTACGAACTCTACGGTATTTTTAGGAATTACTCTAGATTCTAAGTTACAGTGGGGTCCACATATAACGGCTCTGGCAGGGAGACTTAGTTCGGCCGCTTGTGCTGTCCGAAAAATTAGACTCCTGACTGATATTGAAACAGCAAGACTAGTGTATTTTAGTTACTTTCATAGCGTTATGTCGTATGGTCTACTGTTGAGGGGCTCAGCTGCAGACCTTAACACCATTTTTGTACTCCAAAAAAGAGCTATTCGGTCGATATACAACCTTAGGCCACGCGACTCGCTCAGATAAGTATTTAAGAAGATTGATATTTTAACTGTGCACGCTCAGTATATTTTCGATAACATAATGTATGTGCGCAAAAACTTGCATATGTTCCAAAAAAACTGTGATAGTCATACACACAATACTAGAAATAAAAACATACTTATTACTCCAAGTCTTAGGCTACATAAGGTAGGAAATTCTTATGTGGGTCAATCTGTAAAGTACTTTAACAAAATACCTCAAAGTCTTGTTGATCTACCTCTTCACAAGTTCAAGTCTACAATTAAAACAAAGTTGATAAAACAAGGTTATTATAACGTGGAGGATTACTTGAACGACAAGAATTTGTGGTCATAGTAGGAATAATCTGCTCCTCTGCTCAAATAATGTATTTTTATTGTTCTTTTGACTGTACTCTGAATTTATTTGTTGTAAAACAAAACAAAGTTCAAAAGAGTAACTATCGAGTTTCTTGCCGGAGTCTTCTCGATAAGAAGCAACTTCCGAACCGGTGGTAGATTAGCATATGTTTATTTAGTATATGTACTATTATTGTATTATTTTATTTACGTCTATTATCGTTTATATATATTTTTTGTGAATTTTGACATTTCATAAGTGCTTCTTTGTAAAAGCTTAAGTGAATAATTGATTTTTTACTTTTTTACTTTTACTTTTACTTCGACAACCAGGTGGTGGGGATAGCTCGCCTACTCCGCAGGACTTTATAAGGATAGAGAGAGGTATTTTCCAGGTCGATAGTTTGAGTCCTTTGTGGTTTTGTTTCCTCTTAGTACCTTACTAAAGGATTCAGAGCTATCGGCTTCGCAGTGGGGGTGAGTTCATCTCTCATTTGTTGTACATGGATGAAGCTGAAGCTGTTTGCACCAAAAACCCAGGTCTTGATGGAACTGTTAAAAATCACTGAGAATTTTTAGCAATACCATCAATATGGAGTTCGGTGTGTCCACACGCGGTAAAAGAAGGGAGGGTTGTAGATTCACCGAATTTACAGCTCTCTGAGACGAAGACACTCAGATCCCTCCCTGAAGCCGAAACCCATAAATATCTTGGTATGTCAGAGTCATTGGGTATATCAGTAGCAGACGTCAAGCAATCGGTGAAGGAGCGCTTCTTTAGTCGCCTTACAAAGGTACTCAAGAGTTCTTTGTCAGGTGGCAATAAGGTGCGCGCCTTCAACGGTTGGGTGATGCCTTTATTGATATACTCCTTTGGCATACTAAGATCGACTCAAACTGAGCTGCTCGCTCTGGATAAACGGGTCCGAAAATTGCTCACAACATATCGTATGTTACACCCACGCTCGTCTGTAATGAGACTGTACATCCCGCGGAAGGTGGGGGGTCGTGGCTTTTGAAATGCCAAGAACCTTTGTAACCACGAGGTGTGCAGTCTTATGAGTTTTTTCCTGAGCAACGAGTGTGGCATGCATTGCGATGTTGAGGACAAAACCAAAATGGCTGAATAATAGATTGATGCTTCGGAACAAAATCATCAAATCATCTGTACAGTCATTAACTGAATTAATATACACGGATTCTCATACGTAAAATACAATTACGAATTACTGGTAATACGCGCACATCCAAATGAAGCACAATATAAAGGAATTATATATTACATTATAATATATATAGGAATATTATATTTATTAGCTTTTTAGCTAAATTGCAAACCTATAGGTATTCAATGCATTTTGATCACCTTGAACTGGTTTTAATAAGTGTACAAGTAAGTAGTCAGGAATATAGATATTTAATTATCTGAGTAAATAAAACAAGATCTAACAACATTCCGATTTTTATTTATATAAATTCTGACTTTATATACAATCACAACTCCTATAAATTATAAATTTGGGTATTCACTTCGAGCATTCACGAGTATCTATTATAACAATCCAAAGTTGAAAACCATAATTTCAGAAATAATTATAAATGCACGGACGTTTAAAATGGGACATTTTAGTGCACTGGATCGCGGTTTCTCGTCTTGACTTGTGTGTTGAAAATTATTTGCTACAGTTTACAATCATCTTTTAACCTACTAAATTCTTTCAATTTGCTATGAAATCTTTGAATTTGTGTACATGCTCAGATGTAATGTCGGAACACTTACGGCACAGTAGGTACAGTCTAGATGTAGTGAACAGAAATCCTTTTACTACTTTTGATGGTTACTGTACATTACACACAAATGCTCGGATGAGTCTCCTTATCACAAATATTCATATTAATCTTTAAAAGTTCGTTGATAAGCATTTTTTTAAGACAAGATTTAAAGTAGAAGTAACTTGTTCAAACTGAAATACAATTCTGAATAGCTTGCTCCATAAAAATGTTAGTAACTGACATATATTTTTTTTAATCTGTGCTTTGACCCCTTAATCAACGACTAATAACATAAGGCAAGTATTTGAAAGTTAACCATATCGTTTATCAGCCAAGTATATACTCAATCGATTTGATCTATCACACGATCATAGTGATTCTGAGCGATTATTAATTTTATCAGGTCTTGAATACGTCATGAGATGAAATAAATTGTTATCCTTTTGCTTTTGCTGTAGGCACTTAAAGTTCCAGATGATTTTCAAAAGAGTTACCAAAACGATATGGAGAATTTAATTTAAGATTTTCATGAAAAAAATACTGACCGTTCGACTGATTTGTATGATAAACTTAAAATGAAAGTTAAATAATTTTTTTACATCTCATAATGAGTACCTATGCCATATCGTTTTTGTAAGTCTTTTGATAATCAGCCAGTATTATGAATAGATCATATTTGTTACATCTTAACTAAATGTTTCATTTAATTCTGTCGATAACTGAAGGCATTTTTTTTAAATATCAAACTACCTAAAAATCGGCATGCGTATTGGCAGTAAATGTTTTAATTAAGATAGATAATTAAGAAAAACCATAAACTCTTATCATAAATAACCACAGTAATATTCGTAAGTAGAAACATTAACCACACAATATAAATACAGAACACTCGAACGCTTTAATTGAATATACAGGGTGACATTTTAATATGGAGAGGGAACCACTAAAAGTTTCGTTTGAAAGCGAAAGTGAGTGCTCCTTCGATGATAAATACCTAGATACACCATTACTAACAAAATCAACTCCAAAAACGTGAACAACACATTTGGACACATTTGCATCAGTGTTAGTGTTGTTGACACGCAAAATGCCACCTCAATCCGCTGGAAGAATCTACAATTTTAAATGAAAGCACCTAATTCATACCTATTTTGACAGTCGCAAGTGTTGAACTGCAAAATTTGTTTAATAGCACTCTTTTTCCGATACACTCTTGAGGCTTTCATGGGGTATCTCGGGTATCAATATGATCGAAGGACTGCTGCCTAAATGCTATCATCGAAATTAACTCTTTAGTATTATTTATTGGCAAAATTACCAGACTTGCAGAGATCAGAGTGAAATTCCATTTTATTCATGGCTTTGCGGAACTGAATGGCTTTTAAAAAGTTGACAGTCCTATTTTCCTTAGCTTGAGGATCACCTGGAGGACAGCGTTCAGATAATGCGACATCTCAGTTAAGGCCAATTTAACAGATTATAATAAATAAGTAGTTAAAAAGGGACGACTAACGCGACGTGACGCTGCGTGCACTTTTTAATAGAACTATTCAGAATTTAACTTATTTACTACTAGAAAAAATACATAGGTATTTCAGGAAAAGATACATATTTCATTCTGAGAATTTACAATACGTTGCACCACGCAGTACTACGCCGCGAGGCAACTCGTGAATAAATTTAAATTTTGAGTAGTTCTATGATAACAAAAAAAAAATACCAACTTTAAAAAAAACTATTTCAAAACAGAGCACTAAAAAGTAAAGAAATAATCGCGTAATCTTCTAAAACTTACACGATAATATAATGTAGGTACAATTATTGTTATTGTTGGAGTCGGTGTCAGCCAAGGAAACACTACAATATACCTAGCAATATACCTAATTCTTACATAGCACGTTGACTTATGTATATAGGTATTACAAACCTACATTGGCTGACACCGACTCCAACAATAACAATAATTGTACCTACATTATATTATCGTATAAGTTTTAGAAGAATACGCGATTATTTCTTTACTTTTTAGTGCTTTGTTTTGATATAGTTTTTTTTGAAGTTGGTTTTTTTTTGTTAAATTTTTTCATTATTTCTTGATTTTCAGTGATTCGTTCTTATTTATTTTATACATCGAAAAAGTATCGTTCAGTTGCTCCTAAGAATTGAAGAGTTTCGTTACTTTGTCAAGGATTCCATAATCAGAACCTAACCAAACTAAAAAAAAAAAAAACACGAAATTGGTTGGCGTGATATTGAGTTATTCGTCCATTTGTCGCGTAAATGGTTTATCTAGATTTAAGACTTATATCGATTTCCCATGGATGCCACTGTCAGAACTGGACCAAATTAAAATGGAACCACAGGGGCAGCATCAGCTTTCAAATAAAAAAAGAATGATCAAAATCGGTTCACCCAGTCGAAAGTTAGGAGGTAACAAACATTAAAAAAAAACATTCAATCGAATTGAGAACTTCCTCCTTTTTTTGAAGTCGGTTGAAAAAGTGCGCGCTGCGTCACGTCGCGTCTCGGTATGAATTGACCCTAACACTGAAAATGTAACTCTTCAATTTAAATCTGCTACTGGGATAGGCACTGTTAGACTCAAATCTGACAGTTAAAAAAACACCCTGTATATACACATTTTTCATAAATATTAAAAATAACAAAACCTCACAAAGATTACCACCAGAAATTCATCACAATCTAATGCTAAGTTATAAAAAATAACAAAAACTTTCTTCACAATAATTATGATTTTTTTAGTTAACTACAATCGTTACACTTACAATACACAAATATTTACAGTAAAATTGCAAAAAACAGTCTGACACACGTATACACACATTCTTCAATATATAAATATAACTTATACAGGGCTATTTTATAAACACCATCCAAATTTAAATATGAGGATCTACGGAGAAAATGGCAAAATACGTATTTTTCTGTTTGACAACCTTCAGTACTAAAATGTTGAGTTATTAATGTTTTTATAACTACTCAAAGGTATAAAAAAATTACTAGTTTTGTTGATACTGCGCGACGTGAGCGGCGGCGGGCTCGCAGACTCTTCAACCCCTCGTTCGCGCTTTATTCAGAAAATAAATTTAATTTTGAATAAGTTACCACGCCGCACGAATAATCTGTTCGAAAAAAAATATGTAAAAGTTAGAAAGACCTACCCTTTTTTAAAAAAAAAGCTATCTTCGAGTGATGCTTAATGTCTGGGAAAAAATTGGATGGTGTTTCTAAAGTATGTATAAATAACTAAACTTTTATTAACAAGTTTTTTCGTAATAAATTGCAATACGTGAAAAAATATGAGCACAGGAATATTCATAAAAAGAAAAAAACTTACACTAATATTTTGGCCATATTACTTTTGACACTATTGTGGCTTACCTTTCTTGTCATTTGGCCACAGTTTTGACACTTTGTATTTTCACTTAAAATTATTTGGCTACAGTTTTGACACTTTTTTGTTTAAACATTTTAGCGAGGAAACAAGAGTAGGTGTACGAAGTTCATTTAGATAGCGTATTTGCATCTTCGTCAACATTCATCAACTCGTAAGTATAAAATACTTATTGTGTTTTATTTTTTCCGAGTAATAATTTAAGTGAACTTGTATTAAGAAAAGATCGAGAAGCACATGGCAATTATTTGCTATTCTTTCATATTTTAATGCATTGCTGCAAAAAGAGCCAGCATTTACTAATTATTTAAAAAATATTAGGGCCAGTATTCAATATACAGGGTGTCCCAGGTCTGGGGACCCCAAAACCTATTGATTGAACCCAAATGTTCCTCGATTTTTGGTAGTTTTCGAAATATGTTTTTTTTTATAAATTTTGTAACATTTGTGAGTTGTGTGGCTTTTTTGGTTACTGTGGTGCAAGCAGTTGAGGTACATGCTTATATTTTTTTCATTGTTAGGTGGATATAAGGTCTACTTGATTCAGAAGCATTTACATATAAAGCACTGAATCCTGATTCAGAAAAAAAATATGAAATCGAAAAAGTGGTATTTTTTTTACCTATGTTTTGAACGCCATTTAAATAAAAAGTTACATGAATTCAGTTTCATTTGCTACCATACGATCTCAAATTCTACTCTTCTGACACTTTGAAATAAAATTAAGCATGTACCTCAACTGTTTGCGCCTCAGTAATCAAAAAGCGACACAACTCAGAAATGTTAAAAATTTAAAAACATAACTCGCAAACTACCAAAAATCGCAAACATACATTGGGTCCTATCGATAGGTTTTGGGATCCCCAGACCGCAGACCATCGCTGGTACAGGTTACCTGGGACATCCTGTATAGTTATTATAAAACAATACTATATTTGATTTAACGCTAATAATATAAAGCTTAGTATACTCCTTATAAAATAAATTTATAAATATATTTACATTAGTCGAACACAATTGTATTTGTATAGTCCTTAAATTTATTTAGAAATCAAACAATATTACGCCTATGGGGTGCATTATTGTAGGTTTTAGAGTGCTCAAACGAAGAGGACGAGCTCAATTAATTTCAGGGGGGTAGCCAAGAGCAATACTTTCGTTTAGACGTGTCAAATTTGAAAATGTATGGAACTGACAGTGAATGTCATTTCGATTAGACAAGTGCTAATGTCATTCCCGTACATTTTTCACATTTGACATGTCGAAACGAAAGTAGCGAGTTGCTTTTGGCTAGCCCTCCGGTATGTTAATTTAAAAATTAAATAAACAAAGTAATAATGTTAGTGTAAATTATAAATCCCAAAATAGTGTAAATCATAAAATCAACTGGAAACTGGTCTAAAATGTTTGATTTTCGAAAAAAATCTTGTTTAAAATTTAATATATTCATAAATTCAAAGATTGAGCACAACTGACCTTCATTGATTAACAAGAAAGATAATTTACATTGAAATTCAGTAATTCCTCTTCGTTTAAACCATCCTCAAAACATAATCTTTCCAAATAGAGAAAATATTTAACTATGAATAAACTTTTTCCTACCATTTTTAGGCCATTGTTTGCAGAAACTTCTGAAAAAACGTAATCGTACCCTTTGGTTTGGTCAATAACATTACCAGCCAATGATTAAGCAGCTGTAACCATTTTAGTAACATTTTCACACATGTTTTATTTGACGTTATACTTTTTTTGTTTTTGTCTATTGTTATTTTGTTGCGTTCTTTTGTTTATTTTTATTAATTTGTGATGGTTAATCAATACGTCATCATCAATGGACTACGGCGTCACCCACACATAATTCAGCATTTGTTGGCCCGAACAAAAAGGTTCGGTGACTCGTTTCTTTGTCGTACCATCCAGACGTGGAACGCTCTTCCAGCACATGTGTTTCCTTCCTCGTATAGTCCCGGGTTCTTCAAGCGGGGCGAGAAAAGGCATTTCTGCAGGCCTTCAAGGTGAGGATGGCCAGCCCAGTGAGTCGTTTGAATAACTGGGCTTGTCCACCTCATATCTGGAACTCACGATCTTGACGGGCAATATAAAAAATACAGTTGGTGAATTTCAGTTGGTGCAAGTTTCGTAGCAGTTTCAATATTTTTCTCCATTTGAACAAAAGCAAGGGGCAGGTACATGGTGCAAGTACTAAGCTACTATCTGAACATGCTTCTTGACAGGTTCCCTCGGCTCCTTCAACACATATGATGTAGTTCTTCTTAGTGAACCGACGGAATCTGGAACAATTCAAATTATTATTTTTGCTATTTTTTAAATTTTTATGTGACCTTGCTTTTCTGGAACTAGATTTTTCTTTTCCTTTTTTTTAGCAAAAATTATAACTGTCGCAAATTCCTTTGTTTTTCAGAATTGTATAAGTACAATTATACAAAGTTAATGCTCCGTGGCGAAAATTAAAAGTCAAAAATACATCTGGTTGTTAGTTTGAGGCTAGTATTTTTTATTCGGTATTTTACATACTATTTTACCCAGCATTTAATGGAGTACTTTACTCAATATTTTATCACGTACTTCACCTAATATTACACCTAGTATTTTACCAATTTTTCACCTAAAATTGTATCTAAAAAGTCGAATTCATAATTAGACGGAAAAATCTGACGTTTTCTGGGTTGCCAGGTTTTGGTGAAACAAAAATCGCGTGCGTAACACCCACATCCGCGGCAGCCTTCGTGTTCGTGACATCGCAGACAAGCTGCAGGAGTGCCGCCTTCGTTGGTATGGTCATGTCTCACGGAGATCGGCAAACTACGTGGGAAACAAATGTCTGGCCATGCCGCCCCCGCCAGGTGCCGGTAGAAGAGGTCGACCCAAGAAGCGGTGGGTCGACGTCGTCAAGGGTGACATGCGTGCCAAAAGACTCACCACTGAGGATGCACAAGACCGCGCGAAGTGGGTGAAGGAAATAAGAAAGGCGGACCCTGGGACTCCACACACCAGTGTGAGTTCACGGCCGGGATAGACCGCACGGATGATGATGGTGAAACAAAAATAGTGTCGGGGCAAAGTGAATGAATGTAACAAACATATTAAGATTATTTATCATAAATAATATAGTACTTTCGGTTGCCTAGTGAGTAGTTAAAACACCGGACCACCGATATCAGGTGCTGAGTTAGAATTCTAATCTTCTTAATTATTAATATAGTATTACTATATTTACGTTTAATCTTCATATTTTATATTCAATTAACCCGTCATAAGTGCTTGTAAAAGCCTATGTGAATAAATTATATTACGACTTTGAGTCGTGCCATGCAGGCATCAATATAATTTTCCATATTTTTCAATGACTACGTATGCGTAAGCGTTGAGATGATCAATTGTTTGAAGACTTAGATATTCTCCAACACGCGTCCTACTGCGATCGGTGAGGCTTTGGCCTCTCCTTCACTTGAATCCTTTTGACGACCGACTTGGTGTAATGGTTAAGAAGTTGGCTACTACACCAGAGGTTGCGGGTTCGATCCCCGCACAGTACAAACATTTGTGTGCATGAACATGTCTGTTTGTACTGGTCTGGGTGTCTCCTATGTACAATAAGTATGTATTTACAAAAGAAAATGTATTTAAGTATGTTTATCCGTTGTCTAGTATCCCATAACACAAGCTTTAATTAGCTTACTTTGGGGCTAGATGGCGCTGTGTGGAATAATGTCCAGGGATATTTATTATTTATTGTTATTATTTCACTAATCTGCCCGTGGTCTCTTCCCTTTGTGGGGATAAAGAGCTTTGTTATATCGATTGTACCTACGTAACAATATACAAAAAAAATATCAATAGCCACAAACACAACGTAACCAAAAAGTTACAAGAATAACAAGTGAACACAAACAAAATGTCCGTTTTAAAAGGTTACACGGCTGGCATAGGAAACTTTCAAAATGCCCGCGTAGTACCGCGTGCCATGCCTGTGATTTTATATTTAAAATAGAAAATAAATAAATCTATATAATTATTTATCACAGAAAATATCGTTGATTCTCAAATAAATGGTAGTATTTTCATTTTTTTTGCAAAGTCCCGTCATCATTATTCTTTTCTGTGAATGAACGAAACCTAAAAGCACCGCAATCACATTGAACATGGCCACATTATTTTACAAAGTGACATTAGCAGCTGTCACATTTTTCCGTCTAATTATGAATACGACTTTAGTACTTATTCTAATATTTTACTCAGTATTTTACCTAGCATTTTACCTAGAAATAATTTAACCTGATATGTTACCTGTTATTTTACCTAATATTTTACCTAGTGTTTTAAGGTGTTCCACCTAGTATTTTCCATAGTATTTCACTACCTAGTTCTGTTGTACTTACTGTAATGTTGGCAGCGCCGGGACGAGCGCCGCGCGGGCGAGGCCGGCGCGGAGGCCGGGCCCCGCGCGCTGCGCTACGACCAGCGGAGCTCCTTCAGCTCCACGGTGTTTGGGGCGTCTTGGATCTATCAAATAGCAGCTAAATTGAAATCTTCACTAATGAAATTAAATAAAAAAAAATGTTTTTATTTTCATTAACAAATATTTAGTAGTCTTAACAAGTAAAAAAAAGTAACAGGTAACTCTAGTATTCCCTTTTAGGGAGATACCGCTCTACTTTCAAACAATTATTATTTATTAGCATAAAAAGTACTTAAAGGTAAAACATTTATTTACTTTAACAAATCACTGTGTGTGTGTGTGTGTGTGTGTGTGTGTGTGTGTGTGTGTGTGTGTGTGTGTGTGTGTGTGTGGGTGTGGGTGTCAGGTGTCTGTGTATGTATTAGATCAACAGTGATTCCATATCGTCGTACGTTTTTGATTGTAGTCATGATCGTAGCAGTTTCTTATATTCTACCTGAATGAAACATAAAACACACATTTCAGAAGAAATAATGTGGAAAGAGCCCATTATCTACCATACATGGGAGACGAACTGAGCGTATCATACGCTCAGTTAGTCTACCTAGGGTTGCCACTTTAAATTTACGTTATCGTTCGCGTAAAAAATTGTATTGAGATTTGACATTGTCATGTCATGATGTCATAACAACTCGTGGTAGACGTACAGGGGTCATTGTTTTACCTGCTCTTGAATTTTTACCCTGTGGGAAAAGTATGCGCTCACACACGAACGGCATCTGCCGTCGACACTTCGACGGCATACGAGCACGTTCGCCGGCAGACTATGTGCAGGAGCCAGGTGTAAATGGATTTTGTTAGAGTAACACCTTTGTTGCCTGTCTTACTCTGTCGTCGTCTACAAAAGAGAACGAACCGATCGTTCTAGGTTGAAGAAATAGTATTGAATATAAAACGAGACCATCCACTATTACCAAAAAATTTGCAAAGTTTTTTTTAATTGGTTTCGAATGTTAAGGTAATCTTAAAAGTTCGAGTTCCAAATTATTATTTTTTGGCAAGCACTATTAATAAACAATTCACAATCAATTTCTTCTGCTCAGTTTATTTTGTGCGCTGCCTAGCTCCTGTACAACTAAATATGACAGACGCGACACGTCACAATTGCAAGCGTCGACCTCTGCCGTCGACATGCCGCGTGTGTAAGAACTCTATCTGTGACGAACAAACCAACAAAAAAAAATGAAATAAATATTATGGGTTCATAACTCTAAAGCTGGGTACTGACCAACGTTACGTAATGTGACATGTTACACAGCGAGCATTCGTCAAGTGAATATGGGGAAATGGGCATGGCTAATCTACAACTATCTGGCATATCAACCTAAAAAGTAGGTGTAGCTACAGAACTAGCAAATTACTCGTACATCATGGAAAACGTTTAGGTAGCCCATTTTAGCACACACAATTTGTAAAGTGTATCTCTTTTGTATACCTCCTCTAAAACTCCAAAATCCGTTTCGACTATTCTTTCCGTTTGACTGTAATTATCAGGACTCCAGGTTACCTGTGTTAAATTAAATAACTAAAACAAAAGTTATCAAACGAACATAAACACATAAGGAAATGGGGCATCAGGGAGCTAACTGATTAATGGCGCCGTCTCTCTCTCTTTCTCTCTGGTCGGTACTTCATGTCTGAAGATCGTGATTAAGGAGGGATCTCTTTCGTTCGCATAATGTGTTTAGTCCTTTAATAGTTTGGCATAACGAATTAGGCATAATATGCCAAATTCGTTATGCCAAACTATCAATGTTTATGCCAAAAATCCGCAAAAAATCAATGATGCCAAAGTAATATAATGCAAAAAACTTCGGCATAATTGATTTTTTGCAGCATATTTATTAAAGCATAATAATAATAATAAATAAATATCCCTGGACATTATTCCACACAGCGCCATCTAGCCCCAAAGTAAGCTAATTAAAGCTTGTGTTATGGGATACTAGACAACGGATAAACATACTTAAATACATTTTCTTTTGTAAATACATACTTATTATATCTAGGAGACACCCAGACCAGTACAAACAGACATGTTCATGCACACAAATGTTTGTACTGTGCGGGGATCGAACCCGCGACCTCTGGTGTAGTAGCCAACTTCTTAACCATTACACCAAGTCGGTCAAGCATAATTATCATTTTCATAAAGCTTTTTGGCATAATGTTTAGTCGCATAATAGTATTTGGTCATAAAGTTTAATAGGTTTATATGAACAATAATACATTGACGGCGACAAAGTAAACTTCCCAGCCACGCCACTAATAACGTTCAATTTCTCTTAAACTCTTTTGATGCATTTTTTTTAAAACGTGGAGTGCAGACGACATTTTATGGACAATAATTCTGCCAAATTTCGTTGAAATTGCTTTTGTGGCGTGGCCAGAAAGTATAACACATATTTTTTCATTTTTCGTACAGGCGCTGCACCGAAAACCCATACCGTTTGAATACAGAACTAAGTCACACATATATATTAAAACAAGAAGCCGCAAAAACTTACTTCGTATCTGTTAGGCGCTGGAGGCACGTGCGTGGCGGGCGAGCAGCGGGAACAACCAGGTCTCAACACAGTTCTGCTGGATGAGCCGCCTCGCATGGCTGTGCGGAGCTCCTGGAATAAGTGGTTGTCGTTATCATCTCTTGAGAAGTTGGGAAATAGCCAACCACACACGTACTGTTTTACCTGCCGGGTACCCGTCAGGTCGTACCTATCGCTCCACAGATCAGGACCCGGACTCTTGAATCTAATTTCGTCGGATTGGCATTCCAAAAAAATGGATACTAATAATCACTGGCCAATTAAAATAACATTAAACAGAAATTTCATTTTGTTTACACTAATGATAACTAACATACTGTAAGATAAATTGTTACTAACACACTAAACTATGAATATTAAATCTGAAATAAATTATATTTTTATCATCGTCACCTTTTTTTTTTATCTTAAATCTTAAATCTTTGTAAGCAGGTTCTTAAATTTATTGTTTGACGTTCCTGCAAAGCTTATTGAAATTTTGTTCAAGAGTCAGGCCCCAGATAACAGGCAGCGGGCAGGCACTCTGCGGACAGATCTGTGACTTTTTCTGCCACTTATGGTGCCTGCCAGACACCAACAAGCACGTGCGTGTAACGCTAGCTAATATATTTTTAACGTCACAGCCTTAAGGAGTCAGCTAGCCCCTGAAGGTCATCTCTCCGAGTCTAAAGCTCAAGCTTGTAATTGACAGAACTCCATACACTGAAAATTAAGAAGAGCAAGCGTGCACTGGGAGCAACGTCGCATTTTCGGATGATTCGTGATTTTACCAAATAAATGTGATTTAGTTTACGAAATAAATGTTTTTATATTTAAATTTTTTTAATTAAGTATTGTAAAAAAAACTTTTTCAATTTTTTTTTTCATCGCATACTTCCAGAACGACGTGGCGGCAGGCCTCTGTCACTGCGTGTACTTGTGCGTGATAATTACCTATCAGCCGCCGGGACTTAGAAGACTCATTTGGCAGTTGTTTGTCAACAGCCGCGTAAATCAAAATGTACTGACTACTGACATCTATATCTGGCATCTGGCAATATATGCCTGGCACATGACAGCACGCATTGAAAAATGTCAAAATTGAAAATTTTCTATGGAGTGATTTGTGTTACTAAGTAACTATTTAGTAATCTGTGGTCGCGGGCAGGAGTTAGTTTCATATGATTAGATAAATAAACCAGTTCCTTTACCTGTCCCATCTCGCTGCAAAGAGACTGCCTCCCCTGAGAAGCGTTCTTCTTGGTGTTCCAGCAGAACTCCAGGATGGCCACCATGATGGCCAGCGCCAGCCCGCACAGCAGCGTCACGAACACGCCGCCTGGGATGGATAGGACTTAACTGTTTTTATGCAAGATTAGATGGTGGGAGGTTTTTGCTAGCGATAGGTTTTAGTTAAATAGATAGAAATAGTGGAAAAAAACTACTTGTGAACTTTTAGAATTATAACATCTAGAAGAAAAATTCGTTGAGTTCAAACGGTTTCACTTAAAAAAAAATTAGTTCTACCGCTGATTTTTATTCTTAAAACTAAGAGAGCTTTTAGTAGTAAAAGCTCAGTTCATGCTACAAAAAGACGCGTCAATGGCCACAGAAAAGTACGTTGAGATCAAGTGGTTTCACATTAAAAATAAAAAGGAGTTCTACCGCGCGCCGCATGGTGGCTTCCCTAGTGCATTCAGTTCAAGCTAGAAGTGTAAGGCGCATATAAATGGCTTAGGGCGCGGACAGGGCGCGGGGGCGGCTTCATATTCCATTCAAATTTCACTCAAAATGCATGGAAATAAAGCGCTATTTAAGGCGCAGGCCACATATAAATGGCATTGTGCGAGGACATGACCGTGTCTCTTAAATTAGGCTTTATTTCCATGCATTTTGCATGAAATTCAAATGTAAAATGCAGCCGCCCGCGACTTGTCAACGCCCGAGGCCATTTATATGTGGCCTGCGCCTAAGGCTGCTTTCTCACCAGAGATGTGATATGCAGCTATGCAAGGAAAACTAAGAAACTATTAGACCGTGCCACTGATGCTATGCTAAGTATAGGAGTGAGTAAGATGTGCTGAGAAGATGTGCCGCCACAGGGTATCTGTGCGAGGGAGATGCACAGCTCGAGCGATGCGATATATCGACAGTATGGGAAGGCACGCATACATGGCGCATCTACATTCCATGTGGACCAATGAATGGTGATTGGTCGATATCAAACGCATCCAGAGCAATGTAGCATAGTACATCTTAAGTGAAAAGCACCCTTTTCCGGCTGTATTTACAGTAAAATTTCGCTAAGCAGTCAAGTAAAAGCGAAAATTCTAAAAATTTTACCTTATAAGGCACAGATCCCGTCACGTAAAAAGAAGGCTAGGCGACAGTTAGAGGATGGTTCTGCGCACGGCTATACTTAAACTCAGATACCTTCGTTCAAATAGACTTTCACAGTAAGTACTTTTAAAGCACAGTAAGCATAAAGTGAAATTGTTTCTGTTACAGAAGGGCTACTACTCGGTTAATGAATATTTGTCTTTTACCACGCACCCTTAATTTTCCCTGGCGACGCCAGCGCCCTCACCCTGTCAGACTAAAGGATGGGAGATGTAATCCTCATTATAGTTTATCTGTGGTAAAGTAGTAGACAACACTGTAGAGGACTTCCGCATCCGTCTGCCGAGAAGTAAGTTTGTCGTTCCTACAAGTTTGTGTGTATAACCGTGTAGAGTAATCATAATGCTTGTAAAGTTTGGTGTAACTATAATAAACGGTTTCATAAAGTCAAATAGCGCAATTATAAATACAAATATAAAATAAATATGCGCCAGACAACACACCTCTTGTAATGGTCTCGAAGTACGGATTAATATACCTGTGTTACGAGGTACCACACAAGGAAATAAGCCAGGGGCGTCCCCCAGCACCCCGACCCGAGTAAATTCAGAAAATATCGTTTCCTGAATTGACCCGACCGGGAATCGAACCCGGGACACTACGGAAATCGTGGCGAGAAACCGTGCTACAGCGCACTGCGCCAATCGTGTAATTATTTAATTCTCGAGCACTACACGCTTTAATCTGACATTTTTTTGTTTTTATTATTATTTTTTGTTTCATTTACTATATCTGACATTCATATTATTTATAATATCCTAGATGTAATAATTTTTTATAACATATTTGCTCGTAAAGGGTCTCTTATTTCACCAATTTCAATAACGTAATGTATCTCATTACGCACTTGTGCGGTAATGTAATGTAAAACGCACGAGTTTTTTTTATTATGGTAAAACGTACGGTTTAGCAAGATGCTCCGTCTGAAACGAACGGTACTTTTTTAAATTTTAGCAAAGAGTTTTTATGTCAGAAAAGAGGTCAACATTTTATGAATAAAATTAACTTTGGGAGATGAAATATAATAAATAAACATTTATTCTTTAATTTATTTAATTTTGACAATAAATTACAACCATCTGTAACAAAAACACAGAAATATTAATTTACTTTATTAGTAATACTGGCTGTTTTTAATGCCTTTTGCCTTAAAAAAAGCGCTGATGCGCGCGCATCGCTAATTTGTGAACAAGTAAACATTTTCTAACTGCTCTAGCAAGTGATTAAAGATTTTATTTGTTTTTGAAAGTCCGATTTTTATTTATTTCCTCTCAAATATGTTATAAAACGTCGTATGATATACGTGCGCTTTGATAATTACAGCCTCTGCTTTCTTGTAGCCCTCGCCTACGGCTCGGGCTAGCAATATCGCCTCGGCTGTAATTTTCAACTTACCGCACTTATATCATAATGTACTATTAATGGTTCGTGACTTGAAATGAATCTGTAAAATGATATTTTGAAATTGTATTAATGCCAGTTTTAAGTATAATTTAGTGTTTTTAAATGTTTCTTGCATGCCGAGAGGCCGAATAAGGAGATACTTATCATATCCATAGCATCAAATGTACCTGTCGAAGACTCTTTTTATATTTTGATTATTTATTTTTTAAACCTTTTAAATTTAGATCCAAGTATTTTTATGACGTATCATTGTTTTGTTTTATATAAGCTGATCTTGTCAGTTGTGCAGTTGTGTTGTCGTTCTTCTATGTGAATACCCAGTGCTGAGTGTTGTGTTCTTTTATCCTAGTGTTTCCTTGTGTCCATCCCTTTGATCTCCTCCTAGTTTCCTCTTAATAGATTACAATCCTCTCCTCTCTGCTTTCCAATTTAAAAAGTACCCATGATTCGCAACTAAAGAACTTTGACTTTGACTTTTGACTTTGAAATCGTCAAATTTAAAGCAAGATATTACTAAATAATAGACATTAATAATATAGATATATATATAGACACAGCTTAAAGACATAATGCGACTCTACCACCGCGTCGGAGTTGTTTCTTCCTGAGAAGACGACAGTAGACGTATTATTAAAGTATGAAGGTAGAAGGTTCAGACCACGAATTAGCCCATACATTTTCCCACTGCGCAAGTCCTGGTCAGGTCTTTTTACATGACGGGTTGCTTCCGTCATGAGATTCAAATAAGAATAGGATTAGCTCACGTTCGCGAAAACGGACTGCGAGAAAAAAATTTCGCTATTAACAAAAATAAGCCATGAAAAGTGTTTTTTTTTATTTTTAAAGGGTTAAGTTTTTAGTCGCTGAAGGATTCCATTAGTTATTGTATTGACAAGTAAATTTATGTAATAGATTTCGTAAATTTTATTTTTAAATAATTTTATTTCGATTTTCATCACAGGAGACCGAAGAGCTGGCCGCTACCTCGGACAAAGAATTAGTCTAGCTATTCAAAGAGGGAACGCTGCCAGTATCTTCGGAACCTTGCACCTTGGACTTCTTTCAATAATATATTTTAGTTATTAAATTATATTTTTTAAGGTTTTTAGTTTTAGGTTCATTTTAATAACTTCAGATGTGTTAGTATTTGTTTTAGTATTTTTAATGTAATAAATTTTATATATTTCGTAAATAATAATAAAGTTTGAGTTTCCAAACTATAGCTAGGTGAAACTAGCAAAAAATTTAAGTGACAATGGCACGATTTTTGCTACGCATTATTTGACAGCAATGTTTGTTTTTGTGATATATGCCGTTTTAACACCGTACCGAATTGGACTCGACTGAAGTTAGTTTGACAGATGTCACATCACAATATGGCGCCGGGTCATTCCTATTCTAAATTAAATCGCATGAAAGACAATTCTTGATTGCACATTTGACGTGTAAATGAAAAAGTGAAAAACCTCAGGCTTCGCGTGGCGCCGCAATAACAGAGTCGAGAGGGTTTGCTTTTTGCGTTTGGGTAGATCGTAAACGTCACATTATTTAAGGTTTTCGTGATTTTTTAGCTGAATTCAATTTAAGTATATATTATCTCTCTATTATTGAATGCACCTTTTAATTTCATAATTGTAACTTTAACTGTGTACAGTAAATTTTTAAGTGTCTTATCAATTGAAGAAATATATTTAATTTAACAAATAATTGGCGACTACCTAATTTTAGACAATTCAATGTGTTTTTGAATAGTATTATACACACAATAATAGAGCAAAAATTTAAGTTTCATTTCAATTCAATGAAATAATTACGAAACACTTACAAAAGTGCAACGTTTTCGACCTATCCCCAGCTAACGCTCTTAAGTAAAGATTAATCAGGGCGTTATTTAAATACTTTTAATTAAGATTTGACCCCTATTTTTATTACCTAGTGGAATCGTTTCTACCCTCTCGATTCCGAACAAACTAATTTCAGGTTTTGTGCTTTTTCATTAACACGTTGTATAAATAAATAAATAAATTTCCCTGGACATTATTCCACACAGCGCCATCTAGCCCCAAAGTAAGCTAACTAAAGCTTGTGTTATGGGATACTAGACAACGGATAAACATACTTAGATACATTTTCTTTTGTAAATACATACTTATTATACATAGGAGACACCCAGACCAGTACAAACAGACATGTTCATGCACACAAAATGTTTGTACTGTGCGGGGATCGAACCCGCGACCTCTGGTGTAGTAGCCAACTTCCTAACCATTACACCAAGTCGGTCATCAAACGGTTGTATAACGTCTCACTTACCAATATTCTGCACCCCCAGCGGGTTGGCCTTGCTGTCCTTCCCGTCCCTGTTGCACACGTCCCCTGTGTTCTTCCACCACTTGTCGTACAGGATCTGGATGACTCCTTTCTCTTGGAGTTCCAGGATGGCGAGGGAGATCTTGTCTCGCCAGGGACTGCCCTTCCAGGTTGCTATGCCGTAGCCCTGGAAGATGAAAAGGATAATTTAGTGAGGGGAAATTACTTCGAAAGTAACGATCAGAGTGCCGACTGCCGATTGCGAGTTGCAGTGAGGGAAGTGAATGACTTCACCACCGCGTTTTGCGAGCACGTAAATGTCAATTAGTATGGAATCGAGTCAGCGCCATCTAGCGGCCAATTCGGGCCACTTTAAGAGGGTTTGCTTTTTGCGTTAGGGGTAGAGCGTAAACGTCGCTTTTTTTTTAGGGTTTTCGTGATTATTTCGCTGACTTCAAATTAAGTATAAGTTATCTCTCTGTAATTGAATGCACCTTTTAATTTCATAGCGATAACTTTAACTGTGTACATTTAATTTTTAAGTGTCTTATAAATTTTTCAAAAAAAAGATTTTTTATTTAATTTAGCAAATAATTGGTGACTACCTAATTTTAGACAATTCAATGTGTTTTTATTATGCACACTATAATTACGAAAATCTTACGAAAATGCAACGTTTACGATCCCCCCTCAGCAAACGCTCTTACGGGCGCTAGATAGCGCTCACTCGATGCCATACAAATTCGCATTTTTTTGCTCGCGAAACGCGATGGTGAAGTCATTCGCATCTCTCACTGCAGCTCGCACTCAGCCCTCTGGACATTGTGAAATGGTTTCTACATTTGGAGAGGCAGACCCTTCACTATAACACTCATCATTTTCACAACATTTTAGGCTCACCGACTCGATCCTAGATTCTAGCTATCCTCGCTTCTCGTTTATCGACAACAGTTTAACAAGTACCTGAGCGAGTGACACATTTAACAACTCTTTTCACTGCAACAGTCAGTGGTCAGTAGAGAGTCCTTGGTGTCAATGTGAACAGCAGGACCCTTTTTCTCTTAAGGCACTATGGGCACTTGCAAGGCCCTACAATCCTGAGGGTCCCTAACCAACTTCAAGGGAAAACATTTAATGTTTCAAGTCAAAAAACCCTTCCATCCATGATGTGCCCAGGGCTTCAAATAAGTGAAAGACGACCCTGGTAAACAGTCAGCAATTAGCTATTAATATCTTTTTTATTCATATGGGATTCATCATTGTATATTTCTTGAGTGAGGAAATCAGTCAAGAGTTTGTTGCTTTCTGTCGATGATGGGGTTAAAGTTCCTTAGTGGTGGTGATTGTAGAGAGTGTCGTGGCCTAGTGGTTTAGTACTCCAACTCGGATTGCGGATCGTGTGGTCCCGAGTTCAAATCTGGCCAGAACCCAAAATCTTTGTGTTCATTGTTTAATTTCCGACTAACTCACACGTGATGAAAAACATAAAAAAACAAATCAACCCGGATAGCGGCGGAAGTCTCACCACCCACTACGTTGGGTTCTAATTCTAATACCACTGGTGAAAAGTGGGCTTCTGGTTGTTCCGTTCACCATGACGGCAACAGTCACTTGCCTCTGACTACCCCGCTTGGGATAAAGTCGTGATGGTATGTTATGTTATGTGGTGATTATGGCCGCGACCGAGACAGGCTGACACCCGGCTGGAGACCCTTGTCTTGGTCTCTGCGCCAACTGGCACCTTTAGAGAAACCCTACACTAGCGTTTTTGGGCGTTGCGTCTTCCCGGCGCCGAAAAACGCTAGTGTGGTGGGGGGTCGCCGGCATGACGCCATGTGTTAATATGTCCCAGATGTCTATTTACCTTAGAATCGAGCAGTCCTCCAATCTGCGTCAAGTTGCAGTCCCTCTGCACCCTATGGTCCAGCATCGTGGACTCCATGAGGAACGCGTAGTTCCCCCCGAGCACGCGCCGCACCCCCTCCTCGTAGGAGGAGACGAGCGCGGGGGGCGACGCCGTGGACATGTGCTGCCACATTGTCTGGTAGATGTCTATGTTGGAGTCCTGTCGAGACATATAAATGTGTGCCAATCGTGTCTTCAATGATAAGATGAGATGGAAATTAGACACGTATACGATTTGGGTGGTCGTATTTTAAGTTTTGTGTGGTTTCACATTATATGAATTTGCCTGCTTTACAAAGGAAGTCCTTTATATTATGAATGCGGAGCCTCAGTACATATGTACCAATTGCGCTCTGATATAGGTTACTGATAGTTAATGTAAACCGCTGGATTCGTGTTGACAGCAGTTGCGATAAAACGAAGCTCCTACGACGCCCATTATCATTTTGTTACAGTCACTTCAATATACTAATATACTCGTATACTGAGACACATGCTGAGATGGAGACATTTTTGCTACTGTGTAATACTGCATGCATGTCTTGATCTAAGTTTTTATTTTTAAAATTGTATATGTTCAGTGTTTTGTATTAACTTTTTATCAAATACCAATACCGTAGCTATGTTCCGTGCTTGTTGTTGTAGCGCAGAAATAAATACGATATAATTGAACGTCGAAATTGCGTTTTAATATGTTTTCAACTTTCGGTCCTTCGAACCGGATTAAAACGCCAATATAAATAAATATGATGTAAAAATTGCTTTTTAGTATGTTTTCAACATCAAACCGGATTATAACGCCACCCCGATAGCAGAACATGTTTATTTCGATTTTTATTGAATCGTTTTTATTTCATTTTATTTAGAATTCGACTTTTTAATTTAATTGTTGATTGTATTTTTGTTTTATTAGATAATTTTATTGTAATATTCAACACAATGTTTAAACAAATAAATATGCGCCAGACAACACACCTCTTGTAATGGTCTCGAAATAGGGATTAATATCCCTGTGTTACGAGGTACCACAAAAGGAAATAAGCTAGGGCCGTCTCCCAGCACACCCAGACCCGAATCAATTCAGAAAAGATCGTTTCCTGAATCGACCCGACCGGGAATCGAACCAGGGACACTTCAGAAATCGAGGCGAGAAACCGTGCTAAAACGCACTTCGCCAATCGTGCCGTCACGTATATTGTTTATGAATAAATGAATTAAATTGAATGAACGATGATCTTGAAATCATTATTTGGCAACAGAAAGTAGACCTAATCAAGATATTTTTTTAGACAACAGGAAGACAGTTTATTTATTCTTCATTGCACAAAGAAAAAGTACAATTGGCGGACTTAATGCCTAGTGTCATTCTGTACCAGTCAACCACTGGGCGAAGCAGAAATCGTGTTGGCGGTGTCTCACAAAACCGGAAATAAAATATACTATTAATACAAAAAACATACTTAAACCAAAATTATACATATTACACATACATAATCATAATACATAAATTTAAAGATACATACACTAAATATCGTACCTAAATCTTGAAATATTCTCAGTTCTCAGTACTTACCCGAAAAAAGGTCATCGTGGACCCCCCATTGAGCGTCCCGTACTGCACCGCGTTCTGCGCCGCCAGGTCCGCCGCACTCTGTATCGGCAGCACCGTGCGCTCCACCGTCAGGAACGCCGCCAGGTTGGCGGTGTACGAGGACAGTATGATGAGCGTGAAGAACCACCAGATTCCTCCCACTATTCTTGTTGAGGTTGCCTGGAGGGGGATTTGTATGACTTCCTTATGAATTTATTGTTTCGTCACACTAATGATTATTTATTTATTTGTTTATACAAAAGAATCCGTGCCGGCTCACAGATACATTCCAACCCGTCGGCAGGTTAAAAACATGACAATAAAATCTAATTAAAATACAAATACAAATTATAAGAAAAATACAATGTCAAAAATATAGAAATGTCCAGATAAAAATAAATAGAAAATTACTACAGAAATAAAAATTAGAATTAATAGTAAAAGTAAAGTTAAAGTAAAAAATCATTTATTCACTTAAGCTTTTACAAAGAAGCACTTATGAAATATCAAAATTCACAAAAAAAATATATAAACGATAATAGACGTAAATGAAATAATACAATAATAGTACATATTCTAAATAAACATAATGCGAATCTACCACCGGTTCGGAAGTTGCTTCTTATCGAGAAGACTCCGGCAAGAAACTCGATAGTTACTCTTTTGAACTTTGTTTTGTTTTACAACAAATAAATTCAGAGTACAGTCAAAAGAACAATAAAAATACATTATTTGAGCAGAGGAGCAGATTATTCCTACTATGACCACAAACTCTTGTCGTTCAAGTAATCCTCCACATTATAATAACTTTGTTTTATCAACTTTGTTTTAATTGTAGACTTGAACTTGTGAAGAGGTAAATCAACAAGACTTTGAGGTAATTTATTTTTTTAAATAAATAATAACAATATAATGTCATATAAAATCTTGCCAATAATGCTCGTTGAAAACGATAAGAACGTTATTAAGCTGAGGAAGATGGATATATTTTTATTAAGACGGGCAGATCGTGAATTGGAGGAATTCGCTGTGCCCTGACTCTTGCGAATTTTCTGAAGAAAGGATTCATGCAGTTCATAGAAGAAAGATATAATAAATATAAATAAATATGCGCCAGACAACACATCTCTTGTCATGGTCTCGAAGTAGTGATAGATATCCCTGTGTTACGAGGTACCAAATAAGGAATTAAGCCAGCGGCGTCTCTCAGCACACCCAAACCCAAGCCAATTTAGAAAAGATCGTTTCCTGAATTGACCTGACCGGGGATCGAACCCGGGACACTACGGAATTAAATTCAAGAAACCGTGCTACAGCGCACTACGCCAATCGTGTTGTTACAAAAGAATGAAATGTGCAAGTCCTTGTAAAGTATTTTATCAGGCCTCTGTCACTCCACGTACTTAAGCGCGATAATTACCTACCAGCCGCCGGGTCTTCCAAGACCCATTTGGCAGTTGGTTGTCAACAGCCGTGTTAGCACGTAATTTACTATAAATGTTTTATGTAAGTTATTATTAAGTAGGTAGAAATTAGGTAAGTTTTATAATAAAGTATTGAAATAGTTGCTTTATATATAGTTAAGAGAAAAAATAGGCAATTTTCGTAAATTTAGGGGTGGGGTCTCAGGGCAATACCCGCAGGAGAGCCGCTCGGAGGGTGGGTCGGTAAGGCAATACCCGCAGGAGAGCCTATAGAAGAAAATTAGCTATAACTTTGTTAATATGATACTTTTAGTAAGATTATTGTGTGACTAGATTAGGAATTAGAATAAGTATCTTATAGAAACATCAATTTTGTTGTAAGCAAAGGTTTCCCTTACAATTGTGCAAATAAACCATATTTGTCCTGTAGAGCAGGACAGCAATAGTAGGTTAGGTGGGGGGATTTCTTGGACACCTGATTGGTCCTAAAATCCTTTAAATATGCGGCAAATTCTGAGGGAAGCCAGTGCAGTCCAGTCCACTCCAGAACAAGGAACAATAAAGGAAAATAAGGAAAAAATCGAAGGATTTCATTCTCACCACCCACCATACAGTCCACTACATTTGTGGTCCATCGAGCGCCGGATACAGTTATAGTCCACTACAGTTGTGGACCTACAAGCGCCGGATCAAGAACGAAGAATCGTCGGCAGGAAAAGCGGGTTGCTATTACGCTCTGAAATAGTAACTCTGAAGATGGTAGTCACTAGAAGCCAAGGCGAAGCACCAGAAGCTGAAGAACATAGGCGTATTCAGGAACACAGGGAGGAACAGAGGAGGGCCATTGCTAGGGAACGTGCTAGAAGGCTCTCGCTGGAGGCTCCAGCTTCACCTGATCGGAGGCATACTGAATATCGACCACCTACACCAGAAATACGGAACGTTACTCCGGCAGCAGGTACTTCGACCATGATGGCAGAACAAGACGAACGACTACGAATACCATCACCACCACGTTCAGTGCAATCACAGCTTTCAACATCGAGCATTAACAGAAGAATGCGCCTAGCGGAATTGGAAGCTGCAGAGAGGTTAGCAGCAATTAAGAAGAAAGAACTAGAACTGGAAGCTGAACTTGTAAAGAAGAGATATCAAGCTGAAGTATCTGCAATTCAAGATGAACAAGACAGTCTCCACGGAGAACCTATCACAAGAAAGAATTACCAGCGGGTGGATGACTGGTTACGGAAGAACCCGGTCACCCAACAGATAGAAGATAAAACCGAACCTAGAAGACTTCGCTTTGATACTTCAAGAGGCAGATCGCTAACGCCGACTAGAACGAAAAGCGGCGTCGAACAACTGGCGGAAACCCTTGAGAAGATGGCAAGACCGCGTATACGGCACTCCGATTTACCCTACTTCTCCGGAGCTGTCAACGAATGGTTGCCATTCAAAGCTGCTATGCAAGACTCAACAAAGCTTTACAACGTTTCGGCTGCAGAGAATATTCAACGACTAAGAAGCTGTCTTAAAGGGGAAGCAAGAGATGCCGTGTCTGCACTACTGCACACCGCTACTGACCCAGACATTATTATGAGAACTCTCGAGCAGTGCTTCGGAAGACCAGAAGTCATCATAGACAGAACATTCGACGAGTTAAGAAGAATGCCGAAGCCAGGAACATCAGCGACAGAAATCAACAACTTCGCAATCAAGCTGCAGAATCTCGTGTTCTCAAGACCATCGATCGTCGGGGATATCTATATAACCCTTTGCTGTCGCGAGAAGTATTGGACAAGCTCAGCCCACATCTAAGATCGCGCTGGTGCGATTATGCAAGTGAACACGATGAAACATCAGATCCTGATATCGTCTTGCTGTCACAATTCCTGATGCGAGAAGCGGATCGAGCGTTGAAATACACATACGCTCCGCCAATGAACACCGCCTCAACAAGCACAATAAGAAGAGAAGTCAGGCCGAACGCTGCAATAATGCCACAGAAAAGGAAGATGAACGCTGTCTACACAACAGAAGACAGAGAAGAGCAAGAAGGATGCCCAAGCTGTGGACAAGCCCACACACTGCCTCAGTGTCCATCCTTTAAGGCACTGGCGGTAGACAAGCGATGGGAATTTCTGAAAGAAAGAAGAATCTGCTTCAAGTGCATCTGCAAGAAACACAGGCGCGCATACTGCAAAGCAAAGCCCTGCGAAATAAATGGATGTCAGCGACCACATCACGCAATGCTTCATCAAGAGAGACCTGACAGTACAGAAGCTACAGCAAGTCACATCACGAAGCAAGCATCACTGAGCAGCAATGCTACTGTCATGTCAGTGGCTGCTAAGTCTACAGCGGGACATCGAGCAGTTCTCCTGAAGATATGCCCAGTCATCGTCAGCGGTCCACGGGGGGAGGTGAACACCTTTGCGCTGCTGGATGAAGGGGCGACCATAACCCTCATTGATGAAGACCTGGCGAAGAGCATTGGCGCAGAAGGCCCATCAACACCGCTGAATCTCCATGGGGTCAACATGTTCCAGAGAGAAAACGACAGCAAGCTGGTAACAGTGCAAGTGCGTGGCAAAAAAGACAACACGCAACACAGGTTACGCGCACGCACAGTCAAGACCTTAGAGCTTCATCAACAAACAATACCACAGAAGCTCATGAAGTATAGACACCTGCGAAATATGAATAAAGACGAACTATGTTACGAGCAAGCCCGACCTGGTATTCTGATTGGAACAGATCACTGGGAATGCATCGTTTCCCGTGAACTTCGAGTGGGGGCGCCTGATCAACCGGCCGCTTCCAGAACGCAACTCGGATGGGTGATGCATGGAACGACACCTCGAAGCGTGATCTACAACGACGAGAGCGTGCTGCATGTCTATGAAACCGATCGACGCATAGACACGAACGAGCAGCGCGACCAAGAACTCCATAACCTGGTGGAAACACACTTCAAAATAGAAGCCCTTGGCGTCGCTCAAAAACAAAGAGTGAGTGACGCAGATCAACGAGCAATCAACATCATAGAGAAGACCGTCAAGAAGATAGACAGCGGCTACGAAGTGGGACTGCCATGGCGGAAAGACAACACCACTCTGCCGCCCAGTTACGATGCAGCATTTCGTAGACTTTGCAAAATCGAACAGAAGATGGACACGTCAACAGAGTTCGCTCAAGAATACGCCGCACAAATAGAAAACCTACTGCAGAAAGGCTACGCTGTGTTATGCGATGGCTCAGAACGAGGAAGCGCCGTCTGTTGGTACCTGCCACACTTTGCCGTGCAGAATCCGAACAAGCCCGGCAAACAGCGGCTGGTCTTCGACGCAGCAGCCAAAAGTCATGGCGTCAGTCTGAACGACCATCTACTAGAGGGACCAGATCTACTGCTGTCGTTACAAGGAATCGTGTTTAGATTCCGAGAGAAGGAAATAGCAATAACGGCAGACATCCAAGAAATGTTCCTGAGAATTAAGATTCGCCCAGAAGATCAACCAGCGCAGCAGTTCTTGTGGAGAGGCAACGACCGTGAACATCCTCCTCAACATTACAAGATGACCAGCATGATCTTCGGAGCAGCAAGTTCACCATTCATGGCGCACTTCATTCGCAACCACAACGCGAATGAACACGCGCAGCAATACCCTCGAGCACAAGAAGCCATCACTCGAAGCCACTACATGGATGACCTGGTGGCCAGTTATGAAACAGAAGAAGATGCTCACGCTGCTATCCAGGAAATCAGAAAAGTACATGCAGCTGCGGGCTTCACACTGCGAGGATGGAGCTCGAATAGCAAGATCGTGCTACGCGACATACCCTCGGAGTTGTTCGCAACCACACCTGCACAACTGGGGGGAGACCGACCAGAGAACAAGATCCTGGGCTTATTCTGGAACGCCGAAAGAGACGAGCTGGGCTTCAACACTTCCATGATCAGAGTCCCAGCTGAAGTAAGAACACAAACTCGAGCACCGACAAAACGAGAAGCACTAAGCGCAGTGATGTCCATCTATGATCCATTAGGACTGCTAAGTCACTACACTGTGCGAGCGAAGATAATTCTGCAGAGCCTGTGGCGCCTCAAGACTTCGTGGGATGAGCCAATACCTGCAGAAGAAGAAGAGCTCTTCGCGTCCTGGCTATCACAACTAGCAGAGATTGCTAGTTTACGTCTCAATAGATGCTACGTGCTGGGAAAAAGAAAGTACGTCGAGCTACACGTGCTATGTGATGCCAGTGAACAAGCCTACGCAACTGTAGCATACTGGAGAACAACCAACGAAGACGGAAACATCAGCGTCGTGCTAGTGGCTGCCAAAGCTAAAGTGGCACCTAAGCGCACGCAGACAATACCTCGTCTGGAGCTGCAAGCCGCCGTCATCGGAGCAAGACTCGCCAACACCATCAAGAAAGAGCATAGCGTCGTAGTCGCCAGAACCATCTACTGGACTGACTCTTCTACCGTGGTGCATTGGATACGCAATGACACGAGACGCTATACTCCATTTGTGTCGCACCGACTCAGCGAGATAGCAGAACTCACGCAGAGAGATGAATGGCGATGGCTACCCACAGAACAGAACGTGGCCGACGACGCAACGAGGTTCACCTGCACACCAATCACCGAAAATGATCGTTGGTTCAAAGGGCCTGAATTCCTACATCAGTCTGAAGAGCGGTGGCCCAAGGAACAGATATCAAGAACAGAACACGAAGAGGTTCTACTACACACGTCAGAGAACGGAAGATGTCAAAGTTGGCTGCCTGATCACACTCGTTTCTCCAAATACGAGACACTGCTGAGGGCAACGGCACGAGTGCTTGCATTCATAGACATATGCAGGCGTCAAGCAACACGCATGGAATGTCAACATCTGGAGAAAGCAGAACGAGAGCTCATCCGACACGCGCAGCAAGAAAGCTTCGAAGATGACATCGCGAAGATAAAATCTGGACGCCCGATCAGCAGAACAAGTCGACTCTTCAAGCTAGATCCAGTCCTTGAAGATGGCATCCTGCGAGTACGCGGCCGAATAGAAGCATCCGCCGCACCAGCAGACACTAAGAGGCCGATCATTCTGGATGGACGTCATCAAGTCACCAAACTCATAGTGCTGCGAGAACATTGCGCTGCGGGTCATGCAAACAGAGAACGCGTGACAAATGACCTACGCCAAAGATATTGGGTCATTCATCTGCGACCCACAGTGCGCGCAGTAGAACGCAGCTGCGCACTATGTAGAGTACGTCGAGGGAAGCCACAGACACCGGCAACTGGAGATCTGCCACGAGCACGCTTGGACCCTTTCCACCGCCCATTCACCAACTGTGGGGTAGATTACTTCGGGCACATGATCATAAAGAACGTCGCCGAGAGAAGAGATGGGGCGCATTATTCACCTGCCTCACTTCACGCGCCGTTCACATAGAGCTCGCCGCATCGCTCTCAACCGACTCAGCAATAATGGCGCTACGACGGATGGCAGCTCGAAGAGGATGGCCTCGACTGATGTACTCGGACAACGCGACCAATTTCCGTGGGGCAGACCAGGAACTCCGAGCAGCCTACGCCGAGTGGGCGCCCGCCCTGCGTGATGAAGGGCTACTGCAACGCATGGAGTGGCGTTATATACCACCGGGTGCGCCTAATCAAGGAGGCGCATGGGAACGAATGGTACGCTCAGTGAAGACAGCACTTAGCGCAACTCTGCGGGAAAAGGAGCCAACGGAAGAAGTCCTGAAAACTCTACTGACCGAAGCCGAGTTCTCCATCAACGCAAGACCATTGACCCACGTGAGTGTGAGCCCCCAAGATCCAGAGGCACTCACACCCAACCATTTTTTGATGGGATCATCAAGCGGACTCCCATCAACGGGACCCTGCGATTTGGCTCACCGCAGAACCTGGAGGGTCAGTCAAGCTCTCGCCGATCACTTCTGGCGTCGCTGGGTACGAGAATACCTTCCCACTCTAGTACCTCGAGGAGAGCCGAAAGACAACAAGCTCCCACTGCAAGTTGGCGATGTCGTCGTGGTAGTTGATCACACTCTACCAAGAAACGTTTGGCCCATGGGGATCGTCGAAAACACCTACAAGGGACCTGACGGCGGCATACGCATCGCAGACGTGAGGACGAAGACAGGAGTATTCAAGCGCCCGGTTAGCAAACTCGTCGTCCTGCAAAAGGAAGAGGCTTCGCAAGCTGCGCCGGGGGAGAGATGTTAAGGACGCCGAGACAATAAAATACGTAGCTAATAAGATAGAATAAGTTAGCACGTAATTTACTATAAATGTTTTATGTAAGTTATTATTAAGTAGGTAGAAATTAGGTAAGTTTTATAATAAAGTATTGAAATAGTTGCTTTATATATAGTTAAGAGAAAAAATAGGCAATTTTCGTAAATTTAGGGGTGGGGTCTCAGGGCAATACCCGCAGGAGAGCCGCTCGGAGGGTGGGTCGGTAAGGCAATACCCGCAGGAGAGCCTATAGAAGAAAATTAGCTATAACTTTGTTAATATGATACTTTTAGTAAGATTATTGTGTGACTAGATTAGGAATTAGAATAAGTATCTTATAGAAACATCAATTTTGTTGTAAGCAAAGGTTTCCCTCACAATTGTGCAAATAAACCATATTTGTCCTGTAGAGCAGGACAGCAATAGTAGGTTAGGTGGGGGGATTTCTTGGACACCTGATTGGTCCTAAAATCCTTTAAATATGCGGCAAATTCTGAGGGAAGCCAGTGCAGTCCAGTCCACTCCAGAACAAGGAACAATAAAGGAAAATAAGGAAAAAATCGAAGGATTTCATTCTCACCACCATACAGTCCACTACAAGCCGCTTAGAGCATTTGTACACGAATCTTGCGGTTGAACTGACGCGATGACGTACTGTAGTTACTGACTACTGACATTAAGATCGAAAGAGGTGGCCCTGGCAACATATGCCTGTCACATGACTGCACGCATTTAAAATTCACAATGTTGCTAATTGATTTATCTGTTACGTAGGTAACTATTATCTAATCTGTGATTTTATCTCCCTTCTAAAAATAACCCCATCTTTATTTAACAACTTCTTCCGTTGAATTGAATTACATTATACTATGTAGCTCCTTACTCCTTACTGTGGATCATATTCACTCTATCGAAATGCTCATAGATAAATACCAAGAGTTTCATAGACCTCTCTACCTTGTGTTTATTGACTATCAAAAAGCTTTTGACACTTTGTACCATCACTCGATATGGGAGTCTCTACAACAGCAAAATGTTGAAATGCCATATCTGAAGGTACTACAACATATATACCAAAATTGCAACAGCAGAATTAAACTAGAGACGACCGGGCCCTGGATACCAATCAAAAGAGGAGTGAGACAGGGTGACGTCATCTCACCAACATTATTCATAGCAGTGTTACAACGAGTAATTGAACAACTTGATTGGGGAGAGGTTGGTTTAAATGTGAACAATCACTTTATCAGCCATTTAAGATTCGCCGACGATATTGTCTTGTTTTCTGAAAACGCAGCCGAGCTTCAGTCAATGATAAACGCCCTGCACTTCGCAAGCCAAAAAGTAGGCCTGGATATTAATCGCAGCAAAACCAACGTTATGACAAACTTTATTAAATATCCTGTATACCTTGAAAATAAAGCGCTCGAGTACGTTGACACCTACATATACCTAGGTAAGCAAATCTCGTTTGATAAGCAGAGAAATAAACATGAAATAGAAAGGAGAGTTTCAAATGCATGGAAAAAATTTTGGAGCCTAAAAGAAGTTATGAAGAGTGATATGCCAATCTTAATTAAACAAAAAATTATGGACTCCTGTATACTGCCATCATTAACCTACGCTAGCCAAACCTGGAAGCTCACACATAAAGTGAAATCTAAAATCAGAACATGTCAAAGAGGCATGGAAAGGAGTTTATTAAAAATTAGAAGAATCCATAAAATATCACACAAAACTATAAGGAAAAAGACAAAAGTTACTGATGCTCTATATCACTGCAAAAAATTAAAGTGGCGCTGGGCCGGCCACATAGCTAGACTAACAGACAATAGATGGACTCAGAGAATAACATGTTGGAACGGACCGCCGGGCACCAGGAAGAGAGGCAGACCAGCTGCCCGCTGGGCTGATGATATCGTGCAAGTGGCTGGCAAACAGTGGATGGAGATAGCGAAAGACAGGGACACTTGGAAATCTTTAGAGGAGGCCTTCACCTTCGAGAACGAGGGGTTCTTACTAGCTTAAAAGTTGATGTACATATTTTATTTGTTATATTTTATTTTTTAAGAATTTAGTGTAGTTTTTAAGTAAAATGCATGTTTTGTTAATTTATACCTATCTAGTAAGAAATAAAAGGCTTTTTTTTTTTTATTTTTTTTTTTATTTTTTTTTTATTATTTATTATGTAGCTCCTTAGATGCAGAGGTGATCCATATGTTTTCTTGGCTAACCTACTTATAAATGAATAAATAAATATCTGGGACAATTTACACCAAGATCATCTGGCCCCAAACTAAGCAGAGCTTGCACTATGAGTGTCAGAGACTGATAAACAAACTTAGATATTTCTATAACACACAAACACAAATGTTGGTCACATAATGTTTGTCATGGGCGGGGATCGCACCCGCAAGACCTCCGGCGCTAATAGTGTTGCCCAAACTATCCATAGTTGACCTTGGAATCTAGTAACAATATTGATAGTGGTATCGATAGTATCGATATCACTCATCAACTATTACTATTGATCATAAGCAATAATATCGATAGTATCGATACTATTACATTATAATACGATCGATGCTATCGATAATATTATAATGTAATTCAAACTCAAACTCAAATATCTTTATTTAAATAGACTTAATCAGTAAGTACTTTTAAATAGTCAAAAAATATACTAAATAATAGACATAAGTATTTACGTATGTCAATAATATGAATTAATCAACAGTATACCTATATAAACATAATGCGACTCTACCACCGTGTCGGAGTTGATTCTTACTGAGAAGACCCGGCAAAAACCCAGTAGTTACTCTTTTATACTTGTTGTGGTTTTACAATGCGAGTTAATAGAGTACAATTTGTGGATTGATGAAAAAAAATGCGTAAATTCTAACATTAAAAAATAAACAGAACAACCTGACAATTACAGCAAAGCTACATAATATAAAACGCAATAAGCAATAATATCGATAGTATCGATATTATTGCTTATTGAATAGTGATAGTTAATTAGTGATATCGAAAGTATCGATAGTAGATAAAAACTATTAATATTATTACACAAATGATAGTTTAATATCGGCAGATATTATTTTTTATTTGACAAAGCTTTAGTAGTTTTACCCTGTGTCAATATTTGATTTTATGCATTAGTCTTTAGGATCTTACAACGTTTTTGAATAATATGTATTTGAGATATTTACTAGCTACGTAATTGATTTTTTGAAGGCAATACTATCTATAGTGTGAGCAATCGATACTATCGAACTATCGATAGGCTATTGATTGATATGACGTCAACTATCGATGAAATATCGTCAGTTTAGCGATAGTGGACTATCGATAGGCAACACTAGCGCTTTTTTTTATTGTTCATCTGCATGCTATTATTATTACTATATTATTGACGATCTTAATACTAATTCTTATATCTGACATTTAATGTAATATATATTGTAATTTTGTATTAAGAGAGAAATAAATCTAATCGAATCTAATGGCAGGATCGCTGCTTTTGCACCAACAGGCCAGTCAACGAATAGAACTATATATTATTATTACCTTAGGATTCAGTCCAGATCCCTGCCTCAAGAAGGTCCCCGTGATGAACCAGAAGGAGTTACACACACTGAACTGGTTCGTCAGCAGCTTGGTCTCGTGTCCACACACGTGGGTGCTGGTGGACCTGCGAACAGACGTGTCCTGGGTACCTACTCACTAACGCAATGTCCGAAGTTTCGGGCAAATTGACTGCAACTCGTGGTAGACGTACTGGTACAGGAGCTTTCTTATAAAGTCCAAAATAAGACTACGGTTCAGATCCTTAAGTAATCAAACACACAATGATGATAATATACATGTGAATACAGGTGTGTTGGGCAAGAAAATATGGCAACAGGAATCGATGGTAAATAGATTCAGATAAATCACAAATTATCCTTAGGCGGTATGGACGACAGCAGGTCAACCTTCACGAAACCATTGCAAAATGGATCTTATTGCATAAAGACATGTAGAGCTTGAAGCCGTATTTGTACCTCAAGTCTTTTAAGAGCGTTTGCTGGGGGTGGATCGAAAACGTTGCATTTTTGTAAGACTTTCGTGATTATTTTATTGAATTGAAATAAACCTTAAATTTTTGCTTTATTATTGTGTGTATAATACTATTTAAAAACACATTGAAATGTCTAAAATTAGTAAGTCGCCAACTATTTGGTAAATTAAATAAAAACCGTTTTTTTTAAATTAGAAGACACTTGAAAATTTACTGTACTTAGTTAAAGTTATAATTATGAAATCAAAAAGTGCATTCAATAATAGAGAGACAATTTATCCTTATTTTGTATTCAGCTAAATAATCGTGAAAACCTTAAAAAAATGCGACGTTTACGATCTACCGCAAAAGCAAAAAGCAAACCCTTAGTTACTTTGAATAATTACATATATAAACCAAGTCCGCGCGCCCATTTTGAAGCACCTTAATTGGAACCGCTTTGCAGTGTTCATTACAGCTCCGCAATGTTCAATGTCAAAGCGCGCCGCACGTAAGCAAGCAATAGTCACGTAAGTGTAGATCGGATTAGTGCTTCATTACCGACGGGGCGGTTGTATGAAGACTATCCTTCTATACGTTATTATTCTAAGCCTCAAGCTACTTACCACTCGTAAGGAGAGAACCTCGCCATAACGAACAGCGTGAAGGAGACCAGCACGTACGCGGCCAGCACGTACAGCCAGATCTCGATGGCCAGCGGGTTCAGGAAGCTGAAGAGTCTGGTGGGCTGCGAGGTTGGCACCTGGAGGCGAAACACCGCAGAATAGGCTCTTACACTCATTTTCGAAGAGTCTCAATTGCTACTATAGTACCAGTAAACCCGTTCAGGCAATGTATGAAATATTGTATTCATTTTATACTTTGGCTAGAAATTATATTAATGCCGGATGCGCAGCCGGAAATCTGCGTAAAAGGGTTCAATAAAAAGATAGTTCAATGCCAGAATCGTCCTTCGGCATATATGTATTTTAGGTAGGTAAGATGAATCGATTCGTATGTTTTCATTATCAAAATATCTTTAGTTAAAATATCAAAGTATAAAACGGCAAAAAAGAGAACGAGGGCAGACCGTTTCTGGCACTCGCCGGCCGCTGCCGCGGCGCGCTCGCTTCGCTCGCTCAGCTCGTTCGTGTCAACCTAACATGATCGTCGCTTGCTCCTCGCAACCTAATGAACCCGCGTCAAACAGGGTGAAAAACTTTCTGCCTAGAAAGGTTTTGAGTTTGAGTATATATCTCAATAAAACTTGATAATTAAAGGCAAAATCTATTTATTTCACACATTCCCGGAAGACCACGACTGGGTACTCTATACAATATAACGAACAGACACGAACTGACTTCGTTTTATACTTTGATATTTTAACTAAAGAAAATGCAAATACGAATCGATTTATCTTTCCTACCTAAAATGTATGCCAAAGGACCATTCTGACAGTGAACTTTCATTTTAGTAATCCTTTTACTCACATTGCCGGCTGCGCATCCGACATTATATACAATACCTAAACATTACATTGCCTAGGCAAAGTATGCAATGGATGATCAAAATGGTAATATTTCATACATTGCCTAAACGCACCCGGCATTGTATATATTGCCTAGGCATTGTATACGATGCCTGAATTATACACATTGCCGGTAACATATATAATTACTTGAAAAATATTTTTCTATAATATATTAGAAGAGTAACACAATATTTCTTACCTTGAATAATATTCCTATGCCCAAATTCATAAAGGGCTTCGTGAAGTCAATGACGGCTTCTCTAGCGTAGTTTATGGTCATTGAAGCTACGGCAATGTCCGCTTTCTGGAATAAAGTAGTTTTTATTTTTAATTATCGTTTGATTAGATCACTAGACGGTCCTGAGTATGACAAAGATCTTCAGGTAAAATGGTTTAATTTTAGTACTACCTTTTAAGGTAAATATGAGGGTTTTCTTGCAGTTCCTCGCTTCATATCCGTAACCCATCGCAGCCGTTATTGGCACTTGTCTTGTCAGATGTAACGTGCCCCTCCACCGCATTCAAGCACGAATATAAGTTTTAAATATGGACGCAGAACAAAACATGCCACTGTAATTGGGCGTTCAGTAGCCGGTTGGACTCGAACCTAGGAGCACGCGTCGTTTTTTCCACAGAAGTAAGTATCTATACTCTGCACATATAAATCAAAAAAAATTGCGGGGCGCGTCATTTCAAATTAGACAAGCTCTACCCCAATTTAACAGCTAAATCTGTTTCTTGTTAGCTCCGCATAACGTTATGTACAGTAGTACTATTATTTACTTCCAAAACTTACCCTGTCCATCAGGTCCCTAACAATCCCGTTCCAATGGCCAGTATTAGGGTCTCTAGCTCCACACATGTTGTCTGGTACCAGTCGCAGCCGGTAGTGGAACCCCACTCTGCCAGCTACATCGGTTTCTTGTCAGCGACCGACGCCGAGCGAAAATATGAACACTCGTGCCACGTGATAACTTTCAATTTCGTTTGCAAGCCTGTCTTTTTTACCTACATTTGTATTTTGTTCGAGAGTGATCCGTCTGTACCGTAGGACTATTATTTACTTCCAAACTTACCCTATCCATCAGCTCCCTAACAATCCCGTTCCAATGGCCAGTATTAGGGTCTCTAGCTCCACACATGTTGTCTGGTACCAGTCGCAACCGGTAGTGGAACCCTGCTTTGACGGCTTAATCAGTTTCGTGGCAGCGACTGACGTCCCGGAATTATGAACGATAGTGACACGCGATAAGTTTCGTTTTCGCGAGCAAGCTATTTGACCTAAATTTGTCTTTTGATCGAGAGTGATCCTACTGTACGTACTATTACTTACTTCCAAAACTTACCCTGTCCATCAGCTCTTTGACAATCCCGTTCCAATGGCCAGTATTAGGGTCTCTAGCTCCATACATGTTGTCTGGTACCAGTCGCAACCGGTAGTGGAACCCTGCTTTGACAGCTTAGTCAGTTTCGTGGCAGCGACTGACGTCCCGGAATTATGAACGCTAGTGACACGCGATAAGTTTCGTTTTCGCGAGCAAGCTATTTGACCTAAATCTGTCTTTTGATCGAGAGTGATCCTACTGTACGTACTATAACTTACCCTGTCCATCAGCTCTCTGACAATCCCGTTCCAATGGCCAGTATTAGGGTCCCTAGCTCCATACATGTTGTCCGGTACCAGTCGCAGCCGGTAATGAAACCCCGCGCGAGACGCGACTCGGGCGAGGAGGTCTATGCAGAATCCCTCGAAGCGCGCGTTGCCTTGGAGGTTCCAGCCTTCTTTCACCATTACGTAGGGCTTTTCCTGGAAACCAAAAAACTTATATATACTATGACTATACAATTTTATCTGTATTTTTAGAGCTGTTCGTTCTTATGGTAGTGTGCATATCGGTTGGGGTCTTTCCTGTGGTAAGTTCTGGTATTGTTAATGCTTCACTGAGAGGCCAGTCACCAGACCACACCAGACCAATTTATTGATATACTACTTTCGCCGTATGATGATTGTACGGTGTGTCACCGTGCATTCATCCGCGTCAGCATCTTTATAACTTTATAAGTATTTTTGCATTATGCGCGGCTGACCTTATTAAGTAATATTCAATATTGTAAGTTAGTTCGCTTATGCCTATCAAGACGGCCGCGAGTCTCATTAGCAATAATTTAAGTGCTTTGTGTAATTATCAAGATTATAATAAATATCTTTACTCAACAAGGAGTTTACATTTACACACGACACAACATAGCAAGAAAAAGACGTATGGTATACAAGACCATACAATGATATCCCTGACGGTTCAAAATTGTCAATTAAAATGATGTAACGGATGTAATTTAATCGAGTTGGCAAAGGAAATGGAATCGGATTAACCGATTTTTAATTTTTAAATTAATTCATAATAAACGGGTTATGGCTAATAAGTTATAAAATAAATCGCGGTATCTCGAGAACAATAGTTAAAAAATAGCACACAAGGCAGACGCACTCGTACTGATGCGAATGAGGTGATTACAAATGGTCGCTCCTTTCATTCATCGCACTTTTTGTCGATTCAGTAGTGTCAATACACTATTGAATGGCGTTCCTTTTCACGCATCAGGCGCTGCAAAGATGGATTAATTTCATTTCATTTACTTCATTATTTTATTAACAGGTAATAACAATAACAATAATTTACTTGATAAGATTCGAAAGGACAATAATTTTTTAATAGCCTAAAACATTTTCTTTTGCCAGTTTCTTTTTATTTAGTTTGAAATAGTATGCGTGACACGGAACAATAAGAGCTGTCATGCATATCATCTTACAACGAAAATAGTATAAATAATAGTACATTGTTACCCTAGGGGTGAAAGTTACTTATTTAGTCCCGAGACGGGGTTTGGCGCCCGGAACGAAGTAAGGGCGCCAATAGTTCGAGGGACTAAATAAGTCTTTAACCCGAGGTTAACACTGTGCTTTTCATTAAAAAAACAAGAAAAGTAAAAATAAAAAAACGAATTAGCTAAAGAAAAAATGAGTAAAATAAATGAAGATCGAATTACCGCTTTCCCGCCTATTTAGTTTGTTTTTTTTTCTGTGGCCGGCCAGCTATTCAGCCATTATTTTTTATTTTCATCATTGGAAAAATGGTAAATATTTTGCCCAAATCTAAGTTATTTTAAAGAAATTATTGAAACTTAATTATAATAAAGTTATTTAAAAAATATATATTCTTTAATCAATACTTAACTTCAAGTTATTTCAATTTTACATCGTGGCTGTATATAAAGTTAGAACATGGTTCAATAGATATGTGAAAAAGAACTAGTTTTTTTTTTAATAATTTGACAGCTGTCAGCTGAAAGTGATTCTGCCTAGGGATGAAAAGTATTACTTTCATCCCGCTCCTCAGGCAACTTCAGACCTACTTTCAGAGTATGAGTAATGAAAAAGACTCTTTTTATCAGCATTTAAGAGTTTATTTGCCACCCAGTTAATATACTCGATTTTCACTTCACCATTTGCAAATTCATAGAATGCTGCCTTTAATTTTAGCTAACCATAAACTATTATTTTGACGACACGATAGGCGAAGTGCACTGTAGCACGGTTTCTCGCCTCAATTTCCGTAGTGTCCCGGGTTCGAATCACGATCTTTTCAGAATTGACTCGGGTCTGGGTATGTTGGGAGACGCCCCTGGCTAATCTCCTTGTGTGGTGCCTCGTGACACAGGGATATAAATCCTTACTTCGAGACCATTACAAGAGGTGTGTTGTTTGGCGCATATTTATTTATTTATTTATTTACGCCTCCGCGGCCGAGTGGTTCCAGAGCTCGGCCCGAAACCCGGAGGTCCCGGGTTTGATTTCCAGGTCGGGCAAAGTTTGTTTTCGGATTCTTCGCAACATGAGTATATTGCCCGTCAAGATGACCTCACTCCACCTGATGGAAAGTGATCGTGAGGTCCAGATATGAGGCAGACAAGCCTAGTCATACATAGGCCTGCAGAAATGCCTCATTAATTTATACTTCTTACCTCAACAGTGACGACAGTCAACGTGACATTAGGCGGTGGGTCTCTCCTATAAGCAGCCGGGTCAGTGATGCTCAACCCTTCAGTCGGAGACCAGTGGCCAGCTAGAACTGAGCCGCCGCCTTCTCCGCCTGATAACCTCATCAGTTGTAGGTTGAACTTGGACCGGGAGCCGTTGGTGAACTCGATGGGGCCTGTTAGGCCGTGGGCTTTTATCTGGAAAGTTAAGGTTTTAAGATCAATGGTGTTAGTTTCTTTGGTGGCCTATAAAACAGTAAAAACAAGTTTAAGTATAGCATGTAGTTCCTTAACACAAATTTCGCATGCGGCGCCGCGGCTCTGACAGATAGTCCATTTTTTTTTTTTTATCTGACACCAACCTTAGCAGAGCTTGTATTATGGGCGTCAGAGACTGGTAAACATACTTAAATATTTCTAAATACATACTTAAATAGATAATAACACCCAGACACACAACAAATACACATGTTCGTCACACAAATATTTGTCATGGGTGGGGAACGAACCCACGACCTCCACGCTAAAGGCAGGATCGCTGCCATTGCACCAACAGGCCAGTCTTAAAATAGAGTCATTCATTAGGTACCTACTTCAATATTTAGCTTTCTCACTACGCTTTTCAATTCTGGGTGAACGATGAAAAACTCGATCAAAACTCGGAACTTCGGGCAGAGCTCTGCTTAGTTTGGGGTCAGATGATCTTGGTGTGAATTGTCCCAGATATTTATTTATTGCAATTGGATTTTCTGGTCTTTATAAAAGGTACTTCCATATTCAATGCCGATTAAAATATTTAATTCCCTTCCGGAATCTTTAAAAAAATAGGAAGCCGACGTATTTAAAAAAGAACTCACTAAATACCTGGCTCAGAAATGTTTTCACTCACTGCAGGAGTTGTTTGATAGGAAAAATTTGTTAGAAATAAGGCAATATTTTATTATTCTAATTTGCATGGCAGTGGCAGGATTATATTTATTGATTTCTTTTTAATTTAAATATATTTTAATTTAATGCTAAATAATAAATTAAAATGTATTTGTAGTGCCCTTACAGGGTTCTTGTTTGAAACTACATATTCGTCTTTAAGATCTTTGTACAACAAGAAGAGCAAATAAATATTTATGATTTATGTTTTACTAATGATTTGTTTTGACCCACGTTTATGGGAAGTTTTTAAGATGTTCAGCTAAGTGAGTAGTTAAGTTCCCATAAAAAGAAAAGAGTCAAGAGTTCTAAATCCAATCTAATGTTCTTCAATCCAGTCCTTCAGAGAACTCCTCAGTTACCGTATTAATGTTCTCAAGCAGAGCAGTCCCATGGCTCCAAGGCACCTCCTCATCACAAGAGACGTTGGCGGCGCGGACGTCTGCGCTCTTCGACAGCGCCATAGCAAGAACCTGTACTGCATCATATAGGAGAGCTGGCTCCGTCTGGAAAGGAAAGAGTGAAGTTTTTAGAGTAATTATATTCATTTCGTGACGATTCAGGCAAGGGTGGATACATCACTTAACGAAACTGGCGGATTATTACGGGCTGTTTGGTTTTCTGGCTCTACTGAAAGATCTAAGGCCGAACGGGACTCACGCCACCCCATGCCCGGTTCTGTCGTGCCTCAAAGACTAAAAAGCCGACGAAGTTTCCCAAAGGCTGTTCGCCCTTGGGCTGGCACTCCAGACTACAATCAGTTTGAGGCGAGAACCTCAACCTAATGCCACGTTCGTTGCACCTCCGGAAATACTACCCCCTGGTCATGACTTGCCGTGGCTGACCTGGAAAACCCTTGATAGACTACGGACCCGGGTCGGTCGCTGCAAGGCCAATCTGTGTAAACTGAACATGAATCACCTTTAACTGTGTCCCTTGAATCCGAACAGCTGCAAACATGACGACCTTAAATGTGCCAATGCAGATGCTGTAAAGGCAGGATATTGATCTAATAGAATATAGAGTTGCTAATGTTGCTATCGACACGAAAGAAGAAGATTCAAGGCAACTACGGAAAGCCAGAAGTATCTTATATTTTTGTGCCGCATCCATGCTTTTTCAGTGCTCAACCTAACGTAGGTTTACCATAAAGTTGCTTTCTTAGAAAGTTTCTATAGATAAGTAAGTTAAGTCTGAGAAGAGACTTCGCCTCCCTATGCGTGTTCTGCTGGTACAACGGGTTTTGTTCTGAAGAACTGTTCGATATGATGCCCACGGCTACTTTTTACCACCGCACCGCTCGCCACCGACAGGGCTTTATCCTCACACTCTGAATCCGCAATGGTCTCGCACAGTTCGGTTTCAGAGATCTTTCCTTCCGAGGACGCTTAAATTGTGGAATGAACTCCCTGCCGAGGTTTTCCCGATGAGTTATAGTACGGAGTTCTTCAAGAGGGGTTTGAAAAGGTTTTTGCAGGGTCGAGAACGCGCGAGTGATACCCCTGGTGTTGCACGTGTCCATAGGCTGCGGTAACCGCTTAGCATCAGGTGGTCCGCATGCTTGATTGTCTCGGACGTGGTATAAAAAGGTAGTAGTTTCGCATTTTTTTCTTTTTTTACGTTAAGGATAGACTCAAGACAACTATACAAAATCATCAGATCCATATGACAGCCTCAGAATAACGCATAAAAGGAGAGTCCAGAGACTGATGCCACAAATATTCAGCCATGAAGCTTATTAAGGACGTCATCAATTTATTGGGTGGGAGAAAGACTAAATGATACGCCGGGTTGTTCTTAGATGTTTACTAGAGGAGATTTCGCAGGAAAAGAGATCGTTTGTACAGTGATCTTTGGTTTTATGTTAAGCCATTAGGTACCTACCCATATTAGGTACTGCTTTATCGACAATGCGAACAAACAATGAAAAGTGCTGCAATAGCGCCATCTATGTTATAGTTGTGTTATGATTTGCTACTACAGAAAACGGCCGTGTCGGCTGTGATTACTTATTAAGGTTTAAAATCCATAGATGGCGCTTTACAATAGTTTTTCTTTATGTATATAAAATTAACTACTATAGGTTTGCGACATTTATCATTCGGACGTCATTTCTTCCTTTGGCAAACGTAATGATGAAGCCAATACTTATTAAAGGCAATTCAACGCCTAATTTTCCTATTCAAATTCAACTAATACTTTCGCAGCTCACCTTTATATGCCCTCCGCTGAGAATCGAGGCCCCGATCGGATGGAACTTCTCCATGACCTGAAGGGCTTCCTTCACCTTATCAGAGTCCCGGTCTACCAGTCGCCAGCCGCTGATGTTCACTCGGTTGTAGTAGAAGTCTTCTAGATCAAATAACTCCATGTCCTGGGAATATTTGAAAAAGATTATTGAAAGTTTACGCATTATTTAAGAGCGCTAGCTGGGGATGGTTCAAAAACGTTGCATTTTTGTAAGAGATTCGTGATTATTTCATTGAATTGAAATTTTTGCTCAATTAATGTGTGGATATTACTATGTAAAAACACATTGAGTTGACTTAAATTAGATACTTGTGTAGTTGCCAATTATTTGCTAAATTAAATAAAAATTCGTTTTTTTTAAATTGATAAGACACTTAAAAATTTAACGTAGGTACACAGTTAAAGTTACAATTATGAAATTAAAAGGTGCATTCAATAATAGAGAGATAATTTATGCTTAATTCGAATTCAGCTAAATAATCACGAAAGCCTTAAAAAATTTCAACGTTTACGATCTATCCCAAATGCAAAAAGCAAACCCTCATAAGAAGGAAAAAGGAATGCAAAACAAATTAAACACTATGGTAGCAATATAGGTTAGGGTGGTGCAGACCGGCTGACAAGTCATAAAAGTACTTATTTAAAAAACAACCTCGCAAGACTAGGTAGCTACATCATATACACAACAACCTTAGAATAATTACATATAGAAACCAAGTCCGCGCGCCCATTTTTCAAGTACCTTAATTGGAGCCACAAATGGCTTCAAACGGACCGCTTTGCAGTGTTCATTACAGCTCCGCAATGTTCAATGTCAAAGCGCGCCGCATGTAAGCAAGCAATAGTCACGCAAGTGTGGATTGGATTAGTGCTTCATTTCTGACGGAGCGGTTGTATGAAGACTATCCTATACGTTATTATTCTAAGACTTTTGATAATTTGACACATTTTATTTTCATACAAAAATAAATATCAATTTATTTTACGTCTGAATGTTCTTAGCTCTGTGCGCATGGCATCGCAAAATTAAGGTAAACAAACCTTTCCAAATCGCGGGGTGTGAATCCAAATCACTTACTATAATGTGGACGACACGGTTGGCGTAGTGCGCTGTAGCACGGTTACTCGCCTCGATTTCCGTAGTGTCCCGGGTTCGATTCCCGGTCGGGTCAATTCAGGAAGCGATCTTTTCTGAATTGACTCGGGTTTTTAAATAAATAAATAAATATCCCTGGACATTATTCCACACAGCGCCATCTAGCCCCAAAGTAAGCTAATTAAAGCTTGTGTTATGGGATACTAGACAACGGATAAACATACTTAAATACATTTTCTTTTGTAAATACATACTTATTATACATAGGAGACACCCAGACCAGTACAAACAGACATGTTCATGCACACAAATGTTTGTACTGTGCGGGGATCGAACCCGCGACCTCTGGTGTAGTAGCCAACTTCTTAACCATTACACCAAGTCGGTCGTCGTTTGGGTGTTCTAGGAGACGCCTAGCTTATTTCCTTGTATGGTAGCTCGTAAAACAGGGATATTAATACCCACTTCGAGACCATTACAAGAGGTGTGTTGTCTGGCGCATATTTATATTTATTTCATTTATGTACTTTATATCACTATCAGCAGAATCGCACGCGATTCTCGCACGCGTCGCCTTTTCGTGAGTGAATGGAACATAGACTTACAAATGTCACGACAGTACAAAAAAAGGTTGTAAAATCATTTTGAATTAATGTATTGAGTTATGATAAAACTCGTAGAACAAATGTTGTTGTGTGTAATGGTAGCTACCTAGTCTTGCGAGATTGTTGATGTTTGTTCAATAACCCTGTATATTAGTTTCTTCACTAAATTTTGTGAAATTCCTATTTCACATAGTTTCTCGCCTTGACCACAGATTAATTTGCCTTGACTTAAGTAGTGTACCAGGTCCGATTCCTAGTGAAATCAATTCAGGAAACGATCTTTCCTAAATCCCTATTTCGAGACCATGTAGAGTGTGTTTAGAAAATTCATTGTTACTAAAAAGCAACCTTAACGTACCTATTTAACTTTTAAGCAACACATACAGCGGCGTTTAAATAAACCCTAATTTTTATTTAGTTATTAGATAATAGAACTTACAAAAGACGTGAAGATGTAATGATAATGTTCGTTGTTCATCTGCAACTGAAGGATCTGAAAAGGAAATTCAATGATTATATAATGATCTAATCAAAGTAAATTTAACAAATGTTCATCCGACTGACACCTACTGTCGTTCTACGTCGGATGAATTTACTTTGCAGTTATTTGACCTAACTTGCAAATAACTGCCATCTGTTCGGGCGTTGGGGTAAAGTTCAGGAATGAAGACCGTTTAATACAAGATTGTGGATGTAAGGCAACTCAGTCTGGATATTTTTGGGAGGGGTATATGGAAGGTCTCAATACTCAATCGTTTATTTCTTATAGCTGATAATGCAGACATACATTGATAAGTAAGTAATCAGCCTCTAACCAGTAAAAATTGCCGAGAATGGTCAAATGTAGGTTGGTGATCATGAGCTCAGGCTATGTTCCGAAATATCTTCAAACATACTTTACCTTGTGGTCCACTTAAAACAATAGATAAATAATTGACGACCGACTTGGTGTAATGGTTAAGAAGTTGGCTACTACACCAGAGGTCGCGGGTTCGATCCCCGCACAGTACAAACATTTGTGTGCATGAACATGTCTGTTTGTACTGGTCTGGGTGTCTCCTATGTATAATAAGTATGTATTTACAAAAGAAAATGTATTTAAGTATGTTTATCCGTTGTCTAGTATCCCATAACACAAGCTTTAATTAGCTTACTTTGGGGCTAGATGGCGCTGTGTGGAATAATGTCCAGGAATATTATAATAGATAGATAGATATAGTACTTTATTGTACTGAAAAAACAATAACAGTAATATTCAACAATTTAAACAATTTTTAAAATTTAGGCAGCCCTTTCACTTGAAAGTAATTTCTTCTAGGCAACCTTTGGGTAGAGGAACTTCCTAAAGCATAAAGAGTGTGAAGTGAAAACAACTATAAGAGCAAAACATGAAATATGAATGAATACAACTTCAATCAATATTATATATTACATAAAACATACAATAAATAAATATAATAAATGTTGCGGACCCCGACGTGACATCACGTCGGGGTCCACCACTGTTGCATTGCTGTCGAGGAGACGCAATAAGGCACAGTTGGACCTTAAGAATTACTATATAACCACAGACGGAAAGGCAGTGAAATGAGACAACAGTTGGTAATAGTCTGGTTTATTATAATTCTACTAAAGTTTATATACGAACTCATACACGTACACTGTGTGTGCCTAATCTTACTACGTGACCATCCGGCACAATAAACATACATATATCTTACACACAAAAATAGATCTACTTTGGCAAGGGCGTCACATCATACTAGACACCAACATAACAATCATGACGAGTAGGTTATAGTGAGAGGAAATAGGCTTTGACACGGGATTTATATATAGGATTGAGATTGCCTGACAGGCAAAGGTAGGGAATTCCACAGGCGGATGGATTGGACAGTGAAGAAATTTGAGTAATAGCTTGAGGAATGTGGAGGGAATGTTAAAAGGAGTTTCCGGTTTGAGCGCGTAACATCGCTGCTGGCAGATTGCTGAAATTTAAACAACTCTTTGAGATAAGGAGGCGTCCGGGGATTGAACAACACGGAGTAAAGTTAAGAGACAATATGAAAATCTCGGCGACGGCGTATAGGGAGCCAGTTATGTTAATTAGGATTAGGGTAGCATTTAAACCTCCAGATTTCGTGCCGAATTTTGTAACTAGTCAGTCCAGAAGCGTATAATGTATATTAATACAGTCACAAATATTAGAAAATGTCCATGGCTCACTCGCGAGACTGAACCAAATTTCGCAAGAAGATCACCAAGTTCAAATTCGATTCGACGACACGATTGGCGTAGTGAGCTGTAGCACGGTTTCTCGCCTCGATTTCCCCTAGTGTCGGGCTCTATTCAGGAAACGATAATTTCTGAATTGACTCGGGTCTGAGTGTGCTGAAAGACGCCCTGGCTTTTTTCTTTAATACCTCGTAACACAGGGTTAATCCCTACATCGAGACCATTAAAGAGGTGTGTTGTCTGGATCAAAAAAACAAATACTCATGTCTTTTCAGCCAATTTTTCAGTGGCACACCGATTTCCTAGAACGTATGGCAAAATCAATTGAAATGTAAATAATTCCAGAAAGAAACCTATAGGTTCGAGGTATCAAACAGGAACGGAAGGAGGTCAAAGAGTTTGTAACGTTGCCGTTTCGTTCCTGTCTCGTGGACGTTAGAACCTCCACGATGGCTAAAACTTCAAAGTTTAACTTACTGGCCATCAATAGTATTCTGTACCTGTCCTTTCAAAATTTAATTTATCGTTCCACGTTCCCTGTTCAGCATTTTGAGTCATTCCTACCAAAACCATCGTACTGAACAGAGCTTGCGAGCATTTTACCAGATTACCATTTAAATTTCGTGACGGTGATTATTAAGTTTAAGTTCTTTAAATAACCAATTAAACAGTTATACAGTTATAATGTAACAGGAACCCGTGTATCGGGTTTTTCTTTCTTACCTATACTTTTACCCTATACAATAAACAAGTCACTGGATTGGCTGATCTTTTAATCACTATTCCATAACAAAATCTACTCCTAAATATTGTGTGACGAATCCCGGCGCCCCGGCTCCTGTATTGCTGGCCTGCAACGAGGATTTCGCTACAAGTTACTTACAGACTTCTTCAGCTGGTCCAGCTTGCGAGGATCCGTGTCCACAATCACGTGTTCCACCTTCTGCGCCTTCAACTGCGCGAGCGCGCGCCGGTACTCGCCGGGGCCGGCGCAGCGCACCGCGTACATGTCGCGGCCATCTCTGGCTATGTTGAGTACGTTGAGTTCTCCTAGAATTAAGAGTAGGTATATTGATTTGTGCTGTTTGACTGAATTATTCAATGATTGACAGACAAGGCACAGCCTTTCGGCTTTTAGCCTTCTACGCCCAGGAAAGGACATCGCTCGCTCCCCATACATTGAATGCCCTGGAACGCACAGCAATGAGAAAATACTAGTTGTGTTCGGAATCATTAACAAATTCTCATCAGGCATTTGCTGAAACACGGACACAACTTGAGGAACCGTGGCCTACTACAGAATGTATTAGATTTTGAGGTTATACTTAATCGTGAACGATGTACACTTTTTATGTTTTGATAGATATATTGTTTACCTTTGTGTAAGCACTTAGGTGATATGATTAAATGAACATAAAATACAATTATCTAATACAACTTCAAATCAAACCAACCACATCAAATTGTGTAGTAGTTACACAACTTTTTATTTATCGTTTTAAACCACAGAATGTCCGTTTACTATGAATAATTGCTAATTAAATAAAAATAAAGTAATGGACAAGGACATCCGTTTGTGCATGCTGGGGCAGATTTCGACGGTGTCCTTTGGCACATAGATTCTTGGGGAGTCTGGGGTATTTCTAGGCGACTTGAAAAGCATTGAGAGAACGAGAACAAATTAAAACGAAGGCAGAAGTTAGTCCTTTTATTAATTACTGATACAAGCTTTGTCTCTATTCCATTAATTAATTAATGTGCTATTTTACTGTTAATGCGACCATTTTAAATCAGAATTATACCTTATACCCCAATCAAATCGCCAATCGTCTTTGGAGTCAGTATCCTCCTTCACGTAGCATGCTTTCACATTCAACCATACTAGTAAAAAAAACTCTAGATATCAAGATTATCAGTGCAAAGCCCTCACCGTAACCATACTCCTCGTAGATGATCCCCATTCGAGTCCAGTTGAGGTACGCTGTGAGGTCCAGGAAGGCCTTGTCCATCATCTCTTTAGGTGGGTGGAGGTTCACTGAGAAGGAATCCGTCTCGTCTTGACCTGAAACACAGAAAAGGTCAACCATGGCCTTCAATAGCAAGCGCTTTAACGAGTATTGACTTAGCATCAATAAAATCAAGCCTAAACTAGATGGCTCGTAGATAGCATACTAGTACATATTATTCTATGCCTCTATCCTACCTAAATGGCCTCATTTTGGAGAGATTTCACTGGCCAGAAAGCGTCCTACAGTACTACATCTATCAAGACGCCGTTCCAACTCAAGACCCTTTCCACATTTAAAATTGTATTAGTTTGATATGTTATCATAGTACACGTTCTATTTACGAAAATGTTTTTACCAAAGGAAAATCATCATATTACATTAAGGTTCACTCAGGGTGGCATGTTAAGTTCAATACTATTAATTATTGATAAAACTAACTTCAGTCTTTTGCCACTAATCAAATAACTTACAATACTCAGAATGTGGAGCTACTATGAGGTGCGGTGTGTTAAGCGTCCGACACATGGCGCTGAGGGTCGAGCTGAGTAGTGGACCAGCGCCGCTGAAGAGAGCAACGGCGCCGGATTTCAGCTGCGTGCAAGCTGTAAAGAGAAAATATACTTATTACTATATTTTACAATGAATAATATAGAAAATAATGACGGCCTCAACGGCTCATTGCTCTCAAGCAAACATTACATATAGTCAGAAGAAGACACGACATAACACCATGGGAATATCGTCGCCGACGCCGATGATTTCCTAGCGTTAATAAGGAAAACGTGCAACTTTTTTGACGCCTGACGTCATCACATTGTTTTAGTCTACTACTTCTTACTCAATTTTAATCTGGTTTAAAGAAAGAGAAATGATGAGTGTGCCATCAGAGCGGTTAAAACAGGGTCCGGCCGTTATGGTGCCAGTCCGGTTTGCCCCCGGCCGGTTCCTCCCATAGCACAGATCACCCCCAATAGATACCGCATAGCAGGGCCTCAATAGTCACCGCACATGGTTGTATTTGCTACTATGCGGTCCCGATCGCTAGTAACGCTATTTCAGTAGCGACCAAACTACAGACCCGTGCGTTCCGCGTATTTTGATACTTCAAAAAATACTTATTGTCCATTAAGGTGTGCAAAAATGGCTACGTATGCAATAAAATAGTGTGGAAAGTCTAAAAGAAAATCAAACTTTAAGAAGGAGGAAGGAGGAGGAAGGCGCATTTCATCGGTAAGTAAAATAATTTGCATAGACCAGTCCCACGGAGCTCGAGTTATAATGGACGTAAACAGTAATCGTACGTCTTAAAAAAAAGCACGCGTTGATGTCTTTTTGAAAATCTCTTTCTATCATGTGATTTTTTCAATAAGCTATCTCTTTCTTACAAAATACTAATGATGATTGATTACCCAGTAACATAAATATTTATCGATGTCAATTTTGTTTCATTAGATTAATCTGAATTGAGGTTACTTCATGTTAAATTTAACTTTTATTTCATATTTTTGGTTCCCTCAATGTGCTGCTCTGAAGAAGAAATGGATTAACGCTACGTGTCGTGGGGAAGAATGGTTCTCTATCAAAATAATTGTAATTTGTTCTACACATTTCAAGGCAGATACATTTATTGAAACAAAACTCCGAAGACGGCTTCTGGATTCCGCTATGCCAACTTTACACCTCCCGATATTGATAAAACAATATAGCTTCTTTATTTCTCATGCTGCAATTGAAACCAACATTTAACAACACGATTGGCGAAGTGCGCTGTAGCACGGTTTCTCGCCGTGATATCCGTAGTATCCCGGATTTGATTCCCGGTCAGGTGGCCAATTAATATTCACTTGTTCAGAAGTTATCATACGATCCGGTTATTTTTTATTGATATTTAGTAAATTACTGGCTTAGTGATAGTATTCAATGTTTTCATATGTAAAAAAAACCAAAGGTCTATAGTTTGTATTAAAAAAATAACATAAACGGTCCCAATAAAGGAAAACTAAATTAAATAAGTACGAAAGAAAATAACCGAATCGTGAGATAGCTTCTGAACGATTGATTCTGAATCGGCCCCTAATAGGGCTAAAATGCGCAACGCGAGGATAACAAACAAACATGCATACTTACATACTCACAAACTTTCGCATTATAATATTATAGTAAGATTAGTAAGATTGAATAAGCTACAATGAGAACCGGAAACTGAGGGATTTATGGTAGCCATTCAAGACCAGATCATAGATACCAAGAATTATAATAATAATAATAAATTCCCATTTCGGTTTATCCGATGGTATAACAACAACAAGCTCATCCAAAATATATACAGATAATTTGCAAGACAATTTTGGCCATTCTACAGAAGTTCCGAAAATCAATTTAATATGGATTTGTCAACTATGACAAATGTCAAAACGCCTACTACAACAATAGTGCAATTTACATTGAAAAATGATCACAAAAGCGAAGGCAAGAGCGAACAACCACCACTACCGCCCGCTCCGTCGCCCAGCTCGTCGTCGGTGGAGGAGTTTGTTACTCCTCCAGATACCGCAGCGAGCTCAACTTCGAGCGATGAGAGTGGGCCACCGCCGCCACGACCGCCGCGACCACGCTTGGGGCCTGTGGGGCACTCTGCCCCGCGCGGGCCCCCCGCTACCGGTGGTGTAGTGCGCCGCATGCGATGGACACACGACATGAATGTCAACTGCATGCGCGCCTATTACGGGGCTACAAAGGGAGGAACCAACCTGTCTGCGTATCGTGACCGGATAATGCCTCTATTTCAGGCCCTTGACCCGTGGCTGTTTCCGCCCAACGTCTGTCGGATCAAGCGCGGGCGATTAAGCGTCTACAGATGCTGGATCAGCCTACGCTTGATCGGCTTCGCCTGGAGGCGCTTCCAGTTCGCGCGACTTCTTCCTCGACCCAGGACCCGTCCAGCGCGCTGTCACATCCGAGTCCGATTAGAGACTCGGTTCCGGTAGCGCCTCGGATGGATCCAGATGCCGATGGAGAGGCCAGTGCGAACGCAAGCGTAAGTACCCAGGCAAAAGAGCAATTAAGGAGGGCTTTGGAGGATGCGATTTTGGAATATCGCTCCACACGAGTCTCTAGGCCGCGGTTACCACGTTTGCCTACTAATAGACGCAACCTAGCGTTAATGGGGGCCCTGAACGATTTACTAGCTCCGTTCATACGGACCAGTGAAGATTTAGTTGATACTCACTCGATTTTGTACTGCGGGGCCATTGCGGCATGCCGTGTTGCTCGTGTCATGTTTCCGGACTTTGACCGTGCAGTGTGACCTGCCGCAAATGTACCCGCATGGCAAATGCGAATCGAGCGGCGTATTAGCACGTTTAGGACCCTCATTGCAAAGCTGGTCTGCTTCAGCCGGGGGAACCATCGCCCTCGGGTTATGCGTAAGCGGGTAAGCCTTTGCTGGGACGGGTATTAGGCCCGAACAGTATATGGCTTGTGTCACGGAACGCATTGACTTTCTGAAGCAGAAGGTCTATTAGTGGGCACAGAGAACGTGTGGACAGATATTTACAAAATCGCCTTTTCCAAAGTTACCAAAGGAAGGTGTACCGAAACTGGGAAGAGACTAACCAACGTGTGGGCGACAGTCAGCGACCGGATGCAAGTGTCATGATTGACTTCTGGCTCAGCATCTGGTCGATGCCTGTCGAGCACATGGAGGGTGACTGGATGCGTACTGTCGAGCATGAATGCGAATCCATCGAAACCATGGAGTCAGTAACTATTGACTCCGAAGACGTTAGTTGTGCAATTCAGACGGCTCAGAACTGGAAAAGTCCTGGCCCGGATGGATTGCACAACTTCTGGATCAAGTGATTTCGATGCTCGCATTCGTGCTTGGCAGTGCAGTTCCAGGAATCCATCGACGTTGGTTCTCTCCCTAGTTTCCTGACTGCTGGTGTCACTTTCCTTTTATACAAGTCAGGTAGTACCTCGGAAGCGAAAAACTATAGACCCATCACGTGCTTACCTACCTTCTACAAGCTCCTTACGTCCATTCTAGCAAAAAAAATTAACTCGCATATCGTTGCGAACAATGTTTTGGCCCCTGCTCAGAATGGATGTAGGGTTGGGTCCCGAGGTACTAAAGAACTCCTCCTCATAGACGCGACTATTTGCCAACAAGTCCGGCGGAATCGGAAAGCTCTTTCAACTGCCTGGATTGACTATAAGAAGGCCTATGATTCGGTGCCCCATTCATGGCTCAGGAGGATCTTAGAGCTGTATAAAATTGATACAACTTTGAGGTCTTTCTTGAGCACATGCATGGGGCAGTGGATCACAGTCCTTCGTCAGCCAGGTGGTGGAAATGGCTCCCCTGATCCGCAGGACTTCATAAGGATAGAGCGAGGTATTTTCCAGGGCGATAGTTTAAGTCCTTTGTGGTTTTGTTTAGCTTTAAATCCTCTTAGTACCTTACTAAAGGATTCAAAGCTAGGCTATCGGCTTCGCAGAGGGGGTGAGTTCATTCCTCATTTGTTGTACATGGATGACCTGAAGCTGTTTGCACCAAGCCCCCAGGTATTGATAGAACTGTTAAAAATCACTGAGATTTTTAGCAATGCCATCAAGATGGAGTTCGGTGTAGACAAGTGTGCAGTCATGCATGTACAAGAAGGGAGGGTTGTAGATTCACCGAATTTACAGCTCTCTGAGACGATGACACTCAAATCCCTCTCTGAAGCCGAAACCTACAAATATCTTGGTATGTCAGAGTCATTGGGTATATCAGTAGCAGACGTCATGCAATCGGTGAAGGAGCGCTTCTTTAGTCGCCTTACAAAGGTACTCAAGAGTTCTTTGTCAGGTGGCAATAAGGTGCGCGCCTTCAACGGTTGGGTGATGCCTTTATTGATATACTCCTTTGGCATACTAAGATGGACTCAAACTGAGCTGGACACCCTAGATGTACGGGTTCGAAAATTGCTCACAACATTTCGCATGTTACACCCACGCTCGTCTGTCATGAGACTGTATATCCCGCGGAAGGTGGGAGGTCGTGGCTTTTTAAATGCCAAGAACCTTCACAACCGCGAGGTGTGCAGTCTTAGGAGGTTTCTCCTCAGCAACGAATGTGGGATACACCGCGATGTTGTGGCAGTTGATAAGGGCCTCACGCCGCTATCCTTGGCGAATGAGAACTGGCGTCAACCACCGGTGCTCACCACCGACGACCTCAAGGCAATATGGAGGAGCAAGGAGCTGCATGGGAGGTTCTATCGGGCCTTAACAGGGCCCGATGTGGACCTCTCCGCATCGGTGAACTAGCTACGCTTCGAGGACCTCTTTGGGGAAACCGAGGATTTTGTCTGTGCAATTGCTGATGAAGTTATTAAGGTGAATAACTACCGGAAATACATCATGAAGGAAGGTACGGTCAAACATGTTTCGGGCATGCCGCCGTCCTGGCGAGTCTATTCGCTACGTTATTTCCGGTTGTTCTCACCTTGCTAACGGAGAGTACTTGCACAGGCACAACCTAGTAGCCAGGATCATCCACCAGCAACTTGCTCTTCGGTATGGCCTTGTCGAGTCGGAGGTACCGTACTATAAGTACGCACCGGTACCAGTTCTCAAAAATAGTCGTGCATTGCTCTATTGGGATCGCTCTCTCATCACGGACAGGACTATTGTAGCCAATAAGCCTGATATCGTGCTGGTAGACCGATCCCAACGCCAGGCAGTGCTCGTCGACATCACCATTCCATATGACGATAACCTCGTAAAAGCTGAGAAGGACAAACTCAGCAAGTACCTTGACTTGGCTCACGAGGTGACCGCCATGTGGAATGTTGATTCGACGATCATTGTCCCGATAGTCGTATCGGCAAACGGCTTAATAGCGAAGAGCCTCGACCAACACCTCGAGAGGCTCTCGCTCAGCGGTTGGGTCAAGGGTCAGATCCCCCCCATGAGCCTTCGCCTTGTCGTGGCGGGGGGGCTTAGTACTGGTGGTAGGTGGAACCACCGGGAAGCTAAGAGGGCTCAGGCATGGCAGTGCGGTGGACTTCCCACCCACCCATTGCCTGCCGCCGGGCGTGGTGGTGGTATGGTGCTACCACTGCCCGCCCAAAGGGGCGCCCACGGGCGCAGCGCCTTAGGGCACGAGGTGGGAGCCGCGGTGCACAACCGATTGGAGGGGGTCAGTGATCCGCGGCTTCCCCCCCCCCCCTGTGCACTGCGGCTCGGCGGGGCCGCACCGCCAGATGTGGCAGCGGATCCACCTTTTAGGTGGATCGTGGTTGCGGACCTAGTAGGGTCCGCGTACGGTGGGAGCCAGCGGGCTTGAGTACGGGGGTGCTTTTGCCCGCAATGCACGGCTTTCACCCCGACGGCGGAAGTACCTGCGTGCTCCAGGTACTTCCGTGGCCTCCTCCCTTCATTGGGAGGTCGGCTGGAGGGGGCCCCAATACGGGGAAACACTGGCGGCGGGGCGTTGTGAAACTTTTTAGGGACCTCGCCTCGCCGCTGAAGTGTTGAGGTCGAGTACCGTGGGGTTTTAGTCGGTAGAAGTCCGACATAACCTCGTCGTTCCCCCGAACGACGAGGTAACCATGAGGATTTCCCCACGATAATAAAAAAAAAAAAAAAGGGTCAGATGCAGAAGGCGGTGCTCCTGGACACGCCTCGCATTGTCAGGAGGTTCCTCTCTCTGCAGCCCTAACCACCGGTAGTCTGGGCCTTGCCTGCTCCGCTGCCGGCGGCACCCTAGGTTAAGGTTTATAAAGTATTTTTATAAATCATTGTTTTTATAACTTTCAGCTTAGGTTTTATAATTGTAATTATTTAGTTTTTATAATTATCATTCATAAGTTTGTTTTTATTGTTGTAAATCATTGTTTTTGTAAGAATACTGTACAAATTTCATACCAAAGTTTTATGCTAAATAAAGAAGATAATAATAATAAATAATAAAACCTATTTATTTGCTATAAACTTAAGTAAGTGATTATAATATTTATTTCCTTAATTCTAATGTTAGTAACTCTAAGTGATGCTAATGTTAGTTTTCAATTTCTTTTACATTATAGAAACCCCTTTGCAGGGTATAGGCCTCCTCCAATTTCTTCCATTTTTCTCTATTCTTCGTCATGCTAATCCAGTTTTTTCCGGCCGCTGATACTATGTCGTCGGCCCATCGTTTTTGTGGCCTGCCCACGTTTCGTTTTCCTGGTGGACCGGTCCATTTTGTGCTCTTAAGGGTCCATCGCTGGTCTGTGCATCTCGCTACATGGCCGGCCCAGCTTCATTTAAGTTTTAGTGCTTGGTGTAACGCATCTGTTAGTTTTGTCTTTCTTCTTATGTCTTGACTTCTTGTTTTTTGTATTTTCCTTAGGTGTAACATGCTTCTCTCCATTGCTCGTTGACAAGTTATTATTTTGTTTTTAATCTTGTTTGTGAACGTCCACGTTTGGGAGCCATAGGTCAAGCAGGGCAGAATACAAGTGTCCATGATGATCTTTTTCATACTTAGGTCGTAATTACCCTTTAATATTTCTTTGTGAGCCCAGTATTTGTTCCAGCTGCACGTGACTCTTCTGTTGACTTCGTCTTCGTTATTCATTTTAGAGAACGATACTTGTTTTCATAAGTAAACGTACTGAACCACATACTCAAGTTCCACATCATCCAACATTATTTTTCCTTTTTTGCCATTTGTCATTATTTTTGTTTTGCTAAGGTTCATACACAAGCCGACTTGTTTGCTCTCTTTATTTAATTGTGATATCATATTTTCTAGCTTCTTAGGAGATTAAGCAAAGATTGCGATATCGTCAGCAAATCTTAGATGGGTGAGACGTTCGTTGTTGATGGGGATACCTACGGAGACCCAGTCCAATTTGGAAAATTTTCGGCTATCTTTCTTTTTGAAATGGGTATTCACGATAGATAGCTTGTATTCGAGGGCATATTGTATCAGCCTTTCACCTCTTGCATTTCTTTTCCCGTACCCGTATTTGCCCATGATAAGGTTTTCGTTGGTTTTTGGTCTTCCTATCTTGGCATTGAAATCTCCCATAACCATGATGTTTTAGTGTTTTCCTAGTAGGTTATGAGTACTTTGCAGTGTTCTATAGAATTTTTCTATGTCTTCTTCGTCCGAGTTTGTCGTCGGTGCATAGACTTGAATAATTGAAAAGTCAGAATCACTGAATTTCAGTTGAATCAGTGCAACTCTTCCCGATAGGCCGCAAAAATTAATAATATTAATATTAATTCTTGATGAGAAATCCCACTCCGTATTGGCCGGGTGTTTGTTTCGCCCACATAGCATAGTATTTTACATCCCATTCTTCTTATTTCCGCTAAGCCAAGTATGTCTATGTTTATGTTTCGAATAGCGTGCATTAGTTCAATATATTTTTCAGTGGTAGATAGTGTTTTGACGTTTTATGTAGCAATTTTTAAGTTTCTATTTTTATTTCTTATATTTGGACTATTTGGAAAGTCTTGGTCATACTCTTCCACGGTTACCAGCCGTGTTGGAAGATTTTTGTTGTTAATTGTTTGCTTTTCATCTTTTTTAAATATATGCGGGAGGAGGAGGAGGAGGGCTTTAATTGTAATGCGTTTTTCTCTCTGTTTTCTATGTCCTGCTGTGGTGTTATGTTACTGGCCTTTTTGCTGACTAAAAATTCTAACATGCTCGGTTTCAAAACGCCTTCTGAGACGCTGTTGGATCTACGTGCTGAAGCATGGGTTTTTACCATTTTATTCTTTTTGTTGATGTGTGTACTATCTACTTGGGAGTCGTTTGTCGGTGAAGTGTGCAGTTGTCTTTTATGATCGGGCTTGAGTATAACCAATTTATCATATACAATTTTTACAGTATTTCCCTTCTCTCTTTCCAATTTCACTTGCTCTTGCAGTTCTTTCCTCTTTTCTAACACATGCTTTGGATAATCTTCCTTAAAATAGTATCTTTTAGCGCTTCTTTTTGTTTTATTATTTTAATTTTCATGCCCAATGTAGAAAAAGTAACCACTATTGGGCGCAATGGTCTATCTAATTTTTCCATTTTTTCCCCGATTCTTTTAGCTTCTTGTATGTCGCTGTAGTTCAGCTTAATAGATAAGTATTGCTCAACCCAGTTGATTATGTTTTTTTCCAGCCCATTCTACGACGTTTCTGTTTCAGCAATACCGAAAAAAAATAGATTTATTTTCCTTTCTTATTTTTCTAGAAAGTATATTCTTTTTTCCTGTTCTTCTACTGTTTGTTTAAGTTCTTCGTGTTTCTGATCCCACGCCATGATTTTTTCTTTTAACAAACTGTTGATATTAAGTGTAACTTGTTTTGTGACCTTTTTCCCGGTATCTCTGATTTCCTGTTTTTGTTCATCCATATCCTTTGGTATTGTTTTAAGTACGTTCAGGATTTCTTCCATGATTTTGCTGCGCAAGTTTTTGTTTTGGTACAAGTGACGCCCTCTTACGTAAACTTTCCGTATTAATTATCCCTCTAACGGCAATCAAGCCCTTCTGAAACTAGTGCCCTCTTTTCGAGCTTTCGGGGACTTCGTGCTAAGTTTGATGATTTAAAGTTTCCGGGTTGTTACAAATACTATTCTCCAGTAGGTGGCACTAGAACTGTGTGGCTTTCGAGCCTTTGCTGATTTTGATTTTTAATGACTCACTTTTTGTAGGTTATGTTTTACTTTTTCCACTATTGTATTTTTTATTTCGTCTTGTGAAGTAAATGTTTATCAATATTGCAGCACTGTATGTTTTCAGTGTGTCACATAAAACGCCGTTTTTTCACCGTTTGACAGAAAAAGTCACTGTGTATTTTGAATGTGATTATTACTGTTTTAGCACTGTTTTAATAATCTATTGTCTTGGTCTCGTTTTGAGCATGCACTTGGAACACTAATTCACTTTTGTCACTGTTTATTTTACTTCAACTTCGTAGTTTTTATATTTAATTTTGAAAAAAAAAACACTGAGCTGATGTTCACAGTGGCACTGCAGCGCCCTCTCCCCCGCCAAGAATTATAGGAAGCATATTATTCGTGATCCTACCCTACAGTCAGACCGCTGTCGCCACTGCCATAGTGCACCGAAAACAATTCAACACATAACCGGAGCTTGTAGGACTATTTCACAAACCGATTACAAACACCGTCACGACCAAATAGCTTCAATAGTTCACCAATATTTAGCATATAAACACAAACTCATAACTGAAAAAACTGCCTATTACAAGTACACACCACAAGCTATTCTGAACAACCCTGAGTTCAAAATGTACTGGGATAGGACCATCATAACAGATAAAACTATACACCATAATAGACCTTTTTTTTTTTTTTTTTTTTATTAGCGTGGGGAAATCCTCATGGATACCTCGCCGCTCGGGGGAACGACGAGGTTATGTCGGACTTCTACCGACTAAAACCCCACGGTACTCGACCTCAACACTTCAGCGGCGAGGCGGGGTCCCTAAAAAGTTTCACAACGCCCCGCCGCCAGTGTTTCCCCGTATTGGGGCCCCCTCCAGCCGACCCCCCAATGAAGGGGGGAGGCCACGGAAGTACCTGGAGCACGCAAGTACTTCCGCCGTCGGGGTGAAAGCCGTGCATTGCGGGCAAAAGCACCCCCGTACTCAAGCCCGCTGGCTCCCACCGTACGCGGACCCTACTAGGTCCGCAACCACGATCCACCTAAAAGGTGGATCCGCTGCCACATCTGGCGGTGCGGCCCCGCCGAGCCGCAGTGCACAGGGGGGGCCAGCCGCGGATCACTGACCCCCTCCAAACGGTTGTGCACCGCGGCTCCCACCTCGCGCCCTAAGGCGCTGCGCCCGTGGGCGCCCCTTTGGGCGGGCAGTGGAAGCACCATACCACTACCACGCCCGGCGGCAGGCAATGGGTGGGTGGGAAGTCCACCGCACTGCCATGCCTGAGCCCTCTTAGCTTCCCGGTGGTTCCACCTACCACCAGTACTAAGCCCCCCCGCCACGACAAGGCGAAGGCTCATGGGGGGGACACCATAATAGACCTGACTTAACACTTCACGATAAAATTAATAAAACAGTTTACCTCATTGATATTGCCGTCCCCAACAAATATAACCTGACATCCACCCATACTGAGAAACTAAGTAAATACACAGACCTCGCCATAGAGTTAAAAACGCAATGGCGAGTAAAAAGTGTCAAAACTGTACCAATTATCATTTCTTCAACAGGTCCATCCCTAAGTCATTGCACAATAGCCTAAAAACTCTGCAAATCCACCCTCTCACCTTTCTTCTCCTACAAAAAGCCGCAGTCCTTAACACCTGCCGAATTGTACGAAATTTTTTGTCTTTAGATTTAAAAAAAAAAAGGATTTTCCGTTTTGGCCGCAAGCCCGCGGAAATGGTAAACCCTCAGAAATGAGAGAATTTTAAATAAAATTGCATATAAATAATAATTATAATAATAATCTTTATTAAATAGAACATTATAACAAAAACAACTTACAATACAACAGTTTGGGAATGTACATTCAACAGTGCCGGTTAACAGCGGTTACCACACTAGGACGAGCCTGTATCGTGGGAACCATTTTAAATACATGGTACCATTTTTAACATTGCGAGCATAGTAACAAAAATATTTCTTTGAGAAAACAAAACAAAAGTTATTAAGACAATTAAGCACATAATAAAAATTAAAATAATTACAAGTGTGTGTGTGTATATATATGCGCGTGGGTTGTGTGCGCGTGTTTGTGTGGGTGTGTATGTATTAAATGAGTGTGTGTATGAACTGCTGGATGTGTGTAAGTGTGTGGTTCTGTATTTTCGTGTGTGTGTGTGTGTGTGTGTGTGTGTGTGTGCGTGTGTGTGTATATGTATTGATGTGTGTGTGTGTGTGTGTAAAATGTGGGTGCATACCGGCCGGGGGCAAACCGGACTAGGACCATAACGGAAATAACACCATGAGAGTATTTTCGCCGCGGATTTCCTAACGTTAACATCATCACATCGTTCTATTGATAGGAGTCTACTCTATTAGAGAGCGTCGTGGCCTTGTGGTTCAGCACCCGAACTCAGATCGTGGATCGTGTGGTCCCGAGTCCAAATCTGGCCAGAACAAAAATCTGTGTTCATTGTTAAATATCCGACTTACTCTCCGGTGATGGAAAACATCGATAAAAAATCAACCCGCACAACGGCGGAAGGCTCACCACCTACCACGTTGGGTTCCAATACCATTGGTGAAAAGTGGGCTTCTGAGTGTTTCGTTCACCATGACGACACGGTCACTCACCTCTGACTACCCCGTTTAGAATAAAGTCGTGATGTTACGAGTATGTATATACATAAAAAAATATGAAAAAAAAATTAATATCTCCTAAACTACAAAAAATCGCGGAACATACATGAGGTATTTTCGAGTACCCACAGATGACAGCTACCCAAAAAAAATTTTTGGACGTCACCTTTTGGACCACCCTGTATATGTCTTCTTTTTTCAGTTATTTTAATTTGGATTAAAGAAAGAGAATGATAAGATAAATGCTTGATTTTGACTTCCATTGTCATAAGAGCGGTTTCAGACTGGCGTATTATACGCGCATATAAGTTCGTTTTTGTAGCCTTGGCCGCACGTGTAACTTGTACTAGCGTTGCCGTGCTTATGAGCTCGTATAATCCATGTCGATACAGACTCACCACTACCGGTTCGAGCGAACACGCCGCTATAAGCCCGTCTTTTTTGAAGTTTGAAATGTAGAGCGCATATACGTGTGTATCTATGCCAAAGCGCCCGTGTACGTGCAAAAAAACCCTAGTCTAAAACAGCTATTAACTTGCTGAAAGCAGCGTCAAAAGAGGTTGATTGTACTCTTTTTCGACAAGTAGGTACATACATTTGCGTCATCTATTTATGCTATTTATATCCTAAAGGTGCTCGTGGTGTGGACTTGGACCATTTTCCTGAAATGAAACTTTCCAGAGTCGAGAATTACATCAATGAGGTAGGAGAACCGGGCATTACAGTGCACAAACTGTAATGTTAGGAATTCGAGCATTACGTTGGTAAGGGGAAAGCACCGAGCCGAGCATTACAGTGCGCAACTTGATGTTACAATCTATACTATATTACAAAGCTGAAGAGTTGGTTTGTTTGTTGTGTGTTTGTTTTTTTTTATATTGCCCGTCAAGATGACCCCACTCCACCTGATGGAAAGCGGTCGTGAGGTCCAGATATGAGGCTGACAAGCCCAGTCATGCAAACGAATCACTGGGCTGGCCATCCTCACCTTGAAGGCCTGCAGAAATGCCTTTTCACGCCCCGCTTGAAGAACCCGGGACTATAAGAGGAAGGTAACACATGTGCTGGAAGGGCGTTCCACGTCTGGATGGCACGACAAAGAAACCAGTCACCGAACCTTTTAGTTCGGGCCAACAAATGTTAAATTGTGTGTGGGTGACGCCGTAGTCCAGGACGCGTGGTAAGGGAGTGGAAAGGTGAGGGTGGAATAAGCTGGAATAACACGTCAGAGCATTCCCCATTGTAGAAGCGATAGAGAACACTTAGCCTGGCAATGTCTCTACGCAATTGGAGAGGCTCGAGGGTCAAAGTTGCCTCTTGGTTTTCAATAATACGGATAGCACACCGCTGCAACCTGTCAAGAGCTTTGAGTAGGTACTTGGGGGAACCGTCCCAAAGATGAGAGCAGTATTCCACACCGAGCGAACTTGTGTCTTATACAAAAGACAGAGCAGCCCAGGCGTGAAGAATCGTCTCACTCTGTTCAGGATTCCGAGTTTACGGGACGCAGTTCTAATGAAGGACTCAATGAAGTCCCGCTGGTTTAGGTTGCTACGAACATCCATGCCAAGGATGTTTAAGCTATCCTTTATCGGTAGCAGGGTGCTCTGAAGAGGGCACGGATGGGGATGGGATGGGAAAGGAACGGCGACGCCTTTGCTGTGAAAGCACACACCTGGGGTTTCCTGGCGTTGAACTCGACAAGACGACTCGTTTTGTTTGCTTGAACGCGCTAATTCCAGGAAGTTACTGGTCTGATTTGAAAAATTATTTCAGTGTTAGATAGCTTATTCATCGAGGAAGGCTTTATATAGGCTATGAATCATCATTCCACACGGACGAAGTCGCGGGCAGAAGCTAGTGTGTAAGTAATATTTTGATAACACTTCCCTGAAGTTTTGTAAGGCAGTATTGTTATGTAATGCTCTAAATTGAATCTAAAATGTACATTACAGGCAAATGTTCGTCGTGTCAGGGAGGCAGTTCTGTAATGAAATCTGAAACGGTACATTACAGGAAAATGCTTTAAGTAAGGTACCAACTTAACATTCACCTTTGTATTGCATAACAAGTTTCTGTTCGTGTAATCTGTGTTGAATTATTAAAACAAAAGTTTGAAAGTGTATAATACCCGCAAGAGCGTTGAAGTGAAATGAATTTCTCTCTTTGCCCGAGCCCGGAACCAGCAACAATAAACTGTAGATATATATATGTATTGTTTGCGACATTATGTCGTTCGTTATAGGTACATCCCCTACAACCCAACAAATGTTTCTAATTGTACCATTAGTCGCTAATTACCCCTGTTAGCCAAATCCCGGAGGAGTTTCGATCTTTTGCAAGTCTCTATAAACATACTTAAAATTATACCTATACTAGCAAATAAAAAATAATAATAATAATAAATATCCCTGGACATTATTCCACACAGCGCTATCTAGCCCCAAAGTAAGCTAATTAAAGCTTGTGTTATGGGATACTAGACAACGGATAAACATACTTAAATACATTTTCTTTTGTAAATACATACTTATTATACATAGGAGACACCCAGACCAGTACAAACAGACATGTTCATGCACACAAATGTTTGTACTGTGCGGGGATCGAACCCGCGACCTCTGGTGTAGTAGCCAACTTCTTAACCATTACACCAAGTCGGTCGTCAAATCGGTCAAAACGTCGGTCGGTAGCAAATACTACATACATTATCAAGCCGCCTTTTTTTTAGGCCTTTGACTAGGCTTTACGACTGATATCTTGCGACGTCAGCCGGGACCAACTGTTTAACGTGCCTTCCGAAGCACGGAGAAGCCCGAAAATCACATCACCTGGTCTAATTTTGATTAGCACTGTAATGTTTAATCTAAAAATCCGTTCAGTATTTTTTGCGTGAAAGAGTAACAAACATACTCACATACTATATCCTCACAAACTTTTGCATTTAATATATTATAGTAAGATTATTGAATTGCTTTTCAGCTTTCACAAGCCGCAAAATGTACTGGATAGCATATTATGCACTGTATTCCGCGCGTGAAATCGCCGTGACGGAATAAACATAATTAAATTACAAATAACAAGCAAACTCACCCAAAAACGCCGATGTATTACAGTAATTACACCACTAGCACATACCACAAATTATATAATCCAAAATAATATAAAAATTAGGCGGCCCGCCGCGGGAAAGTTCAACTATTCAGTTCCCTCGAATTTTCTTATAGTTTTCTGTGGCAAATGGCAACTCATTTTGCCGCCAAATTCAACGTAGCCCGCCCATAAAGAAAAAAATGCGAGAGGGAGATAAAAAATGTAAGAGTGAGTGAGAAACGTGGTGTTGTGTATTTTTTATACGATTGGTAGGCAACAGAAATCACCAATATAATGCTTATTTTAAGAGCTACCAATAAAAACTAGTTCAGAAAAAATGTATGACAGATTTATTATCTGTTGTGAATCATAAAAAGTGACTTGATATGATAACTTTGTACCGACAGACGGCAAATGAGCGACTACACTAGCAATATTCGAACGCGAAGAATCATTCCAATTTGTTTTTTACATTTTAAATAAGCATTACAACAAATAAGTACAAATAAGTATTACAACCAGAGCTGAAAGTTGTACAGTTTACACAAATTCAGCATCTATGCATAGGTATAATAAAATAGTACTTACCCGATTTAAAACGGTAGGTACATACAATATTTTTGTTTGCCTTGAGAACGCTCACGGAGGGATACAGACTGAAGAATACAACTCTGCATCTCTTTTCCCTAGACATGCAGAAGGCCTTCGACTGTGTCCCTCGTGAGTTGATCGGGTGGGCGCTGCGGTCCAGGGCCGTTCCGGAAGTCTTTATTGACATTATCCGGGACATGTACCACGATTCCAGTTCCATAGTTAGGACTGCGGTTGGTGACACGCTTCCCTTCCCTATCACCGTTAAAGTACACCAACGCTCCGTGCTTAGCCCGTTTCTTTTCAGCGTGATATTAGATGACCGCGACGTCAGATCCCGAATTTCCGCGGCTTGACCCAAATGGCGTAAGGTGACTGGTGTCATTTGTGACCCCAAAATGCCGATCAAGCTGAAGGGGCAGGTCTATAAAACCATCATTAGGCCTGTCCTTTTATATGGCAGTGAAACATGGCCGTTACCAGAGCGACACAAGCAGGAGCTGCGCGTCACGGAAATGAAGATGCTGCGGTGGATGTGTGGAGTCTCACGCAAAGATCGCTTGCGTAACCACATCCGTGGCAGCCTTCGTGTTCGTGACATCGCAGACACGCTGCAGGAGTGCCGCCTTCGTTGGTATGGTCATGTCTCACGGAGATCGGCAAACTACGTGGGCAACAAATGTCTGGCCATGCCGCCTCCGCCGGGGACCGGCAGAAGAGGTCGACCCAAGAAGCTGTGGCTCGACGTCGTTAAGGGTGACATGCGTGCCAACAAACTCACCACTGAGGATGCACAAGAGCGCGCGAAGTGGGCAAAGATAATAAGAAAGGCGGACCCGGGGACCCCACACACCAGTGTGGGTTCACAACTGGGATAGACCGCACGGATGATGATGATGATGAAGATGACATACAATATTTTTAGCAGAAATCAATGGCTATGTCTAAATTTAACGATCTATACGAAACAACATTCAAAAACCTTTTTAAGTCTGTTTTCAAGTTCTTCTTCATCACATGAAAATGAATTAAAATGAAACTTTCCACTTAAACTATGAAGGCTGGATTGAAATCTCCTTTAGATTCAAATACTGAGTAAAAAGATACAAAAGCTAAGTCCACGCGGATGCAGTTATTTAAACCAATAGCAAACTATTGATCGAATTAACTACGACGTCCTATGTAGATTCCGTCATGTTGCTAACATTTTAGACATAAGACACATCGGTAAGAGTTGCTCATCGATGGAATAAAACTATAATTTATTTATTTGTTTGTAATCAGCTTGATCGGCATTTTATGGTCATAGTAGGAATAATCTGCTCCTCTGCTCAAATAATGTATTTTTATTGCTCTTTTGACTGTACTCTGAATGTATTTGTTGTAAAACAGAACAAAGTTCAAAAGAGTAACTATCGAGTTTCTTGCCGAAGTCTTCTCGATAAGAAGCAACGTCCGAACCGGTGGTAGATTCGCATTATGTTTATTTAGAATATGTACTTTTATTGTATTATTTTATTTACGTCTAATAACGTTTATATATTTTTTTTGTGAATTTTGACATTTCATAAGTGCTTCTTTGTAAAAGCCTATGTGAATAAATGATTTTTTACTTAACTTTACTAATAAAAAAGTATTTTCTTAAGGTGCTGTCACACTGCAATTATTAAGAAACGTTCTAAAAAGGTTTTTGGCCATTATCTGACATAATGACATTTATTAACGTTTTTAGATTTTTTTGCAATTTGTATGCGATTCCAACCCTTCCACATTGGGGAACGCTATGTATTGTTGCTGTATAACACTGTCTTACATTTAGGAGTTTTTCGTTTGAATAATATTCTATTCTGTGGTATTTTTTCTGTAAGGCTTGAACGAACTCCTACGTATTCATAAAGCAAAGTGAGATCGAAAAATGTTTATTACTCTTCATAAAAATAAAAGTATGCAGTCGATACGTCAGTATGATATCGATTTCTCACCAGTTTCCTGTTACATCAATTTACACCTGTCTTTCTTGATGTTCCAAATGAAGATATTTAAGTTTGCAAAAGTTTGAATTGGGCCAGCCAGTGAGATTTAGACGGGTTTCAGCTATGGCATACGCCCTTACACGCGCGGCGTTCACGGTCTTATTGTAGCGTGTTCGCTCAAACCGGTAGTGGTGAGTCAGTATTTATGGATTATACGAACTTATAAGCGCGTAAAAAGCTACGCGTGTGGCAAAGGCGCGCCTGTTCGCGCCTACATGCGCTTCCGAAAACGACCGTATATGTGCTTATAATACGCTAGCCTGAAACCGCTCTTACAATGAAAGACATCCACAACACTATTAAAACTCCATTACTACCCCTTCACTATCATTTCCACCCTCCGTTCACAGAAATAAAACCTTTTTGCAGCCATCACAATAGAACGAAACGAATCCTGCTCAACTCATTGAAAAATCCCGCAGCAATAACAATTTGCTTATTCTGCAATAAAAAAAACAAAAAATAGGGTCAAGGACCTCTCCGGAAACGCAATATGGCCGCCGCAGTGCAATGCCCACCGGAAGTGGCGTTGACTCGAGAGCCCTTTCCGCCGTGTTTTAATAAAAGAAGTTTTAAATTTAAACTGAGCTTTTCTTGAGCCGGTATAGAAAGGTTTTTGTTGTGTGGAACTTTTGGTTATTTTATACGCGTAGCTAAGGTGTTAATAAGGTAGGTCGCAGGCTGTAACTTGCTTGCTAGAGATAGGTCTCTAGCAAGCAAGTAATAGAGCACAGTGTCTTTCCACCTACGTAGTTTGTCAGTCGGCATGCTTCCGTATTTCGGAAAATTTTCACAGACAATTAAAGTTATACTTTCTATGTCCATTGGTGAAATTACCCACTCCAGCTGAAAGAACCCCGGGTACCACCCTGCACTTTCTACCACAGGACTATAAGACGCCGGGAGGGTTACTACTCCCAGTGGTCTTTTTTTTTAATAATCAGCACTAGAGTTGTGCTGCGTCCTTTCTGCCCCCCGATTCAGAACAGAGTTATTGACCGATTCGGTTATTTTCTTTTATTTCTTATTCATTTATTTAGTATGAGGCACGTCTGGTTCATATATTTCACGCAAACTGAAGGCCTTTGGCTTTAACATATAAAAATATAGAACATTACCGCTAAGCAGGTAATTTACTATAATTAAAACAAATTTATTGAATCGGTCGAAAACTTTGTTCTGAATCGGGGGGCTGGTCTGCATTCTGCATCGTTAGGGAACGGAACGCTCTCCCTGTGTCAGTTTTTTCATATGGAACATTGTATTGTATTCAAAGCTAGAATGAATAGGCATTTAATGGGTAAGTACCTACCACCATCGGCTTCGTCATAGCTTACCACCAGGAGAGATTAAGACCAAATGCAAACCCATTTTATATTAATAATAAAAAGCTCAAACTCAAACTCAAACTCAAATAACTTTATTCAAATAGACTGTATCAGTATTTTCAAATCGTCAAATTTACAGCAAAATATACTAAATAATAGACTTAAATACCATAATAATATGGATATGTAAATAAACAGTATACAGACATAATGCGACTCTACCACCGCGTCGGAGTTGTTTCTTGCTGAGAAGACCCGGCGAGAAACTCAGCAGTTACTCTTTTAAACTTGTTTTGGGTTTACAACAGGCGTTAGTAAAGTACAAGCAGTGTGTCATTTTGATACAAATAAACCTAAAAGAATATAAAACAAAGAGAAAAAACCAACCATAAAAGAATATAATAACAAGAATTCATTTAAACAATTCAAAAACAAAAATTGTTAGTCAGTACATACAAACTAGGTACCTATTAACTCTTACAATAAAACATCTGTTACAAAAGAGCTATGAAACATGCTTGCTCCAGCTAAGGTAACTAACCTTTCTTGTAAGTCCTGAAGGAGTCTCCAGCCGGTGCGTGCTGGATATCATACACGAGCGTGCTGTTAGGCAGAAGGCTTCGTTCCTTGTTTATCCTGTATACTGCGTATTTGAAGGCCAATTCAGCGCTGCCTCCGCGTGCCTCTTCAGTGAAAACTGCCCCTGGGGACGGAATAATAAAATAAATAAATACAATTTTAATACGCGCCACACAACACACCATTAGCATGGCCTAAAAATTATTATCCTCGTGATAAGAGTGTACCTGACAGAGATTTAACCTTAGGGCGTCACCTAGCACACCCTGACCCGGTAATCAAACTAGGGACAACATGCAATTTAAAATGACCAATCGTGACACAGCACACAAAATATATACTAATGCAAGTATTATAAAGAGGAAAGATTTGTTTGTTTGTGTTGAACAGGCTCCGAAACTACTGGACCGATTTTAAAAATTCTTTCATCAATGTACAGCTAAATTATCAGGGAGTGACAAAGGCTATACGTTTTTTTCATGAAGCTATATTTTGACAGAAAATATAGTTCCGCGGGCGCAGCCTCTGACGGACAGCAAGTCGTCAATAATAAGGGTAGAAAAAGGATATTTTTCTTGCTAAGAAAAAGCAAAAGGAAAGATTTACCCTATAAAAGTTAAAGTAAAAAATATCTTTATTCATATAGACTTATAAAAAGTACTTATGACAAGTCAAATACAAAAAAAATATTAGAACAAAAATATACTGAATAAAAATAAACTTACATAAAATAATACTATGATAGTTAATATCATAATTAAACATAATGTGACTCTAACACCGGTTCGGAGGTTGTTTCCGATCGAGAAGACTCTGGCAAGAAACTCGACGGTTACTCTTTTCAATCTTGTTTTTATACACAGAAATTGAATTAACAGAGTAAAGTCATTACAAAAAAAGAGGAGCAGATTATACCTAAGATGACCACAAACTATTATCATTTTAAGAAATCGGCAACACTATAATAACCTCGCTTCATTAACTTAGCTTTAATTTGTGACTTGAACTGGTGAAGAGGCAGTTCAACAAGAGTTTGCAAAATCTTACTAAAATATTTTACACATTGACCAACAAATGATATCCCTACCTTATGCAGTCTTAGACTGGGAGTTACGAGCTTATTTGTATTACTGGTATTGAGTTTATGAACATCACTGTTTTTCTTGGAGAGATGCAAGTTTTTACGGACATATACTACATTATCATAAATAAATTGAGAGTACACAGTTAAAATATCTTTCTCTTTGAATACTTCACGAAGCGAGTCGCGTGGTCTAAGGTTGTAAATGGAGCGGATGGCTCTTTACAGGTAGGTATACTGTCCCACTGCTGGGCAAAGGCCTCCATCATTGAAATCAATCATTGCTACAATAAGTATCAATCACACACAACGCTTGACATGATTAGTTTTTTGTAGGGTCGAAAATATTTCTCCGGTATCTGCTTGTTAACACGAGTATTAATACTTTAAACAATATTTGATGTATCTTAATTGTGATATACCTACATAATGTATGTGACATGAGAGACGCGCGGGCGCCTTGTACTATTTAACGCTATGCACGGATATCAATAAATCAGTTATTCGCTAGTCACCGACTTGTCATTTGCTCCCGTAATTAGAACCCTAAAGACATTCCATTGGCGACGAGAGGGTCAGAATGGCGGACAACACGCGTGCTATCGGGAATATAAAAGAATTTTGCCCAAGTACCGATTCATGGCCAAGCTACATTAAAAGAGTGCGAGCATTTTTTGTGGTAAACGAAATAAAGCCAGATGTTCAATCAGCGTTCCTCATCACATTAGTGGGAAATGATACCTACGATCTCATGACTGTGTTGTGCAGTCCGGCGGCACCAGAACAGAAAACATTCGACGAGCTGGTGAGCGTCGTGGACCACCATCTGAACCCCCAAGCCAGTGACATGGCAGAACGCATGAAGTTACGAGCTTGTTTACAAAACCAAAGTGAATCAGTTAGTGATTACCTATTGCGTCTTAAAAAACTAGCTATGACGTGTAAATTCAAGGGGCAAGAATCACTAGAGGAAAATCTACGAGACCAATTCACATATGGGTTGAGAAGTGAGAAATATAGGCAGCGATTATTGACCGAGCGGGAGCTTAGTTTCAAGAGAGCGGTGACATTAGCTACGACGTTGGAGGCGGCGGAGCTCGAAGCCAAGTTAGGCGGCGGTAACGGCACGGCCGGAGAGGCATCTCACGGCGATGTTTATGCAGTGCGTTCTGGCGGCGGCAGCCACGGAGGGCAGCGCGGAGAAAGAGTGAGTCCGCGACGCGGAGGCGGCGGCGGCCGGTGGGCCTCACCAGGAGCCAGCGGCAGCGGCACGGATCGATGCTTTCGGTGTGGATCGCGGCAGCATTCAGCTGATAAGTGTAATTATAAAAGTGCAACCTGTTATAAGTGCGAGAAAGTGGGCCACATAAGCCATATGTGTCGTTTTACAAAAAAGGGCAATCTAAGTTATTCCAAGTGGACGAAAGTGATTCGGAAGGCGATGTCGGGTCTCCCACTTTGTATAGGTTAAGTGAAGCGGAGGAGGCTGATGGGCCTTGGTATTGTAAGCTCAATGTGGAGGGTGTCTTGTTGGACATGCAGGTTGACAGCGGTTCCTCGGTAAGCGCTATTTCTAAAACTACATATAACAAACTGTATAGAGGTAGACCATTGCATAAATCGGATAAAGTTTTAACCGTTTACAGCGGAGAAAAAATTACACCAATAGGGACAATGCCGGTGAATGTCGTTAACAACGACAAGTTATTTACCTCGAAATTGTACGTCATTGATAATGGTAACTGTCCTCCTATATTAGGTAGAAAATGGATGAAAGAGTTGCAAATATCTTTGCCTTTCGTCGGTCATGTTTCTAGTGACGAAAACAATAAAATTTTAAACGAACTAATGCGTAAATATAAAAATGTATTCGAGGAAGGTATTGGTACATTCAATCGCGGCACCATTAGCTTGCAAGTGTGTGAGGGAGCGGTGCCGGTGTGGAAGCGAGCGCGAGTAGTCCCGCACGCGCTGCGCTCCGCTGTCGACGCTGAGCTGCAGCGGCTGCAAGCCGAGGGCATTATAAGCCCGGTAGAGGACGTCGGGGGTTGGGGAACACCCATAGTTCCCGTAAAAAAACAATCAGGCAGCATCAGAATCTGTGGCGATTTCAAAGTTACGGTTAACCCAGTTTTATGCGATGACAAATATCCCCTTCCGCGGATTGAGGATCTGTTTTCTGCCTTACAGGGGGGGCAAACCTTTAGTAAAATAGATTTAAAAAGTGCGTATCAGCAATTTCTCCTAGACGAGGACTCTAAAAAGCTTTGTACTATTGTAACGCATAAGGGAAACTTTGTGTATAATAGATTACCGTTTGGAATTAAAACGGCATCAAATAAATTTCAAAGAATAATGGATTCCTTATTTAAATTGAACCACGTGGCCGTGTTCGTCGACGATTTGATCATCACAGGGGAGTCAAGGCAAAAACATATTGAAAATTTGAACAAGGTATTTCAGATATTAAATGACTGTGGTCTTAGAATCAGCGCAGAAAAATGTTGTTTTTTCCAGGAAAAAGTTTCTTATTTAGGCCATCTTATCGATGCCGAGGGGCTACATACGGAAACTAAGAAAATTGACGCCGTTCTTGCTGCAGAACGACCCTCTAATGTACGTGAACTGAGAGCTTTTATAGGCTTAATAAACTATTACTCAAAATTTATTAAAAATTTTACTAATGTGATAGCACCTTTATATGTCTTATTGAAAAAAGATATACCATGGGCTTGGAGTGATGAGTGTGAGACAGCATTTTTAAAAATTAAGGTTTTGTTAAAAAATTCAGAAGTACTAGTCCATTTTAACCCCGAGCTCCCCTTGGTATTGTCGTGCGACGCGTCGCCGCGCGGAGTTGGCGCGTGGCTCGGGCACGAGACGGCCAACGGCGTGCGAGCCATAGTGCACGCCAGCCGCGCGCTTACTCCGGCCGAACAAAATTATAGCCAAATATGCAGGGAAGGGCTGGCTATCATTTTTGGAGTGCAACGTTTTCACGAATATGTTTATGGCAGACATTTTATTTTAGTTAGCGATTGCAAGCCCCTATGTTCAATTTTCGGGCCAAAAACAGGTATACCATTGATGATGGCGGGTAGGCTGCAGCGATGGTCAATCATATTGAGCGAGTATAACTATACTATCAGGTGTGTAAAATCAAAGGATAACTGTTTAGCGGACTGTTTATCACGAACGGCGAGTATAGTTGTCGATGAATCTTTGAAAGATGTCAGCCAGAGTGTAAAGGACAAGTCACCGGTCGAGGCCAATATTATTAATTTTATCAGTGCCCCGACAGCAGTTGACTTTAAATTGATTGCCGAACATACGCGAAAAGACACGACTTTGAGTAAAATTTTAGGTTACGCTCTTTATGGTTGGCCCGCCAACAAAATTATATCTGACGAATGTAAAGAATTTTATAACAGGAAAGATTTCATTACATCAGAACACGGATGCTTGTTGTTTGGCTACAGAGTGATCATACCAAAATCATTAAAGAACGTAATGCTAAAAGAACTGCATAGCAGTCATTTAGGTATAGTTAAAATGAAGTCTTTAGCGCGTACATATGTGTATTGGCCTAATATAGATAAGGATATTGAGAATTTGTGTAGTTCATGTGAAGTTTGTGTGAAAGAACGAGACAATCCAGTTAGAAGTACGTTAGTGCCGTGGCCGTGGCCGGCCACGCCGTGGTACCGGCTCCATCTAGATCATCTGGGTCCCTTTGCAAAATGCCAATATTTAGTGGTCATCGATGCGCACTCTAAATGGATTGAAGTTTGCCGAGTAAACTCCGTAAACGCGGACACGACAATTAGGCATTTACGAGATATTTTTGCACGGTTTGGGTTGCCACACGAAATTGTCACAGATAATGGGCCTGCCTTCGTGAGTGAAACGTTCTCAAAGTTCATGTTGAAAAATGGTATTTGTCATAGATTAATATCTCCCAGACATCCTAGAAGCAATGGTGCCGCAGAAAACGCTGTAGGTTTGGTAAAAAAGTGTTTAAAAAAGGCTGCGCACGAAGGAATCGCTGTTGATGTTGCTTTGAGTAGGTTTTTGCTTAACTATCGTAATTCCATTCAGAGCACAACACAAAAATCACCTAGCGAAATGTTATTGGGCCGTAGACTACGCTCATGTTTAGACTTAGTAAGACCTAGCACTAGTAAGATTGTGATTGACAATCAATTGAAACAGATGGATATTTTTGGAGGAAAACAAAGAGATCTGGCGAATGGGGATTCTGTTATGTTTAAAAAATGGCAAAGTAATAAAGAAATTTGGGAAAAAGGGGTGATAATGGCTAAATTAGGAAAAACAATGTACGAAATACAGTGTAATGGCGAAAAATTCAGACGTCACATTGATCAAATATTTAAATTACCTCTGAGCAGTGATGATAACTCAGCGCAGGACTATGAACCGTTATTTGATGAATGTCAATCAGAGGCGCGTAATAATGATACGATGACGTCAGCCGTCCCTCAGACCACACATTTTAATCACCAGTGGTCAGAGCGCGGGGCCCTGACGCCACCGTCTGCACTACCATTCAAAATATCTCCTACTTCTTCACCTAATACCCAGTGGGGAGACTATGTAAACACTCGTCCTAGGAACAGACGCCACTCCCCCCAATCTGAGTAATATCAACAAAATGATAATAGCTATGTACCTACTGTTATATATTTTTTAAGTAAGCTTAAAGCACCATTATATTAAGTAAGTATATTATGTTATATAGGTAGCAGTGTGCCTTTCTTCTAAAATACCTACTGATTGTGTGTTGTTTACAATGAAGTATGTAGTTAGTTTTATTTTTTTATTTTTATTTTTTGTAACATTGTTAAGATGTTTTTTTTTGTTATGGGAGGGGGATATTGTGATATACCTACATAATGTATGTGACATGAGAGACGCGCGGGCGCCTTGTACTATTTAACGCTATGCACGGATATCAATAAATCAGTTATTCGCTAGTCACCGACTTGTCATTTGCTCCCGTAATTAGAACCCTAAAGACATTCCATTATGAAATATATATATTCAAATACGAAGTAAGTTTTTTTTAAATAAGTTTGATATTAAATTTACATATTTGTGCACATATGGCTCTCGTTTACCATTTTCCCTCTTCCCGCAGGTTGCCTTTAAGAGATCGCTATTAGCGATAAGGCCACCCAAATTGTGCATTGTTTTAAATGTAGGTAATAAGAAATATATATCTATCTATCTATCTTGACAAATGTGAGTGGGTGTTCATATAAAACTGAAAATAGTGCGTATTTTCAGTTCGACCTGGGATATGAACCCAGAACCTCCGGATATCGGTCCCAGTTTTGTTACCACTTGGCCACGGAGGCCGAGTATGAAAGTATGCAAGAAATTCTCGAGCACTTATGAAATGGCTATTGTTCTGCGAAAAAATTTAAAGTTGCCAGTTTAAAAAGGGTTTCGTACATTTACGGGAAAATGGGAACATTTGAATCCTTTAGGTGTTGTTCGTATATTATGAGAGTACAGCTCAATTTTTGTTGCATTATACGTTCAAAATTACGTTGACAGTATATATACAGGGTTACTTTATAAACACCATCCAATTTTCCTTAACATTAGGCATCAATCGAAGACAGCTTTATTTTAAAAAAAGGGTAGTTAGTTAGGTCTTTTTAGCTTTTTACATTTTTATATTTTTTTCGAACAGATTATTCGTGCGGCGTGGTTACTAATTCACAATTAAATTTCAACTTCTGAATAAAGCGCGGGCGGGGAGTTGAAGAGACTGCGAGCCCGCCACCGCTCGCGTCGCGCAGTATCAACGAAACTAGTGATTTTTGTATACCTTGGAGTAGTTATAATAACATTAATAACTCAACATTTTAGTACTGAATGTTGTCAAACAGAAAAATACGTATTGTGCCGTTTTCTCCATAGATCCTCATATTTCAATTTGGATGGTGTTCATAAAGTAGCCCTGTATTTAAATGATGAAAACCTGTAAAATGTAACTTTGGTCCTAGGTATCAATTGTGACTAGAACTCCCCGACTTTCTGCAGACCAGACGACTGCTTTTTTAACTAGGCTATATACCAGGACTGTTAATTAATTTTCTAGAGCACCTCACACTCTGCCCCCCAAGGCGACCACTCATCTTCATCATTCAGCCACAAGACGTCCACTGCTGAACATAGGCCTCCCCCACCGATTTCCAGAGATACCGGTTGCAAGCGGTCAGCGTCGACCGGTATCCCGCCACCGGGCGGCGGCCCACGCTGCGCCTGTCCTGAAACGGTCTCCAGTCTAGAACTTTCCTGCCCCAACGGCCATCAGTTCTGCGCGCTATGTGCCCTGCCCACTGCCACTTCGGTTACTTACTTGCTAGACTACGTTGGCCACTTTCGTTCCTCTACGGATTTCCTCAGTTCTGATTCGATCACGTCGTGAACACTGAGCATGGGCTATGCTTGGTATTTCGCGACGTAGTCCAGCAATAAAGTTGAGTAATTAGACTATATACGTATAACTCTCATAAATGGCAATTTAATTTAATTTCATATTATATATTATTATTTAATATTATATTAGTATATTCATTTTAAATGTATATAAATAGGTATGTTTGTTGGCATGATAAGTATATATATAATTTATATGTATTTAGGTAGTATATTATGATCTATATATGATTTATTTGAGTTTACAAATTGTATTAGGTATTTGTTAGTTTGAGTATTAGTAGGTATTAAGTTCTAGTTAAGTAACAAAGGTAATGGCCCATTTAGGGTGAAAAATATACCCACGGCGTACAGAAATACAATATGGCGGGAATGAAAGACAAATCATTATACTTTTCGTAGCCTATTCATATTATTTTCTTGTACATATTGTGCCATTTCATTCTCTTTATTTATATTCTCATTTACAATATTTATAAATTGCTCTACGTACAAGGATCTTCGTAAGGACGTCGGGTTGCATTAATTAGTGCAGCAGTAATCCTAAAGTCCGTCATCATATTAGGTAACGCGATCCCCGCACAGTACAAACATTTGTGTGCATGAACATGTCTGTTTGTACTGGTCTGGGTGTCTCCTATGTATAATAAGTATGTATTTACAAAAGAAAATGTATTTAAGTATGTTTATCCGTTGTCTAGTATCCCATAACACAAGCTTTAATTAGCTTACTTTGGGGCTAGATGGCGCTGTGTGGAATAATGTCCAGGGATATTTATTATTTATTATTATTTTATTTATTATTAAAATACATATGCCTAAATATTTTAAAATCTTTTTTAAATCGGCCATTTATGGTCTCTACTGGCCATCGGACCAATGTTATCAATCTCGATTTGTTGGTTTCGGCCGTTGATAATTGTTCTCCTCTGGGTCTGCTAGGTGGCATGTGTGGATTATAACCACAACCTTCGATTGTTGAAATAGAATCCCGAAATCCGCGGTCCAATATAAATACATCATTAGACCTTAGAAACCAATGCCAATCTGAGTTTTCTTGCATGATACTGCGCATTATTGTAGCATCTGAGGTTGTTGCTGCATATGGGCCTATGGCATCAACTATATAGCCATCTGTGCACACTATCAAAAATGGTTTGACTAAATTCCGGAATTTATGTAGACTATATGTTATTATCTGAAATAAAAAGTTAGCGCTCTTTTGCACATGAAGATATATGCCGTCAAATCCAAGAATTCCTGCGTCATGGTTGCCTCCAAATATATGAGCTGGAATGGTAAGGTTTCTGGAAACAAACTCTTCTCGAGTTATGTGATCTATGCCAAGAAAATGTGGAACAAAGTCATCAGTTAAACATGTTCTAGCTATATGAATTTTGAATACTATCCCACTGTTTGACGCTGTCGCAATTGTCAATAATTGGAAAAAGTGCACCATGTTAGAGATTTTTTGCTTACCTATCTTAACGACAGGCGAAACGGCGGAACGAGCGGCGACAGCGGTCAACATGAGCAGCAGCCACCACCCGCGAAACATGTTGCCGCCACATCACCAACTTGTTGCCTCTCGCTCCGCGCAACCTGCCAACAAGTTAATAAATGGGTATTTAAAACAAGGGACATGATGTCAAATAAAATTAACAATCAATGAAGAAACGAAAGTATCGATATTCGCTTGGATACGAGTACCTCTCACCTACCGATTATTTCGACATAGCATAGAAGGGTCATTTAAAAACTATTATCTTATTATGAAGAGGAAAGATTTGTTTTGTTGTGCTGAAAAGGCTCCGAAACTACTGGACCGATTTTAATAATTCTTTCAACAATATAAAGCTACATTAACAGAGAGTGACATAGGCTATATATATATTTTAATTTAGGGTATATTTTGACGAAAAAGACAGTTTACGCGAGCGAAGCCGCAGCTAGTCATTAACGAGTTTATATGCGTTGCTTTTATAAGGGCGCTTACAGACCAGCGTTTTATACGCGCGTACAAGTCATTTTTGGAAGCGCATGTGTAACTCGTACGAGCGTAGATGCGTATAATCCAAGTAGATACTGACTCACTACTACCAGTTCGAGCGAACACGCCGCAATAATGTAGAGCGCGTGTAAGCGCGTATGCCGAAGCGACCGTATACCAGCAAAAAAAAACTAGTTTGACCGCTTTAGACATCGTTCGTAGTAGCAAACATGAAAAGACATTTTCCAACAGTTTTGTTACGATTGACATGTGATCGACTGTAGGTACCTATCCCATGTTTCGTCCCCACCCTTTCCAAAGTCGACATTTAAATTCCTTCGTAATTTCAACTTCAACTTTCTTATTGAATTTGTTCGTAAAGCATTTTCAAATGAATTTTTGTACTTGCTGAATTTTAAGGAGGCTGTTATGAATTTTATTCAAATTCTTACTTCAGATTTTGGTGTTGATAGGTAGGTATATTTTGTAATTTCGGATAAGAATTAGTATTAAGTATGTAAAAAAGTAATTCCTATAAACTGTCTCACTGCTTTGCAATGTACCACTGTCATAAAAACTATTCAACTAATGTTAAAGTATGTCCCAATTCCAAAGTATTCCTTCACATAATTTACGATTATAAATTGAAGGAAATCAGAAGAGAGAGTTGGGTATGGCAAAAGAAGGATGAAAGTAGGATAAATGCAGTGGAAATGAAAGCATTGCGAAGTTTGGCAGGAGTGACATTGAGTGATGAAGTAAGGAATAGCATAATAAGAGAGCGATGTGGTGTGAAAGAGGATGTTGTCACAAAAATTGAGATGGGAATGCTAAGGTGGTTTGGGCATATGGAAAGGATGGATGAAAGGCGATAAACAAATTTACAAGGCGAGGGTGTATGGAGCTGTTGAAAGGGGAAGGCCTAGACGTACGTACTTAGGACAAGTCCAAGACGTGCTCAGAAAAGATCAGGTCAGGAGTACCCATTAATCGACGAGCATCTATGAAAGGATCAATGAGAGTGGAAGAAGCGCAAGAGGTGTGTCAGGACCGTAGCAGGTGGAAAGATGTGGTCTCTGCCTACCCCGTTGGGAAAAAGGCGTGATGCGGCTCTCCTTCTCTTCTACCATACATACATACATACTATGTATGGTAGAAGAGAAGGAGAGCCGCATCGACCGGATGGCCTATTGGTTAAGCACCCCAACTCGGATAGTGGCTCGTGTGGACCCGAGTTCAGATCCGACCAGATCCATCTCTGTATTCATTGTTAAATTTCCGACTTAATGAATGTGTTTGTTAAGAACCAATAGAATCGCGAAGCTAGGTGAATGAAACAATTCTATTGGTCCTCAACACACACTTTCCTCACAACGCATCCTCGCACATCTCTGGTGAAACGCACCCTAACTCTCCGGTGACAGGAAACATCGATAAAAAACTAAATTAACCTGGATGATAACTGCGGAAGGCTCACGACTACCACGTTTGGTTCCAATACCATTAGTGAAAAGTGGGCTTCTAAGTGTTCCGTTCACCATGACGGCAACAGTCACTTGCCTGACTACCAAGTTTCGGATATAGTCGTGATGTTGTGTTATTTCGATAAACTCGTAAACTACTGGAAAGATATTAAAATTATAAAATACTTAACTCTTATTCATAGGTTTTAGGTTATATTCCAACGTGAGAATTTAAAACAGTCAAATTCGAGAAATCCGGACATTGGTAGGCTTTTTGATTGCGTGTCCGGCCAACGGTGTATATAAACGGTGTCCGGCTTGTCCGGCTTTTGTTAGGCTTTTTACATTTCGCAAACGAGCGACCGTCGTGCTTGGCCAAGCGCAGGCGATTTATTCATTATTTTTGTTTTCATTTATTATTTCATTAGAATTTAACAAGATTTATGGCAATAATCAAAAAAGCTTGATTTTACACACATTTTTTTGTCGAACCTATTAAAACTGAGACACAAAAACAAACTGGCTGGTCTGTCCGGCTATTAGGATTGGCGACCTGGCCACCCTACTCGCGGGCAAAGCCGTGGGCGGATAGCTAGTATTAGTTGATTCTTGGAACAGGGAAGAAATAAAATAAGCGGCAGCGGGTAAACGTTTTTGCTCGTTAAGCGTATCGGCGGATAACATTTCTTTTAGCAACAGATTTCCTGTTGGATATTCTCCACTCCCTTACTTGCTGTCAAAAGAAACCAATTGGATGCTGTTATGGTGTTTTTCCACCAAAGATGTGCTATCCTACGCTGTTTGTTAAGCGTTTGATATTCGTGAATCATATTCATTGACCATTTAAAAATGGTCTAAAGGCTAGCCTGTTGGCGCATTGGCAGCGAGTTAGATTTAGCGCCGGAGGCCTTGCGTTCGATCCCCACCCATGACAAACATTTATGTGACGAACATTTGTGTTTATTTATTTATTTATTCTTTATTGCACATAATCTATGTTACAAAGGGCGGACTTAATGCCTAGAGGCATTATCTACCAGTCAACCACACAGTCAGACAGAGATATTACAGGCAGTGCTAAAGATAAAAGTTTTAAGTAAGGTGTACAGAAGGTGAAATGGTTTGAATCAAAATAAGAAGATTTCAAAGAGATTTCATAAACATAATATATACATAATATTAGCAATTACACATTATATAGACAAAAAGTAAAATAAAATAACAGACAGATGACAGGTGGATCCAAGAGAATAACAAAACTACAGTGTTGTGTTTATGGTGTGTCTGGGTGTTATTATCTACTTAAGTATGTATTTAAAAATACAAGTATGTTTATCAGTCTCTGACGCCCATAGTACGAGCTCTGCTTGGTTTGGCGTCAGATGATCTTGGTGTGAATTTTTCCCAGATATTTATTTATTTATTTACTCATTGGTCCACATAGCATAGAACTGGTGGAAACGGGTTAGGCTAAGCTATGTTTTCTATTTGAATTGATGCGTGCCGTAGATGCTTGCTATTGATGTATGCGTGCTGTGCATGCGTGCTGTGCATGCGTGCCGTGCATGCGTGCTGTGCATGCGTGCTGTGCATGCGTGCTGTGCATGCGTGCTGTGCATGCGTGCCGTGCATACGTGCTGTGCATGCGTGCTGCGTATGCGTGCTGTTCATGCGTGCTGTGCATGCGTGCTGTGCATGCGTGCTGTGTATTCGTGCTGTGAATGCGTGCTATGGATTCGAGATGTGCGTATCTTCCCTATTGTCGGTACATCGCATAGTTCGAGCGGATCTTCTTCGCACAGTTACCTTGTGGAATCACATCCTCGTAGAATATCTTACTAGCTCCGTTACATAGCAAGCCAATGGCATCAGTGAAAACGGTCTAATAGTTTCGTAGCTTAATTTGCACATCCTCGCTGCATAGCACATCTCTTGTGTAAAAGCAGCCTTACACTGAATGGAGGTATGGTCGCATAGTTTTTCATTTAAACAAATTGTACAACAGTACCTATTTAAAACTTTAGTTTTTTACCTACCTATTAATGTTTTTTTTATTTAATTAAACTGTCCCAGACGATGTCGTAAACAAAAACTAGTTCCTGTATGAGGAAAATGGTTCACGACTGTCATTGTCTTAACAGACAGTTTAATTTGGGGCTGTTCTTCGCTGACAAAGGCATAGTAAAATAAATGAATATCTGAGACTGCTTACACCAAGATCATCTGACCCCAATCTAAGCAGGGCTTGTATGGATGTTCGGGCTGATAAACATACAATGGGTGAAAACACCAAGACATAAAACCTTGCTCCTTACCTGGCTCAAGCGGGAAATAAAAATTCATTTCCTATATACAGAGTGTAAAAACGTCCATACACACAAAAGAGCCAGAAAAAAAAAAAAAAAAAAAACGTCCATCACAAAGCCGGCTTCTACGCACGCAGACCATTAAATCAAATCACAGAAAAAAATATTGATAAGAAACGATTTTTGTTTTGGTGTCAATCAAAACCTAAAAATGGACTACACAATGTAACGCGTGCAACAGACTGCGCGTGCGCTTATCTGCGTGACTGTTTTACGCCTAATCAAGCGGTGCGCACGATAGTACATTGGGAGTTGAACGTTTTGAATCAATTTTTTGTTAGGAAATACTTAAAATTTTTATGATGTTTCTTAGGACAAAAATTAAGAAATAATTATTAGTTTGTTTTCATCAAAATTTGAGATATTTTTTTTGACTTTGACCTTCAATAACTTACTATATGTAACTATCCTAGGTATGCTCTAGAAATAAAAAATGGTCCTGATGATGTCCAGAATACGCAGGTCTCGGCTTCTTTATTGGTCTTTTTACACCCTTTAGGTATACCTAGGTAGCTAGTTTCATCATAATCGAAAGTGAAATATTTTGCAAAAATATTTATTTCGGGTGTAAAAGGCGCTTGTCATAAACTTTGATGAAACAACGTTGCCTTACAACGAAAGTACACAAAACAAAATTATGTAATAGTGAGCAAACGAGCTGGAAGGACACCTGATGGAAATTGATCACCTCCGCCAATGGACAACTGCAACACCAAAATTCAAATTTCGCCAGATGTTAATGGCCTCGATAGCTCAGTTGAAACAGCAGCCCGTAACGTAGTAACAGTACCCGGGTTGTGGAAGAAGCAGGTTCGAGCCTCGCGATTGCATTGCGTTACGTGTCGTTCCAAGACCGCGTATCATAATATCATGAAGCTTATCGAGACGGAAGAAAGGTTAGTGATACGACGTTGCACGCGTCTGTAGACTTTTTTTTTGCGTCAGGTAATGCATTTTGGCATTCGTAAGTCCCTGGGTTCGAGACACTAGGGATATGTGTCGCTCGTCTTCGGCGCTGAATAGATGAGACCCGAGATCCCCATGAAGATATTCCTCTTGGGACCCTTCAGCGCGCAAGGCCGCCTGGCCTAGCTGCCCTTGGGAGGAGCAAGCCTAACTCCTGTGCACATAACACGGTCTGTGTTCAAAAGACATGCGTTACTGTCATCCTCGGGATCGCTTCACGACCCCAAGGGCCCTTGTAGTAGCTTCTTACGACAGGCAGGGATACCTCGGCAGTATTCTACTCCCCTAACCGCAGGGAACACGCATCTATAGGCTGCGTTTACCGCTTAGCATCTGGCGGCCCGCATGCTGCTTGGCCACGGGTGTTTCATAAAAAAATGGTTTACACTAGCGATCATGATACGTGGTGGAGATACAAATACGATGATCGGATCGGGAAAATAATACAAAATAATAATGGACCTTCCAATATTATTAGATACTTTAACACTGGTCTTTAACATTGGTCCCATACTGTTTAACATTTTCATCAATGATATCATTTTTTAACACTGGTCTTTTACAATACTGCTCTTTAACATTGGTCCCATACTGTTTAACATTTTCAGCAATGATATTTACATGTGCTTTGGTAACTCTCTAAAAGTTACTTATTTGCTGATGACGTCAAAAGTCTCAGGACAATTGATAAACCGGATGATGTAGTCCTTCTTCAAGAGGATCTGAATAATTTAGTTAAGTGGTGTGAAGTTAATGGAATGACACTTAACACGGACAAATGTTTTACGATGCAGTTCTCTCGTTGCGGGACATTGTTCCAAAGGCATTATTCCGTAAACCACGCTAAACTTACAGAACTGAATAATGTCCGCGATTTGGGGGTGATACTCGATTCCAAGTTGCGGTTCAATGATCACATCGATAGCATTGTTAGCAAAGGTTTTAGATCGCTCGGGTTTGTATTGCGTAATTGCAGAGAGTTTAAAAATCCAAAAACAAAAGTTATTTTGTACAATGCTCTTGTTCGCAGCCATTTGGAATACTGTAGTGTTGCACGGAATCCGCATTACGACATTTATATCAAGAAGCTGGAGCGTGTTCAGAAGAGATTCCTTTGGCATTTGTCATATAGCATCAATCTAGCTAAGAAACTACCTCATTACGAGGACAGACTCAGCCATTTCAAATTAAACTCGCTTCAGGATCGCAGAAGAATGTTGGACCATAGCTTTTTCATCAAATTGGTGAATGGGCTTTTGGATTGCCCTGACCTTCTGTCTAGAGTAAAAATTAATGCACCGATTAGGTTGCCAAGGATATCTCGGTTTAATTTATTTGTTCCTAGGCGCTCTAAATCAAATTTGGGTCATTTTTCTCCAATGAATAGAATGATTCGTCAAAGCAATTCACTGTCTAAGTCGGCTGGTGTGGATATATATTCCACACCGTATAGTAACAAATAACTACTTTTGAGTATGCCTTAACACAGCAGCTAAGGTGGACACAATTTTTTCTGTTCTTGTCTTAACTTTAATTTTTACTTTTTACTTTTGTTTGGCTTTTGGTTTTAGATTATAGTTTTCATGTACTGTTGACACCTAATGCACGCCGTTATCACCTTTAATTAAGTTTACATTTACGCACGAAAAGTTAGTATGTTAGTGATTTTACCTTGTTTTAATGTAACCTTGTAGGTGATCCAATAAATAAATAAATAAATCAATAAATCAATACTCAATTTTATGTCAAAATTTTATTTTTATTAGTCTAAAAGGTGACATTAGACATCATTTCCGAATAAGGTTATTTTAATATTGCTATATGAAGTCATGGTTCGGGGGCTGTACCTATTTAATCTGTTTGAAGAGTGCTTGGAATGTGTCAACCAAACATTTTCGACAATTTTCCATCCGAACGAACGTCAAAAAGACATTTTCATAACCGAGACGAAGCTCAAAAGGAATTAGACTACTTGCCTGTAAATTCATTGGCTCAGAAAACCCGCATGATTATTTTTTGTTGTATTTAATTTACTTACCCTGTATTAGATAAAATGTTCGGTATTACCTACTAGTAAATAGACGACACGATTGGCGTAGTGCGCTGTAGCACGGTTTCACGCCTAGATTTCCGTTGTGTTCGATTCACGGCCGGGTCAATTCAGGCTCGGGTCTAGGCGTGCTGGGAGACGCCTCTTGTTTACATCCTTGTTAAATGATGCGGCAGATTATTATTAATTTTCGAGTTGCAGCACCACCTGTTTTGTGCTGTACACACACACACACACACCCACATACACAAAAACACAAACACACACGCACACACACAAACACACACACAGAGTCACACTACACATTCGGCACCGTATCTATTGTCTATGTATTGTATTACAATTATTACACTACACAATATATTGAATCACTCACCATTTATTATTATCTATACTATAGTATTTATAATACTTATATGTACGTAGGTCACACTATAGCACTAGCACGCCGCTGTAACCTGTCAAGAGCTTCGAGTAGGTACTTAGCGGAACCGTCCCAGAGATGAGAGCAGTATTCCACACACGAGCGAACTTGTGTCTAATACAGAAGACAGAGGTGCCCCCGCGTAAAGAACCGTCTCACTCTGTTCAGGATTCCGAGTTTGCGGGATGCAGTTCTAATGACGCTCTCAATGTAGTCCCGCTGGTTTAGGTTTCTACGAACATCCATGCCAAGGATGCTTAGGCTATCCTTCATCGGTAGCGGGGTGCTCTGAAGAGTGGAATGGGAAAGGAAAGGCGACGCCTTTGCTGTGAATGCACACACCTGCGATTTTTTGGCATTGAACTCGACAAGATTGCATGCACCCCATTCTGAAATGCGGTCCAACACTCCGTCAAGCTCAACAACAAGACTTCGCCTCTTCTCCTTGATGTCAGTCTGCTTTGCCCCAGGGCGCTCGATATAACGCGCGTGGACCGTGCTATCATCCGCATAGCAATTAATATTACCAAGAGATAACAAGTCATTAATATGCAGAAGAAACAAAGTCGGCGACAAGACGGAGCCCTGCGTCACTCCGGCATTAATCTGGAGAAAGCGTGATTTTCGACCATCGCAAAGGACACGAATTCTACGTCCCCCCAGAAATCCGGCGACCCAGTCGCATAGGCGAGGTGGCAGACCATATGCCAGAAGCTTGGAAAGAAGCGAACGATGCCATACACGGTGGAAAGCTTTGGCAATGTCAAGGCTGACGGCCAAAGATTCCCCATGCTTGTCTATAGCCTCCTACCAGACATGTGTTACGTACGCTAGATGATCACCCGTAGACCGTTTTGGTCGGAAGCCGTACTGACGGTCGTGAATAAGAGAGTGATCCTCTAGGTAGCGGATGAGCTGCGTGTTTATGATCCGCTAGAACACTTTAGCAAAAACTGAGGTTACGGCTATTGGACGGTAATTAGCAGGGTCAGACCGGTCCCTTTTTTTGGGAACTGGTTGAACGTTCGCCTCCTTCCAAGACAGTGGCAAGGTCTTCCTGTAATGTTAGGCAATCGCAAATTGAAGTTATTTTCTTGAATATTTTGATGTCGTCAGCATAAATCAAAACATGGTAGTTTTCAATGACAGAGACTATGTCATTAATAAATATAATAAACAAAAGAGGACCAAGATGCGAGCCCTGCGGTACACCTGAAGTAACTGGAACAAATGAAGAACAGAACCCCTTCACTTAACAGTGAAGGGGTTCTGTTCTTCATTTGTTCCAGTAACGGCTGTAACCAGCCTGACTTCGATTCCTGAGGTAAGATTCGAGCCACCGCAGTAGGTCACCATGAATACCCACAACACTAAGCTTTTGCAATATCAGCGAGTGCGGGATCTTATCGAAGGCTTTGGAAAAATCTGTATAAATGGCGTCCACCTGACCACCCTTAGCCATTGCGGTTATTAATCGATGCACACAATCAACAAGATTGGTCTCACATGACTTTTTGCTTATGAACCCGTGCTGTTGTTCCACAATTATGGGCCTCAAAACGGGAAAAATGATATCGTAAATGATCTTTTTAAAAATTACAGGAATTATTTTAGAAATAGGCCTATAGTTTTCAATGTTATGTTTATCACCAGACTTAAATACGGGAACCACATGACAATGCTTTCAAGTAACAGGCATTCTACCGGTCGCAAGAGATAAATTGAAAACAGATATAAAGGAAAAGCTAGGGAATTATGACACATTTAAGAAATAAGGGAGGAATACTATCGGGACCACAGCCTTTTTTCACATCCAGCCTTTTCAAATTCAAATTTTTAGCAAATAAATAATATTCTATTCTATTCTATTCCAAAAAAATATAACATTCGAAATTTAAATAGTTCCGATTAGCTAGAAGTGCAAAACTTTTAGTGTGCCCTAGGTATAATAATGTATATGCACACACGTATGTCCGCCGCAAATGTCGGTCGGCATCTCAGTCTGGGCCTACTGAAAATCAGCGCGTGGGCCCATAAAGCCCTGCTATATGCTGAGTGAGGTCCATTTGTCTTTTTGGGCATCGGGACACCGCTGTCTGATGGTATGGTCTTTTTTTTCTGTTATATGTTTTGTTGTTAATGCCTACTTATTTTGTGTTTACTTTATAAATGTAACGATGTCCATAAAGTTAATAATAATAATAAATCATTTATTTTTCTTTCACAATGCATAACCTGTGCTTAGAGCTAGGTAAAGCTATTGCTGAGGTCAAACCTCTGCTACATTGTGAGAGACTGGGGCCTGATGTAGATTAAAAGAACCTGTGTTACAGGTCACCAGTGCCCCCCCGCAGTCGAGTCGATGTGACTTCAACATCCTTAAATATAATTAGGTTATTTAAAAGGTGTGTGAGATGTGTTGTGTGTGTATCAGTAGGAGTGTAATGACTTGTGTGTGTGTTGGTGTCAATTCGAGTGTGTGTGGTTTGTGGGTGTAGCAATGGATGTGTGTAAGTATGTAGTGCGAAGGTGTGTGAGTGAAATTTAGTTTGATGAGTAGAGTTACGAGCGGACAGTTAGTAGATTCTCGGTTTCTTGGTAGTTTAGGGATTTTAGGTATGTGGCCACTTTCTTTTTGCACTGGTATTTAGTCAACGGGTATAACCCGAGAATTTTGTTGAGCTTGTTATAAAGATATGGATGACTTCTGTGGGAGAGAGCCGTATTAAATGCTTTGGCATACCCTATCCTTCCTTCTTTTTTTATTCACCGTTTCTGGGTCATAACTTGTCGCGGAGTGTTGTTTTAGAACAGAGTGCAACATAAATGTCTGTCTAACAGTGAGTAAGTCCCAGTGTTTGTAGACCCTGTCAGTGGAAAAACGGAAGGGAAGACCCGCACCAACCTTATGGATGGCTCGGTGAGCTCTTTCAGCCTCAATGAGGAAAGTTTTTGCTGCACCTCCCCACGACAGGATACAGTACTGGACGATAAACTGACAGAGGGCATCGAAAACCATTTTGATGGTACTGCGATCAGCAGTAGTTAGTAGTAGTTTCCTTAGTCTGGTTACTAGGCTATGTACATGTAGTATGAGGCTCAACGTTCTATCAATGGTTACTCCCAGGTACTTGATGTCATCAGTTGAGGATAGTGCTGCACACTTACAGTCATGAGAATCAACACAGTTCGTACTATGTGCCTTAATGACACAATAAATAAATGAATAAATAATAAATATCTGGGACAATTTACACCAAGATCATATGACCCCAAACTAAGCAGAGCTTGTACTATGGGCGTCAGAGACTGATAAACATACTTAAATATTTCTAAATACATACATAAAAAGATAATAACACCCAGTCACACAACAAACACTCATGTACGTCACACAAAATGTTTGTCATGGGTGGGGATCGAACCCACGACCTCCGGCGCTAAAGGCAGGATCCCTGCCATTGCGCCAACAGGCCAGTCAAACAATGAGGCGGCGGTGTGTGGCTTGCTTTAAGAGCAAACGTAACGTACTTGGTTTCGTGGATGTTAAGGGTCAGCACATTGCGTTGAAGTCACCTACCAACCAATGTGCTGACCCTTAACATAACAAAGTTAATAAATACCCTTAACAAAGTTAATAAATGTTTTTCTATTTCTATTTCTAATTCTAAATGTTAAATCGTAACACAAGGATATTCTATCCCTACTTCGAGACCAAGACGAGTGGTGTATTGGCTGGGGCATAAAAATATATTGGGGAAATTGGATGTTAGATTTCGATTTTCCGGTGTTTTGCTATTGCACTAGGATAAATAAACATAAATATGCGCCAGACAACACACCACCTGTCATGGTTTCGAAGTAGGGATACATCCCTGTGTTACGAGGTACCAGACAAGGAATTAAGCCAGGGGCGTTTCCCAGCACACCCAGGGCCGAGTCAATTCAGAAAAGATCGTTTCCTGAATTGAACCGACCAGGAATCGAACCCGGGACACTACATCAATCGTGTCGTCAGGATGTTTGCAAAGATCCGGTTTTCCTTTATTATTTTTCTATACCACGTCGGTGACAATCAAGCATGCGGACCACCTGATGGTAAGCGGTTACCGCAGCCTATGAACACGTGCAACACCAGGGGTATCACTCGCGCGTTGTCGACCCTTCAAACACCTTTTCAGACCCCTCTTGAAGAACTCCATACTATAACTCATCGGGATAACCTCGGTAGGGGGAGTTCATTCCACAATTTATGCGTCCTCGGGAGGAAACATCTCTGAAACCGAACTGTACGAGACCATTTCGGATTCAGAGTGTGAGGATGAACGCCCTGTCGGTGGTGAGTAAAAAAGTAGCCGTTAGCATCATATCAAACAGTTCTTCAGAACAAAACCCGTCGTACAAGCGGTAGAACACGCATTGGGAGGCGAAGTCTCTCATCAGACTTAACGGCTCTAAACCGCTTGTCAGTTTGGGATCTTCGACAATCCGGGTTGCACGCAAACTGACTTTTTGACTGAGTCAAAAGGACCGAGTTGATATCCAGGCGCTCCTGCCCAAAGGTGACAACAGTACTCCACGTGTGGCCAAGTGGTTATTACCCTACGACATATTATTATGTAAGAAGTTGTTCAAAAACTCACTGTCGGATATTATTACGACCTTCTACCGTTTCCACCAAGGGCTGACCTTTAAAATAAATATCTACCTTGAGGTACCTTAGAAGTTACGAAAGTCAGGAAAGATAACAGTAACAAACAAAAAACTTTCCCCCCTAAAATTGGCTACCGACGAGCCCCGTAAACAAGGGTTTAGAAAACTTCGGCATGAAGGCGAAACTGATAATATAGTTATCAACTTCGTATGATGGCAACGTGAGATTTTATTTTCTTTTTTTATATTGCCCGCCAAGATGACCTCACTCCATCTGATGGAAAGTGGGCGTGAGGTCCAGTTATGAGGCTGACAAGCCCAGTCATGCAAACGAATCACTGGACTGGCTATCCTCACCTTGAAGGCCTGCAGTAATGCCTTTTCACGCCCCGCTTGAAGACCCCGGGACTATAAGGGGAAGGAAACACATGCGCTGCAAGAGCATTCCACGTCTGGTACGACAGAGGAACGAGTCAACGAACCTTAAAAGGTGAACGAACTTTGAAACCCAAACAAATTCTGGATCGTGTGTGGATGACTCACGTAGTGTGAGTTGAGGCTGAGAGAATATTTTCTCTACATAGCTAATCGACTGGACGCAAACACGACGGAATTCCTCCCGAACTCCCGTTTTACGGACAGGCTCTTAGAATAATAACGTATAGAAGGATAGTCTTCATACAATCGCCCCATCAGAAATGAAGCACTAATCCGATCCACACATGCGTGACTATTGCTTGCTTACGTGCGGCGCGCTTTGACATTGAACATTGCGGAGCTGTAATGAACACTGCAAAGCGGTCCGTTTGGAGCCAATTATGGCTCCAATTAAGTTGCTTCAAACAGTGCGCGTAGACTAGGTTTCTATAGCGTTATTATTCATAGGACAGGCTGCTCTTTCCTATTTAGCACTCGAATACTGAGTCATTTTTATTTTCGAGGGATACCGCTACACATAAGTACAAAAAACCATTCGAAGGATAGGACTATCGGTTCAACAATGGCTTTTCGGTCAAACGGACGTGCGAACAATGGCAAGTCGACATTGTGGATGTCAATGTTGCTAACATTCGAACTCAAGCAGTAAAGTTTTTGTCACCCAGCCGGGTATAAAGTATCGGTTGTTGCTCCATTGGGCTCCTCCGATCACTGTCTAGTTGGCGCAACAGTGCCCTGTGCAGCTCCCCCACAGCCTGTGGAGGTGACGCGGCGGTTATGGCACTACTCGTCAGCAGATTGGGACGGATTGCGAGAGTATTTTGCCTCCGTCCCTTGGCGGCAGTGCTGCTTTGGAGAAAGGGTTGCTTCAGATCGTGCATCGGCTAATGCTGACGAGATCAGTACCGGAATGGAATACTACATTCCTTTTACTGATGTCGTCAGTGCTAGCAAAACTGGTCTCTGGTTCAATTAAGAATGTGCCGCAGCTGTTAATCAAAAACAGGCGGCGTACCGTGCTTGGTCTAGGGCCCAGCCACTCAATGATTATTCAAACCTGGCCTCTCTGAAAGCAGCCTTTAATAAAGCCACTAAGGCCACGAAGAGGGCTTACATTAGAGCAGACGCCTAGCAAATTGCACGTGTTGACCAAGAACTCACCACGCACCCCACGGGTAGCCGCTCCTACTGGCGACTGGCTAAACACGTGCAATCTAAATTCTGCGTGCCTTCGCCGCCCCCACTGAGATTCCTTGATGGATCGTTGGCTCATCAGCCGCAAGAGAAAGCCGATTTACTGGCTAACCTCTTTGCCGCAAACTCTTGCACCGATGACTGCGGTGCTGTGCCGCCTAAAATTCCACATTGCGGCTTCACAATGCCTGATATTATGATGTTCGTGTCAAACTGCAGTCACTCGATGTCAGGAAAGCCAGTGGCTCTGATGGAATTCCAGCTGTGGTGCGGAAAAAATGTGCAGCATAGTTGTCTTCAGTGTTCACTAGCCGGTATCGCCTCTTCTACAATTCGGGTCTTGTGCCGCTGTCTTGGAAGGAGGCGAACGTTCAACCAGTTCCCAAAAAAAGGGACCGGTCTGACCCTGCCAATTACCGTCCAATAGCCGTTACCTCAGTTATAGCTAAAGTGTTTGAGCGGATCATAAACACGCAGCTCATCCGCTACCTAGAGGATCACTCTCTTATTCACGACCGTCAGTACGGCTTCCGACCAAAACGGTCTACGGGTGATCTTCTAGCGTACGTAACACACATCTGGGGGGAGGCTATGGACAAGCACGGGGAATCTTTGGCTGTAAGCCTTGACATTGCCAAAGCTTTCGACCGTGTATGGCATCGTTCGCTTCTTTCCAAGCTTCTGGCACATGGTCTGCCACCTCGCCTATGTGACTGGGTCGCCGGATTTCTGGGGGGACGTAGAATTCGTGTCCTTTGCGATGGTCGAAAATCACGCTCTCTCCAGATTAATGCCGGAGTGCCGCAGGGCTCCGTCTTGTCGCTGACTTTGTTTCTTCTGCATGTCAATAACATGTTATCTCTTGGTAATATTCATTGCTGTGCAATTGCATTCATGATAGCACAGTCCACGCGCGTTATTTCAAGCGCCCTAGGGCAAAGCAGACTGACATCAAGGAGAAGAGGCGAAGTCTTGTTGTTGAGCTTGACGGAGTGTTGGACCGCATTTCAGAATGGGGTGCATGCAATCTTGTCGAGTTCAATGCCAAGAAAATGCAGGTGTGTGCATTCACAGCAAAGGCGTCGCCGTTCCTTTCCCATCCTACTCTTCAGAGCACCCCGCTACCGATTAAGGATAGCCGATTTAGGATGTTTACATCCTTGGCATGGATGTTCGTAGCAACCTAAACCAGCGGGACAACATTGAGAGTGTCATTAGAACTGCATCCCGTAAACTCGGAATCCTGAACAGAGTGAGACGATTCTCCACGCCTGGGCAGGTCTGTCTTTTGTATAAAACACAAGTTCGTTCGTGTGTGGAATACTGCTCTCATCTCTGGGACGGCTCCGCCAAGTACCTACTCGAAGCTCTTGACAGGTTACAGCGGCGTGCTATCCGTATTATTGGAAACCCAGAGGCAACTTTGACCCTTGAGTCTCTGCAATTGCGGAGAGACATTGCCAAGGTAAGTGTTCTCTATCGCTTCTACAATGGGGAATGCTCTGACGAGTTTTTCCTGCTTATTCCACCCTCACCTTTCCACTCCCGTACCACGCATGCTGGACTACGGCGTCATCCACACCCAATTCAGCATTTTTTGGCCCGAACTAAAAGGTTCGGTGACTCGTTTCTTTGTCGTACCATCCAGACGTGGAACGCCCTTCCAGCACATGTGTTCTTCAAGCGGGGCGTGAAAAGGCATTTATGCAGGCCTTCATGGTAAGGATGGCCAGCCCAGTGATTCGTTTGAATGACTGTGCTTGTCAGCCTCATATCTGGACCTCACGTCCGCTTTCCATCAGTTGGAGTGAGGTCATCTTGACGGGCGATATAAAAAAAAAATTGAAATTCAGAGCATGCTTGACTCATGTTTTTCAGGAACGACAGGTTACCACAGATTACTTAATAGTTACTACGTAACAGATAAATCACATCCATAGAAAAATTTCAATTTTCTTAATCCATAATGCGTGCTGTCATGCGACAGGGCCAACTCTTTCGATATATTCGATATATGTCAGTAGAACTAACAGTACGTCATCGCGTCCAGTTCAACCCCAAAAATGCTCTACGCGGCTGTTGATAACCAACTGCCAAATGAGTCATGTATTACCCGGCGGCTGGTAGGTAATTATCACGCGCAAGTATATGCAGTGACAGAGGCTTGACGTTACTGAAAAACATGTGTCATGCATTTCATCCATTCGGCCAATGACACATGTCCAAAGTCAAACATGGCGCCTACAAAAAGTTTCTGATGACAGAAGACTGGCCCATGAAAAATTATCCCAGGCTGGTGCAAAAGACACCTACTTACATTAGAACTAATAGTTTAAAGTACCAACATCTAACGGTGCGTTTACACCAACCGAGCGAATGCTCATTCTTTGCCCTCTCTCTCAAATTCTTTTTGCGTTAAACAGAGACAGACAGAGAAAATTGTATAGAGTTGGGATAGAATGAGCATTCGCTCGCTCGGTGTAAACGCACCGTAAAGGTGGATATAAACTAGAGCTTTTGCTAGAGCATTTTGTAATGTAACTTTTCTACGAATGTTACAATACAGGCAAATGCTTATTTTTTGAAAACATGTGATGTAACGTTCAAAAATAAGCTTTAATTGTGTACAAAATAGCTTTTAAAGGTATTTTTAAGATCAGCTTCGTCATGGGTTAATTAGATAATTTAGAGTGTTTCTAACGATTGCTTGCCTACTAAAATATAGGAATATCCTCTGTATTTTATTGTTTCAATAACTGCCGTTCACGCAACTGCAACTCCGTAAAGTCGTTAAGTCGTTAGGATAAATGACGAAACTGTATGACGATTCATTTTAATAGTTTACTTAAAGATATATCACTTTGAACATGAAGAAACGCATGATATGTTGATACCAAATATCGAACAACCCTAAAAACATATACAAAGGTACCATCACTACTTTATCCCAAACGGGGTAGTCAGAGGCAAGCGACTGTTGCCGTTAAGGCAACAGAACACTCTTAAGCCCACTTTTCACCAATGGTATTAGAACCCGACGTAGTGGTGCTGACCCTTCTGCAGTTCAAAAACATCTTAGGCTGAAATTGTATTGTTTTGTAGTTTTCAATCTTTAATTGTGAAAGCTAAGAAATCAAAGGTGGACCTCAAAAACCTCTAGAGGCAGGGTACAGCTGATTCCTTCGCCATTGATTGAGCTGCCTGTCTGGCTGGATGCAAATACATCCACCTTATGGAAAACCTTGCTTGGTACTGTTGTATACCTGCTGGTGAATTTGCGGTCAAAACTCATAGGTTGTGTGTGTGGCCTTATTTCTTCTCGTTGACTATACAAATGTTCCTCCTTGCACGATCCAGCAGCATCGTGGCCCGCCCCAAAAGGTTTGGTGACTCGTTTATATTCTGTCGTAACTACCATCCAAACGTGGAATGCTCTTCCAGCGCATGAGTTTCCTTCCTCTTATATAATAGTCCCGGTGTGAAAAGGCATTTCAAGATGAGGATTGACAGCTCAGTGATTTGCATGACTGTGCTTGCCAGCCTCATTTCTGAACCGCTTTCCATCAGGTGGAGTGACATCATCTTGACGGGCAATATAAAAAACTACTCTACAGGGTCGGCAGGGCGCGGGTTATTGAAACTGTTAATAATGAAGAAACTTACTTACTTAAAAGACGCCATTAAACATACCATTCTCCCGGTTTACGGGTGTCAAACTTTCACTAGACATCCGACACCACCTACAAAGTTATTCCTTTCAGTATCCAGTTTTACAAGCTAGGTAACTCAACACTACGTTGTATGGCTTCCAAACCGAGTGCGGTGGCAAGATTAGTTACGTTTTGGGGCGGTTAATGTTGGTTAAAAAGTTTAAAAGACGGAGCGCTAACTGTGGCAATTAATTGGTCGTTTTTTGTAAAGTACTTACGTATTTGCTGTTAAACGTTAGTTGAAAAGGTTTAGAAGTATTCATATTATAAATTGACACTGTAACTAAGTATTGTGTTTTTGCGATATTTCGACGTTCGGGCTGTGGTAACGGAGATTGAAGTAAAAAAAACACCTTTGCACCAGAACCGAATCCGCATCCTTCGCTAACTAATCTTCATTTACAACCCTAGTCGAAATAGACCAACTGAAAGAATTGGGTACAGGGAAAAAAAACAAACATGTCCTAAATCGAAAACCATTTCGAGGTATTAGTATTTTATACCTTATTTAAATATTTAACATTTTCAAAGGCAAAGGATCCAGGATATTTTTAATTAAACACGTTGGATATCTGGGATCGAATGAATGACCCCAGAAAGCCAACGTCCGCAAAGAGTACAATAAGGTTTTTATTGGGCTCTTGACGGTAATCAAATTGACATCTCACAATTGAAATCTATTGGGTCGCATAAACGATTGGTTGATAATCTATCCATCAACCAATCAAATGACGCTATCGTATACGTGAGATTTTTAGCTAGGCGATTCTACTGCATGGTATTATTGGTGTTTCCAGATAGCAGATTTTAAATTCCCCCAGATGAAAAATATTTTTCTACGAAGTTATTTTTAATATGACGTTCATTAATTTACGCCCAGTGCCCAGACGGGTAGGTAGGACTTGAAATAGCCATTCGCTATAATCCCAACCCTTTCAGGTAGGGCTTGGTTTCAGAACTTAGGAAAATAAATTGTATCTGAAGTCTACTTCTCACATTCTCGTGAGATGCTCCATGATGAAGAGCGAGCTCTGTTTCAGCCTTAAGTGCAGTAAATCAGTAATTTTCTCCTCATTAACACCTCGGAACACTAAGCGAATTTGTGACGTCATGAGTTTCGAATTTCTGTTTCATAAACCGGACGTGACTGTATCATAGACAATTCCGTAGGAGCACGAATTTTGCAATGTGGAAGTTTAAAAACCTACAACACGTTGTAAGCTGTTTTTATGCACAATGGACTTTTATGTTTTTTAAGCTCAAACAAAGTCCACACCTATTGTGTATTTTGATACTATTGTCTTCTCCGATAGCATGGAAACGGTGAAGTTTGATAGGTATCAGCTAGAGATGAGGTAAAATCGAATAAATAAAAATCAAATAAATACCTAAATTACGTGGATAAGAAATTAAATCAAATTTTAATACTGACGACTTTTTTTATACGTTACGTCGTTGAAGAAGTAAAGGTGACTCCTGACTAAATATCAAAACATATTGCAAAACATAGTTAAAGTAATTTTATAACATTTCCTCGTAAAGGGTCTCTTATTTCACCAATTTCAATATCGTATTGTGTCTCATTACGCACTTGTGCGGTAATGTAATGTAAAACGCACGGTTTAGCAAGATGCTACGTCTAAAACGAACGGTACTTTTTAAAATCTAAGCAAAGAGTATGTCACAAAATAGGTCAACATTTTTAAAATGAAATTAACTGTGGGAGATAAAATGTAATGAACAAAGATTTAATTTATTTAATTTTGACAATAAATAACAACCATTATCTGTAATAAAAACACAAAAATATTAATTTACTTTATTAGTAATACTGGCTGTGTTTTATGCATTTGCCTTAAAAAAAAGCAATGATGCGCGCGCATCGCTAATACATATGTGAACAAGTAAACATTTTTATAACTGCTTTAACAAGTGATTAAAGATTGATTCGTTTAAGAAAGTCCCAGTTTTTATTTTCTCGCAAATATGTTATAAAACGTCGTAACTATGACATACGTGCGCTTTGATAATTACAGCCTCTGCTTTCTTGTTGGTAATTTTCAACTTACCGCACTTATATCATAATGTACTATAACGTGAACAACATTTGCTAACAAAAAAGTAAATACCATGTTATTCACGAGTTATCAGCATGCATAAGTTATTTATTATGTTATTTAATCTGAAATCATCCCGTTACGTTTACCATCACTTGAATAAATGTCAATTTGTCTTTTCGATTAAAAATAATAAATAAATACTTAGTTTATTTTTCTTTCACAATGCAGGCTTACATGTACTTAAAGCTAGGTACAGCTACTGCTGAAGTCAACCTCCGCTTCATTGTGAGCGACCGAAGTGTCACCAGTGCCCCGCCCCCCACCCCCTGAAATTATAAAATTCAATCCAAAACATCGATTTTTTTTTTTTTTTTTCTTCGAAACTTCGTTATGAGCTGAGTTACGGTCTACTCAATAGCACGTTTTCTGTAAAATGAAAACGAATATAAGCTGAACAACCGTCATGTATTTTTGTACTAAGTACTTAATACGGTAAAAATACCGAGTATATTCACCATGGACAAATAAACATATTATAATGATCTCATATTTTTGTAGTTTTTAAGGTTCCGTAACTCGGAAAAAACGGAACCCTTATAGGATCACTTTGTTGTGTCCGTCTGTCCTTCCGTTCGTCCGTCTGTAAGTCTGTCAAGACCCATTTTCTAAGGAACGCGTAGAGATATCAAGCTGGAATTTATATCAAATACTCAAGTCTACTGTCACTTAGGGCTGTGAAAAAATCAAACTTCTCAGCCAACGCAATCAAAAGATACAGCCGTTTATGCAGCAAATTTCCGCAAATTTTCGACACTCGCAAAGGAATCAAAACCTACAGGGTACTTCCCGTGAACTCAGAATCTTGAAATTTGGTACGAAGCAACGTCCTATAGCACAGATAAAGGAAAAATTGCGAAAACCGTAAATTCTTAGTTACAGCATATAACAAAAATACAGGTTTGTACGGAACCCTCGCCTCGGTGCGCGAGTCCGACTCGCACTTGGCCGGTTTTTTTTGACATTATCAGTTTTGTTTATATTCTAATTCGTTTGCGAGTAGGGCCGCTGGGGCCTGGGAAATTGATGATTTTTCCCAATATCCATATTTCAATGTACAAAATACATGAAACATATTCATCACTCACATACTACTTTTTGTGTCCTTTTTACCCTCACAAAGTTTCACGAGACTTCGTGAATTTGTAACCTGTATATTTGAGGTCTGCTGTCAAATCCTTGTCTTAAAATGTACAAAGGATTTGTTTCTCCTAAGAGAGTAGGTACACGAATAATCAAACGATTCTGTCCATCGTATTGGAAATAAACCGGTAATTACGATTTATTTTTGGCCAATCTCTAGTAACGAGCTCGTTCCACTTTCCGTATTATGAAATATAAGTTAACATACTATAATTTCTATATAAATAATTACAAATAGCTCGCAGCAGTATTTCTTTTAAAATGTTATTTAAAACATTGTTTTGAAAATCACGTGCGTCATGAGAATTACTTCAAATGTCACCATCCGTAGGTACCTAAGTACATACACATCGAAATTTTACCATAATATGATATTTTTTATATATATATATAAGACTAGACAGTCATTTGATCGCAATCGCACCTGACGGTAAGTGAAGATGCGATCTATGATGGCACATGTCTGCCTAGTAAATGCCTATTCACTCTTGTCTTGAAGAGACCCAGATTGTATTGGTTCGGAAACACATGCGCGGGCAGCGAGTTCCACTCCTTTGCTGTTAGCAGTCCGCAAAACGTTTTGTGCGAATGGCTGGAATATCCACAACGTGCGGGTGGAAGGCTAATGTGCGTCTTGTGCTCCGATGGTAAAAAGAAGATGGCGGAACCAACTCATGCAGTTCGCACACTCCCCGAAATAAAGCCTGTAACACACCGACAGGCTAGCAACGCTGCGCCGGTGTTCTAGATCCCGCCGCCCGGCAGAGAGAGCCGGATCATTAGTGAGCCTCACGGCGCGTGACTCCACCGAGTCCAGAGCAGCAAGCTGGTATTTAGCGGATCCACCCAGAGGTGGCAGCAGTACTCCATACACGGCCGGATTTGCGCTTTATATAACTGGAGCAGCTGCGCCGATGTGAAATACCGCCTATGTGAAATGCGAAAGCTTGTGAGGATGTAATAGAATAGAAATAGAGATAAATATATTTGGACACTTAAAATATACACAGGTTACAAACAAAGACAAAAAAACACTACAAAAAGTGTCAAATAGGCTACCACTCAGCATGTGACGCAGTGAAATAGCACCACGATGCTGGTTTTCAGTGGTCACCTAAGTGAAGAGGGAGAAACGGTACACAATTGCAAGGTAGGAACGGTTCAATTACATCATTAAAAATATATATCAAATGTACGATAAAGGTTGTACAAATCAGAACAAATTAAGCTGTGACACATGAAATACGGACATTATAGTTACACGACTAAGATACCTTGTTATATTACTGTTTCTGCAAATTCAATAAATGCGCTTTATATTTAATGTTGAAAGATTTAACGGTTTTTGAGTATACAGGGTGTCCCAAAAAGAAGTGTCAAGCGGAAGCCCACAGATAGAGCTCCCCTTGGGGTCCCGAATCACCCCGAATCACCCCGATGTATGTTCCGCGATTGTTCATAGTTTTCGAGTTATGATTTTTTTTCTGAATTGCTGAGAATTTTGGACCTAGAAGTTTAAATTTTTTATTTTTTTAAAAGTAGAAGACTTTTCAAATTTTTTCTTTGCTCAACTGAATCATCCATAATTGTACTTTGATGCATAAAATAATCAGTTTCATAACTTTGACCAAAATGATGAAAATGTTGGTATAAAACCAAAAATGTACGGTTGATGAATAAAGACTTAAATTTTCAACTTTAAATTAAAAATCTAAGCGGGTGACTGTATGGTTTCTAAGTAAAGCTCAAAAACGCTCCAGAATCTCAGCTTTCTTAATCATTACAAATAAGAAGTACTTAATGGGCTACTTTGGCTAAAATCAGCCTTCAAAGACAGCGAGGTGGAATTTTTTTGAAATTAGCCATCAGATTAATAACTGTTTTTTGGCCATTTTATCATCCCTGAAGTAATGACCGATAAAGTCAGTTTGGCTCTCGTAAACTACCTTATTTAACTACAGCAACTTGTATGCTATTTTAAGTTCCACTTCTATTCGCTAGAGGGTCTATACCGAAATGGCATATAAAAACGTCAACACCAACGTCAGCGACTGCCATTAATATCAACTCATAGTAGGCTTTCACTAGGTGACGTGAAGGCCAGCCACTGTTCCACTCATATTACTCGATACTGGCCGCGAATAACTGATGTTTTTTAGTTTCAAGATATTTATTTGCTGAGAATAGGTGGTTATCCATTCAGTAAAATAAACATGTAAAAATATCCGATAATCATAGTAATATTACTTCACTTCGCATTGTATCATAACTCAGTCAAAAATGTATGCACACACTTCATTCTATGTTCTTCTTGCACTATAATTAAGTACATAATTTTGTTTATTAAATTATCTTAAGGACGGACGACCACATCAGCAGGCCCTGCCAGAATACCAGCGTCTCTGCCGTGCTTGCACTGCAGTGGCACATGCTGAGGCAGGGTCCTGACTGGCCCACTACTTCTTTGTTAGTTTTCATTCCCTGTATTGTTTCTTTGCATAATGTACCCTCTAGTCTAAGCTAAAATTGTGTTTTGGGTCAATAAATGGTTTTTCTTTCTTTTCTTTCTTTCTTTCTTCCTATATTTAAGTGAATTTTAATTTCTAGCATTTATAAAACCTATCCCTTTTTCTAATATGTTAATTTATTTATGTGAACTTTCTTAGTTATAAAGAAACTCTTTGTTATATTAGATACTCACATTGTTAAAGATTTACACTAAAATCCTAGATTTACACCTGCGGATGAGGAGCGAGGTATTACCAGCTCAAGTATCTTTGATTATTTACCGGGAAGCCCCGCCCCGTAAACAAAATCGTAATGGATTTTTTCGAATAAAGTATTCTTAATTTTTTTTTTGTTTTTTAACAATGCACTATTTACTACACAAAGATAGAACCTAAAAAAAATCGACTCAAGCAGGATTCGAAACCGCGACCTTCCACAATCCGGGTGGCTGAGCTACCGAGGCCGATAACAGACCCAGTGAATTTATTAAAGTGTATTTTTACTTTGTAAGCCAACGTTGTTTCATCAATGTAAGTAGTAGGCGTGCGCCTTTATCACCCGAAAGAGATATTTATGCAAATATTTGACTTGTGATTAAGATGAACTAGCTAGAGGATATGTGAATTTAAATTTTTAGCATTAAACAATGCACTATTTTCTACACAAAGATAGATTCAAATATACTCATATTTCCTATACTGATAATAAAAAGACTCAAACTCAAATAACTTTATTCAAATAGACTTACACTCTAAGTACTCTCAAATCGTCAAATTTAAAGCAAGAATAGACATAATAATAGACATAGTTACTATAATAATATAGATATATAAATGCACAGTATACAGACATAATGCGACTCTACCACCGCGTCGGAGTTGTTTCTTGCTGAGAGAACCGGCGAGAAACTCGGCAGTTACTCTTTTAAACTTGTTTTGGGTTTACATCAGGCGTTAGTAAAGTACAACGTGTCAAATAAACCTACGGAGTGTCTAATCTAAAGAATATAAAACAATGGATAAAAAAACAAACAAAAGAATAAAAACTTAAGGCCATTTAGGCAATTAAGAAAGAAAAAGGAAAGATTTGTTAGTCTGTATCGAATAACTACTGGATCAATGTTAGAAATTCATTATCCAATATAAACCTACACTGTCAGGGAGTGACATTTTGGCAGTAGAAATGGTCTACGCGGGCGAAGCCGCTCACGAACAGCTAGTCTGTAAATAATTTTCCTATTTCCTTGTAAGAATATTAACCTTCTTCTCTGCCTCGCAACGCGACCTGGGCTAGCACGGACCCTGGCAGCAGTGCCGGATTAGCCGTGAAGCAAAGTGCTTCACGTTTTAGGGGGCAACAGACACTGATGCACAGGGCAAGCAATTTCTTAGGGCATCACGTCGTAGGGTCTTCATCAAATAGTCTTAATCCGGCAGCTACGTAATCGTATAGTTTACGTTTTATCGACCAAATTAAGTGGACATTGACATTGACAGGACCGTGGAGTTAAATGCTCATTGAAACTTAATTTGACATGTCAACATAATTTAAATTTTACGAAAACGATATTACGTAGCCGTCAAATGGTTCGTGTTCGTGCTAGCCCCTCAGATGGTCGCTATTGACAACTCATCAGCCAATACGATGCATTATTCAACGACAAATACGGTCAATTTCTTGCAATCGGAGTGAATAACCCCGCTGGTACACACATACCTTTGGTAACTATTGCTATAGTCGTTAACCAAATAAACACGTGAGGATTACATAGAATTAGGGTACGGTATTCGTAACAACATTATTACAGGCTTAGATTACGGGGTACTAATATATTCTAGATTAAATCTAATGATTTAACCTCGGCCATCTAATAAATAGGCCACGACGCTCTCCTACTATAATTAGTAGGAGAGCGTCGTGGCCTATATAGTGGTTATATAAGCACTCGAACTCTGATCGCGGATCGTGTGGTACCGAGTTTAAATTTGGCCAGAACCAAAAATCTTTGTGTTTATTAATAAATAAATAATAGTTGGTATTGGTTCACCAACGCTTATTCACACTGAAACACACATACACATAAAAACTTAAGATCAAAATAACTAAGTGTAATAAACAATCATAGGTAAACACCTCATGCAAAAGAAACTTACAGTCTAAATACTAACTATTAATACCTACTTCTAAACAATAAAACTAGAATTATACAGTATAAAAGAATAACAATAACAATCAAATTACTCGGCAGATCCGTCCTGCCACTCACGAGACAGCAGTGACCTGAGCCTGGCAAATGAGTCCGCGTGCATGTCCACCAAAGTGCTATATTTGTTTAAGACTACACATCCTTGCCACTAGGGCTTCCCAATACCGGATATTTTCAATACCGGTATCAATACCGATTATTTTTTCGAATCCGGTATTAATACCGGTATTACGGTATTGAAGAGAAAATTCATAAATATATAAATTTCATTAAAAATGAACTTTTATAAATATATAAAGCATAATTATATCGATTTCAGTAATTTGTTTTATGCGTTTATGATTTCTACAAGTTAAAAAGTAGGTAAATTTAAAAATTAAAACTATGTTACCTTTTTAAAATTGTCACTGAATTATTAGTTTTTTTGTGCAAGCTCTTTTTAAGAAACTGACGCTTTAATTATCAAATAGTGTAAGGGATAAACTCGCACAACATCTAATATTTACATCTGCTTTTAGGTTATAATATCGTAATTGCTTCATTACGAATCGTCTCGCTCGCAGGTTCGACGACTTCCAACCTCCCGAACAAGCAGGGTTCCGAAAAGGCTATAGTACCGTAGACCACATTCATACGCTGCGGCAAGTTATACAGAAGACCGAAGAGTATAACTTGCCACTTTGCTTAGCGTTCATGGACTACGAGAAAGCCTTTGATTCGATTGAGACCTGGGCAGTACTGCAGTCTCTCCAAAGGTGCCAAATAGACTACAGGTACATTGAGGTGCTAAGGTACTTATACCAGAACGCCACCATGTCGGTCCGATTACAGAACCAGAGCTCTAATCCGATCCAACTACAGCGAGGCGTGAGACAAGGAGACGTTATTTCTCCGAAACTGTTCACGGCTGCGTTGGAGGATATTTTCAAGCTTCTGGACTGGAAAGGACGCGGCATCAACATCAATGGCGAGTACCTAACACACCTGCGATTTGCCGATGATGTAGTTCTTATGGCTGAGACCTTGGAAGACCTGAACATAATGCTCGAAGATCTCGGTAATGCTTCTCAAAGAGTGGGTCTTAAGATGAACATGGACAAAACAAAAATCATGTTAAATGCCCATATTGCACCCGCTCCAGTTAACGTTGGGAACATTACACTCGAAGTTGTTGACCACTATGTTTACCTGGGACAGACAGTCCAGCTAGGTAAGTCCAACTTCGAGAAAGAGATCTCTCGTCGAATCCAGCTCGGATGGGCAGCGTTCGGGAAGCTCCGGCATATATTTGCGTCCGAAATACCTCAGTGTCTCAAGACAAAAGTCTTTAACCAGTGTGTGTTGCCAGTAATGACCTATGGGAGTGAGACGTGGTCCCTTACTATGGGTCTCATAAGAAGGCTCAAGATCACCCAGCGAGCAATGGAGAGAGCGATGCTTGGTATTTCCCTGCTCGATCGAATCAGAAATGATGAGATCCGCAGGAGAACAAAAACAACCGACATCGCTCGAAGGATTGCATCGCTGAAGTGGCAGTGGGCGGGACACATAGCGCGGAGAACCGATGGCCGTTGGGGCGGAAAGGTTCTCGAATGGCGACCGCGTACCGGACGACGTTCCGTGGGCAGGCCCTCTACAAGGTGGACCGACGATCTGGTCAAGGTCGCGGGAAGCCGCTGGATGCGGACAGCGCAGGACCGATCGTTGTGGAGATCCTTGGGGGAGGCCTATGCCCAGCAGTGGGCGTCGTTCGGCTGAAATGATGATCGTAATTGCAAACCCCTTACGGTAACAAACTAAATTTAGTTTTGCCTTAGACTACTAAAATTTTATAATAAAACTAAAAAAAATATCGTAAGTATCATGAAGGTATATGAAATAATCTGACATGTTATGTTGTGTGTTATTGTAAACGACACCTAAAAAACGCGTATGATTTTACTGCAAACAAATAGTATTTTATTCATATTCATATTCTTTATTGCACTCCATAAGTTACAATATTGGAAAAAAAAATACAGGACATTATGGACTAGAGAGGGGAGGAGTCACCCTACGCTCTATTCTTCATTTAGAACCGTATTCCCATAATATATTTTTGTTCATGCTGATGTACTTAAGTAAAAGCAATTACTAATAGCTTTATTTCATTCTGCTGCACAAAGTTTAACAGAATTGATGACAGTACCCTCCATTTTCTGTCAAAAATTTATAGCAAAAGTATTATTTTTACTTATCAAAATGTTTACTACTAACCAAAACACTATCAAAAATCGTAGTTATTAATTTCTTTTCCTTACTCATTGTTGGGGCAAAAAAACTACTTTTGAAAATTTGTTGAATTGTCAGATTTGTCAGCCTCACGACTCAAAATAAATCATCATCAGTTTTAAACCTTAATACATCAATTAAGGTTTATTGATGATCGATTATGGCCTATTCATTAAAAAAACAAATGCCACAAACAACGCATCTATACTAATATTATAAAGAGGAAAGATTCAACTGTTTGTAACGAATAGGCTCTGAAACTACTATTTTAAAAATTCATTTTTCACCAATATAAAGCTACATTATCAACCAGTGACATAGGCTATTTTTTTATTGAGGCTTTATTTTGACGGGAGAAACAGCCGGCGGGCCGAAGCCGTGGACAAACAGCTAGTTGTAAAATAAAGTAAGATACAATTTTGTCGAATTTTAGTCGAATGTGAGGGTCGAAGGAACGCAATAACTGCGATTTTATTTATTTATTTTAGTAGATGAGGTAATCCCGTCCGTTAAACAACTATTTTCGGAAAAAAGGGTGCAGATTGGCCAAAAAATAAGTGACATTTTGCAGTTTATTCGTGAGAATTCCAAGCATCACCACTTACGGTATTAAAACCGGTATTGCATTTCAATACCGGTATTGAGAAGAGGCCAAAAAATCACCTAATACCGGTATTGAGCAATACCGGGATCCCGGTATTGGAAGCCCTACTTGCCACCGGCGAGTTTGCGCCGAAGGATGTTTCACGGAGGGGAGGACATAAAGGCAATATGGTAGATCTAGGGTATCTAGCAGGTGCACGAAATTTAAACCTCTGCAGGAGCATTGGACAGTTGATTTTATGATTAAATATTTTATGAAGAAATGACAAATCCAACATTCATTGTTTAATTTCCGACTAACTCTCCGGTGATGGCAAACATCGATAAAAAACCAAATCAACCCGGATAGCGGTGAAAGGCTCACCATCTACCAACCACGTTAGGTTCTAATACCACTGGTGAAAAGTGGGCTTCTGAGTTTCATCATGTTTCCGTTCACCACGACGGCAACAGTCACTTGCCTCTGACTACCCCGTTTGGGATAAAGTCGTGATGGTATGTTATGTTAGCTTTATAGTTACTACATAATGACTTTGATCTTAGTACTATGATTATACAGTGTGGTCCTATAATTGCGATTACACCGATAAAGCATATCATTATGGCCTAACCATGCCTGTACCATTAGTCATTCCTCTAGCTATACCGAGTGTTTGTCAAAAGACCTAGAAAAACATATGGCATACTCACTCAGTAGGTGATGTACGTACTTAAGTTGAGTGAAAATCAGATTATCAATCGACTTTAATTATCAGGTTTTTTTATACAATTATACTCGTGCTTCAGCCTCAAGATTAGTAACGATAGTATTTATATGAACACAATGTAGTATCTCCTAGATGCTACCACTTCCTCACTATTTTTAAAAGGTTGCCATAACTGGCAACACAATTTGACTTTTTCATTTTACTTTGTGGTTACTTGTTCCCGCCAATACTCCCGCCATCTTACTTTTCTTTAGCTATTATTCAATCGTGACTCCTTATTCGCAATTTAGTGCTCAACCACTTCACTCACTTCAATTCTTCGCACTAAAAGTAATAATCATGCCGAAGCGCGGCAACGAAAATAGTTTGGAATTTATAGCCAAAAAATTAAGAAAATCAGAAAAAGCAGTTAAATGTTCGCGTCGTGAAAAACAACACGGTTTTATACTAAGTTCGTCGTCATCTTCGTCACCGAGTCGATCATCTAGCTCGCGAGACTCACAAGAGTCTTCTCCAAGAGCAAAACAGTAAGTATATACTTGTGCACTTACATAATATTAAATTATGATGGCCCAGTTTTACAAATGCATCAGAATTGTCTGTGGGACTATTCCGCCGCTTTTGATTTTTAAGGTGTAAACCCAATTCTAAATGTATCAGGTAAGTCTGAGGGACTAATTGATTACATTTGAATTCTAACGGTACAGCCGTAAATAATTTTTCAATTTTTTTAATACATCTGAGTGGGCTGAGGGTCTATCTCAATACATTAAATCAGACTGACTGTGGCCAAAGAGGTGTAGATTCACGACATGCATCAGAATAGTCTGAGGGATTATCTCGCTGCATGTGCGTTATAAAGCTAGAGCAAAATGCATCAGAGTAGTATCTGGGACTAACTTGTCGCATTGAATAAATAAGGCTGTAGCTACCTGGATATTCGAAATGCATGCGAGTAGCCCTTAGAAAATTATTCCATTTCTACGAGTCAATCCACTCGTCTAAAACGACATTGAAGTAACAAATACTTCCTTGTTTCAGACCAGGAGGCAATCTCAGCTGATCTTAGTCACCACATCAAGCCGATTGCACCAGAACCAGCTCCTGTGGGTGGAATATCCTTGTAGCGATGCACACGAGATGGCTGATTCCATTACCTCTGATCACGCAATCCTCCCTGGTTGTGAGGAGGAAATAGCTTATACGGAGATATTAGATATTTTGGGAGAAGATCCATCGATGACCATTGGATATGGACCCGATATTTACAAGGATGTTGGGCCCAGATTCACTCATGTAGTTCTTTACAACTGGTCTGAACAAGGAAGTCCGTAAAGATTTCTTGAAAAAATACTTGGTACCAGCGAACTGTACAAACATAGCTACACCGCAGCCTAATCCAGATTAATCGAGAGATCAAGGCGGCGCTGCCCGAAACGGTGCTTAGACGAGACAAGGCTATTGAAACACGGCAAAAGCAAATAGCAGCTGGTATTTCCGCCTCAGGCAATGTCATATCAGACCTACTCAACTCCAAAGAGAAGAACCTATGGGGAGTGTGAGGAACAGGGTGTGAAGTTCCTCATCCACCATTGAAAAGGGAGGATCCTCCGACTAGACGAGTGTTGTGTCTGGTGGGCTACTGCCCGGCGGTTGTTGTCGGGTTCTTGTATCTATGTTCAATCGCTCGGATAACTTTGATATCGCGATGTAGGATACGACAGTTGTTATTTGGTATGTGGCGAGATAGATGTCGCCACTAACCTTATGGATGTTGGTCGTATTTTTTGCGACATTCCATACACCGAATCCGAAGCAAGATGAAATTTTGCTCTGTACTCAGTAAAGAAGAACGTAAACGAACAATAGCCTCTACAAAGATTGACAAATACCTTTTCGTCAGTGACTTAACAGAAACCATTAAAACAGCAAAGGCTGTTTCAAGGTCTAGTTCTGAACTGAAACTTGTTCCACCCAAGAAACCCATGACTTCGTCTGCAAGTACAATCAAGAATTTAAACTGGAAGAGGACTCCGGCTAGCAGGCAGCCTCCGGGTCCGTCACTTCGCTCCCAACCGCCTGCCACGCAGAACGTGCCGCCTCGCGTGCCCTAGGTATACTTCATTGTGTTCATATAAATACTAACGTTACTAATCTTTTCGGACGAAGCACTTTGTATAATTATTATAGAATATCACGTACAAGTAAGTTCGTTCAATCACTAAAAATACTCACTGTTCGACTTATCGGGTCAGTCAGTCAAAGAAAAACAATATTACATAGTTTCTGCTCGTAGTACTAATGACATATTGTATGCCATTTCGTTTTTTTAAAGGCCTGTTCAAACTTGAACGGTATTCGCTGCCGCTGTGGGTAGCGGTACAATACCGCGCGGGTTTCGCCCAGGTATTTAGTATCATTCGGTATAAATGTCGAGCTAATATTCGATTGATTTTAAAAATGGGTTGTAAATTATTACGTGTGAAACGATTTGTGAAACATGCAAAGTAACCGAAAAAGACTTAAATAGAGTGGGAAATAATTTCAAAGTTATGTAATAAGACTCATTTTTCGTGAGATGGTTTTTTAACAGAATTACGTAATTAATTACATACGTCCAACGACAGCCTGTGTTCAGTGGTCCTGAGACTTGAAACATTTTTGTTTGATATATGTATGGGTTTGATTAAACATCAAATTATGAATGTTTGGCTTATCAGATGACCTTCGCAAAAACATTTAAATATTTTTCTTTTCAAATTATAATAACAAAGGTGTACCTACATACACAAAACCATTATTATTATTTTGGTATATTAAGAATAGACTTTATGGACTTGATAGACTCCAGGCTAGAGATGAAACGGTAGCAGTTTAGCCGGATACCAGATATTCAGTAGCTGAATAGCCGGTTAGTCCCGCCGCCGAATATCCAGCGGAACTTTTCTTGTCGGTACATCGTACGAAGCACGCTTATCACAAGTCAGTGCGAATTGATCGCAATGTTGACCCTTTGTTTTTACGCAGCTACTGAACAATACCTTTTTTTTCTTTTTGAAATAGCCAGATAGGACCGGATAGACCCTAGTTATCCGGTATCCGGTCGAAAGTATTTAGGCTGTCGGATAGGCTGGATACCGAATAGTTACCGGATACGAGTTTCTCTAGCTTCTCTATCTCTATCGTGAGAGATTTAGCCAAACCTACTCATTAGATATAATTTTAATTTGTTTTTTCTATTCCCTTACTGCTCAACTTTATCGACTCAAAACTTAAAAAAAAAACTAAAACTAAACTCAAAAGGAGTTCAAGGTTCGAATCTTGTATGAGGATTGTTTCAGTTTTTCAGAATTATTTATTTTACGAAGTTTCGATTCAAACGACACGAAAACGAATATTATGTTAGGAATAGGTTTTGTAATTTCAGGAAGCTACGAGTAAGTGGTTGTCACCGCGTCCCGGCCTCAGGAATAAAAGGTTAGGAAGGGACACCCAGACTCACAAACGCACGAGAGTAGGGTCACCGGGTAAACGGTGGGTCACTTTTTTTTGAACACTCACATCTCTCAACCTACTATTCAGATTGGCTTGAAATTAAGTTTGATGGATTGTGTATTTCATTAACTTTCAGAATATGCCTAAATCATTATTCTCCAATAGGGGACAGTAGAGTAATCAGGGTTTTTTTAAAAAGGCAGAATTGACTCACTGTGTACACCGGGTGGTGAACAATGAATCACCCCCTGGTACACAATGGGTCTAGGGGTTTGACTAGTAAATTATATATTTAATAAAAAAACTAAATCGGCATTATGCTTTAGGCACCTTGAATCTTAAAACTTGTACAGATAATATTTTATTTAGTTTTCACTAGCATGAAATTATTATTTTTTTGTTAAGGCTCTGCACTTCTCATAAAACATTAAAAATAATATGAAATTGCGAATATATGGATTATCACGTATTACAATTTTAACAATTCTACATAGTTTAAGTTCGACGTATTAGTTGATTGTCGTTGTTTATATAAGACGCTTCGAGCGCGGTTTTTGTATGCGAGTGCGCCTGTTCTATGTCCGTACCTACGCGCGTCGCACGCACACACTAACAAAGTCTAGGGTAGCTCGTGGGGCGACAGTCGTGGCTGCGCCGTGCGTAAACTTTTATTTAGTGTGCCTGTACAAGTACGTCCTATATTCAAGCTCAAAAATTGCTACAAATAGTATGCGTAAATATTTCAGTGATTGAATATGGATGTCTTATTAAGAACTCATCAAATCCAGAATTGTCTTTTATTTTCCTATGATTTCTTCACATTACATTATGTGTAATCGGATACGATTTGTAGGTCAGATCCCTACTCACTACGCCCCCTACCATTAAAATTAGGGTTTAACATTTTTTTTGAACTAAACTAAAGGCTATGATTAAACTTAGCAGTTGTACCTATACAGGTAGTAGTTTTGGTATGTTAAAATTGGTCATAAATAAATTGAAAGGGATCATTGAATAAATATTGAGCAGTGAAATAACTAAAAAGGGCAGTTATGTTACGTGTGGGCATTTAACAAATCGGAATAAGCTGGCAGGCTATAGCAATCTAAGCAATTCAGTGTGTAACGAGAAAAATAAACAAAAAAATAGTGTGTTTTATGATTTACCTCGATTCAGCAAGTTTAATTTTGATAAAGGAAATTATATTAACGCTGCATTTTTGACGATTGTATAAACAACATGCAAGAGCCCTACGTGTTTAGGAAACTATCGCACGGTAGGGGCCCGACTTGGCTTACTTCTATCCTTTTATTATGGTTTAACCAAACAATAACAATAAACAAGTTATCATTTATTAGCAGAACCATGCACATCGCCTTAACAAAAAGTACACAGTGATTCGCGACCCACTATGTACACAGTGAATCAGACCCACTCTTGACCATAGGACCATTTTTAATACAAACAAGAAATAACATGCTAAGAACGAAGAGCTAGTTAATTTTAATTGTGCTATACTATAGCATACTAACAAGGCATTGGTGCGATAGTACAATTTTATCGATATCTATAATAAGTTAGGAATTATAAACAAAATACCAACTCATATTTTAAAAACTTTTAGTGGTGTCTCAGCAAAATCAAGCGCCAAACGTCTTACGATGAACGCAGCGGCACGGGAACTGGGCGAGAATGTATCGCGTGCGGTGGAGCTCCCTTGAGCGGACAAGCGGCTGCGGTACCTATAGCGGTTTCGTCAATACGTGCCTGACCCACTGTACCCAACTGACCCACCGTTTACCCGGTGACCCTACTCTTTAAGTTTTTTTTTTAATGTATTTTGTATTTTTCTAAGCCCTCATGTACTAATTCACATTTAACACCGACAGAGAAATGGAAGTGGCTGAAAAACAGCGCTACCTAGGATCCAGATCCTAGGTCAGCACCAGCTGAGCCGCCTCCAATTGCTTTATCTGTGTTTTATTTTTTATGTTCATTAAGATGTTTGTACCATTGAAAGCAATAAACGCATTTTTATTTATTTATTTAACTTAACTCCCTAGTAAGCCTAGGGTCCCTTGCGCCGCGACGCTAGGTCGCTAGAGCCCTAGTCCTACCTAACAATAATTAGTTAATAAAAGTTTGTATTTTGTACAATAAATATAGGTACAAAAAAAAAACTTAATTTTGAAGGTAGGTAGGTATGTTTTTTTAAAGACTGAAAATTCATGTATCTAATTGTTCGGGAAACGGAAGTAGGGGCTCTGGTATAAATATTGTGCTCATTCACCTAGTGGTGGCATAGAATAACTACGCATAGAAGGCGAGTCGGGGCAACCGTTTGATGCCGCAAATAAAAGATGTCACGCACGGCAAACACTGAACTCACTGATGTCAATTTCTCGAGGTAAAATCTTGTTCAAAATATTTATTTGTGCAGTGAATGGTTGCAACAACATAAACAGAGAATCACAAATAGTATTTTTACATGCATGATAATAGATAAGAGTACAATCATTTTAAGAGCGCGCGTGCCGACGTTCAACGACCGAACAATAAAGATTAATTTCGTTTAATTCACGCAAGCTCGTGATTTGCAAGAACTGTACTGAAAATCATGATTACACTAGTTTTCCGCCGGCAGCTTCGTCCGCGTAACTTCATCGTTACATATTATGACCAAATTATATAAAATCTTGTTAAATTGTAACCTATGTGTTATTCTGATGTGCTTAGCTGTATTACTATAAAGTTTCATTTAAATCCGTTTAGTAGTTTACATTCTCACCTATGTACATACATCCTCACCAACATTCCCATTCATAATATTATTAAGATAGTAAGAAGTAAGATAAGATTAGTAAGAAGTAAGGTCTGAGGATGTGTAACGAATTATTATTTTGACAGTTGATTTTGGCATCACAAAATCTCTTTTATAGAACTATCCTTCTAGGTGTTATTATTCTAAGAGTGGTGGTGAGAATTATTTAATTTGGGTACTAAAACAATAATTAAAGCGATAACGTGACTAAACTTGAAAATTATAATATAAAAACATCCTTTTGAAAAAAGTAAAAAACAGTTTTTTTTTATTTAATCAAATTGAAAGGTACGCGCGTTTAAAAACGCGGGCATATCCCAAAGAAGTTTTAAACATGCCACAGATAAAAAGTAAACAAATCAATATTTTGATAACGAAAAACAAAACAGTTTATAAAATAACAGTTGCCTATAATCGATAGAAAACTAAAATCCATTCTGTTAATTAGGTACCAACACTGCAATCTTATTAAAGGTTATTAGAAACAGCTACCGTTGTTAGAACGTGAAACCAATTCAAATGAAGGAGTTTTTTCAAACTACACAAAGCAAACATGTTTTATGCATGGAATTATTCATTACATACCATCAATAGACTGGATCCTCGTAGCATGGATTGAAGACTCCTGTCATACAATCACTGTTTGCTTTATCACTTCAGGGCTTTTCACACACATAACTCAACAATTCCTACCTGAAAACACTAGAAAACACTTCAGACTATCCACATAATAACACGGACGATCACAAATTGTACATTTTCCAATTTAGAAAACAGTTTGCGATAGAAAAACGAAAATGAAGGGACGATATTCACGACCAGACCCGGGGGTGCCTACTGATTATTTCATGGTAGTAGGTTACAGAATCTAGGCTCCCTATAGCTATGTAGGAGGACTCAATGCAGGAAGTACAGACAAATTTGAACCTTAAAATATACTACATTAAGAAGATAAAGAATTGAAGGAGCTGGGAGGGTGGAGGCTTTGCCACCCCAACCCCTAGCGAGAAAAGGGATGTAACTTTAACGTTTTTCGTTCGTTATTGCAGATAAGACAGTCTATTAATTGCTATTTTATGCCATCGTTTTCAGTTTGAAGTCATTATCCCAGGGGTACTGGGTTGAAGGGCCAGCACAAGCCAAGAATCTTTTTAATTTTTTCGGAACATAGCAGTTATCAGCAGACGGACAGTATTACGGGTCGAGCAGGTGGAATCCCGCCATACTGTGAATTTTAATTCCTTCGTGGTGAAGGTGCCGACTGAACATCTATCGACCTACGTGAAAGTTTAGATTTGACCGAAAGGTGTCATGTACTGGAGGTTTCGAGGTCGGTTACCGGACAACATAATATGCTGCACTTCGCCGATGAACCATGCGTGTGTCAATAAGTAGGTAAGTTATAATGGGATGGATGTTAGTTTCTAAGGTACCTATGTATCTATGGGCCGATTATGTTTAGTTAAGATCTTTAAGTTACTTAGCACTGCTAATTTTAACTGGTTTTTACATAGTTTTTTAAGAGCTGTTGTTACTAACAAAATATGAGTTACAATTATTAATCGAAAAAAATATATATTATTAACACAAAAAATTTGCACAACATGACAGAATAAAAAACCAAATCATTGTACAATTTAACAACTACATATTTTCTTCCCTTCCACAAAACATTAAACAAGCATTCATCAATCTGACAGGCTTATCCGCAAACACATCAATAAATTATATCTATTACATGTAATTTGATAACCTGTTATAAATGATATTATTAAGTAATGGTTACTTATCCTCGATGGCAAACGGTTGTACGACAAACATCATAAAACAAAGATAGTGCTCATTCGGGTAATTAGTAGAATACTTAAAATTCAAATACGAAAACTTAAACACCAATGCTCAAAATTAAGTTTTTTTTGTGATTGCAAACCCTGGGCATACGAGGTGAATATTAAGAGACTAGGTTACTAAATTTTAAAGAGTAATTAAGGAAGTGAAAATTTGATTTTTGAATTGATTTTAATTTTACGAATTTCAAATAAAAAATACTGACTGTTCTACTGAATTGTATGGTGACCTTAAAATGAAAGTTAACTAAATAAATGTCGTTTTCAATTAGCTAGTTTCTACATCACCTACTGAGTATGCCATATTTTTTTGTAAGTCTTTTGATAATCATCCGGTAACTAAACCCAACTTGCATTTAAACCCAGGTCCTCGGGATTTTAGGCTGAGCTCTGTTACCTTAGCACTTGGCCGCGAAGGCGTTCTGTTTAATGCCCAATCTATTTTCTATCCGCTTACGAATTCATTACATAAGTATTTTACCACTCGATGTTATACGTAAGGGTTTAACTGATTTCCGCCCGTGACAAACATTTGTGTTTGTTGTGTGTCTGGGTGGTATTATCTTTTTAAGAATGTTTTAAAAAACATTTAAGTTTATCAGTCTCTTACACCCATAGAACAAGCTCACACAGGTTCACAAGGTTGGGGTCAGATGGGCTTGGTGTAATGTTTTCCAGCTATTTATTTATAAGATATTTATTTTTAGGCAATAATAAATATGGTATTTTGAACCTTAAGGTCATAATAGCTTTTTGAGCATAAGTATTTTGACTTTTGACATTTTAATTGTAGGCTGTTAGGTACCCCTCATTCATAGCTTTTAAGAATTGCCGGTTACGACCAGACATCTAGATCTAGATATATATAAAGTAAAGTAAAAAATCATTTATTCATTTAAGCTTGTACAAAGCACTTATGACATGTCAAAAAAAGTATCCAGAAATAATAATAATAAACGTAAATAAAATAGTACAATATTAGTACACATCGTGAATATACATAATGTGAATCTAGCACCGGTTCGGACGTTGCTTCTTATCGAGAAGACTCCGGCAAGAAACTCGTTAGTTACTTTTTTCAACTTTGTTTGTTTTACAAAAAATAAATTCAGAGTACAGTCAATGCGAGTAGAAAAAAGAACACAATATTGAGCAGAGGAGCAGATTATTCCTACTATGACCACAAACTTTTGTCGTTCAAGTAATCCTCTACATTATAATAACCTTGTTTCATTAACTTTGCTTTAATTGCAGACTTAAACTTGTGAAGAGGTAGATCAACAAGACTTTGAGGTATTTTGTTAAAGTATTTTACAGATTGACCCACAAATGAGTTTCCCACCTTGTGTAGCCTAAGACTAGGAGTTTTCAATTTGTTTTTATTTCTGGTATTATGTTTATGAGTGTCACTGTTCTTTTTGAACAGATGCAAGTTTTTGCGCACATACATTATGTTATCTAAAATATACTGAGCATGCACAGTTAAAATATCGACCTTCTTAAGGGTATTTTTGACATTCCGTGGGACGGAATTGGACAGACGTGTGGTTAAATACTTCCCTAAGCGAGTCGCGAGGTCTAAGTTTGTAAATGGAGCGGATGGCTCTTTTTTGAACTACAAAAATGGTGTTCAAGTCTGCAGCTGAACCCCACAACAGTAGACCATACGACATAACACTATGAAAGTAGCTAAATTAAACTAGTCTTGCTGTTTCAATATCAGTCAAGAGTCTTATTTTTCTAACAGCACAAGCAGCGGAACTGAGTCTCTCTGCCAGGGCCGTTATATGCGGACCCCATTGTAACTTAGAATCTAAAGTTATTCCTAAAAATACAGTAGAATTTGTTAATTCTAATGGCTCGTCATTCATAGATACAATAGTATCAACCTGTCTCACATTGGGCATAGAGAATTTGATGCACTTTGTTTTTTTTGCATTAAGTAATAAATTCTTACTAGTGAACCAACATAGTACTTTTGAGAGAGTATTATTTACATCGTCAAATGCTTGCTTACCTCTGTCGACTTTAAAAATCAACGAGGTATCGTCAGCAAATAATACTATCTCACAAATATCTTTGACATAGGTAGGAAGATCCATTTATATAAAAAAAAAAACAAAGGTCCTAATATAGATCCCTGGGGCACTCCCATACGTATGGTGGCACCGGAAGATGCAGTTCCGTTGATACTAACTTTTTGAGTTCTATCTGTAAGATAGGATTGTATTAATTGAGATGAGATACCTGAAACACCGTAATGTCTTAGCTTAATCAGTAATATTTCATGATCCACGCAATCAAATGCTTTTGAAAGATCACAAAATATTCCTACTGCATCTTGCTTGTTTTCCCAAGCATCAAATATGTGTTTGATAAGTGCTACACCTGCATCAGTTGTGCTCTTGTGTTTAGTAAAACCAAATTGTTTCTCATGTAGTAAGTTATTTAAATCAAAGTGTGAAAGCAGCTGGTTCAATATAATTTTTTCAAAGATTTTACTGAGAGCTGGTAGTATAGAAATGGGTCTATAATTAGATGGGTCACTTTTGCTACCAGATTTAAAAAGCGGGATGACCTTACTAAATTTCATCAAGTTGGGAAACTGACCTTGGTCTATGCAATTATTAAAAAGTTTAGCTAAGTGGGGTGATATCGTATTAATGATTGATTTGAGTAGATTAATCGAAATACCCCACAAATCTTCGGTATTTTTCATATTAAGTTCCTTAAATACCTTGAGGATGTCATGAGAATCAACATGATCAAAGCAGAACTGATTTGTGCACCCATCAACACTAGATGTTAGCAGGGACTCAGCTATATGTGGACTAGAATTTCACGTGCTTGTAGTTACAATAGGTATATTAGAAAAAAAAGTTTCAAATGTATTTGCTATTTCAATCTCAGACTCAATAACATTATTTTGAATTTTGAGAGAGAATGAGTGATCGCGAGGTTTAGATTTACAGGTTTCTTTATCAATTATGTTCCAAGTGGCTTTGATTTTATTTTTAGCCTGTTTTATTTTGTCTCGCAAAAAAATGAACTTTGCAATATGACATGATTTCTTGAATGTTTTTGAATTAATTTAACATGCTCAACTAGTTTTTGACAGTTTGAGTTAGCTTTTAATCCATATAATTCGTATAATTTATTTCTACTTTTATGGATGCCTGGAGTGGCCCAATCACTAAATTTAAACTTAAAATTATCAACAGTTACTTTCTTCTTAGGAAAAATATGGTTATGTTCATGCAATATTATCTCAAAGAGATGCCTATACTGATCATCTATGTTATGATGACCTTGGGGCAGTAGGTTAGAAATATTTTTATTTATATTAGTTTGAAACATTTTTATTCGACTCTTGGTAACTGGTCTATAACTAATATCCACTGATTGAGAGACATGACGGTGCTCAAATTTGGTCAATAGACCACAGTGATCTGATTTCAAACAGTTTATAATTGATTTCTCAATAGAGATATTTTCACAAAAAATATTGTCTAAGCAGGTGGCTGTTAACTCGGTGATCCTGGTTAGTTGATCAAAAAGATTAAGTAAATCAAATGATTTAAAAAGATTTAAAAATCTTACAGAGGTCTGAGAAGAATCTAAAATGTTAACATTAAAATCCCCACATACAACCACCTTCTTGTTTGATTTACAAACCTTTTTCAGTACTTCTTCCATGGTCTCTTCGAACTGACAATAATCAGCAGAAGGGGGTCTATACACACACACAATAATAATCTGCTCTAACTCTGCGCATGCAAGTTCAATAGTTCGCTCAATTGAGAGTGCTACTATGTCTTTACGCTCTCTAGATTTAAACTTATTGTGAATTAATATCAGTAACCCTCCGCGAATAGAGGAACTTCTCAAGAACGAACTAATGATACTATAATTATCAATGCTAATCATGCATTCATTTTTTTTCAGCCAGTGTTCAGTTAAACATAAGACATGTATATCCATACAGTCTAAAAATAAACCTACTTCTAATAAAATTCTTTGCCAGAGAAGCCTTGCATGTTTTGATGCACAAAGTTTATAAAATTATTTTGGGGCTTCTCTCTTGTCAACAATGTGCAAGAGTTTACCTCTATTGTCTCTGAATCTAATTTAAATGATTTGGAGCAAGTTCCAAAGTCTGTGGTACAATGGTATCATTCTGCTCAATAAAAGCAGAGTGTTTAGCCAAATAATTGGCTGAAATGTTAAAAAAATAAGATAGCGACATAGCTATCTGTCGTTTATAATAATTAGATAAATGAAATCTACCTTTTGTCAGGTACATATTATTATTAATAATAGGATTAATGTCAATGAGATTTATTAAATTATTTGAAAATGTCACAGTATCAAATGTCAAATTGATTCTATGTCTTTTTTCATTTTCTGCTTGTGACAGACCCCTTTTGTAACGCAATGTGAACATCACAATTTTACTGACATTAACTAATGAACATAAAGTATTGCAATGTATTTTCATTTGGTTCTTGTTCACAGTACCTCTGTTTGCAATTAAAATAATAAGGGTTGAATTGGGGCTGAAACTATATTCAGCAATTTTCTGAATGATATCACAGTATGAGGCACCCGGTGAACAGTGATTTATAACTGACTTTCCGAGACTATTATACAAAATGTGGCCTATACTTTTTCCAATGTCGTCACTAAACATTACAATGTTACAACCTGGATTTTTATCAGTGTTACTGACAGGGCAGGTATCAGAGATGGAAATGTTGGTGGCTGATTGTGAAGTAAGGGTGTTAAGAAGAGAGGAATCACATTCTGACTGAATAACAGTATGGCCATCATTACTGCTGGAAACTGAGTCCGGGTTGCACAAGAGTTTGGTCAGGGCCAAAATATGCTCCTCATTTTCTTTTTTGGTGATTGTGTATCTGTCAGTTAAACGCCTCAGATTTTCTTTAAGACTACATATTTCTGCTTGTAATACTTTCACTTCATTGTTATATTGACTCAAATTATTGTCTATCATTATAGAATAGACATGCAGTTCATCACCTAATCGTCGGCGTTCCTGAATATATTTTGCATTTTTATACATCATTTTCTGGTTTTCCTGAATATATTTTGCATTTTTATACATCATTTTCTGGTTTTCCTGAATATATTTTGCATTTTTATACATCATTTTATCAGTTTCTGAGTTTTCTTAATGAATTTGCTTAACCTAACATATTTTCTAAATTTGTTCTTGCTGCACCTTGCAACACCCTCTGGAGCAGTGGAATTAATCAAATTATTACTAGCCAAATCAATAGCCACAGTAGGGATTGAAGAATGTGCAACAGAAACCAGGCTGGGCACACTAAGAACTAACTCATCGAACAAACTTTGGTTTTGGGTGTCAACTGTGTGTAGTTTTTCAGTCTCCATGGAAGATATCAGGTGGTGGGCCTCTTGTAGCTCTTGTTCAAGCATGGTAATGCGTTTGAGGCTTTGCACATATTCATCGCTGCAGTCACTGAACCCATCTACTATTATTTGTAACCTATCCCGCTCATTTAATACTAATAAATACCTTTCATGCATCTCAGCCATGTTTTTTTTTAACAAAGCGTTCCTACTCAACGTCTCCAACAATTCCCTCTCATTGTCTTCTCTTTCAAAATGCATTCAAAATGCATATGACTCATTAAAGCTTTGCGTTGAATTTGGGTTGAATTTTCCCACGGCATGAGGCTATTTAATAATATTGAATGTTAAATCGAAACATTTTGAACTAGTTAAAGTACTACAAAGAACAATAAAGTCATTTGTTTTGATCACAAATTTTGAGAAGGCTTCTGGTAAAATAACCAGAACTATGTGAAGTTTATTATTTAACGATAACGTTTTTAATCTAGTTATTTTTCGAACATCACTAGTAGATGTTGCGTTCCAGAACAAATGAAGACTAGGTGAAATAAAGCAGGAAAGGAAAAGATGTTTGAGAAAAAAGGGACAACGTCCTCTGGCTAACCTAGAATCAAATTAGCAGCTGACAATTAATGGTTAATTCGAAAACTTTAGTCTCTTTGGTTCAATATTCAGTGTCTTTCTTAGGTACTTATTCTGTTTAGGTTGAAGTCATTTATTTTCAGAAGGATTGTTGACAGCTATTTTGGAACGCTACTCTAAAACAAGTCAATCAATTACTTTTTATTCCATCTGTCAACGTCAAAATAACCTAAAAGTTGCCGTACGTAACTCTTGTTTTTATTTCAATTAAAAATAATTTAGAAAGCAGGAGCTATCACTAAAGACCCAATCAAAAAAACGGAAGTTTATATGTTAAACTATGAATTTTGCGAGGAAAATCTGTTCAATGCACCATCCGGCAGTCTCGAGAAATTTCAACAGAAAACTTCGTATTTCGGCCTCAAACTTTGAATCTTCACAAGCTACACAGCCTCAGGTAAAAGAAGAGAAGTTCGACTTTGAAGACCTGAAAGTTCTAGAACGCACAGAGCGCCGGAAGCCCAAAATAAACCCTTTCATGAAAGATGTATTCGTTTCAATATTCAATAAGGAGTTGCTGGGCTATCCTGAAGTTTTGAATAAAGAGGAGGCTGAAAACCTTGACCAGAGAATTGCCGCAATAGAAGGCGTGTTTTCTGACCCAGAAAAAACACTAGAAGATCGTAAAAATGTGCTAAAACGCACTAGAATGTACGCCGCGCCAGCGAGTTTAACAAATGGCGGGTTAGGCAGCAATTTTACAGAGAACATCAGATATTTGGAGGTGATAGCGTCTGATATAAAGCTTGGGCAGGAGCTCAGTGACCATTGGGTAGGGTTGGAAGCATTACGGCATGGTCTAGATGCAGAGCAGTATCAGCAAATAGTAGATGATTTGATTGCTGGTGAAAATACAATTTCGTTATGCATTAAGGAACGGGTTGCAGAGAGAATACTGCAAGCTGACTTTAGATCTACTGCAGAGCCTGATGGACAAGGTATAAAAAAGATGAATTATACATTTTGGTATTTTTACAGATGTTTTCAAGCCCAGTTGGGTGGCATGGGATACACTTTCAGCAATTAGCTCTAACTAATTGCTCTTACTCCAATTGTCCACCTAATTGTTTTTGTATTTGTCATCCCTTCTTATTATTATTCAGTGGCTTAGTGACAATGGTTGCTTTTTTTTATTTACTAAATAAAAGTAGTTACATACATTCACATAGTGATAGTTTCTAAAAAACCACTAAGGTTTAGACTTAAGAAACATCTAGAGTTTACCATTTTATAGAGTTTAGAGTTTATATTCTGTCATAAACAATACATATAGGCATACATTATACTAGGTAAAAGGCAATACAAACATTACATAATCAAATGAACAATCATACAGAATTACGAGTCGAATTCAAACGGACAGAATAGAGTGTGACGTCTCTGAAATATCTTGCAAGAGATGCCTGAAAACTTTGCGGAATATAGAAGAGTTAGTTCCTAGACCACGCCGCCTCCTTGCATGATTGCAACAGGGACCAAACCACAACCTTATTATATGTTGATGTCTTGTCTAGGATAGTTCCAAAAGTGCACAAAGAGATTATAGTTTGGTCCCTGTGGACCTAGCCAAAATAACACAAGTACTATGTGTGTGTTGCTCTGGGCTACGGAGTAATAACATTTCATTTTGAACTTAATTTTTTTTTTGTTAAACCACCCACTAATTCCGACGGTAAGTTAAGATAAGATAAGATAATCATTTATTGTCAGAACTGTGTTAAATTGTTGTTACATAGATATTAGAATCAACAGTTTGCCCATTGCGGACGTACAATATAGATTGGTAAAATAACAAATTAATAATATTAACAATTATGTGAAATCATAAAATCAAAAAGTTGTGGGCCGCCCAAAGCTTTAATAAAATTTGGTAACTTATTAAAGATCCTGATACCCATTATAAAAGTACTCCCGCAGATATAACTTGATGATTGAGCCAAATCATTGATAAGTTAAAGTCAATTTGTTGTTACTAATCCTGCTCATACTGAGGGTTTCATTCCCACCCAGGACAGACAATTTGAAGAACACTGTTCCATATTACTTTAACTGAAGATGTAAGATAATGATGGACCCACTCTGGGAATATCTTGTTCATGTTAAACCTAAAAATGGACTACGCAATGTAACACGTGCAACATACCGCTCCTGCGCTTGTGTGCGTGTGCGCGGCTGTGACGCATAGTCGAAAGGTGCGCACGATGTACATTGCGAGTTGAACGTTTTGAAGCAATTTTTTGTTAGGAAATCCTTGAAAAATTAAGTAATAATGATTAGAGTTAGTTTTCATCAAAATCTTGAGATATTTTTTTTTACTTTGACCTTCAATAACTCGGTAATGATTGAGTTCCCAGGTATGGTCTAGAAAGAAAAAATGGTCCTGATTATGTGCAGAATACGTAGGTCTCGGCTTCGTTAAGAGTTTTTTTACACCCTATAATTAGGTCAGCAGAAATTCGTTATTACAAATAACAAAAACCTAAAATTATATTAGCAACGATAGTAAAAAACAGTGCATGCTACAACTTTGTGAAGTTATTTATAAATGAACTACATTAATCAAGAAATTAATTATTAATTAATCCTGGCCAGACAGAATTTTTCAAATACATACATTTTATTCTCACTAAGAATTGACAGAATACTACTACTATTAGGAGAAAATGAATTAAAACTCTTTTTTGAAACCAACCAACCAAGTTTTGGCCATGTTATTTTACTAGTTTTTTTATATTTAAATTATTATAGACGTGGAACGCTCTTCCAGCACATGTGTTTCCTTCCTCGTATAGTCCCGGGTTCTTCAAGCGGGTCGTGAAAAGGCATTTCTGCAGGCCTTCAAGGTGAGGATGGCCAGCCCAGTGATTCGTTTGAATGACTGGGCTTGTCAACCTCGTATCTGGACCTCACGACCGCTTTCCATCAGGTGGAGTGAGGTCATCTTGACGGGCAATATAAAAAAAAATGCGTCATATATTTGACTGTTTCTGCAGGTGTATGGCGAGTAACCGGAGAGAAGGTCTGTGGCAAAGCAGACGGGTACATGGTAGTACTCTGTTTGCTGGAACAGACTCGGCTCAAAGCGTTTCTGGTACATCCGAATGCTGGCGGAGTCTCTCATAAAGGCAGTTTTGTTACCTTCTCGAGGACACCTGGTGAGCTGATACTACCTATAATTTTTCAAAGAAACTTATTTTCGCATTTTATTTTTAGTTAATCTATTGTCACTATTAATAATTGTACATGATATAGCCTGAGTGTCTAGGCAAGAGCAACACTATACTTCATTCATTATAACATTAGAAATAAGAAGCAGGGGGGCTAAAATGAATGACAATTTGCATTTGACGTTGCCATGACGACATACCTGAGTATGACCTGGCAAAATTGAAAACCCCTTCCGCCACAACGTATGAAGGGATTATGTAACATTTTAGATTTGGTAGAGTTATAGTGACAGTAAAAATGAAAACCCCTGCCTGTTTTAGGTTTTCACATCGACAATATAGTTTGATGCAAGACAAAATAATTATTTTAAGCAAAAGCCTCATAAATTCTGCAGTTCCTTCACTTTAAATGAGAACAATTAAGGGTGACAGCTGCTATTTATGTGGATTTTAATAAATTCGGCATAAATCTTAAAAGCAATGATGTTTATTGTACTTTTACGACAAAGTGTACCCTAAAAAGAACCTTTTTACTTCTGTCTAATGCTTTATTGAATGGAGTATAAAATTTATTACCACCAGAAAACGATGTCAATGCCATGCGTTTGAAGGCTTTCTATATGAAATCTTAGTTGCGTCTTGCTCTTATTCAAGCTCTCCAGTGTTATTAGTGGTATTTTAGTTTTTAAAACATTCAAGCAATGCACTATTCTCTAAAGATAAAAAACTAGAAAAACTCTGCCTAATCCTAGAGCTAAGGGCTTCAGCGCTTTGCCATAAAACATTGAACATTGCTGAAACAATGTTTGCCTACAACATTAAATACACTAGCCAGTCGAGTAAATTTCGTAAATTAAGAGAGCGATTTCCTAATATATATTTCTTTTAATTAATGGCCTCTGCAATCTTGCATATGCAGCAAATTGATTTGGCCAATGTCAAGTAGTGGCGAGAGCATCATGAAGCTTTATTTGGCCAGTTTGATTATTATTTTTTATTCAGTCAAATCGTGATGAGTAAAGAGACATAGAAGCAGTTGGCCGGTGAATAAAGATAAAGTTAGGTGTCTGTATTATAAGAGATTTTCCTTCACCATCTAGAACAAAAATCATAGGAGAGAAAGAAGAAGCATCACAAACGATACACAGATAATACGATTTCCTAATATGATCACTCATTTTCAGCCAGTCAGCGGTTACCTGGCAATAATGCATCCTCTAGGCCAGATATTTACTGACGAAAATGCTTGCTACTCCAGTTTAGGAAATTAACTTCACTGGCTATTAGAGATGGTATCACGGCCACTGTTAAAGGCCTCGGTAGCTCAGTTTAAGCAGTAGTCGAACCTGCACCCTTTCACAATCCCGGTGGCTCTTCACCGGGATTGTGAAAGGGTGCAGGTTCGACTACTGCTTAAGCCCTTTTTTTTATCCGGGTGATAAATGCATTACGCACTATGCCACTGCCTGGGTCGGGCAGTGGGGGAGTGTGAGACTCTCTGCCGGTGAGGCCGGCGTTATACTCACTAAAAATACCCGGGTATACCTCGCCGCTATAGAATAGGGCGACATGGAGCCTAAAGGATTACCACGTCGCCCCAGCGGTCGGCCTAGCCTATGCGCCGGGCCTCCTCACGCTACGGGGGCATCCCGGTATACTGGGACACCCCCAGACGGGAGCACCTTGGAATACGGTGTAAGCCCCCCGGCTTACACGCCGGTGCTACTTTTAGGGAGCAGGAGGAGGACGAGCGAACCGCCGCCTTCTTGCTCCCCGCCGTCTGCGTCGGAGAAGGGCCGCCAGAGGATCATCCTCTCCGGCTCTCTCCGCGGTCTCCTTCATCGCGCGTCATCACGCGCGTCATCACCTCCTCGCAGAAGGAGACCATTGCGATCCAGGCCTCCTCACTCTCCAACATGGCCTGAAGGACGGCTGGGAGTGAGAGGTTCCCTCCAATGGCGGCGACAAGGGTACGGCGCTGCTCGGCCCATGCTGCCGTATCTTCATCAGCGCCGCACTCATGGCACCTCGGGGTGACTTTTTGCAGATACTTTCCGAAGCACCCGTGCCCGGAAAGCATTTGCACGAGCCGGTACGTCAGAGGCTTCTGCTTAAGCCTTAGAATCAGGTGGAATTCTTCTAATTGCTACCTTTTAGAAGATGTTTCTGATGGCATTCGTTCTTCTTGGCAGCGAGGACCTTCACAGTTTTAAGGTCCCTCTCTTCCCGGCTCTAGAATACAATAATTTTTCTTATTCTTCAAGCAACACCTCTCAACGCGATATCGGACGAAGCCCTGGCCCAGATCCTTAGCGGGTCCCGCCTGTACGCGGCCACGCTCTGCCGGATCGGCCTGTGGCGCGCTGTGAAGGCCTGCATAGAGTATGTTAGACCGAGGGTGTTCTCAGGTAAGCAAGGACATATTCTTTTAAATGTTGACCGTACTAACAATTAAAGATACGAATCAGTGAGTTGTAGATAAAATTACGAAACTGACTACGTGGCGACTTCAGTCCAAACAGTAGCCAACCATAGCTACAAAGATGAATAAATCAATATATAATATACAAATGCGCCAGACAACATACCACTTGTCATGGTCTCGAAGTAGGGATAAATATCCCTGTAATACGAGGTACCATTCAAGGAATTAAGCCAGGGTCCCCCTGCACACCCAGCCCCGAGCCAATATAGAAAATATTGTTTTCGTACCCGGGACACCAAGTGCGCCAATCCTGTAGTTCAATTAGATATTTTGTTAGGGAAGTTACTTGACTTAAATACGTCAGTGATTCAGCTCGAACTAAGTATATAAGTTATGTGTCATGTTTTTTTTTCTGTAGCTCAATTTTCAGATCATATTCTGGATGATCTGGAGGGCCTGTGGTAAAGCACCCTAGCTCGGTTCGTGGATCGTGTGGTCCCAGGTTTAAATCTGGCCAGAACCATATTTTAATTGTTAATTTTCCGTCTAACTCTCCGGTGATGGAAAACATCGATAAAAACTAAATCAACCCGGATAGCGGCGGAAGGCTCACCACCTACCACTTTGAGTTGTAATACTATTGGTGAAAAGTGGGCTTCTACATGTTCCGTTCACCACGACGTCAACAGTCACTTGCCTCTGACTACTCCGTTTGGGAAATAGTCTTGATGATTTGTCATGAATAATATATAAATATGCGTCAGACAACACACCTCTTGTCATGGTCTCGAAGTAGGATAGATATCTCTGTGTTACGAGGTACCAGACAAGTAATTAATCCAGGGGCGTCTCTCAGCACACTCAGACCCAAGCCAATTCAGAAAAGATCATTTCCTAAATTGACCTGACCGGGGATCGAACCCGGGACAAGTCCCTTCCCAAAAACTACTGAGATTTATTTTAGTGGCCCCCCCGACCAACCTCGCGGTTATGCAGAAAGGCACACTATTCCTAGCACACCGTGAAGTGTACTAGGGACCATCTGCGGTAGGTCCTGCCGCCATAAAGCACAACGCATAATGCATTACACATTACGGTACTCATAGGCGAGTAGCCCGTGGCATTACCCACTTCCATTTATCCAGAATGGTACCGGAGCAGTTATAGTCGCTCACCACGCGCATCCCAAAGAATGCTAGCGGCTTCAATCCCCGCTGGGGACGTCAGAGAAGCCAACTACCATTTCTCCAGAATGGTGCCGGAGCTGTATAGCACGCTCACATCTCAATGCACTGCCGTACATCTACCCTTAGCTACAGCAGGGTGGCCGGATAGGCAATCTAGCGGATACCCATCTCCTTGCTATCCAGGCAAGTACCGGAGGAGCAGCAAGCCGCTATAAGGGTTCCTCACTAACCCCGCATCTAAACACTTAGAGGCCCAACGCCCTAGACCAGCCCGGACCCGGAACACACGGAATTCAAGGCGAGAATCTGTGCTACAGCGCAATACGCCAATCGTGTCTATCATATATTAATACTTTTCGTATAAATTCACGCAGGGAAACCATTATCTGAGCTCACCACAATCAGGGCGACTATCGGAGACGCAATGTTAGACCTGTACGCCAGCGAGAGCGCGGAGTACTTCACTGCTGGACTCCTGGACACCTATGAACAGCCTGATGCTGAGCTGGAGATGGCTATGTGCAGGTACAGGCTGTTGTGTGATGGAAATCACAGTTCTAACCACTTGAATTTACGACCAGATTTTAATATGTTAACCTAGGCCTCCATATTTTTCTACACTTAGACACGGTGATCCCTTGTTTCACAGACGGAATTTTCATAGAATTTCGTTTCGCAGAAAATGTTTGACAGAATATTCAGGCCATATATTTTCCAACCATAGAAAAATCTGTTGGTAAGGTTAGGTTAGAACTGTGACCACATCGAAGATGCGGCGAATGAACATAAGTGGAGAAGAATATATTTATATTTAGTTTACAGTGTAATAATAAATTGTTCCTCGATAGAACAAGCAATATAAAACTTATAACCTAGAATTTTTTCTTGGTTATAATAACTTTTATATCACTTAACTGAACATTTTGATCAACAATATTATTTGAATCGTTTTTCTATGATATAAATTTTATTAGTAACGAAAATCTATAATTTTTTTTTTAAGTTACTATTCTGCGTATTGATTATTCTATGATTTTTTATGTAATACAACTGTTTTTATTCCCATTTTGTGCAATAAAGTATATCTATCTTTCTATGATATGATATTAAGAGAAACAATTTCTATGAAACAAAATTCTATGAAACCATTTTCTATAAAACAACGTACAACAACACTTATACACACAACATCATAAACAGAAAAGATTTGGTTTTAGATTGTTTTTGTTCATAACAATCAAAAAATGGTTTAAATAACTGGAGGGCTAGCCCTAAGAGCAACATGCCACGACGATTTCTACAATAGGAATCGTTCAAATGTATGTATGGGAATGACATAAGCTGTCACTGGCGCTTATGTCATCCCCATACAGTATTATTCTATTGTAGAAATCGTCGAGGCGTGTTGCTCTTGGGTAGGCTCCCTGATTACGTTTTCGCACGTCTTAAATACAAAATTGCCGTACCCAGCGTTCCGCCAGCGTCTTCGATCGCGTGGACTATATCTCCCGTTAAGCCCATGTTACATCAGATGACGACACGGTTGGCGTAGTGCGCTGTAGCACGGTTTCTCGGTTTCACGGTAGTGTCCCGGGTTCGATTCCCGGTCGGGTCAATTCAGGAAACGATCTTTTCTGAATTGACTCGGGTCTGGGTGTGCTGGAAGACGCCCCTGGCTTATTTCCTTGAGTGGTACCTCGGAACACAGGGATATTAATCCCTACTTCGAGACCATTACAAAAGGTGTGTTGTCTGGCGCATATTTATTTATTTATTTATTTACGCCTCCGAGGCCGAGTGGTTCCAGAGCTCGGCCCGAAACCCGGAGATGCCGGGTTTAATTTCCAGGTCGGGCAAAGTTTGTTTTCGGATTTTTCGCAACATGAGTTTGTGATCGATCACCAACCCGCATTTGGCATGCGTGGTGATTAAGCCAATACCCATAAATTGTAGCAATGACTTGATCTCAATGATGGAGGCCTTTGCGCTGGGACAGTATATATTTACTTTATTTCACATAGATATTGGTGAAAGAATTTGCAAAATCAGTCGTTTTTGAATTTATTCATTACAAACAAACAAGATCAAATATTTTCTTTTTTTAAACGATAAGTCCTAGTTTAGTTAAAAAAGCACCCTTACATTATCCCACTACTATTCTTACTCTTTCGCAACATTGACAGGAACTTCATGGCAAACCACGGCCTGTCAACCATGCTGAAACTCCTGGCCATCCCAGCGTTGGAACAGGAGGCGGAGTGCAAGCAGATCCTGGACGAGATGAGGCAATTAGCGGCGCGGGGGGACAGCCTGGACAGCATTAATATGTTCATTGGTGAATACCTAATCTTAATTGACTTTTAGAAAGTACCTCAAGAGGACAGGCCCCATACCATAGATTACTTAATAGTTACTACGAAACAGATAAATCACTTCATCGAGAATTCTCTCAATCTCATTCTCAAATAAAGGGTGTAAAAATACCCTTAACGAAGCCGAAACCTACGTATTCTGCACATTATCAGGACCATCTTTTCTTTCTAGCCCATACCTGGGAACTCAATAGTTACCAAGTTATTGAAGGTCAAAGTCAAAAAAAAATCTCAAGATTTTGATGAAAACAAACTTTAATAATTATTATTACTTAATTTTTGTCCTAAGAAACATTATCAAAATTTTAAGTATTTCCTAACAAAAAATTGCTTCTAAACGTTCAACTCGCAATGTACATCGTGCGTACCCCTCAACTATGCGTCACAGCCGCGCACAAGCACACAAACGCAGGAGCGGTCCGTTGCACGCGTTACATTGCGTAGTCCGTTTTTAAGTTTAAAATTGACACCTAAAAAAGAATTTCGTTTCACATCAATAATTTATTTTTTCTGTGACTTGATCTAATGGTCTGAGTGCGTTGATGCCGGCTTCGGTATGCGTTTTTTTACACCCTGTATGTTTATTTAAATAGACTTAATCAGTACTTTTAAATAGTCAAAAAATATACTAAATAATAGACATAAATACTATAATAATATGAATATATAAATAAACAGTATACAAACATAATGCGACTCTACCACCGCGTCGGAGGAGTTGGTTCTTACTGAGAAGACCCGGCGAGAAACTCAGTAGTCTTATTGTGGTTTTACAATTGACAATTTTGTAAATGCGTGCTGTTATGTGTCAGGCATATATTGCCAGGGCTACCTCTTTCGATATAGATGTCAGTAGTCAGTACCTACAGTACGTCATCGCGTTAGTTCAACCGCAATTTCGCGTACAAATGCTCTACGCGGCTGTTGACAACCAACTGCCAAATGGGTCATGGCATACCCGCCGGCTGGGAGGTGATTATCGCGCGCAAGTACATGCAGTGACAGAGGCCTGACTGTACTCACTACCGTTTGTCAAAACATGTGTTTTGAAGTTAAAAGTAGGTGATTCAAAATGATGACTTTCAATTCAAAATGTTTTTTGTTTTTGTTGGTATTCTAAACCATTTTTGAATTGTTTAAATGAATTTTTTTTTTATATTCTTTTAGGTTTATTTGTATCAAATGACACACTGCTTGTACTTTACTAACCCCTGTTGTAAACCCAAAACAAGTTTAAAAGAGTAACTGCCGAGTTTCTCGCCGGGTCTTCTCAGCAAGAAGCAACTCCGACGCGGTGGTAGAGTCGCATTATGTCTGTATACTGTTTATTGACTTATCCATATTATTATGGTATTTATGTCTATTATTTAGTATATTTTGCTGTAAATTTGACGATTTGAAAGTACTGATACAGTCTATTTGAATAAAGTTATTTGAGTTTGAGTTCATTACAATTTTACTACATCAATCTTTCTTAAATGACAAAAATTTGTGGATAACTTAGTTATACTATAGGTAATCTATTAATGTTTTTTTGTAAAAAACAAAATTGAAACGAGCAACTTCGAGTTTCTAGCCGGATTTTTTAGTTTTTATGTCACAAAATAAAGAGTTTTCAGAAGGACCGCTCGCACCTTTTCCCAAAACTTGCGTGAACCGCCTAGGGTTACTACTATATTCGCTCTGAATTTTTAAAATGAAGTAATTAAGCTATACCTGCTTGACAGAACCGGCCAAAAACAAAATTCATCATGTGAAAAATTGCACCAAGTTCGACAAAAACCAAAACACTCGCGACAGTGCGACTTTCCGACTCACCGAAGCCCACTGACTTCGCTTGTAAACTCACGTCTCTGTGTGCGTGCGTCAAAAATGGCGTGTTGTTCTAAGCGGGCTATCTGTCAGAGCGCCGCGCATGTCTAATTTGTGGTATTATTTTGTTTACGAATGTTGCTTACTAACTCCACGCGGCGTTCCAGATGAACGACAATGTAGACGTGTCGAATAACTTTTATTTGTTAAAGTACATTTTCCTGACAACACGAGGTTGTTACACGAATATTTTTATATTTTTTTGCCTCTGAATTTTCTTATCATATAGGTCGTGGGTTCGATCCTCACCCATGACAAATATTTGTGTGACGAACATTTGTATTTGTTGTGTGTCTGGGTGTTATTATCTATTTAAGTATGTATTTAGAAATATTTAAGTATGTTTATCAGTCTCTGACGCCCATATTACAAGCTCTGCTTAGTTTGGGGTCAGATGATCTTGGTGTGAATTGTCCCAGATATTTATTTATTTTTATTATTAATTTATATATGGTTTTTAAAAGTTTTTATAAATTATTATATTTTTACTTGAGGTCCCCGTGGCTAAGTGACGGCAGCGGATCGGCAACGATCGGATGTTAAGTAACGCCAGTCAGGTCGGGTTATGGATCCCGACCGAAATTAAGTGATGTGTTTTTCGGGCATCTCCGTGCTTCGGATGGCACGTTAAACAGTTGTTCCCGGCTGACGTCACAAGCTATCAGTCGTAAAGCCTAGTCAGAAGCCTGAAAAGGCGGCTTGATAACATCTGACGGTAAGGTTTATCACTGGCCTCACATTCACTTCTCCAACAATTCGCACTGAGCCCGCGTGTTGGAGTATGGCTCGTCCCACCTCATAGTTGAGGTGAGGCCTGTGCCCAGCAGTGGGACGTATAAGGTTGTATTTGTTTGTTTGTTGTTGTATATTTTTACTTAACGTGCCCACTAGAAAAACCCCTACCCATATATCTTTGGGTGACCTTTTTATGAAGTGTGATATCGAAATCAATATTTTTTTCAGCTCTGAACGGCATCCACCACGCTGGAAAAGCAATGTCTCAAGAAATCAAGCAGATTAGAAACCCTCTATTCCATCCTACGTTTATATTCAAGAAGGTGCTGGCTAATAGGAAACAGGTAAGATAAGATAAGAATTCTTTATTCGCATAAAACATTGTATCTGTCTGTTTGTACTGGTCTGGGTGTCTCCTATGTAAAAAGTAAAAAAGTAAAAGTAAAAAATATCTTTATTCATATAGACTTATAAAAAGTACTTATGACATGTCATGTAACAAAAAAAATAATTGTAGCAAAAATATACTGAATAAAAATAAACTTACATAAAATAATACTATGATAGTTCATATCATAATTAAATATAATGTGACTCTACCACCGGTTCGGAGGTTGTTTCCGATCGAGAAGACTCCGGCAAGAAACTCGATGGTTACTCTTTTCAATCTTGTTGTTATACACAAAAATGGAATTGACAGAGTAAAGTCATAACAAAAAAGTGTGCAGAGGAGCAGATTATACCTAAGATGACCACAAATTCTTATCATTTAAGAAATCGTCAACACTATAATAACCCCGCTTCATTAACTTAGCTTTAATTTGTGACTTAAACTTGTGAAGAGGCAGTTCAACAAGAGTTTGCGGAATCTTATTAAAATATTTTACACATTGACCAACAAATGATTTCCCTACCTTATGCAGTCTTAGACTGGGAGTTACGAGCTTATTTTTATTTCTGGTATTGAGTTTATGAACATCACTGTTTTTCTTGAAGAGATGCAAATTTTTACGGACATATACTACATTATCGTAAATAAATTGAGAGTACACAGTTAAATATCTATCTCTTTGAATACTTCACGAAGCGAGTCGCGTGGTCTAAGGTTGTAAATGGAGCGGATGGCTCTTTTTTGAAGAACAAAGATGGTGTTGAGATCCGCTGCCGAGCCCCACAACTGAAGACCATACGACATAACACTGTGAAAATAACTGAAGTACACTAATCTTGCTGTTGCGATATCAGTCAGGAGCCTTATTTTTCTAACAGCATAAGCTGCCGAACTAAGTCTTCCTGCCAGGGCAGAAATATGCGGACCCCACTGTAACTTGGAATCGAGAGTAATTCCCAGAAATACAGTGGAATTCGCAATCTCTAATGGCTCGTTATTCATGTTTATAATGGTATCGACCTGTCTTACATTGGGCATAGAAAATTTGATACATTTGGTCTTCTTAGCATTAAGCAGTAAATTGTTACTCGTGAACCAATGCAGTACCTTAGAAAGAGTATTATTTACGTCGTCAAGTGCTTTCTTACTTCTATCTACGTTAAAAATTAGAGAAGTGTCATCAGCAAATAATACAATCCCACATAGGTCTTTGACAAAATAAGGCAGGTCATTTATATAGATTAAAAACAGCAGAGGACCCAATATTGATCCCTGGGGCACGCCCATACGTATGGTGGCACCGGAAGAGTTCGTACCATTGATACTCACTTTTTGTATTCTATCAGTGAGGTAAGATTCTATAAGGCTAAGTGAAATATTTGAAACACCGTAATGCCTCAGCTTAATCAGTAAGATTTCATGATCTACGCAGTCAAATGCTTTTGATAAATCACAAAAAACTCCTATTGCATCTTGCTTGCCTTCCCACGCATCAAATATGTGTTTGATGAGCGCAACACCTGCATCGGTTGTATTCCTATTTTTAGTGAATCCAAATTGATTACTATGTAATAAGTTATTCAAAGCAAAGTGAGAATGTAATTGATTCAATATTATTTTTTCAAAAATTTTACTTATAGCTGGTAGAATAGAAATAGGTCTATAATTGGATGGGTCACTTTTCTCACCTGACTTATAAAGGGGTATGACTTTACTAAATTTCATTAAATTAGGGAACTGACCCTTGTCTACACAGTTATTAAAAAGTAACGCTAAACTAGGGGAGATGGCATCTATGACTGATTTAAGTATATCAACAGAAATACCCCATAAATCCTCCGTTTTTTTTATGTTAAGTTCTTTAAACGATTTGAGGATGGTATGAGGAGATATATGATCGAAGCTAAAACTAGTGGCGCACTCATTAACACTTGATGTGAGGAGATAACTAGCTAGCAGTGAACTAGAATTTAGTTTACTGGTAGTAATAAAAGGTATCTCAGAGAAAAATGATTCAAATGTATTAGCTATATCAACGTCAGACTTAATAATATTATCTTTAATTTTAAGTGAGAAAGAGTTTCTTTGTTTATAATGTTCCAAGTCGCTTTGATTTTGTTTTTTGCTTGTTTTATTTTGTCTCGCAAAAACATGGACTTGGCAACATTGCAAGATTTTTTAAATATCTTAGAGTAAGATTTAATATAGTCTACTAGTTTGGGACTATGAAAGTTCGCTTTTAAATCATATAATTCGTATAATTTAATCCTACTTTTATGAATACCTGGAGTAGCCCAGTCACTGAATTTAAATTTAAATTTATCAACTGTCACTTTTTTTTTTGAAAAAATGGTGCTATGTTCATACATTAACAGATTGAACAAATCCTCATACTGATCATTTATGTTCTGGTCTTGGTGTGATAAGTAAGGAAGTTGACTGTTTATATTGTGTTTAAATTTTTCTATACGTTTCTGAGTAACTGGTCTAAAAATAATATCCACCGATTGAGGGACATGACGGTGCTCAAATTTGGTTAACAGACCACAATGGTCTGATTTTAAACAATTAATTATTGATTTCTCCTTATAAAAATTTTCACAAAAAATATTATCCAAGCAGGTAGCTGATGACGCAGTGATTCTAGTTGGTTGATCAAAAATATTAAATAAATTGAATGATTTAAAAAGATTCAAAAATCTAAGTGAGGTTTGAGAAGAGTCTAGAATATCTACATTAAAATCACCACAAACAACCACCTTCTTGTTTGATTTACATACTCTCTTTAACACTTCTTCCAAAGTTTCTTCAAACAGTGAATAATCCGCAGATGGAGGTTTATACACACAAACAATAATAATCCGCTCTAACTCTGCACATGAAATTTCAATAGTTTGCTCAATTGAGAGTGCTACCACATCTTTGCGTTCTTTATACTTTAACTTATTGTGCAATAATATTAGTGACCCACCCCGAATAGCAGAAACTCTCATGAACATACTAGCGATGCTATAATTATCAAAACTTAACAGACAGTTGTGTTCCTTAAGCCAGTGTTCTGTTAAACATAAAACATCTATATTCATACTGTCAAGGAACAAACCTACCTCTAAATCTTTGCCAGAAAAGCCCTGTATATTCTGATGAACAAAATTGAGGTAATTACTGTTGGGCTTTTCTTTTGTCATTGATGGAGGTTTGCTAGAGGTTTCCTCTGTTGTCTTAATATCTAATTTAAATGATTTGGAACATGTTCCAAAGTCGACAAGTCTGTCTGCTCAATAAAAGCAGGTTGAGTAGCCAAAATATTGGCTGGAGAAATAAAAAAAGAGGATAGCGAATGTGCTATTTGTCGCTTAAAATAATTAGAAATATAAAAATTATTATATGTCACATGCAAATTATTCATATTAATTAATCTGTTGATGTCAATTACATTCATTAATTTACTGTTATGAAAAGTCACAGTATCTAATGTCAGATTCATTTTGTACCTCATCTCATTTTCTGTCTGTGGCAAACCTCTACTGTAAGGTAGTGTAAACATTATAATCTTCTTAACATTTAATAAACACAGGTTATGACAATGTTCTAACAGCTGTTTTTTGTTTAAACTACCTCTATTTCCAATAAATATAATTAAAATTGAGTTTTCATTGAACTTATGGCCTCTTATCTTGTTCATGATATCAGAGTAAGAGGCCCCCGGTGAACAGTGATTGGTTACTGGTTGGTTTAAATATGTGCAGACTAACTGGCCCATATTTTTCCCAATATCGTCACTAAACATTACAATATTTACAGTATTTGATCTCATTCTGACAGGACTCTCAGTGGTGGTGTTGGAAGTCTGGTTATCAGATGTTCTCTTGTGAGTGCAAAGCTCACATTCTGACCGAGAACCAGCCAAAGAATCTGAGTTCTCCATTAGCTTTTTCAGGGCCAAAATGTGTTCCTGATACTCAAGTTTGGTAAAGTGGTACCTATCGGACACACTTTTTAGCTGAGACTTAAGGTTACATAACTCTGACTGTAATAATTTTACATCATTGTCATGCTCACTTAAGTTATTTTCTAGCATAATGGAATACACATCTAATTCATCACCTAACCGCCTTCGTTCCTTAATGTATTTTACATTCTTAAGCATGCATTTGTTCCTTTTAATAAGTTTCTGCGTTTTTTTAATGAATTTATTTATTCTTACATACTTTTTAAATTTGTTTTTGCTGCACCTTATCAAACCAACTGGAGAGTTGATGATAGTGTCATCTTTAGTCAGGTCAATGGTGACTGTGGGAGTTGAACTAGGTGCAGCAGAAACAAGGCTGGGTGCACTGTCGACTAACTCGCTGAATAAACTTTGATTGTGGGAGATTAAGGTGTCAATCTTCTCCGACTCCATGTTTGTGATTTGGTGGTGGGCCTCTTGTAGTTCTTGCTCCAGCAAAGTGATGCGCCTGAGGCCTTGCACATACTCTTCACTGCATTCACCGAAGCCATTCACCACAACCTGCAACCTATCCCGCTCATCTACAACTAACACATACTCATTGTGCAACTCAGCCATTTCCTTTTTGAGTACAGAATTCTTATTTAAAACCTCCAACATTTCTTTCTCATTGTCATCTCGTTCCAAATACAATTGATTAACCAACTCTTTGTATGCCTTCAATTCCTGCAAAGCCAGCTGAAGCTGGCGAGATAAGGCTACGCGTGTTTGCATTTTAAAATGTTTATAAAATGTGAACGAAGTCCAAAGTGTTGTTCAATGAATCGAGAGGTCAAGCACTGGGAAGTAAAATAAAAGCACTTTCTAACCTCTTCACGCGTCTGACAACCACAGTCAGTCGATGCGATTTACTAATGATTGATTAATATCCAAACATAAAAAGTAATTTGTACGTTAAACATACAAATTATTACCTTATTCACAAAATGACAATGATTCACACAAAATAGTTTAAATTCGTAACTGACTATATGTATAATAAGTATGTATTTACAAAAGAAAATGTATTTAAGTATGTTTATCCGTTGTCTAGTATCCCATAACACAAGCTTTAATTAGCTTACTTTGGGGCTAGATGGCGCTGTGTGGAATAATGTCCAGGGATATTTATTATTTATTTATATTTATTATCAATGGTTTTAAAATAAAGTTCACAGAACATTCATGCTTAGTCAATATATAAGAGACATGCAAATACACACATCAAAAGTGTCTAGGGATCAACATATATTTTTGCAATAACTTTTCTCCTGATCGATATTAATTAAAATTTTCTTTAAGGATTCATCAAATAAAGTGTTTTCGTTTGTCTACAGTAACGATAAACCAAGTCACCTTTGCATTAATAAAGAAATTTTCCATTTTCCTATTAAAGGGATTTTTGACATTTGAACCACTAACATTAAAGTTCGAAAAAAAGACTGAAATAACAGTTTTCTTTAAAATTTTATTGGGTAATTTAAACAATTAATAATCCGTGTTTCTACCGCGAACACTAACAACACAAGAACATCGGTTTGGCATACTCAAAATGAGTTCATACAAATCACGCTGTGGAATGGCCGCCCATGTTCGTTGCAACAACAAAAAAGGTCTTCTTGCGACTGGATACCCTCCATATTCGGCAGAGCTCTTCTCTGTAGCATATCCCATGCATGCTCAATCGGGTTCAAGTCTGGCGACTGAGCAGGCCAGGGCAGGACATTGATGTTAGCTGCGGCGAGAGTCTGTCTTACAACTCTTGCGGTGTGCGGTCGTGCATTATCATGCATTAACTGAAATAAGAGACCGATTTGCACTTGTAGAGGAACGATGACGTCTGATACAATCGTCTCAGCATAAATTTGAGCATTGAGGTTGCCTCTGATCCAAATCAACTCAGTTCTTCCGCCGATCCAAATACCCGCCCATACCATGATGGTTCCACCACTATAAGGATGGACTTCCTGGCAGGATTTTAATCGCTGTTGGCGTCCAGGGGTTCTCCAGTGTCGTATACGTCTTGTATCCGGTCTCATACCAAAACGAGACTCATCAGAAAAGCACACGAAACGCCATTGTTCTTCTGCCCAATTTCTGTGTTCAAGAGCCCATTGATATCGAATCCTACGATTGTGCATTGCTATAGGTGGTACCCTTAGCGGTCTTCGGGAATGAAGGTTCACTTCATGCAAGCGGTTTCTGACTGTTTGGTCGCTAATTAAGTTCCCTGAAGAGTGATGAAGCCTCACGGCTAACATCATGGCGGTTATTGTTGGAGCTCTTCGAGTTGTGATTTGAATGTATCGGTCTTGTCTCCGTGTGGTGCAGCGATACCGTCCTCCATGGCGCTCAGCCACGGTACCAGTGCTTCGGTAACGTGTCCAAAGTCGACTGATAACACTCTGACTTGTATTCAGAGCTAAAGCCACAGTACGTTGCCGGGAACCAGCTTCTATCATTCCCACGGCTCTGAGCATTTCTTCCCTGCTTAAATGACGTCGCCGCTCCATAATAACGTTGGTTTTAATCAGTAGTAGGGAAACAGTAGCACTAATAATGTCTTCAATGCGTTGTATGTTTTTATAGGGAAAATATTGACAGCTGATTTTCATCTTTTACTCGAATTTGATTGACAGTTCCTGTTTCAAATTATGAAATGCACCAAAAAGGATCCATATAAATTTATAAAATCATAAATTTATTACAAAGCCACATCTCAATCTCAAGAAATCCGCATAAAAATGCTTGATCCCTAGACACTTTTGATGTGTGTATATTTTCAAACATATGTTAAACTTAAGATTAACACAATACGCATTAGATACAATACAATTGAACTTTCACTATACATTAACAATAACACTTGACATTTTTGACATAAACATTACGAAATCTAATCATCATAGTTTTATAAAGACACGCCAAAGAACAGAAACTAGTACTTCCCTTCTAGAAATTATTTCAAATGGTAGAACGTCTTCGACAGCAACCATTTATGTACACAATATACGCGCACATAACACACACAACTGATACTTACACACACGCACACACAATCACTAACTAGGCTATACAATTTAAATATATTCATATGTTAAGATGAATACTTACCTTTGTTGTTTACATTTATATGAATCGAACAAAGGAGCGGGCTTCTCCTAATACAGGTTTTTATAAACTTAAAAGGAGATGCCCAACACTTGTAATAATGTACCATTTAAGCAATAAAGAACATTTTTGATTTTGATGTAACCCTGTCTTAAATTGCCTTGAATTTAATGTTTTTAAATCCTTTGGCGAATGGTTAAAAAAAATCACACTCATTGTCAAACATCGTGTAACACTGGTCTATTAGGATCTCTAGGGTTTCTAGGGTATATGTGATATGCCCGTTTAAATAGCTCACTATTCTGCTGTACAAATACGCAAATTTCATAAATTTAAAGAGAAATCAATGTTATTATTCTAAGTTTCTCAAAAAGGGCAAGCAAGCCTTTCAGTTTATGGAATTACTAGCTAATTTTTTTTAGGTCCCCGTAGGGATTTCGTTTCGGTAGACACTACTCAAGAAACATTAGTTTCGTCTGTACGTTTTGTGTCACTTAGACACTCAGTAACGGTAGTTTTAAACGGTAAAGTATTCCACATGTTCAAAAACACGACGGTTTGCTTTTTGCGTTTGGGGTAGATCGTGAACGTCACATTTTTTTAAGGTTTCCGTGATTATTTAGCTGAATTCAAATTAAGTATAAATTATCTCTCTTTTATTATAAATAAATAAAAACGGTTTTTTATTTAATTTAGCAACTTATTGCCGAGTACCCAATTTGAGACAATTCAATGTGTTTTTAAATAGTATTATGCACACAATAATAGAGCAAAAATTCAAGTTTTATTTCAATTCAATGAAATAATCACGAAAATCTTACAAAAATGCAACGTTATTGATCCAACGCTTTTAACGAAACCCTTAAAATAGTTTCGCGCAGAAGGCGAGTCGAGGCACCCGTTTCGATGCTACAAATATCTAGATGTTGCGGCTAAATCTGAACTTTCCGATGTCAATTTCTCGAAGTGAGAGCTCCTGAATATTTATTCGTGCAGTAGGGAAATGGTTGTATCAACATAACAGAGAAGCACAAATAGTATTCATACATGTTGAATACTGAAAACTGTGATTACATGTGTAACGAATTATTATTTTGACAGTTGATTTTGGCATCACAAATTGCGCGCCTTTTTGTATGTAACTATCCTTTTAGGTATAATTATTCTAAGACGAAACCATTAATTACTTTGTTTTTATTTTTGCTTTGCTGTTATTACTCAATGCCTGCCATTGCCACCTTCAATTAAGTTCGCATTTATATCAGAAACCTTTTTTTATCGTTACCTTCTTGGGGATCTAATAAACCAATAAAATCTCTTTCTTTCTCACCAGGAGAATGACGACCCCAAACTAAACCTATACTTAATCGAATACCTCCACCCGACGCTGAAAACCCCCGCGGAGCAGCTGGAGTACTGCGTGCTGCGCATGCGCTTCGCGTGCGAGACGCTCATGAGCCGGCACGGGCGGGACGTCGCCGCTGCCTTCACGTGAGTGGTGTTAGGTTAAAGCGGTATTTAGTTAAAGTGGTGTTTAGTTGAACACTTACACCAGACGCTAAAGAGCCCGGCGGAGCAGCTGGAGTACTGCGTGCTGCGCATGCGCTTCGCGGGCGAGACGCTCATTAGCCGGCACGGGAGGGACGTCGCCGCTGCTTTTACGTGAGTGGTTCTTAGAAAAATGGACCTTTTCGAAAATTTTAAACACTATTTTAGGTTCAGTTATTTTGATTTGACAGTTATTAATTCGGTTGTATTTTTTATGGTTACGTCAGAACTTCGACATTTGTTTAATGATTTCGAAAATCATTTTGGTTGGTCTCATTTTAATTTAAAGAAAAATAACATCCCAAGTGTACAAAAACAGATGCTGTTAACTGTTTTAACAAAAAGTTACTCCAAAATATGCTAACGTGTATTTGAACTGCTCCATCACACATATTTAAGACTTACCTTTACAGAGAATTGATCGTGAAGATCATTGGCATCCAAAAGATTTGGTGATTGAATTCTAAAAATCCACGGGAATATGACGACCCTAAACTAAACCTATACTTGACATCACTTTTAAAGTCATCTTGAAACAACCATTAATGGTGTGAGACGCCTAGTAATGTAGTACAGAAAATACTATTATACCTATTATATATATATATTACCTTATTTATTTTTACAGAGAACTAAATAGGCTAGCAGAGGCAGGCACAGAGATTCTGGTTATGACGTCAGTTCTGGCTAGAGCATCCAGGTATTTATGCATTCTATATACTTAATTTTGCCTGAAATCCTAACGTCCTATGTTTAAATCTCAGGGTCGGGACGATCGTCATTCTTACACCATACCGATCAATGGTAGCGCTTCCATTAGTATTACATTTTGCTATACGTACAATTTTGTAGGGGTTCGCACAAGGTAGAATACTAGGTACGTTACTTTTCCATGCTCAAAATTGTTATATTTTTCCAGGTCTTACTGCATAGGTCTTCGCAATGCAGAACTAGAAATGAAACTAGCAGCTGCTTTCGTTGAAGTCTCCAAAGACAAGGTCAGGAGGCTGATTAGGGAGATAGATGACGGTGAATATTTAAACCTGGATCATTATAAAATCGGTTTTGGAAGAAGGCTCTTAGATTCCACTGACCATGTTTTGGAGAAGCCTACTGCTAGGACCTTTTGGTAATCTGAATCTGAAAGGTTAGGGAATGAAATAACTTTCTTTTCACCCTTACGTCCCGAACGCCACATTTATGTTGTTAGAAAGTAATCTGGTATACATTTGACTTTATTTAATGAGTTAATACTTGGCTTCCTGTCTGCTGTAGAGTTCCTGACTCTCATTGTGCGACGAATATCATGTTTGTCCTATATATGACTGTAAATATAATATACGAATTTTTGATTCTGGTTTCCATAAACAAGGTAAAACTTTACTTTGGGTCTGTATAAGTACGTCTCTTATTATGTCTATTGTCGGAAATCCTATGTAACTATTTAGGATAATTTAATTTAATTAGAAATACTTAGTTTTTACTATAAAAGTTGATTTGTAAATAAAACAAAAGTTGATGTTTGAAATTTTATTTTATTTATATCACACTGTTTATTTGTTAAACCTATTTTCTACAGAAAACGCAACTCAAAATATTTTTTTCCTTAATACAGAAAAATTATAATGTTAAGCCTTAATTCTGAGACTCCTAAAATATCTACAATTTTAGGGCCTGTATTCACCCTTAGGAAACACACTAATATAAGAAACTCCCATCTTCTCCGCTGCGGGTTTAAAATGTTCACCAATAGTGACCCCTTTACCGTCTTCCACCTTGCCCACTTTCGTAACTTTACCCAAATTGGCTTTCTTCTTCTTCCTCATTCTAACTCCCACTTTCTCTATTTTCTTCTGCGTATCAACGAACGCTGCTTTCTCCACTTGCGCGTCTAGGCTTTTGACTTGATTCTTCTCTTTTCGCTTGTAGTAGAAGACTTCCCAGGCTAGAGTTATCATGGCTAGGCCGAGGCCGAATAGTGTTGCTATGAAGACACCACCTGGATAATAGAGATTTGTTTAGTAAAAAGCGGAAAATTCAAAATAAGATAAATAATCTTCATCGCACAATATACGAGGTGCATTCAATAAGTACCTAGCCTCATCGCCAGAGGGCGCTGTAGTTTCAAAAGAGTTTTACCACAGTGTAGCACATTCTTTTTTAATTCTTTTTTCAAATTTTCATTCCAATCCCTTCATTTGTTTTAATTTGACAACCTAGGGAAGCGAACGTGTCGATCGGTTTTACAAAAATGAAAAAAGAGCAATATCGTTCGGTGATTCGATTCCTATTTTTGGAAGGGAAAACGCGCATCGAAATCAAAGAGCGCTTGGATGCTGTGTACGGTGACTCTTCTCCATCGATGGCCACCGTCAAGAATTGGTTCAACGAGTTTGCACGTGGCCGTACGTCGGTTTTTGATGAACCACGTCCAGGTGCACCGAAAACAGCTGCTACGGAGGAAAACATTTAAAAAATCCATGATCTCGTATTGGCAGATCGCCGATTGAAGGTTCGGGAGCTAGCTGAGACTGTAGCCATTTCAGAAGGAACAGTGCATAATATTCTTCACGAGGATCTCGGCATGAGAAAGCTGTCGGCGCGATGGGTGCCGCGTTTACTCACACCGGAAAACAAGCGCAACCGTGAGACCACATCGGAGACGTGTTTGGCGCTGTTTAAGCGGAATCCAGCGGAGTTTTTGCGTCGTTTTGTGACCGTCGATGAAAGACCAAGGAGCAATCAAAACAATGGATCCAGACCGGGGAACGTGCTCCAAAGAAGGCGAAAACTGTAAAATCGGCCGGAAAAGTTATGGCCACCGTTTTCTGGGATTCACAAGGTGTGATCTACATCGATTACCTCGAGAAGGGTAAAACAATTACAGGGCTTTACTATGCCGATTTATTGGGCCGATTCGACGCTGAATTAAAGAAAAAACGACCCCATCTGGCGAAGAAAAAAGTGCTGTTTCACCACGACAACGCACCGGTTCACACGTCTGCCGTTGCCATGGCCAAATTGGTCGAATTACGCTACGAATTGCTGCCCCATCCACCGTATTCTCCAGATTTGGCCCCTTGTGACTTCTTTCTGTTTCCTAATCTGAAAAAATCACTCGCCGGGAATAGATATGGATCAAATGAGGAGGTCATCGCCGCCACGGAGGCCTATTTTGCAGAGTTTGTCAAAAACTATTTTTCGGACGGGTTAAAAAAGTTGGAGCATCGCTGGGCTAAGTGTATCGAACTAAAAGGAGACTATGTTGAAAAATAAATTGCCACTATTCCAAAATTTTCGTTTACTTTTTGTAGGCTAAGTATTTATTGAATGACCCTCGTATCTGCAGGTAGTTGCAGTCAGACACTAGATGTCTAAAAAAATTTTGGATCACTGGGTCTGGTTGAAAATTAGAATTTTCGGTCAACTTTCATTTGATGCTCTTCCACAAAATCAGACGGACTCTGGTCAAAATCAGACGTTTTTGTACGAAAACATTGACATAAAAGTTCCTAAAAATTCTCTAGAATCCTACAATCTTTGTGCCATATTACCTACTAGGTTACCGCCCGCGGCTACGCCCGCGTTTCCTTATATATTATGGCCAAATTACATAAAATCTATTTAAATTGTAGCCTATGTGTTATTCTGATGTATAAGCTGTATTCATCCGAATCCGTCCAGTAGTTTTTGCGTGAAGGAGTAACAAACATCCTCACAAACTTTCGTATTTATAATATTAGTAAGATTGCTCCAGTTAGTTCTAATGATAAAATACTGTTTTTCCGTTAGCAGTTACTTTAGGAAAACGCCCAATATAAATAATCTCCTTTTAACTTGTATAGCATTAACATCATCCATACAGGGTTATTTGAAAAACATCAACAACCTCGCAAGACTAGGTAGCTACTTACCATACACAACAACATTTGTTCCACGAGTTTTATCATAACTCAATACATTAACTAAAAATTATCTTCCAGGATTATATTGTGCTGTCGTGACATTTGTAAGTCTATGTTCCATTCACATACAAAAAAGCGACGTGAGTTTTCTGACAGTAATATGCAGTACATAGTAAGTGATTCGGATTCACACCCTGTGATTCGGAAGGGTTTGTTTAACTTATTTTGCGACGCCTTGCGCACAGAGCTAAGAACATTCAGACGTAAAATTAAATTTATTTTGTATGAAAGTAAAATGTGTCAAATTATCAAAAGTCGTAGAACAAATGTTGTTGTGTATGATGGTAGCTACCTAGTCTTGCGAGGTTTTTGATGTTTTTTCAATAACCCTGTATACTGACTGCCATTTCCCGTACGGTATATTGATCACTCGGTATAACAAATCTTACCTAAACTCTCCAGAGTGATTCCTTCGGACTCGTCTGCATCAGGACATGCCTGACGGGCTGATTCATTCCAATACCTGAAAGTACAATTTCTTACAAACAGGTAGGTATGTACCTAGTGTATTGATTGATTCTGCGAGGAGGTAATGACGCAGAATAGAAACCGCGAAGAGGGCCTGAGAAGACGATCACCAGGCATTAATTTGCCCTCAGAAATAGACATTAATCTTATTTCGGTAATTTTTAAAAATACCAACCTAGAACAAGACATAACAGTGCTACAGTAGCAAAAATGTCTCCATCTCAGCATGCGTTACGTACGACATGCTGGCTGGTCCGTAAAGGCCTGTGTTCACTTTGATTAGCAGTTAGTGCAGGTGATTAGGAGGAAACACGTGTGACAAGCGATTGATTAGTGCGATTAGTAACCTGTGTAGATAAGCGATAGAAGCGTGTTCAATTTTAGCCTCGTCCTGCGCGTCTCCCTTCTCCCTGCCACTAAAAACACGTCTGGACAGCAGTTGTTTAGCGTTTTTCAAAACTTGCAAAAAATGCTGAAGTAATCTGGAGATACCTATACCCTATAAATGTGAGAACGGATTAATGAGAGTGGAAGAAGCGCAAGATGTGTGTCAGGACCGTAGCAAGTGGAAAGATGTGGTCTCTGCCTACCCCGTTGGGAAAAAGGCGTGATGGTGTATGTATGTTTGGTCTATTGAAGTTTCCTCAAGTATCCGACTCACTTAGAAGCCAGCTGCTCCAAGAACCTCTCCTTCTGCAGGTCTAGCAAGGCTCGCGACAGGTGCTCCTGCAGCCGGGAGCCCTGCTGCACCGCGAGCGCGTAGGGCTGCTCCGCGAACACCTCGCCCACTTCCGTCATGTTGCAATTGAGGGTCACTTCGTATCTGGGGACAGAATTAGGTACACTTTTTGGTTAGGATTTGTTTCTACTAAGGTGTCACCTCCACGAGTTTACGCGAGTTTAACGTGGCGATATTGGCAACGTGCTATTTCTATACTCTCTTGGAACAACGATACGACAAGCTGATTACGAGCAAAACGTCAACGTATCGCAGAGTGCCCGTCGCTACACGCGACGTATTGTACGTAGCGCACACGCAACGGAACGTTTAGTTGTCTGTCATAACTGAACTCTTCACAGCGAAACAATTTTTACAAGCATATCGAGTCGCCGCGTCATGCAGCAATACTGAAGCGAGTCATTACGGTTTCGTGGCGACTCCGAAAACCTGAAGATCAGCAAAAAATTCAAATTTGTATGGCCGCGAGTCAGCGCCATCTAGCGGCCTTAATGTTGCCCGAATTTGCCGCTAGATGGCGCTGACTCGATTCCATACTAATTGACATTTACATGCTCGCAAAACGCAATGATGAAGTCCTTCACTTCTCTCACTGCAACTCTCACTCTGCACTTTGGCCTGAAAATTATTGTCTTGTAGAGATAGACCGACGACGATAGACGGAAGGTCGTTACGATTCACTCGTTTGTGGAGGTGACGCATAATAGAGGCACCGATGTCATGGGAAATTACTCGAGCGTCGGCCTCATTGGATTTTGCTAATTATTAGAAGAAAGAAAAAAAAAGGTAATACGGTATACGGTAATCAATTAGCAAATGCGCTCTGCACGTAATTCAGAGATCATTGGTTCAATTCCCAGATCAAGCAGAGTGTGGTGATCTACGCATCAATTATTGTAACCATGATCTATTTGATTTTAATTGTAAAGGCCTTTGTCAACAAGTGGGATAGTTTCAGCGATAAATAAATAAATAAATAAATAAATATCCCTGGACATTATTCCACACAGCGCCATCTAGCCCCAAAGTAAGCTAATTAAAGCTTGTGTTATGGGATACTAGACAACGGATAAACATACTTAAATACATTTTCTTTTGTAAATACATACTTATTATACATAGTAAAGTAAGTAAGTAAAAAATCATTTATTCATTTAAGCTTGTATAAAGCACTTATGACATGTCAAAAAAAGTATACAGAAATAATAATAATAAACGTAAATAAAATAGTACAATATTAGTACACATCGTGAATATACATAATGTGAATCTACCACCGGTTCGGACGTTGCTTCTTATCGAGAAGACTCCGGCAAGAAACTCGATAGTTACTCTTTTCAACTTTGTTTGTTTTACAAAAAATTAATTCAGAGTACAGTCAATGCGAGTAGAAAAAAGAACACAATATTGAGCAGAGGAGCAGATTATTCCTACTATGACCACAAACTTTTGTCGTTCAAGTAATCCTCTACATTATAATAACCTTGTTTCATTAACTTTGCTTTAATTGCAGACTTAAACTTGTGAAGAGGTAGATCAACAAGACTTTGAGGTATTTTGTTAAAGTATTTTACAGATTGACCCACAAATGAGTTTCCCACCTTGTGTAGCCTAAGACTGAGAGTTTTCAATTTGTTTTTATTTCTGGTATTATGTTTATGAGTGTCACTGTTTTTTTTGAACAGATGCAAGTTTTTGCGCACATACATTATGTTATCTAAAATATACTGAGCATGCACAGTTAAAATATCGATCTTCTTAAATACTTCCCTAAGCGAGTCGCGTGGTCTAAGTTTGTAAATGGAGCGGATGGCTCTTTTTTGAAGTACAAAAATGGTGTTCAAGTCTGCAGCTGAACCCCACAACAGTAGACCATACGACATAACACTATGAAAGTAGCTAAAATATACTAGTCTTGCTGTTTCAATATCAGTCAAGAGTCGTATTTTTCTAACAGCACAAGCAGCGGAACTGAGTCTCCCTGCCAGGGCCGTTATATGCGGACCCCATTGCAACTTAGAATCTAAAGTTATTCCTAAAAATACAGTAGAATTTGTTAATTCTAATGGCTCGTCATTCATAGTTACAATAGTATCAACCTGTCTCACATTGGGCATAGAGAATTTGATGCACTTTGTTTTTTTTGCATTAAGTAATAAATTATTACTAGTGAACCAACATAGTACTTTTGAGAGAGTATTATTTACATCGTCAAATGCTTGCTTACCTCTGTCGACTTTAAAAATCAACAAGGTATCGTCAGCAAATAATACTATCTCACAAATATCTTTGACATAGGTAGGAAGATCATTTATATAAATAAGAAAAAGCAAAGGTCCTAATATAGATCCCTGGGGCACTCCCATACGTATGGTGGCACCGGAAGATGCAGTTCCGTTGATACTAACTTTTTGAGTTCTATCTGTAAGATAGGATTGTATTAATTGAGATGAGATACCTGAAACACCGTAATGTCTTAGCTTAATCAGTAATATTTCATGATCCACGCAATCAAATGCTTTTGAAAGATCACACAATATTCCTACTGCATCTTGCTTGTTTTCCCAAGCATCAAATATGTGTTTGATAAGTGCTACACCTGCATCAGTTGTGCTCTTGTGTTTAGTAAAACCAAATTGTTTCTCATGTAGTAAGTTATTTAAATCAAAGTGTGAAAGCAGCTGGTTCAATATAATTTTTTCAAAGATTTTACTGAGAGCTGGTAGTATAGAAATGGGTCTATAATTAGATGGGTCACTTTTGCTACCAGATTTAAAAAGCGGGATGACCTTACTAAATTTCATCAAGTTGGGAAACTGACCTTGGTCTATGCAATTATTAAAAAGTTTAGCTAAGTGGGGTGATATCGTATTAATGATTGATTTGAGTAGATTAATCGAAATACCCCACAAATCTTCTGTATTTTTCATATTAAGTTCCTTAAATACCTTGAGGATGTCATGAGAATCAACATGATCAAAGCAGAACTGATTTGTGCACCCATCAACACTAGATGTTAGCAGGGACTCAGCTATATGTGGACTAGAATTTAACGTGCTTGTAGTTACAATAGGTATATTAGAAAAAAAAGTTTCAAATGTATTTGCTATTTCAATCTCAGACTCAATAACATTATTTTGAATTTTGAGAGAGAATGAGTGATCGCGAGGTTTAGATTTACAGGTTTCTTTATTAATTATGTTCCAAGTGGCTTTGATTTTATTTTTAGCCAGTTTTATTTTGTCTCTCAAAAAAATGGACTTTGCAATATGACATGATTTCTTGAATGTTTTTGAATATAATTTAACATGCTCAACTAGTTTTTGACAGTTTGAGTTAGCTTTTAATCCATATAATTCGTATAATTTATTTCTACTTTTATGGATGCCTGGAGTGGCCCAATCACTAAATTTAAACTTAAAATTATCAACAGTTACTTTCTTCTTAGGAAAAATATGGTTATGTTCATGCAATATTATCTCAAAGAGATGCCTATACTGATCATCTATGTTATGATGACCTTGGGGCAGTAGGTTAGAAATATTTTTATTTATATTCGTTTGAAACTTTTTTACTCGACTCTTGGTAACTGGTCTATAACTAATATCTATAAATAATATCTCATAGGAGACACCCAGACCAGTACAAACAGACATGTTCATGCACACAAATGTTTGTACTGTGCGGGGATAAAACCCGCGACCTCTGGTGTAGTAGCCAACTTCTTAACCATTACACCAAGTCGGTCGTCAAATGATGAAGTCATTCACTTCTCTCACTGCAACTCTCACTCTGCACTTTGGCCTGAAAATTATTGTCTTGTAGAGATAGACCGACGACGATAGACGGAAGGACGTTACGATTCACTCGTTTGTGGAGGTGACGCATAATAGAGGCACCGATGTTATGAGAAATTACTCGAGCGACGGACTCATTGAATTTTGCTAATTATTATAAGAAAGAAAAAAAATTGGTAATACGGTAAACGGTAACAAATTAGCAAATGCGCTCTGCACGTAATTCAGAGATCATTGGTTCAATTCCCAGATCAAGCAGAGTGTGGTGATCTACTCATCAATTACTGTAACCATGATCTATTTGATTTTAATTGTAAAGGCCTTTGTCAACAAGTGGGATAGTTTCAGCGATGCCAGATTTTTGCCAATTCTTTCGTCGAACGTGGGACATAGTAAAAAACGTTTATAGGGTGTCCCAAAAGTAGTGGCGGAAGCGGAAAGCCAGTGGTAGAGCATGTTCCGCGATTTTTGGTAGTTTTCGAGTTATGTTCTATGAAATTTCAAAAAAAATTGGGTTGTGTCACTTTTTTGGTTACTGTGGAGCGAATAGTTGAAGTAAAGTGTATTTATATAAGGATGTCTTAAGACCAAAACAAACCTGACCTTGGAATCACCTATAGAGTTGGGCATAAAATTATCAATTGAATTCAATTCGTTTTCTGTTCGATATTCTCGATTTTTCAGATCAGTTCATTAGTTTAACGCTTATTTGTAGTTTTCTTTTTTACTGACTGTTATTATCGTACATTGAATACTGGTATAGTTAAAAAAAAGATACATACACATACAAAAAATATATTTATTAAATAATTACAAATTTTGATAAAGGGTAACTACTTACTACAAATACTGAATCGTTTTTAAATTGGAAAATAGTATGCCTGTTTGAGACAACAACTGTCGAAATTTGATTGAAATCATCGTTACATTGTTACTTTAGTGAGAATCAGTATGACAGCTTTCTTACTAAAGCAGTAATGTAACGGTTGTTGTTTTAAACAGCTTTACATAATCAGCCTACTGGATTGCTGATTTTTTAGTTAGTTAATTATTAACTATGACTAAAACCTTATTTTATGAACATAATTTTATCTCTATGAATCTTATGAAAAATTCTACAATTTGGCAGGAAAAAGAAATGGTCGCCTTTTTTCTCATTTGTTTTTGAACTGTCATTTTAGTTCTTTTTATTTTATTTTGTGATTAATTTTTAATAATGACTAATACTTTTTGTTAATATATCAAAAAGAAAAACAAAGGCGATACATTTGACGCAACAATAGAATTGATCCTGCGTACAGTACTGTTTAATTAGAATTAAACAATAAACAATCTGCGATTTTTACGGACTAGCAGTGTGGCTGCCCGTTGCCTATTTTCCGTTTCCCGATAACAATACTTTCACGAGTAATAATACTCAGTAAATACTTTATCGATAATAATAGATTGAAAAATTGGTAACTTCAATTGGTTCATTGTTATACCCCATCACTAGTAAATCAATTGAGAGCTGTCAAAATCGGAACACAAATTTTGGTTAAGTTATGGTTATCTTGATTGTTTTGCAGTTTTCGACGGGAATTATGTGATAATTACTTTGAAAAAGGATGCAGTGTAATATGATTAATGAATGAATCACTTGTAGTGTGAATAAATTTGAGTGATTTCTTTGGAAACTCAAGATAAGTGTTCAAGGTCAGGTTTGTTTTGGTCTTAGGACATCCTTAAATAAATACACTTTAGGGATATGCTTATTTTTTTTCATTGTTAGCTGAACACTTGGCCTACTTATAGCACCGAACTATAATTTAGAAAAAAAAATATGAAACCAAAAAGGTGGAAAATACGGTTTCATCCCTAAGTTTTGAAGGTCATTTAAAAAAGAAGTTAACAAAAACTTTTCATCCAAATCTTTTCTAAAACTTAACTATTTTATCAACTATCCATCATGTTAATTTCAGTGAGATGCTTTAACGGCATCATACTTAAATTTACATTCAATGTATCGGAAGTGTAAATTTCAAGATCTTATGGTAGAAAATAAAACTTAAGTTCGCACGTTCGAGTTATCCCCAAAAGCGGGACTAAGGCTGTCCCGCGCAGGACATTGAATTTTAATTCAGAAATCGGGGCGTCCCGCCTAAATCAGGACGTCTGGCAACGCTGGACAATACTGTCCAGTCCTAAGTAACTTCCTACTTACAGTTTTTCTTCTGGCATTTTCTTACTTACTTGATCTCTGCAGAATCGTGTATAAATGCAAAGTCCGCGTCTGTGTGCTCGTTCACTTGTTGGAATCCCGTCTTCGCGTCAGGAACAGGACCTTAAATTGAACTTTAAAAGTGACCATGCAAATAATAATAAGAATTACTTCTACCCCGTCTCTCGAGTTAGAGCAGACACCTAACATTCATTAAAAAAACACCAGGAACTAAGCCATCAAAATGACGCTACTTTAAAAGTGACCATTCAAATATTAAGAAGAATTAGTTCTACCCCGTCTCTCGAGTTAGAGGAGACACCTAACGTTCATTAAAAAAACACCAGGAACTAAGCCATCAAAATGACGCTATTTTAAAAGTGACCATTCAAATATTAAGAAGAATTAGTTCTACCCCGTCTCTCGAGTTAGAGCAGACACCTTACATTCATTAAAAAAAACACCAGGAACTAAGCCATCAAAATGACGCTACTTTAAAAGTGACCATTCAAATATTAAGAAGAATTAGTTCTACCCCGACTCTCGAGTTAGAGCAGACACCTAACATTCATTAAAAAAAACACCAGGAACTAAGCCATCAAAATGACGCTACTGCCCCTAAAGTGTTCTTTAATAAAACTGTTATCATCGCATAAAAAATGAGGGGTTTTACTAAATTCCATGTCTATACCTACTGTTAATTTTATAGCGTGCTCAGCTGATAAAGTTACCTGAAGCGTTGATCGCCAGCAATATATGGCCGTACTGTTCCCTGATTGGGTAATCCCATACTCTGTACTGTGCCTGGTCTGACGTCGCGTTAAGGGTTATCTCCTTCCACACCCTAGAGAGAAACGTAAAATATAATAATGATGGAATTATGCCATGACCTCGAAGTATGGACAAATATTTTGCTATGTGGCACCAGACAGGGAATTAGGCCGTCAAGATGACCTCACTCCACCTGATGGTAAGCGGTCGTGAGGTCCAGATATGAGGCTGACAAGCACAGTAATGCAAAGTTTGGTAGTGTATCAAAAATGCTTGGTGTTTTCAGAACCCATGTTCAGCAGTGGATGGCTTCGAATGATGAATACCTGTACAATGTGTCTTCAGCAAACTTCATGTTGATGAAGTACTGGTGAATTGTAGATCCTTCCACTACTGTGTAGTTGATCCTGGACTGTCGTGCCAGTTGTTCCAAAGACGAGACTGGGGTCTGAATGAAGATGCATGGATTAATTAATTGTCATTAAGAGTTGGTTAGGTAAAGAATGAAGACATTTGATTGAGTGATGATGATGGTAGTAATACGAGTAGATACAGCAAACTAAGTTCGTAGATGATGTGGAAAATCTAGCAATGACCCGAGAAAGCACGAACATTTGTACGATTTTTTCCTGATGGTAACCACTCACCCTACTGAAAGCAGCCTACGAAATAACTCACCCTTCATCTACTGTCACTGAAATACTGACGGACATCCCTAAGTATATTGAGCTACCTATCTAATACCTACGAGTATGTTATTCTATTCTTTAGGTACTTTATGTGTAGCTACTTATCAGCGAGTCGTGCCTATTTCTCTCAGCCACAGATGTTTCTTTCTGTAAACGCACCTGCATCCTCTCGACAGTAAGAAACGCAGCCAAGTTGGCCGTGAATGTGGCCAGCATCAGCACCACGAACAGCCAGTAGGCTGCCACTAGCGTGCGACCTGATAAGGCCTTCGGGGCCTCCCCGCCTCCTTGCGGCGTGAACGAGGTTAGGGCGAACCAGAAGCTCTCTTTTAGTGTGAACTCCCTGCGGAACATTGTAGATGAATAAATATACATTGAGGAGAGCCAAATCGCTATATACACCTTCAGATCTGATCAGCATCTTAATGGGTGTAAGGATATGTCTAAAATAAACGCGTAAATAGATGTTAAAATGTATGGAAATCCTAAAACAGAGAACTCTGACCGTTGTATCTCTTAGAATAAAATGCTGATCAGATCTGTTGACTGTGTACGGCAATCTCCTCCGTTCACTCCCTAGATGGCTATCATCAGATCACAGCTCAGTCAATCCTTGGCGGGGAATCAAAGCCCGTAAGTGTCCTTAATTATGTGGCACCACTGTATACCTATATATATTTTTATGTAGATAATAGGGAGCAAACGAGCTGGAAGGTCACCTGATGGAAAGTGATCACCTCCGCCCATGGACAACTGCAACACCGGAGGTGTCACCGATGCGTTGCTATATTACTGTAGATTAAAACATTTGGGATAGTTTACTCTAAAATCGAATGAAAGTCTATTTGCAAGTAGTTACTAGAAACCATCTAAGTAATTAATGTTAAAATACTTAGCAACTTTAGCGATCGTTGTACATAGACCAACTTTCCGCCAGCAGCTTCGCCCACGTGGACTAATTTTTCCCGTTAAAATATAGACTAGAATTATAATCACTGTTAAGCAATACATAAAGTCTAGATCACTACTTTATGTATTGCTTAACAGTGAGAACATTAAATGCTAATGTACTATTTTAGTTAAACTGAGCAAATGTATTAGAAATAGCTGTTTGTTTTCCTTAATAAAGAAAAATAAAATAAAAGGTCTCTTATTTCACCAATTTCAATATTGTATTGTAGCTCATTAGGTACTGTAAAACGCACGAGTTTTTCTTATTTAAGGTAAAACGCACGGTATATCATCTAAAACGAGCGGTACTTTTTAAAATCTTAGGTAAGAGTTTATATGTCAGAAAAGAGGTCAACATTTTATGAATAAAAGAACTTTGACTTTAAATTTTGTCAATAAATTACAACCATTTATCTGTAACAAAAACGCAAAAACATTAATTTATTTTATTAGTAATACTGGCTGTTTTTTATGCCTTTGCCTTAAAAAAAGCGCTAATGCGCGCGCATGCGTGTGCCTGGGTGTTATTATTTAGAAATATTTAAGTAGCTATGTTTATCAGTCTCGGACGCTTATAGTACAAGCTCGGCTTAGTTTGGGGTCAGATGATCTTGGTGTGAATTGTCCCAGATATTTATTTATTTATTTGTGAACAACTAATAGTACATTATTGCAAAGGCAGCGAAATAGGCAATTGCAGGTCGAGTATGAGTTTGAAGGCCGAGCCGCAGGCGAGGACTTCAATGATACGAGACAGGCAATTGCCATTTCGGCCGAGGCATATATAGTGCTTTTCTTTAAAAAATGCAAGGAAATAAAAAGGGCCTTTTACATAATAAATTTAATTAATATTATTAACAAAATAACAACTCCGCTTTACCGCCAATTTGTTTTTTTTTATTTTACAATTTGTGCCGAAAGGTAAACGCATCTGTGGCTATACAGCCACGAGAACGCAATGTGTACGATAGATGAAAGAGTTCTAAATTCAAACAGCACACCGTTTCATACAACATTGCCGGCGCGCTCTTCGTTCGAAATTCAAAGAACGCGCCGGGAAGTGATTTTGGGTTTTCAGTCTACGTAAATATGATACTTCGCGTGTTCTTTATTCAAAAGTAATGACAATATTTCCGAGCATGTTTAAGAAAACATTTTTAACAGCTTTATCAAGTGATTTATTCGTTTAAGAAAGTCAGAGTTTTATTTATTTCCTCGCAAATATGTTATAAAACGTCGTATGACATACGTGCGCTTTGATAATTACAGCCTCTGCTTTCTTGTAGCAATATCGCTGTAATTTTCAACTTACCGCACTTATATCTTAATGTACTATTTAATTGAAATCAGCGTACCAGGTGATGTGACGCCAGTTTCGTTTCGTATATAGTTCGGACGCAAAACCACACATTGGGTACCTTGGTTATTTTTTTATTTTACGTAGGTATCTTTGAACTTTTAACAAAAGTTTAAGGATACGTTAAATATATAAGTAATATCTTAGTTAGACAATAATTTTCAACTTAGATTTTCATATACTACGACGATTCGGTGGGAAACAAGCATATTATTATGACAAACTCAAACACAAATAACTTTATTCAAATAGACTTTCACAGTAGAGCTCTCAGATTGAAAAACTCCATACTCATGAAAATAAGCTGGCTTTATACAACGCAACTCACCTGCAAGGGTACGGATACGCATCAGGGTTATTCCTGGCCGAGTAAGGAGAGTACTTGTCGAGGAGCCAGATCATGAAGCCGGTAAGCACCAGCGCCGCCACGATGCTGAGCCACACCTCCGTGCGCAGGACCGTCATGAACTTGAAGAGAGAGGTCTTGCGGATGGGCTTGCGGATCGCTGGAAGAAAAGTTATTTACCCGCCCAAACGTATCTTTTTTTTATATTGCCCGTCAAGATGACCTCACTTCTCCTGATGGAAAGTGGTCGTGAGGTTCAGATATAAGGCTGACAAGCTCAGTCATTCAAACGAATCACTGGGATGGCCATCCTCACCTGGAAGGCCTGCAGAAATGCCTTTTTGAAGACGCCGGGACTATAAGCGAGGAAGGAAACACATGCGTATCTAGACCACAAATGAGACATGCGCGGCTCTCTGACAGATAGCCCGCTTAGAACGAGACGCCATTTTTGACACACGCACACTTAGACGTGAGTTTACAGGTGAAGTCAGTGAGTTTCAGTGTCGCGGTCAGTCGCACTGTCAAAAACATTGAGATATTATTTGTACGTCGTCAGATACTTACATTGTAGTTCAATGGTCAAGAATGGTTTCGCGCAGATATTTCTGTTGTAGCTATAGTGTATTTGGCTGTATGAACACCACACGTAATTTATTGTGATTGTACGTTTTTTAAGTTACCAAATGATGTTGAAAGGTAAGTAAAACTCAGATAACGTTTGCAAGTTAGTAGTACTATGTACGAGTATTATGAGTATATAGGAAGGTAAACCATTCTATTTCATAACACATTAAAATCCAGTACAAATGGACTTTTCCTTTTCCCGTAACTTATCTTATCATGCATTGGTAAAACACCAGTATTTTTGGTATATTATTTTATTGGCACGCGCGGCTACTGCATCCGCGCCGCGCCGCAGACTATATCTATATCTACAGCCTACTAGGTAGGTAGGTAGGTAGGGTATGATCAAGCCATTAGGCTAGCAGGTTGCACCTGGACCTTGGTAAATGACTTCTTATAATATAATACTTTTATACGTAGGTTCACCCATCTCAACTCCTTTTACTCTAACAGAGTTCTGTTAGAGTCTAACTGGACCCTTTCATATTTTTGTTTTTGTCGAATTAGGTGCAATTTTTCACTTGATGTATTTTATTTTACGAGGTATCTGTCTAACTGGACCCTTTTTATATATTTTTGTTTTTGTCGAACTAGGTGCAATTTTTCACTTGATGTATTTTATTTTACGCGGTATCTGTCTAACGGGACCCTTTTTATATATTTTTGTTTTTGTCGAACTAGGTGCAATTTTTCACTTGATGTATTTTATTTTACGCGGTATCTGTCAAATCGCGCATATCTGGCGAATATAGAGGCGAGTAGCAACCCTAGGCGAACAGGCAAGTTGATAGAAAAAGGCGAGAGCGGTCCTTCTGTAAACTCTTTATTTTGTGTCTAGACTAAAAAGAAAGCTAGACATATAACATCAGAGTTCGTTAAAGCCTCTGCAATCTAAGGTCAACCAGGTCCTTGTCATGGGATGTGCCACTGCAGCTATAAAGCAGCAAGAACGGTGGAAAACTGACAAGCAGTCTGCGAACATGATTCACGATAGGCCTATCATTAATCCTTAACTTTACTGATCTACTCTTGGCCAAAATCAGCTCTGGTCAACCTGGAAATCTGTGAACCGCTTTCGTTACTAGGTTGGCCGTAGCAAGGCATAATATGTCCAAAATTGAACTTAATTGATAAAACAGACCAGCGGTTGAGTGGTGTGACTGTGATTGGTCACCCTAAACTATGGCTCATAAGCTTGCGGAATGCTGAAAGAAGAGGGGGCGTCTTACAATCCCCCGCCACCCTGGCAGCGTGACCGTTCATGGTTCTAAAATGCTCACTTTTCGTTTTAGTCTATACAAAGTGAGCATTTCAGAACCGCAAACTGCCACGCCGCGACAAGGGCAAAATATTTTAATAAGCCCCTAGGTAGGTATATTACGATAATCTTTTACACAAGAAGCAGCATGGTTGTTCCATATGCACTACGGATTGATGACAAAGTTTGCAACCTCAAGTTAGCTGGATGAGTGACCTCAACTGTGTGCAAGATGGAAGTCAGATGGCAAGCCATCATGACCGACGCCCTAGTTTAGGCTGGAGAACCCTTTCACCAAGTTGGCCTTGAAGTTGACCTCTCTTGCATGGTCCCGAGTATCTACCGACCCCTCGTAGAGTATCCCAATTTCCTCTAAGTGGGTAGCTCAGGGGTCCCAGTTTCCTAGAAATTTGAGTCCCTCATAAACGCACATACATCACTTAAGACTATTTCAAGCTTTAAGGATACTTGTTCAATAATAATAGTTCTTGCTGATCACACAATGAATGGAACCTGTCTACCAGCGTACTTACCAATAAGTATACCAGTCTGTTCAAAGTACGGAGCCACGAAGTCTATCACCTCCTCCCTTTCGGCAGTCATTGTCAACGCTGCTACTGCTAGATCAGTCTCCTGCGCAATAGCTTTGATTAGTTATGTTAAGAATTGTAATTTCTAAACAAGCGGGTACTTACGTCTGACGCCTGTCAGTAAAGTAAGTAAAAAATTATTTATCTACTTAAGCTTTTACAAAGAAGCACTTAAGAAATGTCAAAATTCACAAAAAAAAATATATAAACGATAATAGACGTAAATAGAATAGTACAATAATAGTACATATTCTAAATAAACATAATGCGAATCTACCACCGGTTCGGACACTAGAATATGACATCATCTTCAGTTAAAGGACTAGCCAAGAAATAAATGTTCGAAATACTTACGATCATGACTCTAATATTCCAAATGGGGTAGACAAGAGCAGTTTTACTGTCGCCATCCTAATGAAACAAGTACTTTCGAAGGACCATGCGTTTTGTGATCATGGAGAAGGTGGAGCTTAATGATGTAACCGATTGGACTTAATTTTTTTCCATCACAGGAACGCTCCTGTGATGGAAAAAAATTAAGTCCAATTGGTTTCGCAAATTTTACATTGAACACGAAGAAGGTAGGTGTATTCGCCAGGATTGAACCTAAGAAACGAGGACTTCCATCGTGAGTGCTTAAGGCGACGACGCTCTGAGAACGCAAACTATGAAGACTTAAGTAAACTTACCCCCCTCATCAGATCTCCCACCACGCCATCCCAGGAGCCGTTGGGCAGCTTCTTACCAAAACTACCAGTTTTTGGTGTTATGATTTCGTAGTCAAAATCCATCGTCTGTAAGCATTACTTTTCTTTACCTTGTATAACACTTTTAACGGAGCAGCCTGACACATAGATTGATGTTAAATGTCACACTCTTATTCCATACATATTGGACGTTTACAGACGTTCTGTTTTAAATACAAAATGAGGGTGTGTTATACGACACGAGCGTCTGTATACGTTAGAAGTCACAGAGTGTGAGGCGACAGACCAAAACAGCGCGCGTACCCTTCCCGCTTCCGGCTTACTGAGGGGACTAAATACGCTATGCAATACACGAGGCGACGTGTCTTGAAGTTGTGCACAGACTAACTAGGGAAGAAGTAAGTTGTGACTGTTACGTAAGTAAATATGCATGTGTGTGTGTGTGTGGGTTAAAATGTATGTGGTGCGGCGCTAGAAACTTGGAAAATCACACTGATACGGCGCAGTGACGTAGCTAGAATTTGGTAGAGGCTACGGACGTAACTGAACGTTGTGCGAATAAATGTATACCTTCGGTCGACGTGACTGTTCGTTGAGCCACTTCATGTACTCACAAAATGACGTAAAGAAACGTTGCCCCGCTGAAAGTGGTTTTCTTAATTTCTACTTTAGTTAATATTCACAAAAAATTTATGACATCCTACTCAATTTCTTTTCTAATCTTTTGAAATTATCTATTTTTTGTAATATTATTATTATTTTTTGATTTATTTTATCTAATTTTATTTGATTTGTTTTTAATTTTTGATAAAAAAAAAAATTTAAATTTTTCAATTATAATCTTTAATTTATAGTTTAATTTTAATTTTTGATTTTGTTTTCAATATGATTGAATGTAATAAGTACTAACACCTAGATTTTAAGCGTTAATATATTACTGACCCATGGATTTCTGTTGTCCGCAATAAATGAATTTGAATTGAAATCTTTTGGTTCGCACAACGGCTCATCGGCAATTTTCTGATGGGTTAATAAACATGTTAACATGTTAACATGTAGAAAATGTATTTAAGTATGTTTATCCGTTGTCTAGTATCCCATAACACAAGCTTTAATTAGCTTACTTTGGGGCTAGATGGCGCTGTGTGGAATAATGTCCAGGGATATTATTTATTTTATTTATTTATTTATGTTGCCCTTCCGAGTTTAGGGTGACCAACCATGATTTTAAAGACAGATGTACTTACGTACATTCGGTACATCAATATTAAATCAATATGATGCTAGGGTGGACGACTTTTACGCAACGATGCGCAAAAAAATTTGGTCGCTAATGAATAGGGTGCGAGGGAGCTCCAACAGGGTTTTGAGGATGGTGGGTGACAGGATGGAGTCGAGTTTGCTTGCTAGGTTCACCGAGCTGCATGTAATGAATAGGGTGCGAGGGAGCTCCAACAGGGTTTTGAGAATGGTGGGTGACAGGATGGACTCGAGTTTGCTTGCTAGGTTCACCGAGCTGCATGTAATGGATAGGGTGCGAGGGAGCTCCAACAGGGTTTTGAGGATGGTGGATGACAGGATGGACTCGAGTTTGCTTGCTAGGTTCACCGAGCTGCATGTAATGGATAGGGTGCGAGGGAGCTCCAACAGGGTTTTGAGGATGGTGGATGACAGGATGGACTCGAGTTTGCTTGCTAGGTTCACCGAGCTGCATGTAATGGATAGGGTGCGAGGGAGCTCCAACAGGGTTTTGAGGATGGTGGATGACAGGATGGACTCGAGTTTGCTTGCTAGGTTCACCGAGCTGCATGTAATGGATAGGGTGCGAGGGAGCTCCAACAGGGTTTTGAGGATGGTGGATGACAGGATGGACTCGAGTTTGCTTGCTAGGTTCACCGAGCTGCATGTAATGGATAGGGTGCGAGGGAGCTCCAACAGGGTTTTGAGGATGGTGGATGACAGGATGGACTCGAGTTTGCTTGCTAGGTTCACCGAGCTGCATGTAATGGATAGGGTGCGAGGGAGCTCCAACAGGGTTTTGAGGATGGTGGATGACAGGATGGACTCGAGTTTGCTTGCTAGGTTCACCGAGCTGCATGTAATGGATAGGGTGCGAGGGAGCTCCAACAGGGTTTTGAGGATGGTGGGTGACAGGATGGAGTCGAGTTTGCTTGCTAGGTTCACCGAGCTGCATGTAATGAATAGGGTGCGAGGGAGCTCCAACAGGGTTTTGAGAATGGTGGGTGACAGGATGGACTCGAGTTTGCTTGCTAGGTTCACCGAGCTGCATGTAATGGATAGGGTGCGAGGGAGCTCCAACAGGGTTTTGAGGATGGTGGATGACAGGATGGACTCGAGTTTGCTTGCTAGGTTCACCGAGCTGCATGTAATGGATAGGGTGCGAGGGAGCTCCAACAGGGTTTTGAGGATGGTGGATGACAGGATGGACTCGAGTTTGCTTGCTAGGTTCACCGAGCTGCATGTAATGGATAGGGTGCGAGGGAGCTCCAACAGGGTTTTGAGGATGGTGGATGACAGGATGGACTCGAGTTTGCTTGCTAGGTTCACCGAGCTGCATGTAATGGATAGGGTGCGAGGGAGCTCCAACAGGGTTTTGAGGATGGTGGATGACAGGATGGACTCGAGTTTGCTTGCTAGGTTCACCGAGCTGCATGTAATGGATAGGGTGCGAGGGAGCTCCAACAGGGTTTTGAGGATGGTGGATGACAGGATGGACTCGAGTTTGCTTGCTAGGTTCACCGAGCTGCATGTAATGGATAGGGTGCGAGGGAGCTCCAACAGGGTTTTGAGGATGGTGGATGACAGGATGGACTCGAGTTTGCTTGCTAGGTTCACCGAGCTGCATGTAATGGATAGGGTGCGAGGGAGCTCCAACAGGGTTTTGAGGATGGTGGGTGACAGGATGGACTCGAGTTTGCTTGCTAGGTTCACCGAGCTGCATGTAATGAATAGGGTGCGAGGGAGCTCCAACAGGGTTTTGAGGATGGTGGGTGACAGGATGGACTCGAGTTTGCTTGCTAGGTTCACCGAGCTGCATGTAATGAATAGGGTGCGAGGGAGCTCCAACAGGGTTTTGAGGATGGTGGGTGACAGGATGGACTCGAGTTTGCTTGCTAGGTTCACCGATCTGCATGCAATAAAGGCTCGATGAGCCTGCTGAGTATATTTTTGCTTTATTTTCCATCCTGCTGCAACACTTTAGTAGTCTTAAGATACCAATATTTATTTTACATTAACTAACCTAGTTTATTAAGGATTTCTATTCATTGTTACTAACATTTTTTTTTTTATTAATATTAACTAGAAAAGAAATTAAATATGTGATTTCATTTTCCTCACGGTAAATAAACACCGTTATTAAGAGGTGCTCACCTCAGCAAGCTTGGCAATGAGGTCGATGCAGTACCCCTCGTATTCCGGCTGGCCGTCTTCATTGATCATTGGCTCTCCAGTTTCAGGGTCTAGCTTATGTAAAGTCCACGGCACAGCCTGAGAAAAACATTCGTTGATAGCCGTTGCCAGTGACTTTCTTACTTGGTACCTACTTGCTTTTAAAAACAGTGATGAAATAATGTTGGCTTGCAATGTGACATGTACTATGAAAGATTCGTTCGATCCATTGAGATTTCGGTAGCTCAGTGGTTAGAGCAGCCACCCGGATTGAGGAAGACGCGGGTCCGAATCCTGCCCGATTTCTTCAAGGTCCGAAATTTGAATTTTTCTATTTTTTTTATCTTTCGAACCGAAACTACCTTTATTTTAGGAAACTGTTATGGTAGGTATAAGTATACTAATTAAGTGTTGCTGCACACTGAGCCACTATTCGAGGCCATTGTGGCCGCCACAGGTTGTGGAAAAGATTTTTCCATACAATTAGTTTGGCATCGGCGCAGACTCAGCGTTCGACAGAGCCAAAACTGCAAAAAACAAATGCTACACACCGGAGAAGTCCCAATCCTGAAGAACAGCTTCAAAGGCTCCAAGGTAACTCCCGGCAGGAGCTTGTACTCCCCATCAGCAGGCCAGCTCGCGACTGTCTCCAGCGCAGTGTCCTGGTAGGAGGAGAGGACGAAGGTCGACCGGAGAAGGAGGGCAGACCTGTAGAAGTCAAATCTTGTAGATTATTTGACTCTAAACAGCACGCACATTTACGTAGACAAGAAAGGGCAACTGAATTTTAAAACGTCCTTCAAAGTAACGCTCATCAAGTGCTGTCTGGTGCTATTCGAGCAAAGGTGTGCAATGTTACGTTGCTGTAAATGCGAATATTCATTGGTCCACATAGCACAGCACTGGTGGAGACGGGTTCTACTAAGGTATATATTTATGCTTGTTATGGATGCGTACTGCGAGTGCCTTCCCTACTGTATATTCCATAGCTCAAACTGCGCAAAATCCTCGCACAGCTGCCTTGCGGCGGCGCATCTTTTTACTTTAACTTATTTGTACTAATATGTTAGACGGTATTCAATTTCAAGTGTGTTAGTTTTTTTGACGTGACAACGTCTTAAATTAGGTTGCGGCTGGGAGTCACTTATGAAAAAGTGTAACGCTCGGTAACGTTACGATGAGTCACCGAACGAGAGAGAGGCCCGCCGAATGCCTTGCGTCTCTCTCCCACTCAACTATGATCGGTCTGCCGCAATTCTTATTTTCATTCAATTCCTTGTTCCTATTGTGCAATTTAATTATATTCATATCAATAAATATTCTACCGAGAAAAAGACGTTGTCACGTAAAATCTTCGCCCGTAAAACCGACTTTACAGGCAACCATTTTTTTATTTAGGTCCGGACATTATAAATAAATGGTAGCCACCAATCAGAATAAAGAAGGCAAAACCATTCAGTTTACAACACGTTGAACTCTACGAGTGACCTTCACAAAATAGCCAATAGGTTCACCATTGTGTTTGGTTTCTCGGCAGTCAAAGATTATACAAGACAAGTGTTTCAGTATTTCTTGAATGAGGGATATGTTCGGTAACTTTGAGGCGGTTAGCAGGGGATACCTTTATTGATACCTTTGTTCGTCCCAATAGAAGATGGTATCATTACTGATCTGGTCATCTTCTGCAAACTGCCGCGTGAGCCGTTCCTTCGTCACGTTCATCTCCGAACCCTGAACGTCGTCGCAGGCCACCTTCACGGTGAGGAGAGGCAGTTCCCTCTCCAGCTTGAAATATGTCTCGGAGAGGTATAGGGTGAGGGCGTTGAGGATGTACTGTTTTCTCTGGAACAATGCCATCAATTTTAACCGACCACTCGTAACCTATTGGAACAGCGTCATTGGCAAGCAAGAAGAACGGTCAGTCGAAAATCTTACTTTGCCCAAAGGATTTGATCTGAAGACCGGTGGTTTCAGGCCGAGCCGTTTTAAGTATCGGCACTAAATGCATCAGCAATGCAGCATAAATAGATTCTTTTTCAACTATACAGAGTAAGTAGTGGCAGTTGGCAGTGACCGGCCACATTATTTAACGCAAAAAACGAATACTTGTTATGATGGAATATTACTAGAATAGAGGTCATTTGTAAGCAAAACATAGTGTATCCTTTGATTCGTAGATTTGTGGTCGAAAGTTCGGAACAAAGGTCACAGAATTCCTGAAGATGTATACCGCCTATAATCAATCGCCCGCCCTAAAAACCTAAACGGGAGGTACAAGCGTATGTTCAACAGTGGAAATATCACTGCGAATGATGATTGCCTCTACCTTAATATCAGTAGGGCAGGTACACTCCTCCCTCTGCGCTACCAGCTTACAGCACTCCGCCGGGTCAGCATGAAGCACCATTGTCGGCAGCACTAGCTGCGTCACGTCGAAGCTGTCCCCGGAGTAATCGGTGAGGACCAGGTTCCAGCGGAAGTCGCGGCGCACTAGCTTCTCTTTTACTGCCTGGTGATATACTTAGATGTTATTAGGAGTCGTGATTAGCCTAGTTAGTTATTTATATAGGTTTACCATTACAACACATTACATTCAACTTAAAAACCTTCTGTGAGAGATGACTAGAACCATAGAACTTAGAAGTGGTCCTGTTTTCTTGTTTCTATATTTATTTGCAGCAACGAATATTTATAATTATACATATATCAATGACAAGTTATCTCTTGGTAATATTCATTGCTATGCGAACGATAGCACGGTCCACGCGCGTTATTTCGAGCGCCCTGGGGCAAAGCAGACTGACATCGAGGAGAAGAGGCGAAGTCTTGTTGTTGAGCTTGACGGAGTGTTGGACCGCATTTCAGAATGCGGTGCACGCAATCTTGTCGAGTTCAATGCCAAGAAAACGCAGGTGTGTGAATTCACAGCAAAGGCGTCACCGTTCCTTTCCCATCACACTCTTCAGAGCACCCTGCTACCGATTAGGGAAAGCCTAAACATCCTTGGCATGGATGTTCGTAGCAACCTAAACCAGCGGGACTACATTGAGAGCGACATTAGAACTGCATCCCGTAAACTCGGAATCCATGAACTGATAAATGTAAATGATTATGTGCCAGACAACACATACATTCTCATGTTCTCAAAGTGAGGTATATCCTTGTGTTAGCCAAGCCAAGGGCTTCTCCCAACACACCCAGACTCGGGCCAATTTAAAGGAGTTAGTTTCCTGTGTTGACCCGACCGGCAATTTTACCCGGAAAACCACGCAAGTCTAGTCAAGAATCTGCGCCACCGCGTACTACGCCAATCGTGTCGTCGATTGAAAACAAACGTAGTGATGATAAACATCGACTGGGAAACAAATCCCGACCTCGGTGTTCAAAGTAAAAACTGTCTCCATTGCTCCCACTGGCAGTATTCTTCAATTTTAGTTTTTTCGTTTCTTCCTTTCTTCCTTCCTATCTTACTCCTCTCTCTTCCATACTAGCTTTTTTCTTTTATTACTTCTGTGTCTTGTTATCCTTCCTTTCCTGATGGCTGATACTTTCCTTTTTTCCTATCAATCACTCACCCGTCTGTAAGTGTCCATGACAAAACCGCTTTCCCCCACAATGACGTAAAAGCTTGGTTCTGGCCGCATGGTCTTCAGCGCCCGCGCAGAGTCCCTAGTCAGGCCTGCGTGCACCCACAGACGAACGTTGGAACGGCCTAGCAGCTCGTAGAGGGTGCGGTCCACATCTGTTAGAGATAAAAAAATGCTTATTAAGATGACCTCACACCACCTGATGGAAAGCAGACAGGAGGTCCAGAGCCTGTGCTCATAACAGGCACAGTAACGAAAAGCAACCACTGAGCTGGTCAACCTTATCTCACAGGACTGCAAAAACCCTAGGGGTGAAAGTTACTTATTTAGTCCCGAGACGGGGTTTGGCGCCCGGAACGAAGTACTAAACTTTAACCTTGGCAATGGACCTTTAGAAGTCCGACATATCCTTATCGTCATCCTTGGTGTCGAGGTATAAGTACCTACTATGGTATAAAAATTGTACCCCACGATAAAAATCGTTCACCACTAACGTTACAGGCAGACCTAGGCTGTATCTAATGTACTTACCTCTCTCGCTCTCCATGATGATAGCAGCATCAGTAGCGTTCCTGCTCTCCAGATACTGGTCCACTGCAGCCAAGAGCTGCTGCGAACCGAGGCTAGTCCTGACGAGGGGCAGGCCGGCTTCCGAAGCCAGGTCGTCTGCCACCGCCCAGGGAGACCAGGATAAGTCTACTATGAGGGACGCGCCTTTAGACAGGGCGGCGCAGACTGGAAGAAAGTATTAATCACTTAGCTTAATCTCTCCTACTGCTGGGCAAATAGAATAAAATAAAATGAAATATAATTTATTTGTGTGATAGAACAGAATATCATTATTTCAGGCAACAAATTACATTCGACTGGCCTGTTGGTGCAATGGCAGCGATCCTGCCTTCACCGGAGGTCGTGTGTTCGATCCCCACCCATGACAAACATTTATGTGACGAACATTTGTGTTTGTTGTGTGTGTGGGTGTTATTGTGTATTTAAGTATGTATTTAGAAATATTTAAACATGTTACTGGTCGCTAACCCTGAAATGGATATATTCATTGACAGTCCTCAATCGCTTTTAAACAAAGTCTGATTAGTGCAGTTGTGTAGTGCAAGTAGTGTCCAATTCTGTTCAGTGGATGTGTTCAGTTGCTGTTTAGTTTATCTCGGACACCTTTAATTTTGTACCTAAGGTCTTTACAATTTAAAAGACATTAATTTTTACATAGATACTTCTGCACACATTTTTATGGTAAATCTTCCGTCTACTTTGCCATTTTATGCAAGTTTTGCAAAACTAGACACTAAACACTAACACCTGCTGTCCAGACGTGTTTAGTGGCAGGCACGCGGCGAGTGAGGGGAATGGGAGGCGCGCGGGACGAGGCCACACGCAAAAAAATAGAACACGCTTCTAATCGCTTCACTACGCAGGTTACTAATCACTTGCACTCATCTATCGGTGTCCACACGTGTTTTCTACTAACACTAAACCTGCACTAATCACCTGCACTAACTACTAAGCAAAGTGAATACCAGCCTTAATAAAGGCGGGAAACGTACATCAGCTTCACACAGTGTTTGTGTCGAAAAGAACCGACACTAGTGCCTCATTTAGCAATAGCTCTTGTATTTATTGCAAATAAATATAGTTTTACTTCATTTAAAGAGTTACGCAGTTGGTAAGTCCCTTTTTTATTTATTCATACAAAAAATAATATCTACATTTACAATGCCACATAAACCAATTTTGGTTTTACCGGACACTGGTATCCGTCGCCTTCACTCAGCTAACAGATAATGCACGTCTAACTAAATAATACAATATTCACTATGGATGGTCTTATAAAAGTACCCGCCCCCATTGTCTATCGCAACACCGCGCGGCCGGCCGGTCAACACGAAAACCCCATACATAAAAAACATCTATTAAGTGTTAATAGACACGGGTGGATTCCGAGACTAGCTACGTTCTTAAAAGTGATAGATAAAAAAAATGATTATTTTTAACATTTGTTTTATTTATATGCTGTTTAACTGCAATCGGCCTGTTTATCTAGAGTAGTAGTCTAAGTAATCTGTGGCCTAGGTTACAGCCTCAGCTCTTGTCAGAAGAAGCGCCAAAAGCCAAATTCGGAACTAAAAATTGAATAAAACGCGCCTTTCCGCATGCAGCGACAGAGCAAAAATTCGCTTGTTTTTTCAAATAACATACTTATTGTACCTATGTCCGTCGAAAGCCAGTCTCGCTGTACCCTGATCAATGGCCATAGCACAGAATAAAATAATATAATATATGTGAATAAAATGACGGTTTACCTGTCCACGTGGGAAATTCCATGCACCCAAAACGAATTACCTATTTGCTTTTCGAATTAAGGTGTCGATGATGGCGCTTAGATGGTAGATTTTATTTTGAGCAGCAAATAAGTACCCATGTAATTAAGATTTACTTAGTATAAGTTACGATAGGACTGACATGTCTGCAAAAGACAAAAGTCCTGAAAGTAAATAAAGATAAAAAGAAAGTACTAGCTTATCTTTTGTTTTTTTTTACACTGTCAATCAAAACTGTAGGAATAAGTATGAACACTTTTTTCGAGACGATATTGTAATCTAATAACATCCATTGTAAAAAAAAACTAGTTGAAAAAAGTAACCGCTGAGTTTCATGCCGGGTCTTCTCAGTTCACCGGTGGAAGAGTCACGTTCACTTAAGAGGGTTTGCTTTTTGCGTTTGAGGTAGATCGTAAATGTCGCATTTTTTTGAGGTTTTCGTGATTATTTAGCTAAATTCAAATTAGATTTAAATTACCTCTCTATTATTGAATGCACCTTTTAATTTCATAATTATAACTAACTATCTACTTATGTACTGGGAATTTTTACGTGTGTGTATTTAATTTAGCAAATAATTAGCTACTACCTTATTCGAGACGATTCAATGTGTTTTTTTAAATAGTATTATGCACACAATAAAAGAGCAAAAATTTAGGTTTTATTTCAATTCAATGAAATATTCACGAAAATCTTACAAAAATGCAACGTTATCAATCCACCCCCAGCAAACGCTCTTAAGTAGGTACTGTTTATGTAGATGTATTGTAGGTATATCATTGTTTTATTAGTGTCTATTATCTATAAGTAATAATTTTGGTTGATTAAAGACAATTTAAAAGTTTTTTTATCAGGTCTATTTGAATAAGATATTTTGACTTTGACCCATCTTACGTCTCCTGCTGCTCTCATCCTCGTTGTCCCGGTCTAGCTGCACCACATAGTCGCTAACCCTCACTTCTGGCCGCTGCTCCTCAGCTGCCTTCAGGGCCCTGCCGATCTGCTGCCTCAACTCCTCGTCCTGGACTTCGATTACGAACACTATAACAAGCATTTAGAACCCACACAGACATCATTTGTAATATACCTACCTATAAAGTGTGCCTAAAGGTCTGGATCAAATTAAATTAATTAACTATTTTTATCATTTATCAATGCACTATATTCTGCAAAAAGACAAAAACTTCCCGCTTTTGAGTCCCGAATTTTCATTGTAGCTTAAGAGGTCCCTTAATTTCAATGACCTTTTTGACCTTAGTCTAAAAATTGATGGTAATACTATGAAGCTTGTAGATACAACAGTTTTTCTTGGAATCACACTAGATTCAAAACTGCAATGGAACCCTCATATAACAGCTCTCTCAGGCAGACTTAGTTCGGCTGCATTTGCAGTGAGGAAAATTAGGTTATTAACAGATGTTGATACTGCTCGTTCAGTTTATTTTAGTTATTTCCATAGTGTAATGTCTTACGGCATTGTACTTTGGGGTCAAGCGGCGGATATACAAACCATCTTTATCCTCCAGAAGCGAGCTATCAGATCCATCTATAAGCTTCGTGCACGGGCTTCACTTAGGGAGATTTTTAAGGAAATTGGTATCCTCACTGTAGCGTCACAATACATTTACAATTGCATTGTTTTGGTCAGAAAAAATATTGGTCTCTATGCTAAACACAGTGACATACATTGCAGAAATACTAGGAATAAGGATAAAATTGCACTTCCACTCTTTAGGTTACAAAAAGTTTTAGGATCCTTTATGGGGCAAGGTATACATTATTACAACAAAATTCCAAAAACCATTTGTGAGTTACCTTTACATAGATTCAAACATCACATCAAAACAGCTTTATTAAAAAAGGGCTATTATACTACAAAAGACTACCTTATAGATAAAAATGCCTGGGTATAAGCGCTCTTCTCGATGCGGGATTAAATAGCTCTATTGTAACAGATGTTTTATTGTAAGAGTTAATAGGTACCTAGTTTGTATGTACTGACTAACAATTTTTGTTTTTGAATTGTTTAAATGAATTCTTGTTATTATATTCTTTTATGGTTGGTTTTTTCTCTTTGTTTTATATTCTTTTAGGTATCAAAATGGCACACTGCTTGTACTTTACTAACCCCTGTTGTAAACCCAAAACAAGTTTAAAAGAGTAACTGCTGAGTTTCTCGCCGGGTCTTCTCAGCAAGAAACAACTCCGACGCGGTGGTAGAGTCGCATTATGTCTGTATACTGTTTATTTACATATCCATATTATTATGGTATTTATGTCTATTATTTAGTATATTTTGCTGTAAATTTGACGATTTGAAAGTACTGATACAGTCTATTTGAATAAAGTTATTTGAGTTTGAGTTTGAGTTTGACCCAATGAATGTCAGTTAAATAACTGATAAAAAATTCTGGTCAATGTGGTTTTTGAGCTTCATAAAACAATTTAAGTAGTTTATTTTAGAGACTTCCTAATGTTAATAGTTTAGAAGTAAATAGCACTGTATTAGATAAGCAATATGATGCAAAACACAACTGAGGGAAAATGACGCTTCTATTTGAATTTAGCAAAATAATCACAATAATATTGTGTTCCACCCGCCCGAAGTGCACGCCCTTTAATTACATTTTCCACGTACGGTTACGGTTATGAAATAGGAAGAACTTCTTAGTTTAAAATATGGAACTACCCGCAATAGCAACAGTTAAAAGCATGAATATCTGTAAGTTTCTAAGCCTGTAAAAATATCTGAGCAAAAATTAGCCGCCAAAAATCAACTTACTAAAGGAACTCTAGATATTTTTTGGCGGTCTTGCTCAGCTATTTTGAAGCCTTGAAAACGTATAGATATTTATGTTTTTGACTGTACCCTCCGCGTGGTCTGATGACTTACCAAATCGCAAACTCAGCTCAGAAATAACACAACAAAGATTAAATAAGAAAATTAATAGAAACAAAGGAATCTCCATTGTTTGTCAATTTCCGCAATATTTACAATTGCAATTTATAACTTTATTGATTAATATTGCAGAAATATACTCTTGCAGTACATATGGGATGAACAGAGTTAAGAAAACGTAAAACAAAATTCTTAATTTTTCCAACATAAGTGATGTAAATTATTTTTTCATTAAAAAAAAATAGTCTACTACAGTTCTAAAACCCCTTCGCGTAACATCGTGAACCGCGAACAATACTTCGTGAAGTAAAGACAAAATGGCGCGTTTGAAATTATTATATGATTTTATAATAACCTAACAGTCTTGTAAATGACGGGTTAGGCTTCCTTTGCTGAATAATTGAGTGGCTGTGGACAAATAAAGCTCGAACAAAAGACAGGTCTGATGTTTGTCGTGATTTTAGTAGTAAGGTACAGTCGCGGGGGAAAGCAAATAACGAATAAAAAATTACATGAAAACTTTGGCCTCCGATAATAAGGATCTCCACTTCGGTCTATCCTGCACCGTCTGCCGCCAATCAGCGGCATGCAGCTCGGACAAGTCCTTGCCCACCTCGTCCCCCCAGCAGTACCTAGGACGACCTACTGGACGACGACCAAATGGCCCTCGTACGCTCGCTTCACTGCACAATCCAGCCCCATTCGTTCAAGATGGCCAAGCCAGCGAAGTCTTCCACCACCTGATTAAATCTCCTTCGCCATGTCCCCTCTTCAGTCTGTACCGGCCCTAGAATCCAAACTTCTTGTGGCAGAAAGAAAGGTATGGCCGAAGATTCTAGGGCCGGAACATGAAAACTTAAGGTAGACTTTTGTTTAACAGCTGTAGGAGGTACATAAGGGATGAACAGAGTTAAGAAAACATAAAACAAAATTCTTAATTTTTCCAACTTGTGACATAGGGCATAAAGATAACGCTTTTTAAAGCCTTCTGTCAGTCTTTCCACACGTGCAGCCTATGGGTTAGCTTTACCCGGCGGACGTACAGTGACCTACGCGTGCACTACAACAATGCGTTCAGGATTCTGGTGGGGCTAAACACTCTGCTTTTCATTACGAATAAGGAAAGTAAATAAAAATCAGATACATAAGTTCAACCAAATAAACATCTCACTCGATTTACGAAACAGCTGAATGAAGTTCGAATAGTTGCAATCCCGCCTGTTTTTTTGTCTGTGGAATTCAACCATTTTTTTTTAATATTTGTAAAAAAGTAACTTAGACAATGATGATGGAATTCCCCCGCCTTATTTTATTTAAGGAATTATTTTTTTTAATTTCTATCGTAAATGCTTAGCTCAAATTTATTCAATTAAATACTAATTAAGTGAAACATACATTAATGAGTATATATTCCTGCTTCGATTGTTTAAATATTCATTTGAAATCAAGATAAAGAAATTTCAAATACAGCTGTGGCTGAATAGAATACATCGACTTGCCGCAAAAGGAATGTCAAAATAGAAGGTGACATTTGACAGTTATTTACTTTCAACCCTAGGGCTGAAAAAAACTTTACAGCCCTAGGGCTGAAAGTGAAGCTTTCAACCCTATGCTCAGGCAACTTCAAGCGTACTTTCCGTGTATGAGTAATGAAAAGAAAATAACCGAATCGGTCGATAACTTTGTTCTGAATCGGGGGGCAGCAGACGCTGGTATTTTGGCAGGGCCTCTAACGGTGGGTTTACACTAAACGAGCGAATGCTCAATCTATCCCAACTCTATGAAATTTTCTTTGTTTGTCTCTGTTTACGCAAAGACAATTTGAGAGAGGAGATAGAACAAGCATTCTTTCGCTTTGTGTAAACCCACCGTTAGGATAGTCCTCCAATCCAACTCTTAGAATATGTATGGTAATAATATGATTTTACTCACGTTATTATTAATCTTAATACTTACTTACGAGGACCTTTCAGCAAAATATATTATGAGCGGCCATATTTACTGTACTGCGGCACCCAGATGTTCCAGCAGATCATGTTTCACTCCTTCATCTCACCAGCTCTTCAGTCGAGTTATAAATCTGTTGGAACCGCAGTTGAAAATGTGTACAACAGACCTCTCAGGTGGTGGTATCTTGGATTTCTTGAGCCATTAATTAACGCCACATCGAAATTTAAACATGAGCCTATAAGTAACCGTATCTAATAATAGATTATGGAGAAAAACTTCAGCCAAAGTGTATCAAGAGACAGTCTTGGATCGTGTTGTGAAACCTCTCAGCAATACACTTTTTAAAAATGTACCGTGGACTTCCCAGCAGGACTCGGCACCTGCGGGGCTAAGATGCGCGCCCTACGAGAAGAGTAGACAAAAAATCCTCCGATCAAATTTTGCCATTTCTCGATTTCTCTACTTTGTCTACTCAAATTCAAATTCAAATTCAAATTCTTTATTTGCAGAACATGGGTGTTACAAAAAAGATGGAGAAGTTTATTATGTCAAATCGCCACATTCGGCCCAGAGCGGCATGCAAATTGATTAATATTCTAAAATGTCCGTTTGACTATATCTAATTAAATACCTACAAGTCATTACAGTGATTCATATTAATAAATGAATGAATAAGCATGAATGAATAATACTGTTTCTAACATGGCAGCAATTGTCGTGACTTAATATTTTGTATGGGAAACTCAATTTTGTCGACAGATCCTAACATGGCGCCTTATTTTTGTCGTGGTTTAGAAGAGATATTTCGTGTGTGAACTCCTCGGTCGTTTTTGTGGACGACAAACCAATTAAGCATCAAATAGCATAAAAAAAAACAGGCGTTGCGGTGCGTCAAAATGCTGACATTTTTTTTAAGTGCAGTAATAAAGCGATGTATTTATGAGCCGTCGCTATTTTAGCTATTAATGAGTGTAAATTTCACATAAAAATATTAAATTCAAATAAAGCGGGCTAATTTTTTTTCGCTTTTTGCGAAAAAACTTATTTAAATATAATTTCGATAAAATTATTTATCTCGATTATTGTTTTTTTTTTAAATCAATTATTTTTTTGTATAGATTAATTGAATATTCGTTTTCTTTAAATCGATTGTTATTTATCAATTAATTAAGTAATTAAACGATTATTATTTCGAATCGATTAGTTGAATCGATTAATCGAATCGAATAGTTGAATCGATTAGTCGAATCGTTTAGTTGAATCGACTAGTTTAACCGATCATTTCGATTTTTTGTATCGTTTAGCTGCATCGATTACATCGATTATTTAAATCGATTCGTTTAATCGATTATTTGTATCGATTGTTTATATCAATACTATCGTGTCTTCAAATTAGTACTATTGATAATATCGATTATAATATTAAATCTGTGTCAAACATGTCTACACTACACCCCTTTGTCATCCGAGGAAACTTGTCTTGTCTACCTCTTTTGTCGACTCTCAGAGACGAGAAACGAGAAATTACCTTATGTTGCGCATCTTAGCCAGGCAGGTCACAAGGCACCAACTACCCAAGCCTGCCAAAGCCAACTTTCCGAACTTCATAAGAGCTGAAGACTCCCTCGCCCTCATCTAGCCCAGACCTCAACCCTTGAGAATACAAATTATGGCCTACTTTAGAGGACATAGCCTGCTCTAAACGACACGGCGACATTGAGTCGCCTAAAAAATGTCTGGAGCAAGCATTGGCGAAATTTCCCATGGAAACAGTGCGTAAATCCATAGTTTCGTGGCCAGACAGATTAAAGGCATTTGTGGATTTTAGGAGATTACATTACTTCATAAAAAAAATGCATTTTCATTTGTAACAGAACTTATATACTAAAACAAAATGAAAGTCCTAACTAGGTACCTTAAAAAGAGATCGATCGAGCCGAGATCTATAAAGCGTGCTTAGATTAAACTTAGACGTATCTTAAACTTTGAACACCTGTAGATATCTACGAGTATCTATCTATATCAATTACTTCTTATAAATACTGCCAGGTTAATCTGTGGCGTTTATATGGTTTAGCAATTTACTTTTTTTTGAATGGTTCTTTTTAAAAATATTATAAGTACTTATTAAGTATTGGTTTTTACAAATTTTTTTGGTATTGTGTGTGTTTAGATTTTTTTTAGCTTTAAGACGTACATATCTTGTATTTATTTAAGTCTATGTATATATATAGATAATGATATAATGTGTATATATTTGGATATATTTTGCTGTTTTTGGTTATTTTTTTAAATGTTTTGCTTCAGTTAGTTTTAGTAGTAAAATGTTATCACTTGCACCGTCTGTAAATTTTTCTGTTTAATTGTGTGGTTGACTGGTAGAGAATGCCTTTTGGCATTAAGTCCGCCTATTGTACTGTGTATTTTTTGTGCAATGAAGAATAAATAAATAAATAAATAATACATTATTTTTGTAAACATCAACTTAGGTATTCGTAAATCGTTAGTAACAAAAATAATATATTAATTATTATAACAATGACTCCATATGTCAGATAGTAAATAATGTGATAAATCTGTGCTTAGCTAAGTAACGACTATTAGAACTCGGCCTTAGAATTCCGTGCGCGACAGTACTTGACGTAAATATTTTAACCGCCTTTTGACGTAACAACCCTCTCAGGATTACGGGTATGAGTGTGAGAACGGCCCACATGGCGCCGGACATGCAACTGTGGGGTGACCACGATTCCGCTACTCATAGGACACTAGGGATAAGTCCTAATTTACATAAACTAACTCAGTCATAAAATTAAACACTAGTGGTCATTGTTTTGACGTACTTTAGCGCAATGCAGGGCCGTCTTTGATCTATTTAAGGCATTGGGCACATTATTATGAAGGGGCCCTTTTGACTTTAGCGCTGGAAAATCTGTGGTGCGACTTTAATCTCTTATTTAATATTAACAGTCTCAGTTTACTTACCTGGTTTTTATAATATAGTAACATTTAGTTTTTAACTTTTAACGAATAAATGACATGCAAAAGGATTATTCTCATTTTTAATAAGTCACTTATTTTATTCAATTAATGAATTTCTTTCACTCAAATATAAATTTCATGCTTTATATCTCTTTGACTGCCGATATAATGATAAAATATTATTATCTCTAGACATTTCCTTCTTTAATTTAATTAAATTCATTTTGTTATTGTAATAATAAATTTACTTTATGTGACATTTGTATGCCAATGAGGCTGATCACAGCATGTGCATTTTCTTTTATGTATAATATCTTATAAGTGGATGGATGGAGCTGTTGAAAGGGGAAGGCCTAGACAGACGTACTTAGGACAAGGCCATTGTGCTCAGAAAAGGTCAGGACAGGAGTACCAATAATCGACGAGCATGTACGAAAGGATTAATGAGAGTGCAAGAAGCGCAAGAGGTGTGTCAGGACCGTAGCAAGTGGAAAGATGTGGATAGGCAGAGACCTACCCTGTTGCGAAAAAGGCGTGATGGTATGTATGTATGTATGTATCTTATAAGTACCTGTGTATCACAAATAAACTACCTATTTGATTTGATTTGAAAATGCATTTCAGTTTCAATGGTTGTTTTCATTACCAGGGAATCGATGTATTCATAAGTTTTTACATTGGAATACGCAACATCGAGGCATTTTTAGGGTTCCTTACCTCGAAAGGAAAAAACGGAACCCAGGATCACTTTGTTGACCGACCGTCCGTCTGTGTGTCAAGACCCTTTTTCTCAGGAACGCGTGGAGGTATCAAAGTGGAATTTATATCAAATACTCAGGTCTGCTGTCCTTTAGAGCTGTGAAAAAATCAAACTTCTAAGCCAACGCAATCAATAGATTTTTAAGCCGCAGATTTCCGCAAATTTTTGATACTCGCAAAGGAATCAAAACCTACAGGGTACCTACGTCCCGTGAACTTAGAATCTTGAAATTTGGTACGAAGCCACGTCCTAAAGCACAGATAAAGGAAAAATCGCGAAAAGCGTAATTTTAAGTTACATCATTTAATTATCTTTTTTTTTTAATATACCTACAGGTTTGTAGGGAACCCTTTTTTCACTTAAATAAAAACTTATTTCTTATCTATTTGTTAGGACATTCGGCACCACCGGTGATACGCCACCTAGCGGGAGAAAAAGAGCAGTTTTACTCCCCATTAGTTACGGCTTCTGCAAGTCTTGACCGCCTCTCTATTTGTGGCACTGCGTGTAGTTTAAGTCGCGTCACGTAAAAAGCGACCTGGAAGACAGTGGAGGGGACGTGTTTGCACATAGGTGGACTAACGACCCAATCTGTTCTCTAACTAGTCTGTGGGCCCACTGGCGCAAGGCCCGTGCCCTTGCGTCATTGGTTCGTTCGTGCGGCGCCTTCCCCTCCTCGCTTCGTACCACTAAGGGCCCGTTCCAAATCGCTTTTCGCCGAGTGATTTTCACTCTCGTCGAATAGAGAAAAAAAACGAGCAAAACCTTCGTCTGACAGCTGTCAGGTGAAATTCATTTGGCTCCAGGCACCGGAAGAATTCGCACTTGTCAGTGATAAACGTCACCCGAACGCGTTCCGAAGCAACTAGGAAACTGTCAGGTGACAGCTCGGTCATCCTCGTTTTCACTCGGGGTCAATTTGGAACAGGTTCGAGTGATTTTCACTCCTCAAAGTGTAATTTCCACTCGATTTGGAACGCATCCTCATTAGATCCATAAATCGTCTAGTGAGCAGGATGAGCTTTAGATCTTTTTACGTGACGCGACCTGCCGAGTGAGAGTCGCACTGAGAGAAGTGAATGCCTTCACCATCGCGTTTTGCGAGCGCGTAAATGTCAAATAGTATGGAATCTAGTCAGCTACATCCAGCGGCTAATACGGGCGACATTAAGGCCGCTAGATGGCGCTGACTCGATGTCATACAAACTCGCGTTTTTTTTCTCGCAAAACGCGATGGTGAAGTCATTCGCATCGCTCACTGTGACTCGCACTCAGCACTCTGTGAGGAAACATTTTTCATGACTGAAGACCTACTCCTTATATATCCCCTTATATATACACACTCGAATGTCTTGTTTACGTCAATCATTCATATTTATGCATTAACATTAATCATTGATGATGTGAGTATCTGAGTAACTAAACATCTGGGGCCCGATTCTGCTATTTAAAAGCCAATGGAATCGTAATTGAATTGCATGATTTTGACGTTTGGTCCATACTAAAACTGTCAAAATCATGCTATTCAACTAAGATTCCATTGGCATCCATTGGCTGTTGAATAGCAGAATGAGGACCCTGATTACTGCATTTACCTTCTTTGATCATACTCACCCCTAGATGAAAACCAGACTAAATCGAAAAACGTTAATTTTAAAAAAAGACAACAATCGATAGAAAACTAAAAAAAATCGAATTTCAGACCTTGAAGAAATCAGGTAGGATAGGAATCCGGGTGGCTGCTTTAACCACTGAGCTACAGATATCTTTCTGACCCGAACGAATGTTTCGATACTCTAAATTTCATCAATGTTCTAAAGGCCTGTTCAAACCTGAGCGGTATTTGCTGCCGCTGTGGGTAGCGGTACAATACCGCGCGGGTTTCGCTCAGGTATATATTATCAAGTTCCGCGGCAAAATGTACCGCAACCCACAGCGGCAGCGAATACCGCTCAGGTCTGAACAGGCCTTATGTCAGATAATACCTTCAGACATCCGAAATAAATATTTTGACGACACGATTGGCGTAGTGTGCTGTAGCACGGTTTCTCGCCTCGATCTCCGTAGTGGCCCGGGTTCGATTCCCGGTCGGGTCAATTCAGGAAACGATCTTTTCTGAATTGACTCTGGTCTGGGTGTGCTGGGAGACGCCCCTAGCTTATTTCCTTGTGTGGTACCTCGTAACACAGGGATTTAATAATTCCTACTTCGAGACCATTACAAGAGGTGTGTTGTCTGGCGCATATTTATATTTATATTTATTTATTTTTACGAATATTTAAACTTTTGGTTTAGATGTAATATGCTATTTGAATATTACTTTGTTAATTTTAGCATTTTACAATGCTTGTTTTTCATATCTAAAGATTGGAAAACTAAAAATTTTAGAAGGTTCGAAATTCGATTTTTTCTTGTTTCTCTATCTTTGGATATGAAAAGCTCTATCTGGGTATTTATGATTGAAGGCTCTCTGATATTATTTATTATGTTATTACGGACTATGTACTTTTTACTAGCTATACTAAATGGAAGGAAATTGAATAAAACTAACAATATTTAATATATAATAACTATTTATGTAAGTATATAAACATTACATCGATAAGAAAAAAAAAAATTCATTTACCTAACTCACAAAATGAAGGAAAAATAATAATATACCTTAAAAACAACATACAACCTCACGCTACACGTATTTTAAGTTTAATGTTTAAATTAAAAACCAATTTAAATTATTTAATCTTCTTTTTTAAAAAAAGATGCAGGTTCTCAAACTTGCGTTATCGAAATTCAATTTTTTTTTCTGTTTACACTAAGTTTCCTTAAACCTAATCTTTATTTAACGCTGCATTTTAATTTACAATTTTTGGGTCCGTTTAGTGTAAATTTCGCTAAAAATTGATATATCTTTTTATTCAAATTTTTTGACACAAAAATTTCTATCAAAAAATTAAATTACACCACAATTACACATCCAAATTGATTTTATTTACAATTTGTATTTTATTATTATTTATTTTTAAGAGAATGGCCAAGTCCGAATAACTTTCAGTCGAGATTCAAAATCGGTATCGATTTTTGAGGCATCACCTTTTTGGTATCACTAAAAGAACCCAAACTTGCGCAGAACAATGGACAGGGCAGACGCCCCAAACTTAAAATCTACCTCTCCAAATCTCTCTATGAAATATTCTAATTTATACAGATTTCCATACACCCCAAGAAAAATATAATCCTATGCTACATCAATGAAATAAAGATACCAGAGTAAAAAAAAAACTATTACAACACATCACTATCTCATGGTACAAAATTTCCATAAAAATTTCACCAAGTCTTGAAGCTTAATGCTCAAAAATGAATTTATGTACAAAAAAATGGTGATTATTTCTGGTATCGTTGGCTGTAAATGCATTTTTGAGTCAAATCAAGCTTCTTAGTACATCTATATAATGCTGTTATCGCGTGAGAAATATCGTAAAATCCATAATTTAAATAACATGAATAAATGCGTGTTTCGATACGAAAGGAATTTTATAATATTTTGTGATTTTATCATTAAATTCTGTCGCGTATTAAAACTCAAAATCAGACACGAGAAAGGAGCTTATAACCGCTTAAATTTCTAACTTAGTTATTGTGATGAAGATTACTTGTGAATTATAAACTGTGACGTCAACCAGTGATGGTGATGAGAATGATAATTGGAGCACGTATGTTGAGGTAGCTTATATTTATTTATCAATAAGTAATTCAAAGTTTTAAGTAAAAACACCTCACCTTAAAGGTATTATTTTTAACGGTGTAACAGGATTTTTTACAAGACATTCGTGAATTATTTTGTCACAAAAAATATTTTGACAGCACTCACAGAAATAAACCCTACCAGCAGTGTTAAAGGTCTAGGTGTCTAGGTCTACATGTTATATAATATAATTTTGTTTTGAGCTATAAGATGCGACGACACGATTGGCATAGTGCGCTGTAGCACGGTTTCTGGCCTCGATTTCCTTGGTGTCCCGGGTTCGATTCCCGGTCGGGTAAATTCAGGAAACGATCTTTTCTGAATTGACTCGGGCCTGGTTGTGCTGGGAGACGCCCCTAACTGATTTCCTTGTGTGGTACCTCGTGACACAGGGATATTAATCCCTACTTCGAGACCATTACAAGAGGTGTGTTGTCTGGCGCATATTTAAAAATTTAAAAAAAAAATTGGAGACAGATGTAAGTAATGTAGATTAGATAGGAAAGATTTACTAAGTATTTATTTTTATTCCTTAAGAATATTAAATAATGTTAGTATTTAACTAATTTATTTCTGGTCTAAAAAATAATTAAGCAGCCAAACCTTTAAATAGAACGAACAAAATTGTAATTTAAGTTTTTCAGATCTACACAATAAAATTAATGCAATGTTTGTAAAACCTAAATTCATTCGGAAGTTTTGTGTGAATTTTACAAAAGGATTAAAATTTCATAAGTAAATTGAGATAAAAATAATTACACCAGTGCTAAGCACTGATAGGTCTTGTTTTTGACATTTATCTTTCGTGTTAGTTGCGCTGTATTTGAAGTAATTCAAGCGATTTTGAGCTCCGTTCGAACGCTGACGCACCGAAATCTTGCAAATCAAGCTTAAGTATAAAAAAAAATACATAATCTAGGAACATTAGAGCTTAAAACGAAACGTAAACGCTAAATAATTTATGTAACGAAAAATACGAGGGAGATATTTCATTTGTATCTGTATTATTATTACTAACTGACGCACTTCATCCGGTGCGTGTTCTAAATTATAAGTTTTTTTTTCTTTTATTCGAACTGTAGCATGGTTATTCAATAAGAAAGTTATTCATTTACCAATTGTATGTTTTTTACTTCGAAATAGCTAAAATACCATTTAATCCCACTCAGCTCTTTACAATAAACCATTTATGTTGTACCAATAATTTGTATTTTCTGCACTAGTCTAATATTAAGCCTTAGTAAAATACAAATAAAAAGAAAATTTAAAAAATTAATTAAAAATTACATTTGCTATACGTAATTAAAACATTAACGTAGATTCGCAAAAGGCGAAACTTATTTAGTAAGTATAAAGAAAGACATATTCATTGCACTTAGGTTGTTTTAACTATACTCAAGTTTACTTGTTGAGGTAGTTTCAATTTTTAAATATTTATAGCATCTTCACAATGAAGACTGTCTTGAATACGATGCTATAGTTCAAATAATAAATTTTCTTTAAGACTTTCATAGACGAATGTCACGGTCAACATAATTCAATGCTAATGTAAAGTCAATACATACAAATTTTATTCGATTAAAAAAATCTATATAACTAAATATCAAAGATAATACATAGAAATATCACTAATTAAGTTTTTTCTATTTCAAGTCACTACTATGTGCAGAGGCCGAGTCTGGCCTGTTTTGACAGCAAAAAATAAGAAATACAGAATGTGAAAAGAGTCAATGTAGGTAAATATAGAAAACTATAATAAAAGTTTCAATTCATTAGATATCACATCATAATACCTAGCCGCATGTCTTGATTGTACAAACAAGGCATAATAACAAACATATTTTCGCAGGAACTTTAATTTGATTGGCACAAACTTTTAGAAAATAAAAGAAGTTATGTTCTCAACTGTCAAAAGAGTCCGAAACACGCCTGGAAGAATACGCGAAACTATAAGTGTCTCTAAACAATAAATAACGTGCGAAAGTAAGTCAAGAATTTCTATTACAAAAAAAAGTTAATTATCTTCTTCAGATCGTTGGAAAACAAACCGAGAGGCGGCGCCAACCCACCAAAATAAATTTTGAGATCACCAAAATACTTTTAGCTAGATGAGAAATCGACACCGAAAAATTTGTACCAACTTTTTTGCTACCAAAAATGGTAGGTACCAAAAAAATTGGTATCACAGTTTTGGCGTGCTGGCGGCCGGCCGTGCGATTCACTGCATGAAGTAGTCCGGGTGATCTGGGTCTTTCTCGAAACGTTTCGCCTCCTCTTGCATGCTTTCTTTGATTTTCAAAATGGCTGCAGACTCGGTCTGGTCGCTTTGATCTCCCCCGGGCCCGCCGAAACCTTTCGGAGAGCGTTTTCAAGCGCATTTAAACTAAAACTTAAATAAAAAAACTCACATGACTCTCGAATCATGTAAGATTTTTATAGTTAAGTTTTATCTTATTCTTACAAAGTAATTTTCAAAGAGTTTGGATACCAAAAACATTTTTGTTAAAGTAGGATTCGAACCTGCAGTCATATCAAGAATCTTATTGGGTTGACTGTCGAAAGGAGACGGCATTTTCACTCGTTGGCCAAAATGACATCATTAAAAACTAATTTAGTGCTTTAAAATCAAGAAATATTTTGTGCTTTCCTGTGCATGAATCACGATTGTCAACAACCTACTTCTTGTTCGAAATAACATTTGTTGTTCATACTGAAGCCTAATTTTGAGTTAAAATTTTGGTGTGTGCTAGGTAAATAATGAAACTAAAAATTAACGAATACAGTACATTTATTTTAGAGGCCGGTTTTAAATACTAATTAAATGTATCAAGGATTAGCGAAATTTACTCAAACTTTGAATAACTCTTAACTTAATTAACATTAAAATATTTTGTAATAGTTATCAACGGACATAACATTTGATAACTTAAGTCACATTGGCAAAACTGTAATATAAAGAGAAAAGAAAAATATATATATCTTGCTGCCATTTTATTTTATCAAATTTAACAAATACGCAAAGGGGAAAATTATCTTATTTTTACACTAGAATACTAAGTGGCTTATGAATTACATAATTCATTGTCAAAAATATACAAATTACAATAAAATCGTATCTCCTAGATCATTGATTGTAAACTAGACTTTTAATATAAAAAATATCTAACATGTTTTTTGAACATTTTTTTTTTAATAAAAAGATAATCCTGTTAGAACGATACAAAAAATAAGACCACTTTCCCCCATAATTAATAATTAGTTCTCCTGGCTCCTACCCATTTACCCACGTAATCCTATATGTAACTTCTCGGAGTATACTCACTTAAACTGTTGTAATCTCCCATACCAGATCCGGAGTCTTCTCTTGGAGTGCCAGGCCCTCCACCGCCGACTCCTCCAGGCGACGACTTCATGCCATCTACTCCTCCTAAGCCTGAAGCAAAGTGAGGGGCAGTTCAAGCTGACGCCAAGGCTTTGTTAGGTTAGTAGAATATTTGTGTTAGTACGTTGCTTTCGCATAACTTAACTGTTTCTTGATTATCAGCCAGCAAAACGGAAAAACGCTAAATGGTCTCGTCTAGCCTTAAACTCAACCTAGAGTAAGAATGACCATCAGGCGGTCCGCATGCTTGATTGTCACCGACGTGGTATAAAAAAAATGGAAGCCGCCTATTCCAGATATTTTTTGAATATGCTACGCCAGGATTTTTCAATCGTGGGATCAAGAGTAACACGAGTTATTTTGTTGCATATAAGAATGTAAAAAAAAACGATGGTAGTTTTCGTTTCCTACTATTCTATTCGGAATGGGTTTGTGGAAGCAAAGCAAAAACGTAAAGAAATCTTGCGCTACGCAGTAAAGTATTTTCTTCTGTCAGGACATGCATACTAGTTTGATTTCTGATCTGTGGGAATGTAGGTGAACTAGAAAAGGCAAAGAAAAACAATAAAGATTGATCTAAAAAAAAAGAACGAGTAAGTTCTTAACTACACAAGTGATGATTAACAAAATTTAATTTAATAACGTACTTGTTTTTGAAATCAACATTTCACAAGATTTATTTCATCATTATCTTTTCAAACAACTGGTAGTTAAGTTTTATTTTGCAAAGTGACATAAAATATCTCAAACACTTTTTTAAAATACAGTGTCCGTTTCATACATTGGAAGAATTTCATAATTCGTTTGTCGTTTTTTGATAAAAGCGGAAACTGACATAGTTACTCCTTCGGTATCATCATGAAAGTAAAATTTTCATCTCTAATTTTTTTTCGTCCAATACTGACCGAATACGACAAATTCATACTATGCCAATGGCCAAACTTATGCATGCATTCATCAAATGGGACATTTGTATTGTTGTTTATGTAATTTAGAGTACTTTTGATGTGAACCACACTATTTTATAGTTACTTCTCTCATTGACGTTCACTCAAACCCAAACACTCACACATACACTCCATTCTACACAAACCTCACATACTTATACACCCCCTCGCCCCCCATGCATACACAAACCTCACCTACACATACTTAGGCCCGTATTCTAGAATCATACTCAGGCTTTGATTTGTACTTGAGTAGAGATTTGTAAACGTAGGTTCATACAAAAACGTCACTCAGATCTATACTCAAATACAGATTTCGTTTTAGAATACGGGCCTTAAACCTCAATCATACCTACACTCACGCATACAAATCTGCAAAGAACTATACTTTAGTACTCTTTGATTTTTTGTTTTTCTCTATTTACTCTAATCTCTTACTTTACATTCACACGGCTTGTAACTGTACTGGCCACGAGTAGAGGGACCTGGTGACCTGTAGGACAGGTTTCTATTTTGAAACCTATTTCAGGCACCAGTCCCTCATAAAATATAGGCTATATTCATTGTCTAGACCTAAGATTGGCCTTCAATACCTATGATTGTGAAGGGATAATAAATCCTCTACCTATACCTATACTCTATACCTCTTTAACAAACTACCTTCACATATTAGAGCTGTAGAGTCTTTGACTGGTTTCAAGTCTGCATTGTTCAATTACATTGTTCAAAACCACTCACTTTGCGCGTGATGCTGTAGAGATTGATATCTTAGGCTATTAACTATTATACATACTTTGATTTGTCTGGTCAGAAATGTTATTAAAACAAATTTAATTAAATATTATTTATCAGATTTAAATGTTAAATATGTGTCCTAGGCTATTAATTAATTATAATACATACTTTAATTTATCTATTCAGGAATGTTATTGCAACAAATTAAATGTTATTTTAAAATTTCAATGTTAAATTTGTATCTGTAATGAACGGTGTATTAAATGTTCATTTCTTGTTGCTGCCGTTTAGAATTTTCTCATGCTTAAAACAATTCAGTAACGTTCAACACCACAACACTCTCGCTATGAGGTGTAAATCTATCTGGCCGGCGAAGCGGGGAAAGGGACATTTGATGGTGACCTAAATTAATTTTATGATAACTTTTTTCTCATGTAAATGGATTTTTTGTAATCTTTTTTGAGAATAAATTCTTTAAACCTAATAAATATATTTGATTTGAATTTAATTGAAAAAAATCACCCGGTAAATTTGCCAAATGGCATCTCGAATCATGCACATGACCTAGACACATAAGCGGAATTTTATTGTTTCTTTCATGGTCAATGGAACGCCCAAGATGCCTACACTTCTCGTAGTAGTGATAAAACCTTACGTTAGAACTGTATATTCTAATAATTGTCTTTTTCATAAATTTATAAAGTTTTATCAAAGACCTTGAGTGTCATTATATGATTATTAATTGCTGGTTATAACAGAAGTTTTATTTAAAACTCAATATTCAATCATTAAAACTCAATTGAATTGACAGTTGTGCGAAATTAACAAAATAATTCAATTACGTGGCTAGGAAATACTAAAAACCTGCATAAGATCTACGATAGTAATGGCTAACAAAAAAAAATTTCAAGGTATTGTCTGACGCCATTTTTAAATAATCGAAGTAAAAAAATGATATTTTGACAATTTCTCTTTCTATCATTTGATATGAATATTATCAGTATTATTTGACATGATTTAAGAGTTCGGTTTGCTTCATTCCCCTATAAACTGCAGTGAATAAAAGACTTAAATTAAAATAATGGGATATCTTACATAACATCAGGTTTTAAGCATTCCAAGTAAAAACCTAACTTGGAAAGCTTGAAACTAATATTATATCATTATTTTCATTGAAGTAAAATTTCATTGTATTTAACTACAAATAATATTACATTGATTCAAAAATATCCGATTTTATTCTAAGTCGTTTAGTTTCAACTTACTAAGATACCTATCAGCCAAGATTAAAACAATAGTAAAAGATGCAGCAAAAAAAATATAAATCCATTTATAAGTTACTAAATCGTGGCTTAGAGCCATGCAACACTAACATGACCAACATCTTCACCATTTGTTTAATCAACAACTTCTTGAAGTGTTATATCACCTTATTTCTAGATATTATTACTAACAAAAATGACATACACAAAAACATATTTTCTACCACATATTCAACAGACAAAATATCTATTATTCCTTTTTAAAAATAAATCTCTTTTGTGTATATCACTCATAACTAAAAATATATATAAAATTTGGTGGCAGTGTGGACTATTATGTTAAACGCAATATACTAGACTATCAATAAAACTATGAAAAATTTCTTAGATTTACTTACTATTTGAAATAAATATGACGAAAACATACCATTTTTAAAGACTGATATATTGCGTATCATTATCGATTAATATTTGTAAAACTTGGCGTGTATATCTATAAAATAATTACTAAGGTAAAGAATCCAAATTTCAGGCACAACTTTTGCATATTTTTTGTGATGAAATGTTCTTTTAGTCAAGTTATTTGCTGATGATCGCAAAAGTATGAACAACATCGTCAAGTTTTGCCCAAAACATAGATCCGAATCTCAGGGGTGCGTCCCCTCTCCGGTCCCACCTTCGGACGCGGGCGGCTGCGGCAGATGCTGCGGCTGCGGTCCGTGTTCGCCGGCAAGCGGGAACTCCGCACCGAGCGCGCCCGCGCCGACTGGCTTCATCAAGGTGTACATGTTGTCTCCGCCTAAAGTAACAGCCTATTAATGACCCGTTAGGGCAAGAGGCCTCCGAGATCACTAAACTCGGTATGTGTTTGCAAAGAAAATGCGTGAATATATGTTTGATAAAAAAAGATACCAAATTTTTGAGGTATCGGCTAAATTGGTCTCAAAAGTTTATTATTGTATTTTCTTAGATTTACAAGTTAAATGACACTGTACATTGATTTTCGATTAACAAGGATAAAGGTGATAATAGCAAGAAAAGATATGAATAAATTATAAGAGAACTATGATCTGTTTTCCAACTAGAATTATAAGATGTCAAAGAAAATCATATGAAGGTTCTTGAAAATATTAAAATTAAAACACATCGTGATTCACTAACATTTTTTCAAACGTGAAAAATTAAAGAAATTGTGACAATGTTTATGACATAAAACTAATTAGAAAACTAAAATGGTCTTTACATCGAAATGAATACAAGCGACAAGTACAGCAGCTTTTTTAAAATAATATTTCCTTATTTTACATACTTTTAAAACTTCAAATTTAAAACCATTTCGTATCGCATGTATACATTTGAAAAATAATTCTACATCTAACAGGGCATTGGATACAAACATAAAAGGACGAAATAAGATTTTATACAACATAAAAGGAACATATAAAGCGTAATACAGAAGTGACCCAAAGCATGAACGAACCAAGGTTAAGCGAGAATGAAGCAAGCGGAACCAAAGGTAAGAAATAATCATCGTGAAAGTATATTTTATTAAATAAAAAAACAATAAAACCGCACCTAATGAAAATAATACCATAAAAATGGTATCATTGGTACCAATGTTTTTTGTGCGTTAAAAAATGATATAAAATGACGCCAAAGGAAGTGCCACAGTCAAATACCTGGTTTAGTGTTGTAAGATACAAGAACCTGTAAATTTCTAAATGTAAAGGTTAAATACTCGTCAAGGTGTGCTGGGTTTAGTTTAAAGTGTTATTAACGGGACCAACAGCAACGGAGAGCGGGAAATGTCTGAAATATATCTAAAATAATACAGAACCATAAATATTTCAAACTATTTCCGCAAACAGACAGATACTTTGAAAGCGTGGTCGGTTACCGACTTTAAGATATTATAACTCATAAAAATACTTCAAAAAATATTATTCACTCCAATTTAATAGATAAAAATACATTTAGAAAAAATATCTTAAAAAAACTGGTACCAAAAAATCGGTAGCCAAACGTAACCCATCGCCACACCGCCACCCGTGCTATCATCTAAACTCACCAGAGTTCGAAGAGTCTTGCGGGCTTGGCATTATCGGTGTGGGGGGCCCCGGAGGCCCGTTGCTGCCCGGCGGGGCCCCGTACGCACCGGGAGAGCCCCCGCTGTAGTTGAGGGGGGCGGATCCCCCTCCGCCGCCCGGGCCGCTGCCGCCCGCCCATGAGCCTCGCGGCCCCATTCCCATGGGTGGCATACCTGTTTTGGATACTATTTAGTTGGATGTACGTAAGATCGGTCCTGCTACCGCTGTGAAGCTCAACAGACCATGATGAAGCTGTACTTTCATATTTATAGTGTTTGTGTACAAGAGGACTTTTCCATCTTCAATTATTATGACGTCACTGAAGCACCAAAGTGTACTCAAAGCATTTATTGGTGCATGTTTTATCCAAGAATAAATAATTAAATTCGTGTTTTAAGTCAGTTTGTTGGATAAAGTTGAGATTTTTTTTTATATCTAATTATATCTTATCCGAAAAATCAAACTGCTGGCTGGACTCTACAGATAGTAATCTCTCTTACCCCTACTATTCACTCATGACTGTCTAGAAAAATATATTTTTTAAAGTTACTATTTTACGCAATAAGGCACTGGCACTCATTTATAATAACTAAAATTGGATATATCCAACAATATTGCTGACGTACGTAAAACGGATTACATAAACACCCTTATATAATCATGATCTTTTCTTGATAGAAGTTGGCTTAGATTCAGTGCTAAAAGTTTGAGAGACTTTGATTAAAGTGCAAGCTCCAACGATCCAATAAGAACACCTTACCTGAGACTTTTTGCGCGTAGCGTGTGCTATTCTCTCGGGCCTAAAGTGTATAAGCGGTTAGGACTGAATAGAGTAATACCTCAGTTAGTTCTAAAGTAAATCAGGCATCAGACGAAAAGTTTCACAGTTGCTAGGCTTAAAGTTTTTAGAGCTGAAATGTCCCTGTCGCCGAGACTTGGCATTCCTTATTAGTTGGGCCTTTAGTGCAGTATTTGGGCCTTTAGTGCAGTAGTTGGGCCTTTAGTGCAGTAGCTGGGCCTTTAGTGCAGTAGTTGGGCCTTTAGTGCAGTAGTTGGGCCTTTAGTGCAGTAGTTGGGCCTTTAGTGCAGTAGTTGGGCCTTTAGTGCAGTAGTTGGGCCTTTAGTGCAGTAGTTGGGCCTTTAGTGCAGTAGTTGGGCCTTTAGTGCAGTAGCTGGGCCTTTAGTGCAGTAGTTGGGCCTTTAGTGCAGTAGTTGGGCCTTTAGTACAGTAGTTGGGCCTTTAGTGCAGTAGTTGGGCCTTTAGTGCAGTAGTTGGGCCTTTAGTGCAGTAGTTGGGCCTTTAGTGCAGTAGTTGGGCTTTTAGTGCAGTAGCTGGGCCTTTAGTGCAGTAGTTGGGCCTTTAGTGCAGTAGTTGGGCCTTTAGTGCAGTAGTTGGGCCTTTAGTGCAGTAGTTGGGCCTTTAGTGCAGTAGTTGGGCCTTTAGTGCAGTAGTTGGGCCTTTAGTGCAGTAGTTGGGCTTTTAGTGCAGTAGCTGGGCCTTACTACTACCTACTGTCTAACGCCCGAATCCAGAAACGTCAATTAAAGTTGAGGACACCTAAAATGTCCCTTTCACGTCTGTTACGTTTAATTTACCACGTTTGTAAGAGAGATTTGATCCTTGTGATTAACCCTATCGATCGATGCCGTAAAAGTACAGGCTGTTATTTATTCGAATTATACCCGGTTCGATTCCCGGACAAGCGAATTTCCGAAAATCTGTGAATGTAGTTCTGTTTCTTTCTAAAAATAAAGAAATGTTTTATTTGAGTAAAATTGTCTATCTCCAGTATGTACAGTACTTTCCCTCTAGGTGGCGTTAAAAAATTCCAATTCCAAATCTTTGTAAATTGTAGCCTATGTGTTAATCTGATGTAATAAGCTGGATTACTGTAGTTTCATCCAAATCCTTTCAGTAGTTTTTGCGTGAAAGAGTAACAAACATACACACACACATACATACATACATCCTCACCTTTCGCATTTCTGATATTAGTAAGATAACTTTTAAACCCATTTAGTTTGGGTATTTTATAGTCTTCCATTGATTATGATTAACGTAATAACTTCTGGATTCGGGCGTAAGATGCCTAAATTGCACTGTAAGATTATCAAGGCCCAGTAATGAGCTACTCATGCGTCCGCTGCTCCTGTAACCGTTCTCACCTGGTCCCTGGGGCGGAGGGCCGCGCATGCCCGCGGCGTAGGCGCCGGGGCTCATGGGGCCGATGCCCGGCCGCGGCGGCGTCATGCGCGGCCCGCCCAGCAGCCCCGCCGCCCCGGCGCCGCCCCCGCGCTCCATCGAGTTGCCCATCATGCCTTGCCCTGCGGACAAAAAATGTGCTAGAGACGCAACAAGATCAGTCTCTTATACTGCGGCCGCACTAGCGCGAAGATTTGCGTTGTCGCGAAGTGTCGGGCCAAAAAATTCGTCATATCGGGAATCATCTTCGCGTCGCTGTCGAGGTCAGAGGGTTTTGTCGCGACAAAGTTCGGGCGGTTGGCTACACTTCGCGCGGTTGCGGTTTGGACGTGTTATTCATGAATTGGAGTAATGAGAGGATATTAGAATTCATACAAAGTTATGAATCTGAACTAGTTTTATGGAACCACAAAAAACGATCCAAATGAATGATCGCGACGTAGCGAAGTTTTTTTTGATGTGGCAGAGTACTTCGTCATTGAGCGAACACGAAGTTTTATCGCGACAACGCGAACACGATTCTTCACGTTTAAATCTGGCCGTAGCAATACGCTAGAAGGACGTTGTGCTGAGTCGTGGTGCACTCAGACGCGAGGATTAGTACGCTTTTAGCTTTCATAGAGTTGCAAAAGTGGTTCTTCAGTACAGATGCAATGTAATAGATCAGCATCTCTTTTTTGGCAAGTGAATAAGTCAATACTTAATTTTTAAATTGAATGGTTGTACTCTGTAGAAATACCTTACCTATACTGGTCGCGCTAACACTGTCTAAATATCTGAATACCTGCTAACCGTAATGGATGCCCTATATTGTTAATTCACAATCATCACCACTGCCTACGCTTGACGACACGATTGGCGTAGTGCGCTGTAGCACGGTTTCTCGCCTCGATTTCCGTAGTGTCCCGGAAAACGATCTTTTCTGATTTGACTCAGGTCTGGGTGTGCTGGGAGACGCCCCTGGCTCAATTCCTTGTCTGGTACCTCGTAATACAGAGATACTAATCCCTACTTCAAGACCGTGACAAGTGGTGTGTTGTCTGGCGCATATTTATATATATATTTAGTACAGTTATAAAACATCCACTGGTGAACATTTTCGACTGGGGACGCTGGCAGTGGGCCGGGTGATCGGTCCGCTGGTTATGGGCCATTTCACCCATTTCCCCGGGCCCCCTAGCAGGGGGTCTTTAGGTTGTCCTATTTTCACAGCGTCCCGTCGAATCTTCCTGTTGCTTTGCAGAATCTTACTATCTGGTCCACCGTCAGTTCTTTCAGATTTCCTTCATCTAACGAGTCTGACCCCATGAGCTCCCACCGTATGTGTGAGTACATCGGGCATTCGGCGAGTAGGTGGAAACTCGTTTCCTCGCTGTCCATGCACTCCATGCATGTGGGGTTGTCTTTGATGCCTATTACTGTTAGGTGCCTGTTTAGTCTAGAGTGTCCTGTGGCGATTTCTGTGACCATACGTACACTGTTCCTTGACAGCTTCAGTAGATGACCTGTCTTCTTCGTGTCCATTCCCTTTATACTGGTGAACATAGGTCTTCCCTAAAATTACTTCCAGTAGCAAAGAAACATTCCTCTCTAGATTTAACCAATATACATATTCAGTCTTTTAAACAACTAATGTTGAAGGTTGAAGGTCTTGCCTCTTTTTATATTTTTTTGCAATGCTATTTTTATTGAGCCATCAGCAATTGGTTTATGTACAATTTTATAATACCATAACCATCTGTAATTCTACATTGGGTTTTTTTTCGCGAGCAAAAAATAGTCATATTATCTGTGAAACTCTTACCCGGTGGTCCGTTAAAGTCGTTTCCCATACCCATGCGCACCGCGCCGCGGGGCCCGCCGCCGGAATACCAGGGCCCTATGAAGGGCTGTCCGGTGCCCATCAGCTGTGGCTGGGGCCCGTGGGGCGACGGCTGCGAGCCCGGGTGCGGTGCGGGGGGCGACGGCCGCAACGGAGAGTTGGGAAAGAACCCTGGGGGCATGCCTCCTCCGCCCATGCCTGGAATTAGGTTAAGAAAATTGCATTTATTTATTTATTTAGACTTAAAATGTAAAATGTAATATTTAAGTCATTATAGAAGAGTAACATTGATGCCAGAAACGATGATCAAAGTTGGTTGAGCAGTCCTTTCATATAGCTATCCCTTTCATTTCATTGTGATGTGACAAGGCAGCATTATTAGAGGTGCATTACAGGTGCATTACTTTTGAATAACATATCTGGATATGGGGGAATGGCATTCAGGAAGAAGGCCATTTTTTCATCATCAATTTATAGACATTCAGGAGTCCATTTCTTCCTATCTCAAGGAACAAAAACAGAAGTACCAGAGTAAATAATTTAACTATTCCTCACAATAATCAAATTTGTATCTGGTGTGAGAAAAATGTGTCAATTTTTACACCATGCGCATCTGAAAACCTGCCAGTGTGCTGCACCAACAAATGGAGTTAGGTCTAGGCAGCAAACTGTTACTCATAACAAAATAAGTTAGCACAAATTGGTGTCACTACACCAATACAATTGAGTCGATTCTCACTTTTGTCATAAACCTGGACACTTCCAGGGTTCTATTCCCGGTCCGGTCAGTCAATTCAGGAAACAATATTTGATTGGCTCAGGTCTGGGTGTGCTGGGAGATCCCCTGGCTTAATTCCTTGTGTGGTATTACTTTAAGACCATGACCGTTGGTGTGCTGTCTGGTCAAAAATAAATAAAGTAAACTTGCAGTGACCCCAAATTGAAGACAGCTTGCACTATGGGGATTAGAGAATGATAACTAAGTAATTTAATGGATCAGACTGTGATTTTCCAAGATAGCATCATTACATTATTTGTAAATAATGGGCACTGTTGGGACTGAATTAGCTTTATTCGATGATCTGATGACCTAGTTGGGCAGGATTATAAAATTTTTGTCAGATAGGCTCCCATAGCAACTGGTTTTAGCATTATGTTTGCATAGCTAAAAAACACAACAATTTGCATGTCAAAATAAGTTCTATTGCAGGTTTACCAAACGTGACCCACATTTTCATCGCGGAAGCTAGTCCAAAAACCGAACATTTTATTTACATAGATTGATAAGTACAAGCATGGCCTAGAAATGCGTGTAGTCGTAAAAACACGTAAATAACACCGTTAGTGGGTCGAGCGCGTACGTACCATCATTTGGAGGCGCTGGGCCGGCGTTGTGTCCAATCCCATTGACTCCGTAACCAGAATTGACGAAACCGTAATCATGAAAAGCCTTGGCTTCTGAGGAGTGCTCGCAAGTGTCTCGCCTTTCCGGCGCCGCGCAGTACAGGTCCCAGAACACACACCACCACGAATGCAGGAACCCAGGCGGCTCCCCAAGCGTTATATTCTTCTCCCATCGTATTTCTGAGAGGAAGGTCTGTGCCGCTTTCGTTGCGCCGACATGAAGCAGATATTCGTACACATACAGCGCCAACTTTTCACGAGCCTGAGCGTCCGAAGGCACCGTAGAGCCTTTGCCCTTGGCATACATATCGACTGGAAGCCGACTTTTATGATGAAATTGTTTATTATTTACATTAACGCTTTATATCAATAAATTCAACTTCACAAAATGTCATTGATCGATGGCGACATTTGGCGTCTCTGGCATAGAGAAATAGGCTTGTTCTCGTAAACATAGAACTGTCATAAATATACTCTATGCCTCTATGGTCGTCATAAAAAAAATTGGAGGGGCCAATCAGTCTGTTCAAACATTGGGATCGTAACAGATTAGATGGAATTTTTTCTCCAATATTTAGAATTTCATTTTATTACGCATCGATACCAGCTGCCTTATCGTAAAACACATGAACCTTTTACAAATAAATTGACGACACGATTAGCGTAATGCGCTGTAAAAAGATTTTTCGCCTCGATTACCGTAGTGTCCCGGGTTCGATTCCCAGTCAGATCAATTCAGGAAATGATATTTTCTGCATTGACTCGGGTCTGGGGCCTGACTCTTGAACAGAATTTCATTGGGCAAGCATTGCAGAAATGTCAAACAAGAAAGTTAAGAACCCTATTCCAAAGCCTTATGGTTCAAAAAAAATTTGGTGACAGTGATGTAATGCTGGCGAAATTTGGTTCGGGAGTCAGGGGCCTGGTTGTGCTGAGAGACGCCCCTGACTTATTTCCTTGTGTGGTACCTCGTAACACAGGGTTAATTATCCCTACTTCGAGACCATTACGAGAGGTGTGTCCGGTGTGTTGTCTGGTGCATATTTATTTATATTTATAAATCTCTTTTCAATAATCGTTACCAACTTAAATAGGTAAAATGTAAAAATGAAATGTAAATCCGTTTTTGGCTCTAAGTTTAAAATTTAAGTACTGTTTGTAATAGAAATTTAAGAGCTGTGGGTTTTGTTTTTCATTAATTAAATAAACAAACTTCGGTAACGACGCCGGTCGGTTGGCGTCGGTCTAATTTCCCCCTAAATCCATAGATAATTTTTACTTTCCTAAGCTGAAGCTGTGAAGGAATTTAAGAAAACGAAATCGAAAACGCACCACCACTCTAGCAATGTCGATGATTGTCTATTCCTTTTTCCTTTTCGTGCGGCCGTGTCACCGCGTGGTTCACTGCCGCGTTTCGTAAAGAAACAATCAAAATGGCTATCAGACCGGTATACAGGCCGAAAATCGTCAAAAAGAGGACGAAAAGGTTTATCCGCCATCAATCGGATCGCTATGACAAAATCAAGCGTAACTGGCGTAAACCCAGAGGTAAATTTTATTTGACTTCTCCATCTGAACATTTTAGTGTTATAAATCTTGTTTGAGTTTATTTGTGAACATTTACTGTGTTTAGATTGTGCTGAAACCACCCAAAGAAACTGTTTTGGACCATATTTTCCTTCATGCACTCTAATGTTTTCAAAAGATTAACATTTGCGACATTGAGGTTATGTCGTATGGCCTGACGATTTTACTGTAATTTTTTTTGATTTTATATGCAAGGGCACTACTATACTACTATATGATAATTACAATTTGTAACCTTGCTACATTAATTCCACTAAACCCTATTCGATACAGTTTACAAATCACTGTATGGTCATATTAGTGGAAACATTTTTATTTTAAAAACTCATCCTGATTTTCCGTTTATTGTTTAGGTGAGAGAAAGTAGGACTGATGAATAAACACATGTTTTTATTTACTTCTTGTTCTTTAGGCCTGCATTCTGAAATGACTGGGCTTAAATCTAGAACTTAGATACAACTAGACAAAACGAATATTTTAAAAAAGGCTAAGCGTGTGTTTGTGGATATACACCAATCTAAAGCCACCAACTCTAAAGGGCCAAAAATCTGGATCTCTTACCCTTGTCACTGGATCCCATTCAATTGTCACCTGTTCTGGAATGCAGCCCCAAATATGTAATTCAATCTGAACGCTGATATCATTTCTCTAATTCCTGCTTTTAGGTATTGACAACAGAGTGCGCAGGCGCTTCAAGGGACAGTACCTGATGCCAAGCATTGGTTACGGTTCAAACAAGAAGACCCGTCACATGCTTCCCAATGGTTTTCGTAAGGTATATTAGACCTAGATTTTCTGTAAAAATTCCAGCCTTAAGCCTATTCTATTCTAAAAGTTTCAGTTAAAATGCTTTTGTTTTGTATGAGGAAAAATGTTGCAACACACCTGCCTGCCTGCCGATAAATATTATTTTATAACACAAATTATTTTTGACTCCTCTCTGTATTCCAAAATTGCGTGAAATCTCTTCTAGCAATACGGCTGTTTAAGTTTTACACCCAATTTGATCAACTGTATCTGTAATATTTTATTTTTGCTATAAAGTTTATATATATCTTATAGTCATCTTATCATTATTATTATTTTCAACTGGGGACGCTAGCAGGGGGCCGGGTGATCGGTCTATTAGTGGTGGACCATTTCTGCCATTTCCCCCGGCCCCTTTTACAGGGGGTCTTTAGATTGTCCCATTTTCACAGCGTCCCGTTGAATCTTCCTGTGGCTCTGCAGAATCTTGCTATCTGATCCACCGTCAGTTCTTTCAAATCCTCTTCATCTAATGAGTCAGACCCCATGAGTTCCCATCGAATTTGTGAGTACATCAGGCATTCGGCGAGTAGGTGGAAGCTTGTTTCCTCGTTACCTACCTCATCATGGCCACATTGAACAGGCAGGGTCAGAAATCGTTTTCGTTTACTGTTGCCCTAACTAGACAATGTTATTCTTATCTAGAATGCTATCTTGGAAAATCAGCCTTTGCAAATTTCTGAAAATTATAAAACTTCTCTCTGTCTTCAGGTATTAGTCCACAATGTTCGTGAACTGGAAATCCTGATGATGCAGAACAGGAAATACTGCGCAGAGATTGCCCACGGAGTATCTTCCAAAAGCCGGAAGGTCATCGTTGAGAGGGCACAGCAGTTGAGCATCAGAGTAACAAACGCTGCTGCTCGTCTCCGCAGCCAGGAGAGCGAATAAATATAAGAATACTATAAAAAACTAAAAAGTTCATGGTGTTTTATTTTATTAAAAAGTCTTGGCTATCTTAGTTGTAGATAGAAAAAATTGATAACAAGAAAACTTATGTTCTATGATGTTAGGGCCCGTATTTCACTTTGATTAGTAGTAAGTAGTGTTTTTGCGATACCAATAGTCTTACTATCTACCCGTGACGATACTGTCGATAGTGAGAATCAAGCGATACTTATTATCTTTTTCGATACTATCGATAGTTTTGCATTAGTAACTAGAGTTATTTTTGATACTATCGACTGGGAATCAAACGAAACAAAAAAGTTTCAATAGTATCGTTAAATGTTTGACTATCGATAGTTATTAACTGATACTATCGAAAAAAAAGGTCAATAGTATCGCTTAAATCTCACTATCGATAGAATCGTCATGGGATTTTCGAGGTCACGATACTATCGATAGGCTATAGACACCGTGCAGACATTGTTTCACCATCGTTTTTCTCAAATGTATTCTTAGAAAATAAATGATTTACTTCTATCGCAACAACGCTAGTTGTAAGTGCAGATGCTTAGTGATTATGAGAAAACACGTGTGTACAGCGATTAAATAGAAAACTTCTAATCACTTCACGACGCAGGATACTAATCACTCACAATAATTCATCGCTGTCTACACGTGTTTTCTTATAATCTCTAAGTACTTGCACTCTCAATAATCAAAGTGTATACCGGCTTTATTAACGGGCTGTTAAATATATTGAGTAGGAATCGATTGCTAGTAGCTCACTGTACTGCCTACTGCAATGCAAATGAGACTGCAGTATTCGAAATCAAATACTTTATTTAGTACCTACCTATCTAATAATCGTGGTTCTTGGGATCGAAGTGAGTGAATAGCCCAGCGGATAGGAACCTGCCTAAAAGCTGTTGGAATAAATATAGACTTGCGTCTACAAATCCCGGCCACACCAAGAACAGACATTGTATAGTTCGCGACCGCCTCAAAGTTCTGAGTCAAAACTAGCTGCCCGTTCAGCGGCTTCGCCCGCATAGACTGTCTTTCCCGTCAAAATAGCCTAAAGGCCTGCGAAACTACGAAAAAAGACTACGAACGCGGAGAAAACAGTACGCTCCGCGAATAAAACATCCCCCGCAGACTCAACGCACACGGTGTGCGATCATTAGTTGTCCGAGAGTATTTTAATATTCAGAGATTATGTTAAATTGTGCTGTAAGAATACAGGTACGGTATTTCGGCGTACTTTTAGTCGGTCGTGTGCGTTGCTCGATACGTTTGTAAGGGATCTAGGTAGGTATTTCGACGAAGAAAATAGTACGCCGCGGACATACATACTTCGTCTCTGCAGGCCCTAGATTTTAAAAAGAAATAGTCTACAAGTCACTACCTGATAGATGTAGCCACAGAGTATTCTTGTTTATGGATGTAGCTTTGTTGTTTCGGCGCCTATTTCTAACAATCTCCTCTTTTTTTCGAACCTTGGGCTCTTTATGCACTGCTACGATTGCGCTAATAGGCCAGTCTAAATATAAAGGTCGGTAATTCCTGCGCAGATGACAGGCTTGAGTCCGCGGCGGAGAAATAATCCGCCACGGATTCAACGCACACGGAGTGTGATCATTTGTTGTCCGAGAGTATTTAAATATTCTGAGATTACGTTGTGCTGTAAGTAATTACATGAAGTGAAAAAGAGAAGACGTTTTAAGGAGAATACTGGTGCCATCCCTTTATTTCGAATCGATTATTAACGCGGACTAAAGTCCGCCGTGTGCGTTGACTGCTCTTATTTCGTTAATTCATGTTCCTTTTCCGCTCCGTCGGCGTCCGCGGCTGTTCGGCGGACTTATTGTAAGGCGTACCTTCAGTTCTCCGTGTGCGTTGTTTGATACAGTTTGTGAGGGATCTATAAAAGTACGTCGCGGACCATTAATTCCTCGTCTGCACAGGCGAGCGAATACCTACTCAATCTAGCCCCACTCGATTAAAATGAGACAGCAGTCTCTTGTCTCTCTCTACACTAAGATAATTTTATAGAATGAGCATTCGCTTGTTTGTTAATTCATACGTGAATATAGAACGAATCGTTTGAAAGTACTTTGTCAAAAAATCTACAACCCCTGCTCAGGAGTTCATCCATCCACCAATTCAGGGAACCATCACGGTCCAGTCCAGGGGCCTGACTCCTAAACAGAATTTCATTGAACAAGGATTGCAGTAATGTCAAACATGAAATTTATGAACCTTATTTCAAAGCCTTAAGGTTCAAAAAAAAATTCGTGACAGTAATGTAATGTCAATCCAGCGAAATTTGGTTCGGAAGTCAGGGGCCTGTTCGTTCGGTGCCTATCTGAATTAGTTCATTCATTCCTATTTTTAGGTCAATATTGACGAATGAGCTGCTCACTGACGTTTTTACAAATGAGAACAGAGCTCATCAAAAGTGGTTTGAGTTAGATTCTTAACCTACTGTTGTTTTTTTATTTTCCATCGATACGTTTTATAGTATTTTGCATCTTATCTTTAAACTGGCCTTGGCACAATCGTTGTAATCCTACTTACAGCGTCGTAGGTGGTGGGTTCGATCCACATCATTTATTATTTATTTATTTATTTATTCTTTAATGCACATAATCTATGTTACAAAGGGCGGACTTAATGCCTAGAGGCATTCTCTACCAGTCAACCACACAGTCAGACAGAGTTATTACAGGCAGTGATGATAAAAGATGAAAGTTTTAAGTAAGGTGTACAGAAGGTGAAATGGTTTGAATCAAAATAAGAAGATTGCAAAGAGATTTCATAAACATAATGTATA